>OW204010.1:5756490-6483524 GCA_934047225.1 Ypsolopha sequella | reverse complement strand
AATTTAATTATTTTTATAGCTACAAATTGGAGGTTAGGGCAAATATACCATCACTTACGTTTCTTGTTAAACCTTTAATTGTTGATTAGGGTGGGCCGATTTTTGACTTTTTCGTATTTTCATTTCAGGCCAGTGCGGAAAAGATGCTTCAGGCGAAGATGATTAAAAAAATGTGTGATGGTTTTCCATATTTTTTTAGTAAATACTGCCCCAAGGCGGTTGAAGTTTTATAAAATTTCAAAGCTAAAATTAAACTTTCACTTTCTTCCATATTCCAGTCAAACTAACCAATTGAATAAGAAAAAATTAAAAACTAATTAGTAAACAATTAAAAATTAGTAAACTTGACTTTTTCTCTATTTGGTTTTTTTCTGTGGAAACGAAAATTGCAACAATGTAGGTTCAGTGAGTTTTAGCACTTTCATTTGCTTTTTTGTTTATTAATATGGCTTTAGAAGCATTAAAAAATGACTGAAAATAGTTTTGGTAAATATATAAATTATAGAACAAATTTTTTAAAAATATACACTATAACAGCTAATTACGGGAGTTGACCGTCGGCGAGGGTTTTTAAAAAGAAAGTCGGTAGAGAATTTACTTAAATATGTAATCGATGTGTGATTACAATTCTTATGATATCTATCTTACATTAAACTTATATCTTAGTGATCCCGATGATCAGAGTATGACCTCCCGCTGTCGCGATGTTAGCATGAAGGCGGCGTCTTGGATGGTGAAATACCCTTTTAATATGTCGGTCGATGATGCGTCAGCAACTCGAACGGTTGCACAATCTGTTTGGTGGTGTGATGGCTGTTGGAGTCGGTAGGGACATAGTCCTCGACGTAACACCTCCCCTCTAGAACGAGCAACTATTTGCCTATGTCTAATGCAAATATTGCGGCTTTCTTATCTTCGATAGTTGCCGGAGTTTGAGATGATGTGCTAGCTTCTTTAGCATTCGTAAGTTTCAGTCCAGGATTCCGCTCAGTTTTAATCTTATGGTTTCGTTTTCGTATGTAGAATATAGTGATGAAAGTTATAATCAGCAATATCACTGCATACAGTGGAATGATTGTACGGTAGGTAGTCCTTGTGTCGAAAGATTGCAGGTTCGTAGGTATTTCCATTGTAACTTGTTGTTGAATATTGTGCAACTTATTCAAGTCAATTGTCATGAACTTGTACTCAGGTGCTTTATTCTCAGAAGATGATTTAATCAGCATGTTTGACCGTGGCAATGTCGTGATTTCAACAGCTTGTCCGCGAATTTGGTCATTGAAATTGATTATGGTGAAACTCGGCGTCTTTATACTGCAGTTTCGAGGAATTGTTGCAATGTAACTTCCTTCCAGAATGTGGTGGTATTCTTGTCTGCAACTTAGCTGCACTTTCAATGGTTTTGGGAATGACAGAATGTAGTGTTGGTCATCTAGCTCCATCAAGGCTTCTTTAGATAAAGAAATAGACGTAGGGTTGCATGTTTCATCAAGGTCTTGTAGAAATATTAGTCGATGAATACAGTCGCGTTGATTTCGGATCTGGTGGTTGAGCTGTTGCTTGCAGATGTACCATGCGTCAATCTTCGGGCATTCAGCCTCTATGTAAGCAAATTCCTGGGAATTGGTTGCCATAAAAGGAAACGGAGGAAGGATTACATTATGATTTTTATTAGGTACTGGGCAGAGCTTATAAAGAGTGTATGAGTTCGGGGATGTAATGGGAATTTTAAGGATGATTACTATTTTATCTCCTACAAAATATGAGCCTAAACTAATAAGATCATAATAATACCTAGTGTCTAACGATAAAACTTGATCGTGCGAGTAAAGTGCATTTAACTTTTTAACTATGCTAGTGATATCCCTAACTGATAAAATAGAATGGTGCAAAGTGCCTGTGCGACTAAAAGCTAATATATTTTCTAATCTCATTACTTCTAAAAATAGTTCTTGCACATTTTCGCTAATTATAGCAAAAAGTTGCGAGAATTGCGCAAAGATACCTACTTGGTTGTTATCTTTAATCGTCATGTTTATAAAACTTGATACGGCCCTTTGTAATTTCAACTGGTTGTAGGTAAGATTATTTAGTACTTGAGTTTGATGGTCGGTTATTTCTTTAAATAAAGTAATATGGTGGTTAAAATTATTCGAAAGCTTTTGGTCATTTTCTTGCAAAGTTTTTAATAGGCTTTCATATCGCAAAGCATCGTTGTAGTCTAGGTTTCCCGTGATACTTTTTACAAAGCTTCCCAGGGGGTTAAATAAACCACGTTTCGCTCTTTTTGATCTGAAAGTGTCCAACTGTGCTGAAATTTTTTCTAGTTTGCTAAAAAGGTGAACTATTTGATACTTAAACAGTGAAAAGCTCTTGTTACTTATGTCATTTGCAACGTTAGTTAATTCAGTTTTTGCAGTGTCAACATGTCTTTGTATTATCGTAATGTCAATGTCTTGTAGGAATGTATGGTAGTGAGATATTATTTTCGTAGGGCCTAATTTAAAAGGAAGTATGCCAGGTCCGTCGTCAAGGCTGTCAAGTCGGATGTCTTGTGCTTGGGCCAGGGTCATCAGGATTAGAAGGTACCTGTAACAAGTCATTGTCCTTATTTTTTAAAGGTCGTTTCAGTCTGTTTTTAGCAATTTTGCCGCGTTTTCGAGACGTATATATGTGAATCGGTAAGTTGGAGGTTACCGTGTCGCGAGTAAACCGGGGTGCGAGTTTTTGTCTGTCTGCTAACGGGTTTTTTATATATACTTCTCGGCCTGGGTCGTAATTTATTTCAGGTTCTCTATCACTGTTCCGTCGCGTCATCAATGCTTCGCGGTCAGCTTTTGATGAGTTATGAATAATTTCATATACTGTTTCCATTCTATTCCGATGATCGTGTAAGTACTGTTGTAATATTCTCTCAGTCAAATTTAAGTCTGTTGGATCGCGTGGGTCAAAATGTCCTGTAATTAAGTCAAATGGCCTACATTTTGTCATACTATGTACTGAACTATTGTATGCTATGAGAGCATAAGGTACTAAATTTTCAGCTGATTCATTTTTATGTACTATTTTTAAAAGTCTGATATGTTCTAATAAAGTGCTATGGAAACGTTCTATCATACCGTTCTCGTTAGGGGAGTGAGCTGCAATGAAATGATGGTTTATTTTATGTAATTTCAGGAATTCTGATACAATTTGATTTGTAAATTCCGTACCCCTGTCGGTTGTAAGATTTAACGGAAAACAATAATGAGAACAAAACGTCAAAATTGATTTTATTATATTAGGGGCTGTACAATCGGACATTCGATAAGCTTGTGCAAATTTCGAAAATGCGTCAATGATAGTTAGGTATTTTTCGTTTTCGATTGTAAGCACGTCTGCGTGTATTAGTTCAAACGGTTTTGTGGGTGGAGGGACAATTTGAAACTCAGGGCGTATTGGATTACGGTCGTATTTTGCACAACTGCAAACGTTACAGTTACTTATAAATTTTGTTACACATTCTTTCATTTTTGGCCAGAAATACCGATGGTATAGAGATAAATATGTTTCATTAATACCGCGGTGGTTTGTTTTTCCCTCATGATATTTTCTTATGATATCTTGCTGAATTAAGTAATCTGAGATATTTTCAAGTTCATGTTTCACAAGAATCAGGTTCATTGAAGAGCTTTGAAAAGTTTTTTGTATAACTGGTACGATGCTGTACATTTTCTCTAAGGGCTGCACTAATATAGCAGTTCGGGTTTTAGGGTCAACATGTTTTTTTATGGCGTTAATTAAATCATGTTCGAATGAATCTTGTGATATTTCTATAGTGACTTTTCGGAACGTGTCAAAAGGCTTGATTATTATAGATTTCTCTCTGGGTGGACGATTTACGATTTTTAATACTAACTGTTTTTTAAATTTGTTCAAGGGATCTTCGGAAATTGGTATGTTAACTATGGGGTTTTCCAAACTTGTATGCACAGTTTCCGCTGGTAATGGTTCGTGCAATGGTGTTTCATTTAAAATAAATAACTCTGAGTGTGCTGTTAGGGTGGACGATGGGCTTCTCAAAGGTTCGTTGTCTGGTGCTGTGTCAGTAGATGAGGCACTAATAAATGCTCTCTCGTCAGGTGCTGTCAACGTTCTTTCGGATGATGAGGAAGAAATGTTAACTACCATAGAAGCCATTTCTTCATTATTTATTTGAATTCTGGAAAGGGCGTCGGCGTTTGTGTTATTTTTACCACTTTTGAATACCATTTTATAATTATAATCTGCTAGTTTCATTTTCCATCTAGAAACTCGGCAGTTGGTCTCTGTCATAGTGTCTAATGGGAATTTTAAAGGCTGATGGTCAGTTACAATTTGGAATTTACGGCCAAAAAGGTATGGTCTAAAGTATTTAGTTGCCCATACTATTGCCAATAACTCTTTCTCAGTGGTTGAATATTTTATTTCGCTTTCATTTAGGGTCCTTGACGCATAGGCTATAGGCCTGTCAGAGCCTATTATTCCTTGTGACAGTATACCTGAAATTGCAAAATTCGATGCGTCTGTTGTCAAAATAAAGTCCTTTGAAAAATCTGGGTACTGTAAAATAGGGTCGTTAGTCAGTAGAGTCTTACAATGTTCAAAGCATTTAATGTAATCAGAAGTCAGTTTAATTTTCATATTCTTTTTTAAACAAGCAGTCAAGGGTTTTGTTAATTTAGCAAAATCTGGTATGAATCGTCTGTAATAACCTAAAAGACCTAAAAATCCTTTGATTTGTTTAGATGTTTTTGGGATAGGATATTTTTTAATAGCCTCAATCTTATCGGGATTTGGTTTTACTCCGTCTGGTGTTATGATGTGACCTAAGAATGGTGTTTCTCTCTTAAGAAATTCAGACTTATCCATCTGTATTTTAAAGTTAGATTCCCTTAGACGGTCTAGTACTTTGCCTAAATTGACTATATGCTCTTGTAATGAGGTCGAGAATACCAAAATGTCATCAAGATAGACTACGCAAATTTCATTTTGCAGACCTCTGAGGACATTGTCCATTACGCGCTGAAACGTAGATGGAGAATTTTTAAGTCCCATTGGCATGCGCATAAATTCAAAGTGCCCGGGCGCACAATCAACGTTAAATGCTGTTTTGTGAATGTCACGTGGGTCGGTCTCGATTTGGTAAAATCCGCTAGCTAGGTCCAAGGAAGTGAAGTATTGGCAGTTTCCTAGCTTGTCTAGGATGTCGTTGATGTTAGGGATGGGGTATTTATCATCTATAGTCTTCTCATTGAGTTTTCTAAAGTCAACAACTAGTCTCCATTTAACTTTACCCGATGCGTCTGCTTTTTTTGGTACTATCCAAATTGGAGCACTCCATGCTGAAGTGGAGGGTCTAATTATACCTTGATCTAACATTTTTTTTATTTGTGACTGTACCTCCTTTCTATGCACGTACGGATATCTATAAGTCTTACTGTGAACTGGAATTTCGTCAGTTGTTCGGATACGGTGTTTAACTTGGTTGCTGAATGTTAAACATTCGTCCTCTACGTAAAATACATCAGAGTATTGTTTACAAAGATTAACCAAATTAATTCTCTCCTCTTCATTTAAATGCTTCGTACGCAATTTCGATAAAACTTTGTTCATTCGGTCAGTCATACAGTCTGTACTTGTAATAGTCTGTTCGCTAAAAATATGTGCGTTTATCGGTTCAGTCAATGAAAATATAATGTCGTTACAGGTAGGGTTCAATACTTCCACGTAAGCTCGGCTATTACTAGCTGTAGATAGACATTCGTTTATAATACAACTGGAAATCGTTTGATGGTCTATGGAGATTTCACCTTTGGGAATATTAATCGGCACTCTAATTAGTTTAGTGGACTGTGCGGGAACAATAGTCTCAAGTAAGTTGATACTCTGTCGTGATTCATACATATGAATTGGGTTCGTTGCAAACTGTGTCAAAAGCTGTTTTGATCCTAAGTCGATTTTAGCTTGCCACTGCTCTAATAAGTCAATACCAATAAGTCCGTCGAAATAATCGTGAAATTTGTATATGAATAATTTTATCGGTCTTGTTTCGTTAAATTCGTAAAAGCAAGGAATTAACATTGAATAGTCATTTCTTGTAGTCGCATGAATGTTGGAGACAAGAAAAGGGTCGTAGTTTAAGGGTGTATCAGGGTAGAATTTTTCTGTGGCTTCCGGACTAAGAAATGATTTATTTGCACCTGTGTCAATAAGTAGTTTTAAGGGTGGGTTTTGTATCTGAATGTAAGGAAGCTGCTTTTTATTTTGAATATTTAATTCTATTCGGGGGCAGTTGAAGTCTGAATCTTGGAAAAATCCGATTCTGATTGCTCGTGCGGTATTTCTTCTATGTTATAACTTTGTTCGTCGGTCGACCCGTCGTCATAATAATAGGTCATAGTGGAGGGTTGTTCCAAGGGTTGGTTGTAGTCAATGTCAGGATAATCACAACTGTTGTACATCACTTCGTTAACATTCATTTCTCGAGTAGGGGGTGGGTTTTGTGGTGTTGGTGGAAGAGTGCGTGCACGGGGGTAGCTAACTCCACTCATGGGTCTTACCTGGTTACTGTTGAATTGTCTTTGGGGCTGTTGGGATTGAAATGCACGTGGTGTTATTTTAAAACCTGTGCTCATGTTTGAACGTGGTAGGGCCTTAAACATTTGCTGAGTCTTTGACACACCTTGGTAGGCTGGTCGATAAGTCGGGGGTTGTGGGGATAAAGTTTGCTGCTGGGGATTAACTTTATTTTGATGCATTTGAGGGATCAGTTGATGGCTAAAATTTAATTTATTCGAATTAGCTGTCATTGAAACAGATTGAATATTTTTATTCTGTAAATAAAGTATGTTAAGTTCTTCTTGGGCATATTCCAGAGCTTTTTCAAGCGTCTCTGGTCTCATGCATCGAATTCTTGAGCCAAGTGGTTCATGTAAGCCCTTTAGAAAGGTTTGTAAGGCTAACTTTCTATATAAAGTTCTTTTAGCCTCGACTGTCGTTTCGACAGAGTCATGTAACGATACGTACGTCATTATTGTGCTTAACAGATTTTGCACACGTTCATAAAATATGTGCAGAGTATCTCTGCCTTGCGATAGCAGGGACAAATCGGTGTAAAGAGCGGATTCATCTCTGTGGTCAGAGAACGTGTTAATCAGCGCTGCTCTAATGCTATTCCAGTCACTGGGGGTGCCGTTCGTAGCTAAAGTGCGTGCGGCGGGTCCCGTGATTTTGTTTAAAATTCCGTTAAGAAGCGAGTAATTTGATAGCTCGTTCCCGGGGGCTGGTTTAGCATAAGTCAGGACCAATTGATCACAAATTTTTAGAAATCTTATAAGAACATTAGAGTTTCCATCAAATTCAGGTACCAATCGTAATGCCTTATATATTCTATCTATCATGTTTGACTGGGTAGATGCTGCTACAGGATTTTCATCCGAAGGAATATTACCATCGTTCGTCATGTTTGAACTTTCTTCTTCTATATCTTCAAGTGCTGATAATAAATCTAGGTGACGATTTTCGTCCCTAAGAGATTGTCGAATCGCGGAACGACTATTGGGCAAAATACCCCTACTTGGGCGTGGGAAAAAAATTTTGTTGCTTTTTATTTCACTTCAGTCAAAAAACTAATTTAACTCGAACACTTTTTTTCAAATCTATGAGAGTTTTAATTTAAAAAAAGGTATTTACTGAAATGGAAAGGGTGGTGTAGGAAATAGACAACCAATAGGAAATGCTTATTATCTAGGTACTCACGATGAGCTGATCATTCTTAATCTTCCCTTCTGGCTTTCTGGTGAGATCTTCGATCCGTCAATGTCTGGAGGGATCTCTCTGCTCCTTTGGACGGCCTCCGTAGGTTCGTAGAGTGGTAGAAGCGACGTGAAGACGATAATTAGTGTAGTCGATGTGAGACTAACACTAACCGCGACTACCCTACAGCCTGACTGCGCCAATTACGGGAGTTGACCGTCGGCGAGGGTTTTTAAAAAGAAAGTCGGAAGAGAATTTACTTAAATATGTAATCGATGTGTGATTACAATTCTTATGATATCTATCTTACATTAAACTTATATCTTAGTGATCCCGATGATCAGAGTATGACCTCCCGCTGTCGCGATGTTAGCATGAAGGCGGCGTCTTGGATGGTGAAATACCCTTTTAATATGTCGGTCGATGATGCGTCAGCAACTCGAACGGTTGCACAATCTGTTTGGTGGTGTGATGGCTGTTGGAGTCGGTAGGGACATAGTCCTCGACGTAACGTTTAAAGTTTTTAAAAAATATATAAATATACTGATAAATAAGATAAACAAATACAAGGAAATCTCAAGATATATTTCGGGTCCGACCTGGACCCGGCATCAGTTGAGTATCTTAATTAAAATAAATAGACATTGACATATATATAATAAAATTACATGACATGACAGGTTATGACCTAGACTACCTATTTACAATCTATCTTAATATTAACTTATTATAAATTGTCATTAATAATAATGATGATGATGATGATGATGATGATGATGAAGAAGAAGAAGAAGAATAAGATGATGATGATGATGATGATGATGATGATGATTATTATTATGATAATGATGAGCAGGAGGAGGAGGATGATGATTATGATGATGACGATGATGATGATGATGATAATGACGATGATGATGATGATGATGATGATGATGATGATGATGATGATGATGATGATGATGATGATGACATTATAGAACAAAAGTCATGATAATAATTATAATAATATATGTTTATTCATGAAAAACAGAGATACAACAAATTAGTAGGCTAACCTTGACGCCTAAAAGGGGTGTAAGTGCTTGTGATATAGGCTATAGGCCTAGGATGTGATACAATTTTAAAGAATACAGCGTCAAGTGGCATTATGCATCTTTGAAACTTCTTTTATGATGCCTAGTTTCATCAAAATCATTAATAATTGTTTGAATTGTGAGTTTTAAGTTACTAAAACTACAACATTGCAATTTTGGTCTCCACGGAAAAAAACCGAATACAGATAAAGTCAAGTTTACTATAAGGGAAGCTATATTTAGTTCCCATATCCACTTTTTTATTCAGTTGGTCAGTTTGAATGAAAAAGAAAAGAGATTTTTGAGAGATTTACTCAGATGATTTTTGTAGCTTCAACCGCCTTGGCGCAGTATTTATTCAAAAAAATCTGGAAAAACCATCGTACAATTTTTTAATCTTCTTCTACTGAAGCATATTTTCCGCACTGACCCGAGACGAAAATACGAAAAAGTAAAAAATCGGCCCACCCTATTGTTGATGGATAATTAGAAATAAGCCTTCGTCAACAAGTTATGTTCCGTGATTCATAATTTGTTGTTTTAAAGCACCTTTTTTTCCTTGCGGTCACTTTTTAGACCGCCATTTTGCTGATTTGTACAGTCTTGAGCTATTTGTCATTTTGACAGCTCGTGAGCCAATCATAACAATTGGTTTTGTTTTTAGGATCAAGGAGCAGCGTTGTTATGAACAGTGTTATATGAATAATATCTAATTGTAATCAAATTAGTGTCTGAAGTGAAGATATGCAGGAGTGGAGTCACTTGTAGCCTAAGCATGAAAACATCTCCATATAGTTGCGTTTCAAACTACATCAAAATCGTATGGAATCTGGGAAACCGCTCCAAGCGGACAGTAGCGGAACTAACAGCTACGTATGGCAACCTAAGTTTAGTTTCAAACGCAACTATACGGATATGTTTTGATGGTTAGGCTACTGGCACAGGCAATACTTTGCTTAAAAGGTGATTCCAAGCACTAGTTTTAAGATAAACTACTGTGAAAATGGAATAAACTTTTTGTTCTTTTTTAGTTAGAGATTATTAAGTTCTCATTTTAAGTGAATATGTAAATGTTCTTCTGAGAAATAAAGAATCTTAAACCTATAAAAAACCTAACAAAAACCTGCGACACATACAAGAATACCCATATTTAAAAAAAATGTAGTATACTCATATATTTACCACAAAAGGCCATCAAGGAAAACTTATTAAATTATAAAAAAAAATTACCCATTTAGAGTCCATTGCCCTTTTAATGTAGTAAATATAAAAATAATTACAATTTACCTCAAAAGAAGCTTTTTTGTAAAATATTTCCGATCTCATCTTTTGATTTTAGGGATCCCGTGAGTACAAAGGAATCCTTATTACTCAAAGATTTCAAAAGTTTAGATGAGCCCTGGCACCTAAAATCTATTGCATTGTTTTTGAATGCCGACGCGCGTACACTTATGAGTGCGCAATCTGTTTACCTACGGTCAGCAAACTGATCAGACTACTAAAGTTGTTAAAATGATTAACTTTAAGTGCACTTAAGGCGTCCAACCTATCACTGTGTTCAGATTCCAAACGTGTGAGCGTCACCCATTTAAAGGTGGAAACATCTTTACTTTTGAAATCTTTGTTATTACTGTATTTATTATCTTCGTTCCTCATTTTTTTGGTAAATTTGTCATTACGGTCCCGGGTTTCTCAAAAAACAACCATTGCCATTTTTTGCATTTTTTTTCCACTCCATTTTTTGTCATAGTACCGGAAAACTTTTTGTCTTTAATTTAATCCCAATAACTGTACCACCATAACATATTTCATCAGGTGGTAGAGCTGATGCCGGGCTCGACTGTGGAGCTACCACCATCTTACTTGGAGACCCCCTCGAAGTAATTCGGGGGAGAGTAAGAGAACAGCTCACAGGCAAAAAACAAGGAGGCCCACCATGCCTGGGACCGATGGATGGCGGTATATCTATCCCTAATAGCCGGGCCTTATATGGAACAGACTGGTGACGGGCAGCGGCGTCACTGGTGCGAGGGTTCCGGCACCGCGCTCACCAACCCGCCTGCCTAGCGTGTGTGAGTATGGGCAATTCTTCCAGGATGACCGCCGGGAGTGGCAAAGTCCTGGAAAGGCTTATGTCCAGCAGTGGACGAACTAGGCTGATGGATGGATGGATGTATTTAAAGATGCCTGTCCATTTACGCTGGTAATTACACTGGTATTTACTATAGACGGAACCCCCACATTTTTACTACATACACTTCACGTCATTGCTTGCAGTAGAGATGTCATTATGTTTGCAATTATTAATTTACATTTTAAATGACCTTAAGCCATGAGGAAGGAAAAAAATGATGTAAAGAAATGAGATAGAATTGAAGGTCGACTTCCGATGATTCGACCTTTCTTTGTCTTACGATTTAGGGTTCCGTGTTCAATTGAAACCTCATTGAAGCTGTGGATTAGTTAGTTACAAGTTATGCTGGTTACTTCTCTTGCAAAATACTTTAGAGCAAATGTCAGGATAATAATCCATCGGAACAAGTTGCATGAAGATTTTGTCTCTAAAATTATTCAAATTTGATTTTTGAAACAAATTTATATGTTTGTACACTTGGCTAATTATCCATCGCAAGGACATATAAATTAACATTATATCATTGCAGTATAGAAACGCAGAAAGAAAAGTAAATCTGGATGTGAGGAGCTCTGAACCGGGATTTGAATCCGATTTACTTTTCTTTCTGCGTTTCTATACTGCAATGATATAATGTTAATTTATTGTGTTTATATTACAATAACAACAACGAATTATATTTAATATTTAATAAATTCTTAATTCATTTCATTTGAAAGGATTGTTTTTTATTGTGTAAAATTTATTAGATGTAATTTGGACAAGAGATAAATTTGTTTAAAAAATAAATATTTGTAGAATAAAAGTAAAATTGTTGAAGTAAATAATATGAACAAAAAAATTTTCTTGAAAATTCTCCTTTTCCTTAC
Source organism: Ypsolopha sequella (assembly GCA_934047225.1). NCBI lineage: Eukaryota > Metazoa > Arthropoda > Insecta > Lepidoptera > Ypsolophidae > Ypsolopha > Ypsolopha sequella. The sequence continues at coordinate 6,471,669 of OW204010.1, read as the reverse complement.
ATCCCTAAATAAGGTTAATGTTCACAGACAAACAATCAATCAATCAAACAATCAATAAACACATTATTGCACAAAAAATTCAATAAAAACACAGAGTACAGAATGTAAGGGTTGACTTATTCTTTAAGGGTCGGTGTTCCGAGATTCGGGGTTCGGGGTTATGGTTTTTTAAGACGGTAAAAATTCAAATTTCTGAACAAAATAAATACCACTTGTTACCTTACAAGATGAAGTGCAGGTTCATTAAAAAAAATCACGGCAATAATGTATAGTAACTTCAGAAAAAAAAACAGGAATTTCAAGAAAATCTCTTGAATAGCATTGCAGCGCTACGGGTGTAACTTGAACTTGAGATCCTGTTTTTTTTTCTGAAGTTACTATACATTAGTACCAAGATTTTTTTTAATGAACCTGTACTTCATCTTGTAAGGTAACAAGTGGTATTTATTTTGTTCAGAAATTAATATTTTACTATCTTAAAAAGCCATAGCCCCGAACCCTGTTTTGCCCAATCTCGGAACTCCGACTCTTAAAGAAAAATAAATAAACAGAAAAGAAAATTTTACAAACTTAGAATTTTTGTACAAAAAGAAAAATAATCTTCAAGCCTCATTTAAATATAATACACTACATACTAATACATACCTACATACAAACAAACAGCAAAGCCAGTCGAGTCAATCAGACAAAATATAACCTTGCTGTCAAAACCGACAAGACGCAGCCAATATGACGGCTGTACAAAAACTATCTTATAGAATGCATATGAAAATGGGAAAAGCAGAAAAGTTTACATATTCAATTAGATAATATTAATTTAGTTATTTATTTGCATAAGACATGTGACAAACACAAAAAAACATACAGTCGAATAGGACATAAGGGTTCCGTACTATTTTAATTCTCCATTTTAGATTGACATATGGACTGCTAAATATTTAATTAGATGGGTTTTAACGGTATCTAGGACCTAGGACATTTCCTCCAATATAATAACTATAAGGTCATCTACTTATTTCATTTTTGGGTAAATGTTTATTGAGCATTTGATTATTTTCTCACTGAAGGAAAACGCGATTGGATGAAATTTTCTCGATAGAATTTAATTCCGAAAAGACCTCTAAATTGTTTTATTTTTTCCTGTAATTCTGAAATCCTAACTACTTTCATTGTGAAATTGCATTCAAATTGTGGATATTATGTATTTGTAAAGTCTCCTTGAAATTTTTTTTGACAAAATAGCTTAGTACATTTTATATTAATAAAAAACTAACTTTTGGCTACTTTTCCACGAATCCGTCCCTCCCGCACTGAGGGTTTTTTCGCATATGGAGTAACAGGGACGCTTAAACTTTTACATATCGCCTTAAGATTAAAGAGTGAAATATCACACAAATTAAATACGAAGTTTATCCGGGAAAGTACGATACCTCGGAACCCTCGGTGCACGGACCGAATTCGCACTTGCCCGGTTTTATACGATCATTCACTCCTATAGCGGCGTTCGAAAGTAAAAACAGATTCGCCATGAGCACGGCTCATCTTTATACATTAAAGTTCATGGGACGACCTTGACATTGTTTTTATTTTTAAAATCATTACAATATTGACATCGTAACGATGCCTTAATTATATACTGAACGACACAGACAAAGGTGAATAAAAAAAATTAATTATCATTTAAACATTAAAGGAAATAATGTTTCCGTTTTTTTATTCAATATATTATATTCAGAAGGAAAATAATAGTAGATTATGCACTAAGGGAATAAAGCAGTGTCTTACGCCACGGGCGGCATATTGAACCCTGAGCGTAACGAGGGACTCCAGAGTTAACTCCTGAGCGTAGCGAGGGGTAAAGTAAAGCGAGCGAGGGGGCTGAGTAAAGCGAGGGGTTCAAGCTGCCCAAGACAAAGACAGGCTTTATTCCAGAGGAGCATACTCTACTTTTTACACCTTCTGTGAGACAATAAAAAGCTCGACATTTTTTATCAACATTAATAATTCAATAAAATTCACTGACAATCACAGCACCAAACACCTTCTTTTGTTTCACATTCTTTGTAAACGCTTTTTTTCTTTTTGTTGAATTCTGCCTATGGTGGCCAGTTCGATTTTCGAACAAATCTCCTTACAATCCCATATGGGCATTTGTTTTCCACGAGTTTCCACACGAATTTGACGTTCCAAATTTAAATCACTTTAATCACTTGGGATTTTCGTATAACTTTATATCCCCTGAGATATAATGCGTTACTTTACGTTGTGGTTGCATGATGGTATGTATTTGGACATTGTCGAGCAGGTGGTGTGAAAAGGAAATAATTTTTTCGTTTCTTTATTCAATATATTATTTTCAGAAGGAAAATAAAGTCAAATTATACATGCGAAGACCAGCAGCCCAATTCCCATGGATTTATTGTTAAAAGATTCTTTCTTTTTAGAGTTTTTACGCCATTTAAGGAAATGGTTTTCATTATTTTGGTATATAAATTAGATTAGTATTAGAATAAAATTGTCCAATATGACGTCACTTGAGACTGTTAGATATTATACTGATTGTGATGTGTGATTGCTTATAAAAAAGTGATCTGTCTCTGTCTGTCTACTCTGTCATCTAGCTGTCAAATTAGTCGGAAGCAAATTATTATAAATTTATCTTGATAGTAAAGGACACATTTCTAAACAGCCCTTACTCAAGTGACGTCACACGAGAGCAAATGGAAGTTGCAGCCTTTTCGTAAAAATATTCATCATCATGAGGTTTTTTAGACCAAAATCTCGAAATGGTTTAGAATTAACACAGCTTAACATAATTTTATCTATGCGAATACCGTGTCTACAGACGCACGCAGACCGAACTGAAAATATGCCCTATGGATTTGAACCCGCGACCTCCGGATTAGCAAACAAGTACTCGAACCACTGGACCACAAAGACGGCAACAATTATAATCATCACATAATATCTCTACTAAGACATTCTTGTCCAGCGTTCTAAATTCTTCGTATTAAGAAACAAGTTGTCGCAATGGGTTCTTAAATTCGTTCATTGCGTTGAAAAATGATCCCTATTACAATAAATCAAGATTCAACCGTGTTGTATGTAACAGTATGTATAATTTTGTCTGTCTGCGTTGGGTCCAATGCCCAGTCGAATGGAAAAGGAGATGTTACCATTGGTTCCGACATGCGAACAGAAATGTATAGTATTTCGACAAAATGGCCGTCATACTATCCGAATGGTTTGAAATTGTGCCTTAATCGGAGGCTAATTAAATGGTGTAAATGGATAGTTAACATAATAAATAAAGCTAGACACTCATTATTGATTGCGAAGAACAGTAAGAAAACACAAATTTTGTAGATTTGACTCTGAAATTTCATTTCGAAGTGGATACTTCTTTTTTGGGCATCTCGTATTGAGGGGGATGATTAAAACTTTGATATAATTAGAATTTGAATCAGTAATTTACACTATAATAGCGGAATTGTGGCTCAGTCGGTAGGATACCTGTTTTTCTCAGTCGTGAGGTTCAAATCCTGCTTCGGAATTTACATTATGTGCATTGATTGATTACCACTTTTACAATAAAGGAAAGATGTATATGTTGTAATGCTCGACGTACGTGGATTCCGGCACGACATTTGATAACGAAGGATTGATTTCTGATTAAAGTTTATAACGTTTTTTAATCGTTCATTATTTGTTAATAATATAATTAATTAAAGATGAACAGCAGAGAATGTAAATTAATTAATGTAACCTATATTATTTACATTTAATACATTATTTACGTTATGTATGTGGGCTGTAAAAGGCAAACTTAGCTGATATTGTTCATTTTAGTGGAGATATTGACCATTTTATTTATTTGCGATTGGTAAGACCGCCTTCTACGTAAAACTGTCTTGTAGATGACGTAGTTATACGTTTTAAACTGGTCAATTTTGTAACCATAAATAAGTGCGTAAAAATATAAACCAGAACTAACCATTTCCGATATGTCGACACAAGTGGAAATTGATACCGGTCATACGGTGAAAAGCCTCCACGATTTTTAGACCCTCAGTTTACTTAATATAGCCTGTATTGTAAGGCAGCAAGAGTTGCGCTGTATTTCTCAAAGTCGCGGTATTGAAGTGCGATATGTATGACATAATTACAATTTTAACCGACTTCAAAACAATTAGGTAGTTTATTAATGATATATATGCTTGCTCAATTGTCGAAACTGATAATTGAAAAGGGATTTTGTAATTTTTAGCTATCCTTCACAAAAAAGTATTCTTAATTCCGTTATTTTTTTTTGGGAACATTTGATACCATGTCAAACCTGTGTTTATGTTTTTAGTTTAATAGCCATAGATAGCCGTACATTTGGCCACTAACTTGGACCATTATTTGGCCTACCTAATAGAAAGCAATTGATACTTGTCGTTGCTGGTTCTTGATGGAACATTTGCAACATATCTAAATATATAAAACAAAGTCGTGTTAGTTACACCACTTATAACTCAAGATCGGCTGGATCGATGTTAGTTATCTCTTTTTTGGTGTATTCTTATCCGCTTCGAATAGCAGAATAAGTAATAAAATATCGGATATGTTATCGAATAACAATAAATTAATTATTATTTTTTTTTTTTTTTTTAAATTTAAATTTTTAAATTTTCTTCCCTCGGTGAACAATGTACTATTTCTTTCTACATTCTTTTAAACAACAGTTAAATTTACAACAAGTGAACTTAATGCTTCCCTTGGGGAGTTAATTCGTGACAATATTATATTCAAAAACCTCTGACGATCCTGATACAAAGAAGCACCAACCCGAAAAAGATAACTGTCAAAACGCTTCCTCAGATTCTACTGGCTCCTGTACGGCATCATCTTTCTCCTGCTGCCTCTGAACGCGCCACTGGAGTACTGGGACGACACGATCCTGGCATCCGTCTTCGTCATCGGTTTCCTAAGATACGGAGTTATCCTCCACGGTGCATGGCTGGTCGAGAGCGGGATCTGCGTCTGGGGACTGAAACCTGGTGAAAAATACCCAACTGACTCGAACATCGTGTTCATCTTATCTAAGACGTTCTGGCCTCACTACCACTACCTGATCCCACAAGATTACAAGTCAGGGGAATATGGAACTTACGATTGCGGTTGCTCTACAGCCTTCATCAGGATATGGGCTGCATTAAACCTAGCGACGCATCTTCAAACTGTTGAGACAGCCACCGCTCAGAAGGCTTTGGCAGAAGCCGTGAAGAAACACGAAACGGTAGCCAAGTGCCTGGAAGAGCAAATCAAGCACCAAAAGCTCCCCGAAGAACATTATTTGACGAGGAACTGAAAGGTCTTCGAAATGGGATTTGCCCATGTTTATAATACCAAAACCTTGTTATGTTTGAATTTTTTGTTTTTAATGGAAAATAAGACTGGCAAATTTTTGGTTTCCTAGTTCCACTCTCGTTTTTTTTTTTATTATCATTTCTAGTTTCAATGTCAAGAGTTAGGGTCTCAACAAAGAAAACATTGTCTGCAGGCAAACCGGTCAAGTGCGAGTAGGACTCATGCCCTGACAGTTCCCGTTTAATTTACAAACTTATCCCACGTGCAGTTGTGAAGTACCAACTTAACTTGATACTAACGATATCCATTAAACTCTTTGTGTTCAATGGGTTTAATTTAGTTGGTTCGTTATTACTTCTTGAATAATTTGAATTGAATTGAATAAACTATTTTTAATTAATTTTACGAATGCAAACAGCATGTGGTGCCATCTGTTGACAAAACTACGCATATAAAAGAAACCTATTTATCTTGCGTTCTGATATCATTAAATAACATCTAAACCCCAAGTTTGAAAAATCGCTTAGTTATTCCAAGAACTATTATTTCTGCATATTATATTCAATACCCTACGCTAAGCCTAACAACGGTAAACTACTACATGGGTCCCTGCCATTCTTCTTTCGCAATGCAATAAAACATTTCTGTATTTGCAAAAAAGTTGTATTAATGTTATTACCTTAATGAAATCCTAAATTAAGTTTAACTAAAGTTGACACGATATTAGGCGGAACGAAGTTCGCCGGGTCAGCTAGTTGTAAATAAAACTAATTCTTGTTAACTGTTCCACTGTTTGTTTATTAGACTAGTGACCGGTTTCGTTCGCTAACGAAAAAGAAACCGGATTATTTTAACGAAACTTATTACATTATCTAATAGAAAGCGACTGAGAGTGCTTGCTCGCTCAGATTTTTTTTTTTGTTATGCTAATAAATGCTTTTTGGCTTTCAGGCACTTCTTTATTAATAAACATAACTGTATATGAGAAAACATTATAAAGCTAAACTTAATCTGAATTACATCTAAATAAAATTAAATTTTTGGCTTATTTTGAAGTCGGTTTGGTACTTTTTTTATTTAGAAGACACTTTAGGCATTAGCAGCTGCCTGTAATTAGGTTAATTTGCTTTATTATTTGCGATGATTTTGAGATTCTTCATAGAACAGTGCCATTTGTGGCCCCGTTATTACGGTTTTAATAGTAAAAACAAAAAAAAGAAACGTAGCAGACACGCGTCGTAGATTTTTTGTATATTTTTTATGTTACCGGCCAAACCTATATTTTGGGGTACTAATCTAAGTATTTAAGCTTTCCCATATTTTTATACATACATATACATATATATATTTGCAAATACTTCGCTCATCCATATTTTCTGTGTTCATTAGTTTAATCAATCTTTTGGTTTTATACTTCATAATTATTTGTAAACTTACTAGTGGAATGGATGTAGCTGAAAATCAGCGCTATCTAAATGTTTTTTTTTTTGGTAGCACTATTCTGAGCTACGTCCGTCCATTTATCAGGGTAATTCTATTTCTTATGTTATAATTTTTTTTGCTGTTACATGGTTTTTACAATGTACATCCTTGGTTGGCTGGAAGAAATCACTTTAAGTGATAAGTCCGCCCTTGTACAACATTGTGTGTTCAAAACTCTGTACTCAATTTTTTTTATTTGACCGTGTACAATAAAGTTTGTATTCATTCATTCATTCATTCATCCTTTAATATCATTGTTTTTGTCGTGTTTTGTTTTTTTTTTTACCTTGATAATAAAGCTTTTTTTCTTTCTTTCTTTCAAACCTGATTTTAGGATAAACTAGTATTGCCTAGGCCAAACTGGTTTCTGAGTTGTCATAAGAAACATTTGCATGTGTATGTTTCAATGGGAAATTTGAATTTGGATCTCTAGATTGGGAGTCTGATAGCTCTAACGACTCTCATAGCTCGCTTCGCTCACTCGTTCAATTAATACATTACATACCCTGCGGTCCGAAATAGAATTATATCGCTGATATCGATTACGAAAGTATGAAGTGAATGGCTTATGATCCATTGTAATTCTATTACGGACCGCAGGGTTCATTTCTTTACCACTTTCGAATAAATGCATCTTTCGTTGGGTCAATTTAAGAGCGAGCTATATAAAACTTTTGTTAAAAACTTTTAAGTATGTATGTACTAAAAATTTAGATTTTTCGTAGCTTGTAATATATATATATATATATTTTAAATTTATTCTTGTAATCTTTTAGTATTGTTAATGTTAGATATCAGAGCTGTTGTGTTTTTTTAAGTTTTGCATGTTGTATTTTTCTTTATCGTGCATTAATTTATTTGTTTTTGATACTGTTAAGTGGAAACTGTTTTGGTTTAAGTATTAGCTATTATATTTTAGTATGTATGTAATAGTAGTTTATGCTACTAGGGCGAAAAGGAATAAATTACGAGGACGATTTAAAACACGAGCGTTTTTCAATGCATAGTGTGAGGAAATGAAAATAAATATAATCTTGTGAACTTTAAATTATAATTGGCTCAAAAGGACTGTATCCAGAGCCGTTAAACAGTGGAAAAAAAGTATAACATCTATGGTACACAGAAAAGGCTGCAGGTTAGCCAACCATTGTAAATAAATAAAAAAAAAATAATAATAATAAAGCCCTAGGGCAAAATAATCGACTTTTTGTTCGGTTTTGATGCATAAAATGTGTGCCTTTACGAGCACATGCATTGAAAAAATTATAACTGTTTGTTTCCCAATAAAGAAAATGAAAATGAAATGAAATTAAATAAAATCAAAATAGAAAGCCTGAGGTGAGACATATCTCGTTAATATAAACTTTCGTATGTATCTATGTATGTAAATTCTTTATTGCTCAAAATAAGTTTACAATGCACAAAGGCGAACTTAATGCTAATTAGCATTCTCTACCAGTTAACCTTTGGTGATGTGGAGATTACAATGGTAGTGCCAAATAAGTTAATTAATTAATTTAATTCGTTTTTATTCGTTGTAATTCGTTTAATTTATTTCGTTTATATAGCCAAATCATAGTGTGGACTCGGTAAGTGGTTAGGACCAAGGTTCAGTGACCCTTTATGTAGAAAGCACAAAATCGAATTTTGGCTTCCTGTACTAATTAAATCATGGGCACAAACATATTTTTTTCGTGTTCTGCAAAAAACGTCATTGAACCTTGGTTCTGACCACTTACCAAGTTTACAGTATGAATTTGACTGCATAAACAAAAGTCACGTTATACAAGGTGAATTTTTGAACATCGTCCAAATTCATACTTGAGCTTTGGTAAGTGATCAGCATCATGAACCGATAACGATTTATGTAAAATTCATAAAATAAAATTTCGACACTCCATAGTGATTCACTCAGGACTGGGAGTGAATTACTATGGGAAGTCGAAATTTCATTAAACGAATTTCACAAAAATCATTATTATCGATTCATGATGCTGATCACTTACCAAGCCTCCAGTATGAATTTGGACGATGATCAAAAGTCACCTTGTATAATACATATATATTAAATAAATTTATGTTTACTAGCCTTATTTATGCATCCATATATAGATATATTAAATTATACAGGGCGTCCCACGGCTATGCCACATGGAGGGAAAGAACCTTAAATATTGTAGATGGAACATTTTACTAAAAGAAAACATTATTTAAATTTAAAAAACAATTTAAACTGCATTCATAGATTTTTAAATAGTTACATGATTGAGTCGGGAATCGAACCCGCAACACGAGAAAAATTGTATAATTTTGTATTAAAAATGTTAAAATTCATGGTCTTCCTTTTATTTCTGACACTATGTTATTTAGCAAAAAATAATCCTTATGATGAAGCCTTTCGATCGGTATGATAAAACAACAGGGTAATTATTTTTCTCATGTAACAGGTTCGATTCCCGGTTAAACCATGTAACTATTAAAAAAATGCAGTTTAAATTGTTTTTAAATTAAAATAATGTCTTCTTTCAGTAAAATGTTCCATCTACAATATTTAAGATACTTTCCTTCCATGTGGCATAGCCTTGGGAAGCCCTGTAGCCATTTTTGAATAAAACCAAAATAGAAAGCCTAAGGTTAAGACATATCTCGCTAATTGACGTTACGTGGACGCGGTCGCTGGCAAATACTATACTTTAAGTGGACACCTGACGCTAGAACATCAACAACACCAGGTTTTCAAGGGTTAATTGGAAGAAACTAGGTCTCTCCTCATATTGAAGAAAATATATTTGATTTATCGATCTTTTATCTAGGGATTCCACCTATAAACAATGTATTAGGATTTATACTTTTGTCAAAAAAAAATTGTTTTCCACCCTCTTTTTTTTGGTTCTCAAACGTTCGTTTCAACAATGCGGTTAAGAGATCAACTTGATTTTTTAAAATAAAATAGACAATAAAATAAACAAGAAATATGAAGGGATTTTACCTAAATACAATATTCTTTTCCCTACAAAATATTTCAGTATTAGCTAAAAACACACCAATTTGTTGTTTCGCTGCGTGATCACTAGTATTACGCGTCCAAGAAAAAGAGGCCAAAGAGCCAACATATAATCGCCTCTATGAAAAGCAAATAAGGTCTTTGCAATTAGACTTATTATGCTGGACGGGTAATAAAAAAAGTTGCTAGGGTATGCCTCTTAAGTACAGTGGAGCAAGGTTGATGAGTTTTAACCTTAATTACGAAATGACTTCCGCGTTTAAATTAACTGTCAAATGTCGCCCAGTTGTCGAATGGACAAGAAACACAGATTAGGTAACTGTGTCAGGGTTACTGCATATATCGTAAACATGTCTTTTTGGTTATAATAACCTTTTATTTGTAGTTTTTTTTAATATTAAAGAAAACTTGTTTATACTACACCTGCTCGGAAAGTACCTTCTTACTTTTTTGAAAACGATGCAGAAAATACGTCATTACTCTCATACAAATATGCGGGCGGAAAAAGTGTATGAAAATTCATTGTTAACGTGCTTGAGCGGGCAGAAAAAGTATATGCAAATCCATAGTTAACGTGCTGTTTTTTTTTAAATAACATAAAGAATGAGCAAGTGGCCAGTATTATTTTGCGAAATCGTATATAAAACTCGAAAAATGATACTGGCCACTTGCTTTTCCTGTAAATAATAAAAAATAAAAAGGAAATAAAAAGTGACAATCGCACGCGAGTCAGTCGGTTTCTTTTATTGTATCTTGATTAAAAGTAAAATTATACTATTTCCTCGCAGGTGTAGTATAAAGCACTATGTATCACTCGGGAGAAAGTGCGATTCTCAACCCTTGCTTCGCCTCGGGCCTCAAACTACACCCTCGTTGGTAATCTTCCCCTTTCTTCCCTCGATGAACAATGTACTATTGTAAAATATCATAAAATGGAGTGGATGACATTTTATGACATTTGTAACATATTATATTTATTTTACCTAATTCCACTGACGCCGACATCAAAAGTCGAAATATATCTGGAAGTAATTATTGTGATAATGTGTTTTTATAGAAATATATAGTTTAAACTTTTATTTGTAGGTTACTTTAAATATTGACGGTAAACTCAGTGCACTTTGTGGGCACGGGGGTTTATTAGGAAGATCGGGTACATTAGTAATCTTCAGCAACGCCGTACCGACTAGAACAGCGTTTCTTAACCTGTGGTCCTCGGACCCCTGGGGGTCCGCGAGCAGATGTATGAGGGTCCGCAGTCTAATCTAGTAATAGATTAGGCTATTACTAGATTATAATCTCAGTAGTAATATAAACCCAGTTATCACTAATTTAGTTGCAAAAAAGCAGCACCAACCTTCTCATTAACGTATTTTATATGAAAAAGTATATTTTTTTGTAATTGGTAGAACTAAAATAAATGGTCCGAAATTTATTGCTGCTTTTTTATAAAAGGGGTCTTTAAAATTGTACTTGATTTCCTAAGGGGTCCGTGGGCAAAAAGGTTAAGAAACGCTGGACCAGAAAGTAGTTGCTTTGACCGAAAACGGTCACCTTATGAATAAAAAAATTAAGGCGCTACGAAAAAAAATCGACATTTTAAGAACTTGCATATGAACTTGCATATCTACTTCAGTAAATAATGTATTATTTTGATAAAATAGAACATTATTTTTGGATTCTTTTTCTAGGGACCTGTTAAAATTGAAACGCAATTGGAGAAATTCGGCTCGATAGAAATATTTACTGAAATGAGGTCCTTTTCGACACCAATTCTCCTGGTTTGACAATTTACACTAACATATGGACTGCAATTATATTTTATTAGATGGGTTTTAACGGTTTCTAGGACCTGGTTTAACGAAATTTTGATAGCATCTTTAGTACATTTTATATTAATAAAAAACCGACATTTTGCTATTTTTCCACGAATCCGTCCCTCTCGCACTGAGGGGTTTTTCGCATATGGAGTAACAGGGACGCTAAAACTTTTACATATCGCCTTAAACAGATGTGAGCCAAAGTGGCTTACCGTGATTCGAATATTCGGTAGTAAATAATTTTACATTCACAAAAAATATAAAAATTTACATTTTTTATTCACTATGAAACAGTCAGGATTTGAATCAACAAACCTGTTCAACAGGTCAATTTCCTCAACTAGATTTTGCAAAACTTACTAGTGAATTAAGAGCTCCGTGCTCGGTGGCTTGCAGTCAGCGCGCACGTGGTCGCTTTGGCTTGCTTTTTCATCCTACATTCTCATTTGTCACGAGCGAGCGAGCGAGCGAGAGGCACGATAATGCGTTATTTAATATCTTGAAAAACTTGTGAATATTTTTGATTGTTATCAGGAGATTTTGGATTGGCATTAAATATACTAAGCTGTGAACCTAAAATTATGTTTGTACACATAAATTCATCAAATTTGGTGTAAAATCTAGGACTTTTCTACGATTGTAACTTTTGTACTCTATTTGATTTTGATATATTTTTTTAGATATTCACAAATTTGCCAAATAACAATTAATACGGATATTAGATTATATTTAATAATAATAATAAAATAATTTATTTCAGACCGGGTCCATATAGTGTTAGTAATACAAAATAACTTATGGGCTAGTGTTCGTAAGAGAACAGACGAGTTCAAATTAAATGAAATTAAATCAAATCAAATTTAATTTAATTTAATGAAAGTTGAGAGTAAGTTTACTTCCACGGCTACGGAAAAATGATGGAAGAAATGTTTATCATACCCGTGTCAGGTAAAGTTACGCTTAGCTTTCATTAGATAGTGAGCCACGCTAGTAGAGTAGTAGAGTTCGAGCGAGCACGGGGCTCTTAACTGAGGAAACAACTAATTTGGAATGCTGGTATACCACTATCTTCTGTTAAAGGATTATGTCATAACCAAACGTGAACTTATTTATATAGGTAAGAAACATGGAGAGCAAGTTAAGTTTCTTGCCCTTCTTCTTAGTGAGACTAATCGAAGAAGACATGTATTTATACAGAATGTACATAAACCGCTATCTTTGAATGAAACCAAAAATTCTACTGATCATACCGAAAAAGTTTCCGATATAATCATACATTGGATCTCTGACTGTTTGATATTGTATTAGTTAGTTGTTTGTCACGTGAATTTTAGGGGGCGAGGGGGGGTTTAACGTAAAAGTTTAAGCGTCCCTGTTACTCCATATGCGAAAAAACTCTTAGTGCGAGTGGGACGGATTCGTGGAAAAGTAGCAAAAAGTCGGTTTTGTATTAATATAAAATGTACTTAGCTATTTTGTCAAAAAGATTTTCAAGAGGACTTTACAAATACATAATATCCACATTTTGAATTTAGGATTTCAGAATTACAGGAAAAAATAAAACAATTAAGATGCCTTTTCAGAATTAAATTCTATCGAGAAAATTTCATCCAATCGCGTTTTCTTTCAGTGAGAATCTTAACCAAATACTCAATAAACATTTACCCAAAAATGAAATACGTAGATGACGTTATAGTGGAGTAAATGGATTCGAATACACTCTATTTTTTTTTTTGTATCGCCTCTATAAGAATGTCACCAAAGTGTCACTAGGGAAGGGGGTGGGGGGTTAAAAGTTGTCAAAAAAGTGTCACGTGATTTTTGGACGCCCCTTCAGCATATTTATTGGTATCAAACAAACATTAAAACTTTCCTTTAGCTTAGAATTGTTTTATTAAATACATACTAGTTTTTACCTTCGCGTAGAAGTATCTTCCAATCAATGTTATTTGCGCGCAAGATAAAAACTATTAAGAGCGCACCGAGCTTTTTACACACTTTTTTTATAACCCTTGTTTGAAGAAGTAAACAATTAAATTAAAATCTAAGGAAATATATTGGTATTATTGGGTATATATACTAGACTGTATACACGATGGAAACACGATTTGATAAAGTTGGCTTGATAGAATAAATTCGCAAAGTTACCTCATGTCGAGTAATTTTTTCCTCTATTTCCATACTTTTTCTTATAAATAAGTAATTTGACATTATGATTAATTTACTAAATTAAAGTTCATAGACGACTGGAGCGTTTATATACGATAGTTTTTTATTTAAGAACAATATGATGGAAATGACAAAGAAAAACATTGAAAAAGTGCAAAAGTTTGGTTATTTTCTTTACTTTTTACATGTAAAGAAAAATATAGAGACAAAGGCAAACGCTCGGTGCGCCCTTAACAACAGTTTTCGGCTTGGTGGTTGTTTTATCAAATTAAGAATATGGCATATACCTATATTATATTTTATATTATATATTTGTAGATAAAGTTGGAGAGAGTTTGACGAAAAGTTCTAACTTTTAACAGGTCGGAATTCCCCATACTAAAGACATCAACGTAGGTACGCACTTTCTTTGTCGTATTATACTAGAGGGTGCCAATCAAAATAATCTAACACGACAGTCACTGTTAATAATATTTCAATGATAAATAAATAAAATATATATTTATTATCACAGAGAATGTATCTACACTTCCGCCGCAGCGAATATTAAAAATAACTTATGGTGTAAGAAACAAATATATCTAAAGTAGGCCCAAAATATAAAAAAGGTATCGGGGTTTTAGTAATTTCAATAACTTAACTGTCGAATTTTGTCTCAACCACAATTCAAGACTATCACAAAAGTTATAAAATACAATTGGGCCGTTTCACATTTTTAAAATTTTGTCTAGTAAATTAAATATGATTTTTTCTGTTAAATTCTGATTAATTTATCTGAAATAAATGATTATTATTATTATTATTTATACATTTAGTATATTAATAAAAAAATTACTTTTTGCTTCTTTTCCACGAATCCGTCGCTCTCGCACTGAGGGTGTTTTTTTGCATATGGAGTAACAGGGACGCTATAGTACGAGTAGTTTATGCTACTAGGGCGAAAAGGAATAAATTACGAGGACGATTTAAAACACGAGCATAGCGAGTGTTTTAAACGTAACCGAGTAATTTATTGCTCTTACGCCCGTGTATCATACTACGTTTTTCAATGCATAGTGTGAGGAAATAAAACAAATATAATCTTGTGAACTTTAAATTGTAATTGGCTCAAAAGGACTGTATCCAGAGCCGTTAAACAGTGGAAAAAAAGCATGACATTTATGGTACACAGGAAAGGCTGCAGGTTAGCCAACCATTGTAAAAAAATAAAAAAAAAATAATAATAAAGCCCTAGGGCAAAATAATTGACTTTCTGTTCGGTTTTGATGCATAAAAAGTGGGCCTTTACGAGCACATGCATTGAAAAAACTTTTACATATCGCCTTAACCGGAAATCTACATATGTACAAATAGTAAAATATAATTATTATGAGAACGTCAGCGCATAATTTTCGTTGCAATTTCGACGAAAAGTGGTGCCGATTGAGCAACCAGCTGAAACTTGATCAGTATGTCGAAATTTAGAGCTGTTGTAGTTGCCGACATGTTACATTTGGGCTGTTCGTGCAGCAGTTGCTTCGAATACGGATATTCGGATCGAAGCTATCCGGTTTAGGAAATACGCCTAATATTAAAACATTATGGAACATCGTGATGCCACGGATATGTTTGTGGATATGTAGTAGAAATCAAAATGTAATTTTTCCTTTTAAAACCTACCCACTAAGATAAAATCATATTATGAACATTTAATTTAACATAAAACATAACTATGTATTAACTTAGATTAATCAATTTACTTATGTGGTAGATTGTAATAGCACTGCAAACAAACCCCTAAGGGTTTAAGTGGTGTATATTTGAAATATGTTTGTGCAACTGTATGTGTGTAAATAAATAAATAAATAAAATAAAACGCCAAAAACATAATATAAAAAGAGATTTGGGCTCCGTCACTGCAAATAGGTATTTACTTACATAACCTAGTTGAATAAACGCTTTATTATGTTGAAAATAAAACATATTTCTATTATATTATTTAAATTAGCATGAGCAGACATATTAAAGAATTTTGAAAAACGATTGTTTCACTCACGTACTCGTATTAATGACGAACTAAACAAAACAATTGCCTTGAAAATGCAGAAATTGTATCGATGAAGCAATTAATACATGAGTGTCAAATTAGTTTCATTGAAATATTTTATTATGTACTTCATCATATTGACGTCAAAAAGGTTTTTATTCCCATATCAAATAAATATCAGCTTAATCAGCCTTACAAATCACTAATAAGCATATCGTGCACAAACATTGAACGAGAAAATGCAAATTTTTTTTTTACAAATATCATTGTTTTTTTATGTAGCTCTATAAATTAAATCCAAATTAAAATTAATTTTTTTTTCAACGAGAAGTGAGGGTCCAAACCACGTTCGACCAGATTGTACATATATTGTTATCGAGAATCAATAATTCTACTGCTTAATGTTGTCCCAGGAAAAACATGCCTTTGCTCAACAATAAGAAAAGAAAGAAGCTGCATAAAAAGTATTGACTAAAATATTTTTTATTTAGTTAAGCTGGATAAAAAGTTTCGAGTGAAATCATAATACTTTTTGATTTTAATTATTAATTTATTAAATTTAAGGGAAAATTCAACGTAGCACGCACAAAGAAAAACTCAAGACCGGTTTAGCAGGCGGAACACTTCTATTAAAAGATATACCAAATAGTTCCTCAACAAAAACAAAACCTACCTATGTTTTGGTAAAATGTCATCGCAAAGATTCCATTGGTTTCATTTCCATTCCAAATAAAGTGAAAAAAAATAATTTACAAAAAAAAAACTGTTTAAACGGGTCTTAACCTGAAATTTTACAAAGTTAACAAATTAAATATAAATAAATTATAATGTTACACATACCCTACGTATTATATATTCGAAACTTTGATAAAAACAAATTTCTTAAATTGTATAGGTATTCTTTTTGTTAAAATCGGATATCCGTATCTTGAAACGACTAGTTCTAACGAATGTGTGACGTTGCATGTTTGTAGGTCATGTTACTAATGTTTTTGCACGCAATGCTTGTTTTGAGTGTTTTCTTTTGTAGATATTATAAAGATATGATTAAAGATAAAGATCCGTTTATTTAATTGCTACTACATACTTCAAACAGAATAATTTTTATATTCAAATTCAAATTTCAAATTCAAAATTCAAATAGTATATTTTGAAAAGTAGGTAATACACTTTATTGTATATTTTATTGTATTTTATTGTATAGTATTGTATAGTATTTTTATTGCATAGTATTATTTTATTGTATAGTATATTTTGAAAAGTAGGTAATACACTTTATTGTAATACACTTTACTGAAAAGTAAGTAATACACTTTTTACACGTCAAATTTAATCTAATAAAAAATATGTAATAAAATAATAAAAGTACATGGACTAGATTAAAGGTTTATTTAATTTATGTAGCAATATATATACAATTAAAATTATAGGTAAAATATATATTATACAAGGTGAAATCCAATCAACCGCCCGAACCTATACCGGAGACCCGGCAACAAAGGAACAAGGTTCAATGATCACCAACCGAGCCCCCAGCACGAATCCAGGCGGCCGACCAAATCACAACCTATATACTACATACTAATAGGTTACATATATAAATACATGCCTACCTCCGCCCATTCGATTAGTCTTGCTAAGAAGAACGGGCAAGAAACTTAGCAAGATCATGTATTTTTTAACATTAACATAACATTAGTTAAACCTATTAAAACTAATGAAAACAAACACTGGTACAGTGTGACAAGGCCCTGGGCGCGTGGACTGGTCGTGATCAAAATCGGAACTAACGCTGCTATCCTATCACTTGTTTAACAGCTGCGACCCCTATCACTGTCATCTACGCGCAAAAAGATCCTTGTAGCAATGTAGATGCAAACGTGTAACGTCATGTGTCATATAATGCTGAGCTGAATTGCGCTCATAAACCCGCTGTTGCGACTCAGGTTCCATTGCTATCTCTTTTGCACGCGTGATAAAATGTATATGCCATCCTGCTATCTGTGTTGAAACCTGACAATAGTATGAATTATTGAACGCGACTCAGAGGCGGTCAAATAATTAAAAAAAAGAGGTTGGAAAAAGGGCGCGAGTTGGTGATGTCATCGTTATTTTTGTTTTATTGAAAAAATATTGCATTTTGTGTGTTTTGATCAACAATAGTGATAGAATATTGTGTATTAAAATCGCCGTAATCAGTGTGGTGCGTTGTTCAATGGAACAAAAGTGCTGGCTGTGCCTTTTCGTGTGTTTTTTCTAACCTAGATGTATTTGCGTCATAAGGCTATCATTATTACGGAAACGACAGGACAGACCTTTCAGATGATCCTCAACTGAAGAGTATAGTGCCTATAAACAGATAATAACTTACCTCAGACATGGCTGTTTGGGCTTCGGCCCCTTTGCCTTTCCACTAAGTGGTAAAATTGGAAAAAAAAAAACTCACCATGATTTATCTTCCCCTGTTGCGAGATCAGCATATTCAACGGAACAGTTTGTTTGTCGCCGGATATCCGGGGTGTGAGCCCAAACAGTCGGTTCCGGGCCGACTGGCCCACGGCCAAGTATTGCTTGTGGCCCATTTTTTTTTTTTTGTAAGGATGTTTGCGGTACAGCTTTAAGTCCTGGCGGTCATTTGTGTTTGGTATCTGAAAAGAAGAAAACATTTGTAAGACTTAGGTTACAGTAATGACGTTTTGAACTTTTGACGTGAAAACGTTCGTGATATCCAGTCACAAAAAGTGGCGCGTAAAAAAGCAGCCATCGCCAAGCCACAAAAAAAAACTTTTTGTTTCAATTTCAATTTATTTAGGTGCGCGCCAATCTTTTAGTCGCCTCTGAAGCTAGCCCCAAGAATCGACGCATTAGCCGTTTTACGGTGTCAGGGGGACGTTACAGGAGCGAGGGCGCGGAGCACACCCGCCTGCGGGCCGCACCACACCCCCCGCTCGCCGTTCAGCAGGTGTCAACACTATGCGTTAGTGTTAGTGCTACGTCCATACACTACACACGCGCGCGTTGCATGAAAAGTACCTACGAGGAAAAAATTCCATGATTCGTTAAGTTAATCGTTGAATCTGTTTGTTATAGTTTATTGTTTCTGTTGCCTTTATTTGTTGTTTTGTTAATTTTTTTTTGTTAAAGTTTTGTTGATTTAGTTTCTTAAAGTTTATTGTTGTTGTTATGCCTCGCGGACGTTATAGCGTTTTAAGGTGACAATGTAGGAAAAAGGTGTATTAAAATAATTATTGAAGTCAATGACAATGACAATGGACCCGACGACGACACTGAGGAGGACCAAATTTCTACAAACGATAGTGATTCGGACGAAAATCTACCTTCTTCAAGTAGGGAACCAGTTTTTATAGATGGTGTCTCACCTCTCTAAATAAAGTAACAACGTATTTGCCTATATTTGTAGATTATAAATTTACTTATTTTTAATATTAATGCGTTTTATTTATATACTTAAAATTGCACTAAAATAATAAAGAAATAATTAAATAGGTAGGTACGAGTACAAGTACACCTTCCCACTTATAGTAAACATTTAATAATCAACCGTTGATATTATTGTTTCCTTGACTGTACCTGCGCAAGCTTGCACTCGTAACTCACTCAGAGGCGACTAAAAGATTGGCGCGCACTATAACTACAACAGTTTATGATTCAGTTAAAATATACAAACAAAATTAATATGGCAATAAGTAACAAGTCTACAGGTGGTAGAGCTGATGCCGGGCTCGGCTGTGGAGGTACCACCATCTTACTTGGATACCCCCTCGAAGTAATTCGGGGGAGAGTAACAGGACAACTCACAGGCAAACAACTAGGAGGCACACCATGCCTGGGACCGATGGATGACGGTATATCCATCCCTAATAGCCGGGCCTTATATGGAACAGATTGGTAACGGGCAGTGGTGTCACTGGTGCGAGGGTTCCGGCACCTCACTCACCAACCCGCCTGCCAAGCGTGTGTGAGTATGGGCAATTCTTCCAGGATTTCCGCCGGGAGTGGCAAAGTCCTGGAAAGGGCTATGTCCAGCAGTGGACGAACTAGGCTGATGGATGCATGGAATGCCAATAAGTAACAATAATTATAGAATAAACACTGATTGATAATGGTACAAAAATTGTATAAACATTTATTATACATGAAACGCAGACCAATCAAATTCAAGACGTAGCGCTGTCAATATTGAAGTGAGGCCTTGTAAACATGTATGCGCTTAGTGAGTGTTGCCACGCAGTAAAAACTGAGACAGAATGTCTGAAACTGTTTTACTTTTGGCCTGCTTCACCTGTTACAGGATCCGTCTTGATTTTTTGTTTGATCTGAGACATGGAAAGATATAAAATAAAAAACTAAAACATTTAATTAAAGTCAGCAGGCATGCCACGCGTGAGGAAAGGTAAGGGTATGAGAGGGTGTGTTTAAATGTGTGTGTGTGTGTGTTGAAGGTTTTATCTAATAGTAGTTTATGCTACAAGGGCGCAAAGGAATAAATTACGAGTACGATTTAAAACACGAGCGTAGCGAGTGTTTTAAACATAACCGAGTAATTTATTGCTTTTACGCCCGTGTATCATACTACGTTTTTCAATGCATAGTGTGAAGAAATGAAAACAAATATAATCTTGTGAACTTGTGACTGGCTCAAAAGGATTGTATCCAAAGCCGTTAAACAGTGGGAAAAAAAAGTATAACAACTATGGTACACAGGAAAGGCTGCAGGTTAGCCAACCATTGCAAACAAATTAAAAAAAAAAATAATAAAGCCCTAGGGCAAAATAATCGACTTTCTGTTCGGTTTTGATGCATAAAAAGTGGGCCTTTACGAGCACATGCATTGAAAAGATAATATTTTATCGCCAGATTTGAATCACTAATAACTACGAGATTAAGTGAACGAAAAAAACATAGAAGTGTGGTTAGAACTGAAAAATGACCCTACGATAAAGTGTGTTGAACACAATTTTGTGTAGAGACCGCTCCAATAGCATTATATTATAAATAATAGTTAATATCAAAACATCGGTCAAACAATGTAGATACTTATAAAACCGCCTTTAATGTTGTTAATTACTTTATTGTAGTATGAGCAGTGGCGTGCACAGAACTGTTTTCCGGAAAAGCAATCAAAAGGTCAAGATTGACAATAATTTAATTTAATTTATTTATAAACAAAAATCCACAGCATTACAAAAAAGTTTGACATAAAAAATATTGTTTGCAGATACTGCCAATTACGGATTTAACTCTTAGCTAATAATGTATTACTAATAACTAGGAACTGGATAATTTTAAATTTTAAATACAATAATGACAAAGTCGCAAGACTCAGTAAAACAATGAAGAAAAGGTGTATGTTGAAAAAAAAAAGAAAAAATTAAAAGAACACTTTGGAAAAAAAAAGTTTGTATGACTTCAGGCTAGACCTGCCTACCCTAGAGTGAAAATTTTCATATAAATTTTCTTTTTCAAAGTTAAATTAAATTTTTTTCATTTTTAGGGTTCGGTACCCAAAGGGTAACCAACGGGACCCTATTACTAAGACTCCACTGTCCGTCTGTCTGTCCTTCTGTCCGTCTGTCACCAAGCTGTATCTCATGAACTGTGATAGTTAGACAGTTGAAATTTTCACAGATGATGTATTTTTGTTGCCGCTATAACAACAAATACTAAAAAACAGAATAAAATAAACATTTAAGGGGGCTCCCATACAACAGACATGTTTTTTTTGCCGTTTTTATATATAATAGTGCACTTGGCCGGTTTTTTTTTTATTGTCATACTTAACCTTCTAATTGCTTTTATGGAAAAAAGTTCTGTGCACGCCACTGAGTATGCGACTACATAGAAGTCATTGTAATATTGATTTATACTTCAAGTTGCAGTCATGCAAAAAAACAATTACTTTCCGACATCATAATTATCTTCTTGAATAAACATACAATATTGCAAATTACACAAGCAGGTTAATCATCTTCTGTATATATAAAATGCAATGTCTGTCTATCTTCAGTCTACACTAGACAAAGTACTTAACCGGTTTTGATGATGTTTTTAGTGTTACGTGAGAAGGTTATCGGAAAAGATTTATTGTTTTAATAATATCGCCATGTGAGATTTTTTATAGATAAGACGGGTGTCAGAGGTATTTCTGAGTGTGATCGGTCACTGGAATGATCAACACTCGTACATCCTCTTTTCACCTATGATTTTTACGTCCCAATGACTTATAGCCATACTTCGGTCACAAAGCAAGCTTTTACAGCATATATTACCTTCCAGTGTTTAAGGCGTAAGACCCCGCTATATAAGCAACTCGATGTGTGTCGGTACAAATATCAACGGAAACGACATTGAAATAATGTTCATTTCAGCGTGCCTTGAAAAGTGGCTGTTACGACAACCACTGCGTCTCCAGCTAGCGCAAAATAGGAGGAAATAATACTTTTGACACAGACGCCATGAACGGAAAAAAAAATTTGAACTTAAATTTTTTAGATCTAAAAATTCCCTATAATTTGGTGAAATAATAATTAAAATTGCTTTAGGCGTTTGGAAGGAGTAAGAGAATTCTTGTGTTAATCATGTGAAATTTTCGATTTTTTTTGTTAAAACTAACAATAGAAAAACAGTTGATGAAACTTAACATTTATTTTTGGCTCTATAATGCCTATCATATATTTTTATGAAAGTTTTTGGACCACCCGTGTGGGAGGAGTAGGCCTTCAAAGACAGGTCCAAATTGCAGTTGGCGTAATCATTCGCCTTTTTTTCGCAGCCGGAATTGTGAAAAACCCGACTTTTTCTAATTAATCGAAACAGAATACTTAAATTCAAAATTCACTCAATAGTTATTCAACTAAACCTTATTACCTATGTATAGTGTATGTTGCCATCGCAAAGGGTCCATTGCTTTATGTAAATTAGAATTTCAAAACTTTGATATAGCCGTGAGATATAATATCTGTAAACGAACTGAAATCCATCACCGCGGTATCCTTAAAAAGGCTTCCATTCTTCACAGAACGCCAAAATCTGTAGTAAAATTATTAATTAACTAAATATTTCCCGCGTCTTCGTTCGCAGTAAATTAAATAGATAGATAGATAACATCTTTATTTCATTTCTACATCAATAACACATTTTACAATGGAAAAAAAGAAAACAACATAAGGCATAACCGGTTGGTCACAGCTTCAGGCTTCGAGAGGCGCGCCAAGCGGTTCTTCATGTATGAAGTTGTATAGAGCCGGCCATGGGTCGCCGCTCACGCGTTGTCAGGCTTCGAGTGACTTGCGCTCTCAAGACGGTGGTGTGCCGGGAGGCGGGCGGTTGAAACAGTGATCGAGCGCACAGGACGAACCTAGTGTCGAGCGCTTTGAGCGAGCGAGCGCGTTATACATCCGATGCGGTGGAAGGCACCGACGGGTGTCGTGGCAGGGCAAAGCCCGTCGCAAAAACCGCCTAGACTCGCAGCAAGAAGCGCCGCCAGAAGCCTGAAGCTATGGCCTTGGCGTAAGTGCTGTAGTAGTGAAAAGGGTCCTCAACTTAGCAAAGGTAGTTTTTGCTAGCCTATGCCATACCCTTAAACGAAGTTCTATGTATGACGGGACCCACCTTATCTGCGATAACATTCACTTGACAGTCTTTTTTTAAAACAAACACTTTAGCAGGTATAATTTTTTAAAATTTAAGATCCTATCTAAATTGAAGCACCTATTGTTACCACGATTATGATCATGAAACATGTTGGTTTAAGTATTGTTTGTTTAATTTATGTAGTTTCACAGTTTAGTCATCACTAATGTTATGCACAATTAATACATAAGGTGACATTAATTTATGCAGCCAAATGACAGTGGGCAAACTTATGTCGGTTGGTGATCATTGAACCTTGTTCCTGGTCCCTGGCCGGGTCTCCGGTGTGGGTTCGGGCGGTTGATTGGATTTCACCTTGTATAATATAAATTTTTACCAATCATTTCAATCTTATATAATATATATATATATGGCTACATAAATTAAATAAACCTTTAATTTAGTTCATGTACATTTATTATTTTATTACATATATTTTTATTAGATTAAATTTGACGTGTAAAAAGTGTATTATGTATACCTATTTTGCAAAATAAAATATTGGAATTTGAATTTGAATATGCAGCCAAATGACAGTGGGAAACTTATGCAGCCAAATGATAGTAGGCAAACTTATGTAGCCAAATGACAATGGGCAAACTTATGCAGCTAAATGACAGTGGGCAAATTTATGCAGCCAAATGACAGTGGGAAAACTTATGCAGCCAAATGACAGTGGGCAAACTTATGCAGCCAAATGACAGTGGGCAAACTTATGCAGCCAAATGACAGTGGGCAAACTTATGCAACCAAATGACAGTGGGCAAACTTATGCAGCCAAATGACAGTGGGCAAACTTATGCAGCCAAATGACAGTGGGCAAACTTATGCAACCAAATGACAGTGGGCAAACTTATGCAGCCAAATGACAGTGGGCAAACTTATGCAGCCAAATGACAGTGGGCAAACTTATGCAGCCAAATGACAGTGGGCAAACTTATGCAACCAAATGACAGTGGGCAAACTTATGCAGCCAAATGACAGTGGGCAAACTTATGCAGCCAAATGACAGTGGGCAAACTTATGCAGCCAAATGACAGTGGGCAAACTTATGCAGCCAAATGACAGTGGGCAAACTTATGCAGCCAAATGACAGTGGGAAAACTTATGCAGTCAAATGACAGTGGGCAAACTTATGCAGCCAAATGACAGTGGGCAAATTTATGCAGCCAAATGACAGTGGGCAAACTTATGCAGCCAAATGATATTGGGCAAATTTATGCAGCGGAATGAAAGTGGGCAAATTCGGTCCAAGCGCCGTCAAGATCAAGACTTATTTTAAATGAAAAGACATAATCCAAATCGTTTAACCGAATCCTTCACGGTCAATGCTTCTCGACTCTGGAATGAACTTCTGCAAACCCTCAAAGATCTTCCTTCTGTGTCCTCTTTTAGATACAACTTGGAAAAAATTTACCTCTCGTCTCTCTGAATGACTTACTAACTAAGCTACCTACTGTTTGTATAAGGTTAAATAATATTAGTTGGCGAAACTCAAAACATAGGTAGTACTAGTCTATATGAACAACTGTTTGTATAGGAGCTAAGCGAAATTCGCAACTTCTTTTCACTTCCTCCCATACAAATTGCCCCGATCAGCTGACTGGTCCAGTATGGAAAGGTGAAAACAAATTTTAAGAATTTCGCTTAGCTCCCATACAAACAGTTGTTCATATAGACTAGTACTACCTATGTTTTGAGTTTCGCTAACTAATATTATTTAACCTTACATATAATATACATATGTGTATTTATGTATGTATTTGTATGTAGGATATTTATGTTTGTGTTATAGGTTTAAATTAACTTTTATTATTATGTTATGCACTGATTTAGGTTTCAGCTTGAAAGTTGCGTTTGAAACTAAACTTAGGTTGCCATACGTAGCTGTTAGTTCCGCTACTGTCCGCTTGGAGCGGTTCACCAGATTCCAGACGTTTTGATGTTGTTTGAAATGGAACTATACGGAGATGTTTCCATGCTTAGGCTACTGATCACTAACCGAGTCTCCAGTATGAATTCGGGCGGTTGATTAAATTTCACCTTGCATAACTTCAAAGTGTACCTCATCCATCCATCCATCAGCCTAGTTCGTCCACTGCTGGACATAAGCCTTTCCAGGACTTTGCCACTCCCGGCGGTCATCCTGGAAGAATTGCCCATACTCACACACGCTGGGCAGGTGGGTTGGTGAGCGCAGTGCTGGAACCCTCATAATAGTGACGCCGTTGCCCGTCACCAGTCTGTTCCATATAAGGCCCGGCTATTAGGGATGGATATACCGCCATCCATCGGTCCCAGGCATGGTAGGCCTCCTGGTTTTTTGCCTGTGAGCTGTCCTCTTACTCCCCCCGAATTACTTCGAGGGGTCTCCAAGTAAGATGGTCGTACCTCCACAGTCGAGCCCAGCATCAGCTTTACCACCTACCTAGAGTGTACTTAGGCTAGGTCATATATTTAGACGTCACAAGTCTAGGTTTTTACCTAGACATTACAACTGGTCTAGGTTTTACCTAGGCAACGTGATGTCAAGGTCTAGCTTCGCGTGCCAAAGGGACATCTCGTAACTACGAGCAATCTCGCTATTCATTCCGAGATACAAACATAGACGTTGCATTTTGTACAGACTCACATAGCCGCGTCACAAAATAGATACAACCAGAAGGCCGACTCGACGACGGAGCGAAAACAGACGCACGCATGCATGGACGCGTACGTATGATGATCTCGGCAGAATTTCTTATTGACATTCGACCAGTGTTGACAGATGAGGAAACTGATATTACAGTGTTAAGGGGTCAAAAACTACAGTGTTTGGGAGCAAATTACAGTAGAATTCATTAATTTTCATATTTTTCGCCATTTTCAACTAACTTATGTGACTTTTGGCATTAGAAAATTACAGTGTGTCCATACACTGTAATTTTATTAAATGCTACAGTGTACAGTAGATCGTGTTAAATCTACTGTAATTACAGTGTGTCTGGCAACACTGCATTCGACCGACTTCATTATTATTTAGTATAGTTTTCGTTAGTTATGCGGAGTAAACCTTCTGTAAGTGGTTATTTTATGGCCGCGTGTCCTATCCATCAGCCAATATAGGTCATCTGCTGAACATAGGTTTCTCTAAGGACACGCCACATTTTTAGGGTTCCGTAGTAACATGTTTTTGATGTCTGTTTTAGAGCTGGCAGGCGTTCTATACTGCGTTAGCCGGTTCATAGTAACAATAATAAAAGCTGTTTATGTGTCTCAAGATTCACAATACTGTGTACTAACTAAAGTTAGTTAAGTTTTATTCTTATTAATGCTTTAACTTTAATTTTAACTTTTATTAAAATTAATTATAAAATACTCTGTTACTGTAGAATGGGCCTGTGACCCTACGATACACGAATACGTAGGTTTAGGGGGCAGGAAACTTATTTTAAGTACCTCTTTTTTTTATTAAGAAACAAATAAAGTTATTATTACTATTATTATAAATCTCGGTACAGACTTTAGGTTTGTATGTTAAAATATCTCAAAACGTGCGTTTACCAATATCCTTTTTAAAAAAATAAATTACTTTGGTGTATAATCGATGAAATACCAAATATTTGTTTTTTAGTATGGATGAGGCTAAAAACAAACAAAAAAGAAGTATGTTATAATATGTGGTAACAACAAGTATCCCCGGGTGATTTCAGGTGTGTCTGAGTGTGTAAACACTTGAACAGTGAAAACTCTATCTATCCCCGTTTCACCGATGACTTTTACGTCCCAACGCAATAAGAGCTGATCCTATCGCCATGCCTTGGGCATCATAGTTTTGTGGTTAGTAATGCTATGCGCATAAATTTTATTTAGTTTTGAATTCCGATTAAGATTCAGTCCAGCGTCCTATCAACAAAACTTAAGTCGTTAAAAAAATACAAAATGGCTGCCCATGCTCTCTAGGTTCTATAAGTCAGCTCTATGGTTACAGAAGATTGACGGTCATTATTAGACACAAATGTCTGTTTAAATCATAGAGGAAATTTTATCTATGGTTTACATAAACGACACCGGTTGACGTTCAGCTACTTCAGTAGTATGAACCGGAAAACCTTGAGCAAGGTCGTTTTGAAAGTCATGTCTTTGATAAATTCTTTTTTCTTGTCGTGTGGTTAGTGGCCAACCTGCATAGCTAGCATTTTAGTCGAAATGAGCTCGATAGAGCGTGTATCTTTCCGATTTTGACAGTTAATTCAAGATGGCAGCCAATCCTATCTGTCTTTTTACTATTTAGCTAACACTATACCAAGAAATAAGCTAGTTTTTCTTTTTTGACAAATCGCAAGAAATATATATATTTTTTTTTATTTATTCTCTTCATTAGCTAACATTGTTACCGCTCTTTTTTCTACTAGAACAGCTGTATCACCGACCCAAGGAGGTGGTGTGGTGATAGAGTTCGACAGAGATTTCTATTTCTATCGAGAGATTGTTATGCGAATTTTGGATTTGTGGCTAAATTCGCGAAGTAGCATTTTTTCGTCATCCTTGATCATTGAAAAGATAAACCTACGGAGTGACATAATGGGAGTAGAACGAAAAAAAAATGGTTTGTATATTTTTCACAAACAGCCCGGCCTCGCTTTTTAATCGAAACTTAAAAAAAAAAAGGCTTTTTTCCTCGGTGCCTCGTCACTACATACACCAAACCAATAAACGTTTAAGGCGCTACGGAAAAAAAACGACACTTTAAGGACTTGCATATCTACTTCAGTAAATAATGTATTATTTTGATAAAATAGTATATAATTTTTGGATTCTTTTTCTAGGGATCTGTTAAAACGGAAACGCGATTGGAGAAATTCAGCTCGATAGAAATATTTATTGAAATGAGGTCCTTTTCAACACCAATTCTCCTGGTTTGACAATTTAGAATGACATATAGACTGAAGCTATATTTTATTAGATGGGTTTTAATGGTATCTAGGACCTGCGGGCCTATTATGTATCTTTAGTTGCCAACTTAACTGGGTGCCTTTCATCAAAAGCATAGATATACTATCGAATTCTGATTGTCTAAGGATATGTTCACACTTGAAGTGACGACACAGTTCGTAAATAGTTCATTTTGAAAATTCAGTTTTTATCTATCTTTTTGATGATAGGTACCCAGTCCAATTGGCGACCCTGGTTAAACGAAATTTTGATAGCAACTTTAGTGCATTTTATATTAATAAAAAACCGACTTTTTGCTACTTTTCCACGAATCCGTCCCTCTCGCACTGGGGATTTTTTCGCATATGGAGTGACAGGGACGCTAAAACTTTTACATATCGTCTTAACCTAAAGGCAATGTCACTAAAATTAGGATGAGTGTCCATCATAACGAAGTAGATAATGACAGCTAAGACTCACTTTGATTTATGCGATAAAAACTCGACGTTTCGGTTAAATGAGCGTTTTTCCTTGTGTCAAATTTAGTGTTAAATAATGATGACCTAGATGGCACTGTCGTGTACTTTAGCAACATAATCAAAGACAAAACTTGCACAGATTCCAAACAGACTAAAAACCACTTTGACATTGATTGCTACGAAACATATTTTATCTATGGTGACATGCACATGGACAGCGCCATCTGGAGGAAAACTAAGAACTAAGAAAAAAACAAAGAGAAAAACGCTCATTAACACAGACCTTCGCGGCTTCGCGGGTTGCTCCAGCGCGGGCAACACCCTCGCGGGGACTGAATAGGTCACTAAGTTGACCGAAACGTCGAGTTTTTATCGCAGAAATCAAAGTGAATCATAGCTGTTATATGTATTTTGATTAAAGCAATTAGCCTAGAAATAGTAACCTCAAATGAATCGCTAAGAAAACAAATTCTATCGAATAGAAATATAGTAAGAGATTTTAGTATCACCTAAAACTAGGCAAACTGGAGGTGAAAAAAAGCTTTCGTTGCCGATATCTCAATTTAATTTTTTAAAAACCATACAACTTTATTCAATACAAAACCGAGCACTTTCTTTTATTTATTTAGGCCTTAGTTTTGCATAAAAATACCAATTACTTGCAAAGCAATGTCGACCTTTTGCTTTTTAGGGTTCCGTACCTAAAAGGTACAAAAGGAACCTTATGGTGAGACTCCGTTGTCCGTCCGTCCGTATTTCACAGCCTCTCTTTAGCACCGTTAAAGATAAATACATGAAATTTGGCACAAAAATAGCAATATATTGCTCACATATTAGGGTGTGAAAAAATATGAAAAATTCGAAATTGTTCAAAATATTTCCAAAACAAAAGTGAGAAAAATAAAAAATATTAGCCTAAAAATACAATATGGGTATCAAATTGTAGATATTAAAAAGCTGATTTTAAAAATATATACTTTTACTATACTTACTGGCACTGGTTTCGAGAAATCTTTAAAAAACCACAAAATATGTATGTTTTCCCCCCTTATCTCCAAAACTGTTGGACCACAAAATATGAAAAAAATTATGGTAAAGATTACAGGAAAAATAAAGTGGTCGAGAAATTCACGAAAAAAAAATGACAACATTAAATTTATCATCCACAATACGGAACCCTAGGTACGTGAGTCGTCTGACTCGCACTTGGCCGGTTTTTCTTTTTTATTCACACGCACCCTAGCTTCCATCTATCCATCCATCAGCCTAGTTCGTCCACTGCTAGACATAAGCCTTTCCAGGACTTTGCCACTCCCGGCGGTCAACCTGGAAGAATTGTCCATACTCACACACGCTGGGCAGGCGGGTTGGTGAGTGCGGTGCCGGAACCCTCGCACTAATGACGCCGCTGCCCATCACCAGTCTGTTCCATATAAGGCCCGGCTATTAGGGATGGATATACCGCCATCCATCGGGACCAGGCATGTTGAGCCTCCTGGTTTTTTGCCTGTGAGCTGTCCTCTTACTCTCCCCCGAATTACTTCGAGGAGGTCTCCAAGTAAGATGGTGGTACCTCCACTTCTAACGGGCATGTCTTAGAAAACCGCAAAAGCATTAAGTTCCGTCGCCAAAAAAAAAATTACGGGGCTGCACATTACCGATTGACCAATTTACGCAATGTGGAATGATCATTTGAAGTTGTGCATTTGATATAATACGGACGATTGACCTCAGCAACATCATCGTCGATAAGCATGGTTGGTTTTCGTCTTAAACAGTGACGCACTCAGAAGGCCAACGGGAAGTGTCCCGAATCTCGACCAGGGCCGTAGCAGTATGTTTAGGAAGTGGGAACCAGACAATGACCTCCAAACTATTATCAAATAGATATCAGTCACGTCTGCCTGCTTGTGCGCATGAGATCATTCACCGTCATCTTCTTTAAGGCCCTTAATATCGCCAAATGGGTACTTTCTAAAGCCTACTCCTCTTTTATGGCCAAACCAAAAATATTGAAAAAATGTATTATTGATTATCAACTCTAGGACAACATATGCAACATTTTTCTTTTTCGTACCACCAAAACTTCTATATGAAAAATTGTTTCAACTGAATGGTGTTTTTTGGCTTGAATTTCCTACTGCTCCTAAGCGGCTTAGGTGATTTAATTCATTTATGCTTTGATAAATAGATAAACTTGATAGCTATAAATATAACATAGAATTATTCAATGGAACAATGACACCCATGTGAAAAGTATTATTTTCTCCTATTTTGCCCTTTCAAGGACGCAGCGAGCGTCGTAACAGCCACCACGCATTGTGCACTGATTTGAACGTTATTTCAATGTCGTTTCCGTCGATATTCATACAGACAAACATCGAGCTGCTAATTTGGCGACGGTAATCGCCTTAAGAATACTATGCGTTTTATTGGTATCTGAGCTGGGCATAGTCATGACTTTCTTGATAATTTGGCCAAGTGCGGGTCGAACTCGCTCACGAACGTTTCCGTAACACCACACAAAAACGGAACCCTAAAAAATTATGATAATGCCAAAGCATCATCAAGGTGACAAAAAACGAGGTGCTAAATTGGTAGCGTCTGCTGATGAACATTTCGACACCCTCTGAGTACGGAAATCCTTTTTTTTTGTATTTTTTAAGTTATTTTAAGTTTCATGGAGCGTGCATTTTATAGCGAAATGAAACAGCATGACATTTGGCCGCATAGATAAAAATCCCTGGAGAGATAGTATCGCCATAGATAAATAAATATCTATGGTGTCGCCATCTTGAATTCTGAACTTGCGGTCAAGATTTGGGTCTGCAACATTGAAATGTTACCAAAAATGGTAAAATTTAAATTTTAAATTTACTTCCCATTCACACATCCACAATAGTTCCAACATTTTTAGGAAACTCTGTTTTTACCAACGGCAACGCTGGGCTTCCTTTTCCCTAAGGGTCTTGGGGCGGGAAATTCGCACAGAGAAAATCGATTACTAAATCGAGTAAAAGCTGCACAAATACATTATATTATAGTATATTGTTCACCGAGGGAAGAAAGGGAACGATTACCAACGAGGGTGTAGTTTGAGGCCCGACGCGAAGCCAAGGGCCTCAATACACACGGGTTGGGAATCGCACTTTCTCCCGAGTGATACATAGTGCTTTATACTACACCTGCGAGGAAATAGTATACTTTGACTTTTAATCTAGATACAATAAAAGAAACCGACTGACTCGGGTGCGATTGTCACTTTTTATTTCCTTCTTATTTTTTATTAAGTACAGGAAAAGCAAGTGGCCAGTATGATTTTCGAGTTTTATGTACGTGTTCGCAAAATAATACTGGCCCCTTGGCCACTTGCTCATTCTTTATGTTATTTAAAAAAAAACAGCACGTTAACAATGGATTTGCATATACTTTTTCTGCCCGCTAAAGCACGTTAACAATGAATTTTCATACACTTTTTCCGCCCGCATATTTGTATGATATTTGCATATTTTCTGCATCGTTTTCAAAAAAGTATGAAGGTATTTTCCGAGCAGGTGTAGTATAAACAATATTAATATTGTAGTATGTAACTACTTAGTTAATCGAATGTTACAGTGTCTGAAGTGAATATATGAAGGAGCAGAGTCACCTGGCTCAGGGACTCCCTTTGCAACATTTAGCTTTTATCTTACCTGAGGCTTTAGAAGTGGCGCTCCCCCCGCTGCATTAAGACCTTAGAGATCGCTCGTGAATGTTGCTCTACTTCATTAAATGAGTGTACGATTACTTGAAATTTGAAATGTAATGATTTCTAATCATTCAAATAACGGTAATCTACAAAGTTTGGTATGTTTATTGGAATAAACAAAATGAATTTACAAAACCAAAATTTAAAAAAATTTAAAACATCTACCTGTAATTATAGATAGCAGTAAGAGCAATCTCATATTTAGACACAATTTCCATGGCTTAATTTCTAAATGATCTTTTTAAATATTTTTTTTTCAGAGAATTTACGTCATTTTAGGGCATAGTTTTCATTATTTTGGTATATAAATTAACCATTATTTTTTAAATGTTTTTTTTAATAATTCTCCGAAATGACGTCACTTGAGAATTTTAGATATTCGAGGCGATTCCAAGCACTAGTTTTAAGATAAATCACTGTGAAAATGCAATAATCTTTTTTTTTTGTCGGAGGCTTTTTCATTCAGCCCAAACACCCCCCCACCCCTGTAACGGTATTTCACCATTACCCCCCCTTCCTGCTCCAGCCATGTACTGCCACACTTACTTTGTTTAAATTTAGAATAAACGTCTTGTTAAGTAAGATATGGCAATTGATTGCACCTTGAACTAGTGAGGACTGATTTTTTGTCCAATCACGTTTGAAAAAGTATAGATATGGTATATTAGGTGTCAATGATTTTTTTTCTTAGCCAAATTTTTAATAAATATTAAAACCAATTCTGAGGGCTTTAATTTTATTTCAAGTGATGTCAAAACTTAATTTTCTTCATTGCAAAATAGTCCAAAAGTAAAATTTATTGAAAAAGGCGTTACTTTGCGGAAGCCCATCATGAATTCCATCCAGTCCATCATCAAGGCTGTCGAGCGGTCAGGCGGACAACACATCCCGAGGATGCCTCGTTTAGAGGCGAAACACGTGTGGATAAGTTTTCTTGCTTGTTATTTAAGATTGCTTTATGTTGTGCTCGTACTGCTTGCTTTGCTTGTGCATGTTTTATGTGGGAGGGCGGGTGGTGCTTGAGTCTGCATTTTGAATAGCATGGTAAGAGTGTTCAGCGGAATATTGCAAAATTATTAATATGTCCACAAAGTAGTCCAAAAGTGTTAGGAATAGAAGCTAAATTACTCTGATAAATTTCAAGTTTTGCAGCACTAAAACTAAAATTAAATCGGGCTTATATACCACTAAAATTAGACGGATAATCCAACACTATGAAACAGAAAGAACATGAAATCTCGACGCTTCAGTCAACCTTAAGAGTGATCTTCATCAGGCTTCACCAGATTTTCTCATTAAAATCAAAGTGTAAAATTTCGATTTGATTTGTCACAAAACTCACACGTGCTATTTACATGATAATACTACTAGTGAAATGATAAAACGCTGAACCGGATTTGTCAAAAACACATTTGGCGTGTTGAAATGAGCGTTTTCCCGTTGTTTTTTTTTTCTTAGTTCTTAGGTTTCCTCCAGATGGCGCTGTCCATGTCACCATAGATTAGTGTTCCGTAGCAATCAATGTCAAAGTTTGTTTGGAATCCGTGCAAATTTTGCTTTGATTCTGTTGCTAAAGAATATGACAGTGCCATCTAGGAATCTAATTTAACACTAAATTTGACATGAGAAAAAACGCTCATTCTGCTAGCCAAGCAAAGTGGTTATATTGTCTTTGGCCAAGCACTTGCATGCGGAAAGACCAGATTCCTGGACAGATTCTGGAAAAATAGAAAATTGACGATTTTATTTAGTTAAATAAAAACTTAACATTGTAAAAAATATCAGATCGTTTCAGGGTTTACTAAAGTATATACTATGCGAATTGTAATCTTTAGGTACATAATATGTATGGATTTTGGCTCAAGTGATCTTCGACATGAAAACTCGTTTTTCAAGGACGAGTTCAGATCTATTTTTCAGATCTTTTACGTTTTTGGATCAACTTGTGTTTAGACTATATCCTCTATTGTAACATATATTTGACTTGTATTTGAAATGAGATATTGAACTGACAATATTAATTCGCTTAGATGAAATAATTTTAAGGTGTGTTTATTCGAAAACTATTTCGAGATATAGGTTTAATAAGCCGTATTTTAGAACTTGTGGTTTAATAAACTTAATGATGATGAATATCTTCACGAAAAAGCTGCAATTTCAATTTGCATTCGTGTGACGTCACTTGAGAAAGGCTCTTTAGAAATATGTCCTTTGCTATCAAGATAAATTTATAATAATTTGCTCCCGACTAATTTGACAGATGGATGACAGATGAGTAGACTGACAGAGATAGACCACTTTTTTATAAGCAATCACTCTTCACAATCAGTAAGTATAATGTCTAAAATTCTCAAGTGACGTCATATCGGACAATTCATAAAAAATAATGGTTAATTTATATACAAAAATAATGAAAACGATGTCCAAAAAAGGCGTATATTCTCTGAATAAAAAAATATGAAAAAAAATCTTTTAGAAATTAAGCCATGGGAATGAAACAAAACGCTGATTTTGGAATGACAGAGTCTTAAGCGACTGATTGTTCAACGACTTTGTCAAAACCTGTAGCACTTGAACAAGGATTCAAGTGACGAAACCGTATAAAAGCGAAAGCATCTCAAAACCATATCAGTTGCATCATAACTCCGTGTTTTCCACAAACGTTCATAAAACTAGTACATAAACCAGTTTATGATATCCCGGTCAATGTCGTCTCAAAGAACTAGTTTTGTGTCAATAGCATGATTATTTAGTTAACATTATATCATGAGCTGATGCCGATGTCTAAGGTGGTAGAGCTGGTGCCGGGTTGACTGTGGAGGTACCACCATCTTACTTGGAGACCCCCTCGAAGTAATTCGTGGGAGAGTAAGAGGACAGCTCACAGGCAAAAAACCAGGAAGCCCACCATGCCTGGGACCGATGGATGGTGGTATATTCATCCCTAATAGCCGGGCCTTATATGGAACAGACTGGTGACGGGCAGCGGCGTCAGTGGTGCGAGGGTTCCTGCACCGCGCTCACCAACCCGCCTGCCCAGCGTGTGTGAGTATGGGCAATTCTTCCAGGATGACCGCCGGGTGTGGCAAAGTCCTGTAAAGGCTTATGTCCAGCAGTGGACGAACTAGGCTGACGGATGGAATGGCCCACCTTAACAAAACCAGAAATGAAAAATAAATAAACGATTGTCTAACTCCACTATGGCGCTTAAATATCACCTAGCAAAGGAAACTAGCGATATATCAAATTATGAAAAGTGCCCGTTAACTACTATGCTATTAATTTAAATACTTTTTAAGAATGGAGTATGTTTCCACCGGGTATCCATTTATTATAATAGATAAAAAACCTTTGAAATCAGTGCTTTGATACTATCTGAAAAAAACTTTTTGCTTGTCATAGGCCAGGGATGGGGAAACTTTTTCCTTCGCGTGCCAATGTTTACTAACGAAATATAAATATGGCGGGCCAAGTTGTTGCATTTTTGGCTACATTATTTACTGAAATAAAAATATTAGTATGTAATTTCTGAAACACTAATTTATTGTGCAATATTACAAAATAACTATTAAAGAAATTGAAAATTGCAATCAAATTAAACTTTGAAGTTAGCTGCGAAATTTATAACAATACGAAAATTTCACTTGTTTTTTTTTTATGGTCACGGGCCGGATTTTAACGCTTCGCGGGCCGGAGATGACCCGCAGGCCGTTGTTTCTCCATCCCTGTCATAGGCAAACCAATATTAGTGTTTTTAACTATGCCAAACCCAACATTATCTAACAATCTCATGCAAGGTGGATTGCAGGAAACTGAAACATTGGGTAAAACAAGTGAATATATCGGCGAATGAAAAAAACCGGCCAAATGCGAGTCGGGCCTCACTCTTTTAGGGTTTCGTACATGTGACCAATTATTTCTAACTTTGAACAGAAATTACAAACTTATCATTATCTACAAAATTCATGAAACAAAACTGCAAAATTAAGTTGGTTGAGTATTCGGGGACGTAACCCTAAAACTACATTATAAATCGGCGTTTTTAGTATTTGTTGTTTAAATACAGCATATGGTATATTATTATAGTATACAGAAATTTCAAATTCCTAAATGCTTTGGCCTTTGAGATAGACCCCGTAACAAAAATGGTCTTAAAATGGCAACTTTGACAGCCCCATTCTTTAATTTTTATGTTAAAAAAAAATTATTTATATTTATACTCTACTTGACAAAGAAAGGGGGTGAAATGCTTTAATGATACCAACAGTGAATCAGTTGTTAAAGGCAAATATATACTTTATAACGTTGTATATTACATATATATACGAGTATGTATGCACCAAGTAAACAAACAAATTATGTATTTTTATAACATGTACGTCATATTTGATGCTATTATGATCTTTGTTGAGTTTATGCGCTCACGCAGCGGAGTACGTATTAACTGCATTCTACCTGTTTTTATTTATATTTGACCTATGCACTGGTCTTCAATAAACCTACCTGCTAATTAATATGTACGGACGGTAGCTTGATATATTTAATAATAATTATTATTACATTAATTTAAAGGTGGTAGAGCTGATGCCGGGCTCGACTGTGGAGGTATCACCATCTTACTTGGAGACCCCCTCGAAGTAATTCGGGGGAGAGTAAGAGGACAGCTCACAGGCAAAAAACCAGGAGGCCCACCATGCCTGGGACCGACGGATGGCGGAATATCCTTCCCTAATAACCATGCCTTATATGGAACAGACAATACAAATACAATACAAAATTATTTATTTCCAAACACAAGCACAAATATATATCCGTTTACAAAAGTTGCCTTAGGTAGAATAGGTAGGTAGGTACTTTGTATTTTGACATTTTGTAATAAATAGTGTTCTTGTGGCCCCAGACTAAGCAAGCTTGACTCGTGGGTACCAACATAAGAGATTTCCAGTTGTATTATTTTGGCACAGGTAAGGATAGGCAAGTGTTTGTCATTCAAAGTTAGCATAATATCAAACAAAAAAGCATCTAAAAATAAAAATACAAGAAATATTAATTATTTACACAAGGCATGCTCATTTAAAATTAAACATAGCAAAGTTTGACAACAAACATATTATTTTTATTAATTATAAAATAAGATAAATAAAAAAATTTAAAAAAATACAGTACGCTTGTGGAACCGGTGCGAGGGTTCCGGCACCGCGCTCACCAACCCGCCTGCCCAGCGTGTGTGAGTATGGGCAAATCTTACAGGATGACCGCCGGGAGTGGCAAAGTCCTGGAAAGGCTTATGTCCAGCAGTGGACGAACTAGGATGATGGATGGATGATATGTAGAGGTAAACCGTTCACAAGCGTATTGCACTCACAGTGAAAGAATTTGAGTCTTCTGACTTTATGGCGCTCACTGTACTTCACATTACTCTATTAAACGCCACCGCTATTATTTAAAGGCGTTTTGTTCGTGACTGTCGAGAAGAACCTCAATTACATTAAATATGACTCATTTGCTTTTGTATTAAAGGTTGTATTGCTTACAAATTTCCGTTTAAGTCGTTATTAAGGGAATGCCCCTTCAAATCTTAGAATCCGGGAAAAACGTTGTGTCTATAACTTACGAGGGTATGAAAAAATGACATAGCGTCACAGTTTTTTTTTTAATAATAATAGTAGTTTATGCTACAAGGGCGAAAAGGAATAAATTACGAGGACGATTTAAAACACGAGCGTAGCGAGTAACTACTAGTAACTACTACTACGAGTAGCGTAACTACGTTTTTCAATGCATAGTGTGAGGAAATAAAACAAATATAATCTTGTGAACTTTAAATTATGATTGGCTCAAAAGAACTGTATCCAGAGCCGTTAAACAGTGGAAAAAAAAGTATAACATTTACGGTACACAGGAAAGGTTGCAGCTTCTCGTAAATAAATTAAAAAATAATAATAATAAAGCCCTAGGGCAAAATAATCGACTTTCTGTTCGGTTTTGATGCATAAAAAGTGAGCCTTTACGAGCACTTGCATTGAAAAATATTTGTTTTATTCGTCCCAATCTTCAGACCCAGCCCAGACATCCTGCCACTGGAGCACTCATGAGTTTAATATTTGTATTACTTATACCACTCGCTGAACAGTTAAGTAAAACTATATATGACAGTTAGACAAAGGTAATATATTTTTTTTCCTTCATGACATAATTTCCTCCTGTCTTGTAGTTTCTATCTCTTTATTCAATTAAAGTATAGGCTTAATTTTTACATTTAGTTGTTACTAATATTATAAAAAAAAGACATGATCTTGCTAAGTTTCTTGCCCTTCTTCTTAGCAAGACTAATCTAATGTGCGGAGTTAGGGATATATTTATAATATTTATTCTTTATTCCTATATTTTATTTTATTCAAGTGTATTTTTTTATTAAATTTAAGTAAACCGAACCTTTATTATTCCCCTGCATATTTCCCCATATTATTATTTATGACATAAAACTATTACCTTACACATATATTAAGTGGCGTGCACAGAACTTTTTGCTGGAAAAGCAAACAATTGGTCAAGAACAACAATAAAAAAAATATGAAAAATTTTTAATATCACTTTGAAAAAAAAAATTTTGTATGAAGCCAGGGTAGACAATGTCTACCCTAGAGTGAAAATTTCCTATACAAACTTTTTTTTTTCAAAGTGATATTTAAATTTATTCATATTTTTTTTATTGTTATTCTTGACCAATTGCTTGCTTTTCCAGCAAAAAGTTCTGTGCACGCCTAATAATTATTTAATTACTTATATTACATTAAAACTGACCTGTAATAAGTGTATCTTTTATACATGTGTTTTGAATGTCAGTGCATTGTAGTTAAATGTTGTAAATATTGTGTTCAGTGTTTTGTTTGTTTAGTGTTGTTTTTAATGTTTATTAATTTTTAATGTTTACTAACATAGTTGGTAAGTTCAATTTGTTACTAATATATTATGGATTTACATAAAAATTATAGTTTCCAGATATTCTTCGACATATAGTCGGCTTCAGTGGAATTTGATACAATTATACAAAATACAAATACAATAAATTGTATCAAATTCCACTGAAGCCGACTATATGTCGAAATATATCTGGAAACTATTATTTTAATAAGTGTTTTTATATAAATATATAATATAAACGGAATAAAAAAAAAAACAAATAAGTTATCTTCAATATTTAATATATTATGGACGATATGGTCTGAAATAAATTTTTCTATGCTATTCTATTCTATACCTACATTACATAAATAAATATATTTCATTTAATTTAATTTCAAACACTGAGGTGTACACCCGAAGTGTTTTCATTTTAACGACCTGTATATTATTTATAAAAATATTTTATAATTCTTCAACAATATTTTTAAATAATAATTGGTTTCATGAAATTTTTGTAGGACCTGTGTAAAATAACGTATTACTGAAATAAAAAACAAGAAGCAAACAATACAGCAAATTAAATACTTGAAAAACCACATATTTGTACCGTTATGGTACAAGGCTTTTCAGGAAAACCCTACAGACGTGAAATCCCTAAGTGGTATTTCTTTGTTACCGTAGAACTTGCGTCACTTTTGTTACGCCAACGGTTCTTTATAAGGTAGTGGCAATATACATGCCACAATTATTTTTATGACAGATTAAAAATAATTAAAATGTTATTATTTAATTTGAATTTTTAATTCAAAGATAACAGAAAAAAAAAATAACAAAAAAAAACACCTAAAACAGAATTATAATATAAACAAATTTAATAATAAAAAAAAATTAATTGAAAAACATGATTACATACATAAGCTCATTTCCTCTGCCTTCTAAAGGGTTAAGGCGCTACGGAAACAAAATCGACAATTTAAAAACTTGCATATCTATTTCAGTAAATAATGTATTATTTTGATAAAATAGTATATTATTTTTGAAATCTTTTTCTAGGGATCTGTTAAACTGAAACGCGATTGGAGAAATTCGGCTCGATAGAAATATTTATTGAAATAAGGTCTTTATCTACACCAATTCTCCTGGTTTGACAATTTAGAATGACATATGGACTTCAATTATATTTTATTAGATGGGTTTTAACAGTACCTAAGACCTGCCCCCCTATTGTGTATCTTTAGTTGCCAACTGCACGAGGTGCCTATCATCAA
Organism: Ypsolopha sequella; assembly: GCA_934047225.1. NCBI lineage: Eukaryota > Metazoa > Arthropoda > Insecta > Lepidoptera > Ypsolophidae > Ypsolopha > Ypsolopha sequella. The sequence goes on along the minus strand of OW204010.1, from coordinate 6,430,848 downwards.
AAACATAGCTAAAAACTGAAATTTCAAAATTGCCTTTAGTGGGTATTGAACTATTAACAATCTGTGTCGTCACTTCAAGTGCGAAAATATCCTTAGGACATCGGAATTCGATAGTATATCTATGTTTTTGATGATAGACACCCAGTCCAGAAGGCAACTAGAGATACACAATAGGCCCGCTGGTTAAACGAAATTTTGATTGCAACTTTAGTACATTTTATATTAATAAAAAACCGACTTTACTTTATTTACATTACAAAATGTAGGTTTTGAGTGGGTGGGACTCCCCTTTTAAGTTTTACAACCTGTTTTAAGGGAGACCCGCTCTTTCTACGGATTCTACATATGGAGTAACAGGGACGCTAAAACTTATACATATCGCCTTAACGAAGGATAATTAGATTTCTGCATTTTTAATTGTTAATAGTACAGCGGCGGCGTAGAGCGCTGGCCTCTTAATCTTGAGATCCAGGTTCGATCCCCGGTCGGGCATGCACCAATGAGTTTTTCGGAATTTATGTGCATAGTATTTGTTCTTACTTACCACTTGCTGAACGGTGAAGGAAAACATCGTGAGGAAACCTGCATGCCCTAAAAAGCGTGTATTTGTGCCCGAGGGTCTTAGGCGATAGGGCTCACCACCCGTCACGTTGGGACGTAATAATCGTCGGTGAAACGCGGGAGTATGCATTGCTTCCATTTCACAATTTACACTCGGAACACTTCTGACACCTCCTCGGGGATTAATGTCGTGACGATATATATCTATTAGTGTATTGTTGTTATCCCCATTGTTATTATAAATGCCGAAGTGTATTTGTTGGTTTGTCCTTTTTTCAGGCAACAACGGAGCAACCATAGACTTGCTAAACGACGCAGAGTTGTGCGCAGGAGTTTTAAGAAGGGAGAAAGAAAGCATTTTTTATTTATTTTAATAATTTTAAGATTATGCATGTAGGTATATAGCTTGTAATTTACTGTATTGTAGAAAGTCGATTGTTTTGCCCTAGGGCTTTATTATGACTTTTTTTATTTATTTACAATGGTTGGCTAACCTGCAGCCTTTCCTGTGTACCATAAATGGTATACCAACTTTTTTTCCACTATTTAACGGCTCTGGATACAGTCCTTTAGAGCCAATCATAATTTAAATTTCACAAGATTATATTCGTTTTATTTCCTCACACTATGTATTGAAAAACGTAGTATGATACAAGGGCGTAAGAGCAATAAATTACTCGGTTACATTTAAAACACTCGCTTCGGTCGTGTTTTAAATCGTCCTCGTAATTTATTCCTTTTCGCCCTTGTAGCATAAAGTACTATTATATACAAAAGGGAGACAGACATTGTGCGATCGAGCACCAGGAAAACAGAAACTCAAATAGAGCACGAAGGTATTTAAGGGAAAGGGGGTTTATAAGAACACTGTAGAGAAATGTGAGAATATGCAAAGACGACGATAATTGGATTTGAAGCCAATTAAGCTCGCGGCGAAAGTGAGAGACATGGTCGAATTCACGCAAACCATAAATAAATCTAATGCCGATATTCTGATTTTTAATACATTTTAATCTTGAAATTTATGTAGGCATTTAATGTAAACTGAAACTTAAATAACAATTTATATCTAAACTAAACACATTCAAAATTAAAATTAAGTACCTAACATAAAAATCTTGAAATTAGACTCACTCTGAATCATTTCGCGCGCATTTTGACGCACGCGATTTTCAACTTTATTAAAGTTGTTGTTAAGGCTATATGCGAAAAAAATACGGGTGTTTCTTCTCTGTGTATTTCATGAAATACACGGAAAATTATAATCAGTTTCTGGTATGCATTTTGACTATATAATATTGGGTTTTGAAATTGGAAAACATGTTTGGATAAATTTTACTCGATAGAAATAATTGTTGAAATGAGGTCTTCAAACACACTTTTTCTCCTCGTTTGAAGAATAGAAACAATAAACAGAACTCAAACATATTTTATGAGGTGTGTTTCAGCAATGTCTAGCTAGAGATTTGATATTTGAAATTTTGTTAGCTATTTTAGTTTTTTATAAAAATTATAAACTAACATTTTTCGCTTTCACCCTGAATCCGCCCCTCTCACACTGCGCGATTTTTTGCTTAGAGTAACAGTGACAAAAATAAAATTCGCATAGCCTCTTAAAGCAAAGAAGTTGTGCACCGCGCTGAAGGAAGGATTTGAAAAGCTAATCCCCCCAATGACCCCCCCCCCCATATGAGAGCTATGAATACTCCCCTGGTGTGATGTAATTTGCTTAGTAATTTAATAATAATATGCAGGATAACTGATAACAAAAATTATAACGAGTGGAAATTTCCTGACAGCATCAGGTACACTCTCCAAAACGTTCCGGCGTACCACCAGCGTCTTACTACGTCCGTGTAAAAGTGATAATCGCACGACAAGCTAACCTGTGGCCGCCTGTACCATCAGGATGACATATGGTGATTGCAAAATCGTGGTTTGTGCTGGAAACAAGACGAACATTCGTTAGTGGTTTTATATAGCCTTTTGTTCATGGTTTTGTCCGTGTTGGGTAAACTTTTTCTGTTCTCTGTATCGTTTTGTTTCACTGAACATCACTTTTTCGTCAAGAGGTTTCATCCATCAGCCTAGTTCGTCCACTGCTGGACATAAGCCTTTCCAGGACTTTGCCACTCCCGGCGGTCATCCTGGAAGAATTGCCCATACTCACACACGCTGGGCAGGCGGGTTGGTGAGCGTGGTGCTGGAACCCTCACACCAGTGACGCCGCTGCTCGTTACCAGTCTGTTCCATATAAGGCCCGGCTATTAGGGAGGGATATACCGCTATCCATCGGTCCCAGGCAGGGTGGTTTTTTGCCTGTGAGCTGTCCTCTTACTCTCCCCCGAATTACTTCGAGGGGTCTCCAAGTAAGATGGTGGTACCTCCACAGTCGAGCCCGGCATCAGCTCTACCACCTGACAAGTTAAGTTAAGAGGCTTAGTTTCGCCAAATTGGCTCTTTTTAAAGCCTACTCCTCGTTTATGGCTATAACAAAATATTGAAAAAATAATATATGAATGATCAACTCGAAGACAACTACGAAAACTTTACACGCAATATAATTTATGACAGAAAACTGTAAAAAATGGCTTTAAACCCTCCCAAGTCCTATCCTGTGCTGCTGAAATAATAAGTAGAAATAAAATTGATAAGCGAACCCGCCCCCCATCTTGGAGCCATAAATACACCCCTGGTCTTAACCCTAAAATATTTTTCGAGAAAAAGAAAAGGAATCGTGAAAGATTTCAGTAAAATCCTCGTCAAGATCCTTCGAAAGGTTCTCGAACAAGCAGACAGACAAACAGTGCCATTACATCTGATATATACAGAGAATACATATTAGTTTTCCATGCAAAAAGGGTTTTTACGTCGAAAACATCCAAATCGTGATATAAGTTTTTTTTTTACATTTCGGTCGTACTTAGAGTTCCCTTTATAACTAAGCCTCCGCTGTCTGTCTGTCTGTCTGTCCGTCTGTCACAGAGATCTACAGCTTCAGCCGTTATAAGTAGCCAGTTGAAATTTTCAAAGAATAGATATCAAGCTTCTAGCTCGGCAAATAATTAAAACGATATCCAAAAAAAATACGGGTGTTTCTTTTCTGTGTATTTCATGAATTACACTGAAAATTATAATAAGTTTCTGGTATATACATTTTGACTATATAATCTATGGTTTTGAAATTGGAAAACATGTTTGGATAAATTTTCCTCGATAGAAATAATTGTTGAAATGAGGTCTTAAACACACTTTTTCTCCTCGTTTGACGAATAGGAACCATATACAGAACTCAAACATATTTTATTAGGTGTGTTTCAATAATATCTAGAGATTTCATATTTGAAATTTTGCTGGCTATTTTGGTTTTTTTAATAAAAATATAAAACCAACTTTTTTCCTTTTTTCCCTGAATCCGCCCCTCTCGCACTGTGCGATTTTTTGCTTGGAGTGACAGTGACAAAAATAAAATCGCATAGCCTCTTAAAAAATAAATTGAAACCCAAGCGGGGTTTAAAACAAAAACCATATCATTGTTATACATTTATAAAAGCGTAAAGATTACAGGAAAAATATACCGGTCAAGATATTAGGGTTCCGTACACAGCGAGAGCCACGAATCGTTTGTCAGGCGCTGCCATTTTAGCGGGTTGTTTGTGTAGCAGCTATGAGAGGGTTTATACCTTTTTCGTCAACTCATCAGTGCAATTTCACTAATAGACAAATGTCATTATATACTATCCCACCCATCCCTATTTCCTTGGTTAGTACCCTCCCCGCATTACCCCGCAACACCCCGGCAGTGGCGGAAAAAATTCTCACTTGTCTATGGTTGATAACGTCTTTGGGCTATAGACTGCTATCTATTGTTTTACCATTGATTTAGCTATAATGAGAATAGTAAGGGTTATGTTGCAGATAAACCAAAATGACTAGACTATTCCAACGCGGTTTTTTCTACACAGTAATGTCTGCCAAGCACTGCGCAAGCGCTAAACATAGTAATATTGTTATATAAATCACAAACCAAACAGTTACGTAACGAACCCGCCTAGTGACATACAGACACAGTAGCACACTTCCTTTACACAGGGTGTTAATATGATGTTGTGGAAGCCGAAAACTGGCGGTAGTACTCGTCCATACAAACAACATTTCGAAAATCGTGAAAAAAGTCATTAGGTTAATACATTTTGATCGAGTAGGTATGAAATTTTTCTATGGAACCGAATATTTTTTTTTCGCAATTTGAGGGTTCGTTCAATATGAATGAATGAATTAATGAATATGTTTATTTATTTCAAAGATTAACTCAATCTAAATACATCCCACAAAACCAAGTAGAAATTTGGTTTGTCTGTGGGGAGGGAGTCGCACTTCTTTTTATATAAATTAGATAGTTACTAAATTATAAGTAGGTAGGTACATTAATAGTAAATAATAAAATACTAATTTAATCTGTCAATAAAGCCGATTCTGAAGGCTTTAATTTTAGTTTTAGTACTGTCAAAACTTATATTTTTCCAAAGTACTTTAGCTTCTATTCGTAACACTTATGAACTGTTTTGCAATGAAGAAAATTAAGTTTTGACAGCACTAAAACTAAAATTAAAGCCTTCGGAATCGGCTTTATTGTTTTCATGTTTTGTAATAGTAAAAGTTGTTCGTTTAAACGATACTATCGCCGGTTTCCGGCTTCCGCAAAATCATATTAACACACCAGTATAGCGGGTGCAAATAGACTGTCTTTAAATCAACTTGCTCTCTGAAATGAAGCCACATAATCAACTGATCATACTGAACAAAATTCTCAAAGAAACAACTGCGCAAATAAATCAAAACTTGGATAATTCGTAGTAGGTTTTCATAATAAGATTTTTTTTCCTCACGTTTATTCGAAAAACTACAATTGGCTTTAGAGGATAGCGAGAGCAAGTCAATTCTTTTTGCGCTTTCTCTCTTCTGATTGGTCCGCGTTGTGCTTCTGATAGATTAGCAATAACCAAAGAGGTCAAACGCATAATTTATGAAGAAGTTACTGGCCGGTTAAGCTGGGGCAATGCGCACTGAAAAAAAAACAACATGTGAATTCTTATTTTTTTTTTTCATTTCTTTTTTCTCAGAAATTTTCACGCTAGTTTTCGCTAAGTTATTGCAAATAATTAATTAAAGTGAGTTCGAGTAGTGATAGTGATATATTAACTTGTAAAAACATAGTAATGTGGTGCAATAATTATTCCCACAAAATACCAGGCAATCGTAACTTTTTCTTGTTCTCATAGGTAGTGATGAAAAATAGTGTATATCACAAGGGGCCACGATACCAGTGTTGTCACCCTCGGATTTTGGTTTTCCCCTAAATCCTTATAAAAATCCTCTAAATTTGATACTTTCCAGACTTTTTTCCCCTAAGTATTTAAATTAAAAGTAAAACACAATTTAAGGTTAACTGTTATTGATAAAAACTATAAAGTTTATCGGTTTAATTAACTATAAATATTTCAGTAACTTTAAAACAGTCATGAATAGCGTTCATTTTAAAAGAATCAAAGTCATAACGGAAAAATGTCTTACAAAAAATATATATTATTGGTGCTAGCGATAGAGAACTGTACACCACGTTCCGATATATGCATTCTAAACCTAAAATTCTGTTCAAATAAATGTCCCCTAAAGAATACCCTAAATAATTTTATACCCCAAAAAATCCCCTAAACATGAAAAAATACCCTAAATTTAGGGGAAAATACCCTAAGGTGGGAGCACTGCACGATACTTTGTACTCGGGTGGCGTACATTAAATTCCTCGCTAGACTGAGGATTCTACTTTAGAATCCCTCACTACGCCCGGGATTCTACTAATAATAATAATAAACATTTTATTTCAGACAAATGTTCAGTCCATATACAAAAATTACCTAAAACAAATATTTAAATTACACATAAAAAAAACTAATACCTAATAGCTAAAACAGATTTTGTTCTTAAAACTAATTTCCAAAATAAGAGGACTGTCGAACCTTTCTATAGAATCCATCTCTTCGCTCTGAATTCAAAATAAATCCCTCGACATACAAAATATTACTTGGGCCCGTTGTAACACAAATTCATTGCCACATTGTTTATTTGGGAAATTTGTTCAGTATGACCAGTAAATGGTTTAATTTAAAGATACCTAGCAATCTAAGGCAATACCAAAAAAAAATTGGGCTTTTTCGAATCAATTTACTTCACTATAACGTCATCTACGTATTTAATTTTTGAGTAAATGTTTATTGAGTATTTGATTAAGATTCTCACTGAAGGAAAACGCGATTGGATGAAATTTTCTCGATAGAATTTAATTCCGAAAAGACCTCTAAATTGTTTTATTTTTTCCTGTAATTCTGAAACCCTAACTAATGTCATTGTGAAATTGCATTAAAAATGTGAATACTATGTATTTGTAAAATCTCCTTGAAAATCTTTTCGATAAAACAGCTTAGTACATTTCATATTAAGAAAAAACCGACATTTTGCAAATTTTTCTCAAATCCGTCCCACTCGCACTGAAGGTTTTTTCGCATATGGAGTGACGGGGACGCTAAAACTTTTACATATCGCCTTAAACCACCAGTATAGTGTTGCTGAACAACCGTGGTGAATGTTGACATTGCCCGGTGAATGACCGGAGCTTTCTTTCTATTATATACATACATATGTACGGTCAACAAAAGAGGTAAGTAACCAGGCCCAGTGCAAACACTTTGATCTTAAGATCCACTGACAATACCATATACAATACAATACAATATATCTTTATTGTCACACAACAAAAGAAAAAGAATACAAGTAATTGAACTTAAAAATACGAGTACAAAGGGTAAGTACAAATAGGCGGTCATATCGCTTAAAGCGATTTCTGAAGAGGCGGTATGGTATATAAATAAGGTAAGGTAAGGTAAATAAGGTATATAAAGTAGAAGCCAAATTATATAAATAATAATACATACTAATACATACATATACATACATATATAAATTATTATTTCAAACATAATAAATACATTTTACATATAAACATTTAAACAATGAAATATAAAAGCTCTGAATACAAAATAAGGTGCAGAAGAGTTAGAGTGGCAAGTCATAACCCTTGACTAATTTCCTGAAGACAGGCAGTGATGGAGCTCTCCTTATTGGCAAAGGAAGATCGTTCCAAAACCGAACAGCTTGGACTAAAAAGGAATTTGTTAAGAAGGACGATGAATGAGATGGTGTTGCCAAAAGGAGATTGTGAGAGGAACGTAAGGAACAACCATGAGTATCACGAAGAAATTGAAAATTAATCTTAAGGTAGAAAGGACGACAGATTTATGAGAGAAAGAAAGTTTAATCAGTGGTGCATGTGTGTGTGTATTGACCAAGTATTTCACATGTCATCAATTACTCACACGTGGGTTTTAGGATCAAAGTGTTCGCGCTGGGCTCTGGTTACTTATCTCTTTTGTTGGCTGTACATATATTCACGCCTGTTTCCCGAAGGGATAGATAGAAACAAAAGGTTTCCACAGAGCTACGATTCTGACACATCTCTTTTGCTTCTTCCATGTTCATCAAATTCAGTCATACAAGCTCTTTTATTTCAGGTGTATTTGACTAGTTCTTTTCAACCTGAGTGAAATGGATGAGTCAGTTGAAAAGTTTTTCTTTTTGTCTTATATTATAATTTAAGATCAATTACGATCTAATTTCCTTAAAATTATGTCAGGCACAAAAATCTCGGTGCATTTATAAGTTATAGTCCGTCCTCTTTCGTATGACATGGTATACGATTTTACAATAAACTTCCGAAGGAGGTCCTTACTTTGTCAGAGAATAAGTTTAAACTTATTATTATTAAGCAGGGCCTTCTGAAAAAGGCATATTATAAAATAAATGAATATTTGGATGATTGTGAAGCATGGTGTTACAGTGATAATAATATTTGTCATGACAGTAGTTTATAATTCGCATAGATTAAAATATGTTAAGGTGTGTTAATTCGAAAACCATTTCGAGATTTAGGTTTAATAAGCCGTATTTTAGAACTTTTGTTCTGAAAAACCTTATGATGATGAATATTTTTACGAAAAAGCTTGCAACTTTCATTTGACCTTCGTATGACGTCACTTGACTGAAGGCTGTATAGAAATGTGTCGCTTGCCATCAAGTTAAAAAATATTACTGTCAGAGTCACAGAACAGAACATGAAGTCTATGTCTGGGTCACAGTATAAATATAACTGAACGCAGTAAGTGTTGCTGTCTTGTTACGAAATCCCAGATTGATCGGTTAATTTTATTTGTTATGAAGTAACGCATTATTAAAATAAATATAATTTTTGATGACAACAATTTCTGTGATGGATTAATATTGACAATCATACATGAGAGATACCAAATATAATTATGTATGTATGTATGTATGTATGAATTGTTGTGTGTTTGTCCGACCATAACTCGAGTATCGTTGATCGGAACGACATGAAATTTGAATTTTTAAGTTCGAGCCAAATCGGTCAAGATCGAATCGCGAGTTCATATTTCGTGGCGAACGACTAGATTATTTGCCTTTTAAAATTTAATAACCGAGATGGTAGGGCGTTAAATTTCAGCCAAATATACGTCACGTGATTAATAGGCACCTCTTGTGACTGACAAAGTACAGTTTAGGGTTTTTTTTGCAGGCGTTGGTAACACTCAACATAGTTTCGTTGTTGTTGTTGTTTGATTTTTTATTGCCAGATGTAGCAATATAGTACTCTGTGGATGACAGATTTTTTTTTACAAGCAAGGCAAAAGTCCGCATTCAGTATCAGGCCTAAAATGAGTCATGTGACGTAACATCCGGAAATTCTTTAAAAAATCATAAATAAATAATGACTAATTTAAATACAATAATATTGAAAACTTTGATCTAAAAGCGCGTAAATTCTCTAAAAAAAAATTTAAAAAAAATACTTTTTTTAATTAAGCTACGCGAATTTATAGTTAAGTACCTAGTATAATTTCCTAATTTATGATTCCTCTAAGGAGTTAATATTAATTAATTACAGATTGTAAAAGGAAATAGACTATATGAGACAAGTAGACAAAGATATATATGTTTTTCTTTTTTTCATTAACTTGAATTCCTGCTGTCTTGTATTTTCTTATCCCTTAGTTAGAGTAGATATAAGTCATTTGTAATACACTTTACAAATGTTTTATGTAAAATTGCTAAGTTTATTAGTATGTAGTATATAGGATGTGATTTGGTCGGCCGCCTGGATTCGTGCTGGGGGCCCGGTTGGTGATCATTGAACCTTGTTCCTGGTCCCTGGCCCGGTCTCCGGTATGGGTTCGGGCAGTTGATTGGATTTCACCTTGTATAATATATATTTTACCTCTCATTTCAATCGTATATATATTGCTATATAAATTAAATAAATCGTTAATCTACTTCATGTTTTATCAATATGGGATTCCAAAATGGCTGCCCGATCTAGTTGTAGACAAACTTTACACCCGACATAATATATTACATCATATAATATATTACATAAAATATTTACATAATACACGATAATATTGTCAATATTTACATTGTCTGCTAATTGTTGTTTTTACTGTAATTGCCATATGCGAATGTATGTCGTCGACACATCGTAGAATTGGGCATATCATGATCTGCCCAAGCATATTTTTAATGGATAATAACCATCCAAAACCATCTAAAAATACTAAATGAGCACCTAAATTACTAATTTGGCATCAACTAGGTTAGGTTAGGGTTCAACATATTATTTTTGATGCCAACTTGGTAATTTTGATGCTGATTTTTGTATTTTTTTATGATCAGTTAATTACAAGCCATTTTCAATTCTGTTAAAGCTATACGGGTTTCCTTGCTCCACTCCACTTCTCTCGGTTACTTAAATTTATTGAACGAGCGAACGAAGTTCTCCGAGTCGACTTGAACAATCCGGCGTTTGTGTGTATGTATGTATGAATGTTTGTCCGACGATAACTCGAGTATCGTTGATCGGAACTTCATGAAACTTGGTAGGTGAGTAAATGAGACAAAAATTATGTTTAAGTTCGAACATGAGCCAAATCTTTGAAGGGGTTGTCAAGATATGGGGTTGTAAGAGGGGGTCGGTGAGTTCACAGTTCGGGGCCAACTACTATAAGTTATGGTTATAGTTATAGTTATAGTTAGATAGTTATAAATAGTTATAGTTAACATGTAAATCTAACACGCTCCTCCTTGCTCCACTCGTCATCCATCAGCCCGTATTCGTCCACTGCTGGACATAGGTCTCCCCAATATTACGCCACTCTTGGCGGTCCTCAGTCATCCTCATCCAGCCGCCAACCGCAACGTCTTTCAGATCGTCATTTAAATGTTTATTAGGATGTAGTCTAGTTATTTATTATTTAAGTACTATTTTCAATATTATCCCTTTTAATAGTATGGCACTACCCTCAACAATTTCCTCATTGCCAAAGGTTAGTTGGTAGAAAATACTAATTAGTATTAAGCTCGCCTTTGTACAATAATTTTATTCTGTGCAATGAAGAATTTTATTATTATTATTATTATCGTCAATCCAGCGGGCAGGAGGACGGCCTACTACGCTGCGCTTTGCTGTAGGTGGTCTCCATTCCAATGCCTTCAAATCCGCTCGTCATCGCTCCTATTTTTCACTTTTTGGTTAAAAACTTTCGATTTCGGCTTTTTAGAAATTACCTTCGGCAAATGACAAAACAGCGAGCGTTTTAGAATTTGCCAAACGATAAATTTCAAAACAGCGAGCGTTAAGAAGTGAGTTCGGGTTCAGACTGGTGACGGGCAGCATCGTCACTGGTGTGAGGGTTCCGGCACCGCGCTCACCAACCCGCCTGCCCAGCGTGTGTGAGTATGGGCAGGGCAATTCTTCCAGGATGATCGCCGGGAGTGGCAAAGTCCTGGAAAGGCTTATTTCCAGCAGTGGACGAACTAGACTGATGGATGGATAGATGAGCGTTTAGAAACTGACGACGCCGTTTGTAAGATGCCTAATTTTACTATTTGCCTGCGACATACACACTCTTACTTTTAGAACTTGAACCGTAACAATAGTTCATTAAAACAGAAGCGTTGTATCTCTTTAATATATTCAAAGGTCAATGGCAAGATAATATATTTTATCTAACTAATATTTAAATTTGATACCCGGATATAAAATAGTTCACGTAAGATCTATCATTGCTTCCCATGTAGCAATGTAAAAGACAATGAGGGCTTTTCATGACAGCTCTTAATCAAGTTTCACCAAAATGAACTAGATGGCGCTGACACATGCTCTAATTTCAAAAATGTATGACGTAACAAAATCTACTCTATGACAAGACCTACCCTTATATATTATAATAAAGATTTTAATATATTTAATATTATATAGTACTATTTTCCACATAAGCGTTAGAATGTGGAAAAATCAATAATGAAATAGCATTAGTTACCTAATTCTTCGGATAATGTAACTTAAATTAAACTTAAATGTTTTAGTGCTAGAGTGTATTATTTCACCAACTAAAGTCTAATCCACAAAAAAAAACCAGCCACTAAAAACAATATTTCTCCGCTAAAATGGGTTTCTAAACCACCAGTTTTAGTGCAAATTCCCTAAGTTGGCAACACTGAATCAGGAACCATAGAGTAGACTGTATATTTTTGACATGAGAGCATACGTCAGCGCCGTCTATTGATCGCACTCTGTACTTTTTTTTTTTAATGCTGTCTGAAAAGCCCTCATTAAGGCGCTCTTATCCCAGAAGAGTGACTCTCTGTCTTTTTCTTTACGTGTAAGGAGTAAAGAAAATAACCACACTTTTGTACTTTTTCGTTGTTTTTATCGGTTTTTAAATTGTTTAAAAATAAGGGACATGTTTATTAAAACCCACTTACGTGTTCGACCTAGAAAATTTAAAGAGCAATATTACCAGATATGTTTCGTTAATAAAAGAGTAGAATTATGGAAATGGCATGATTTGATAGGTCTTATTACATGCTGTGTTCCTGAATTATTTCTATCGAGCAAAGTTTATCTGGAGCCGTATTTTTGAATCGTTCGTTTTCAATTCACGTGCGAAAAGATATACCTGTCTCATCTTGCAAATGACAAGTTCTGATGTGCTACGTGAGATGGGTATATACTTTCACACGTGAATTGAAAACGAACGATTCAAAAATACGGCTCCTGATCGTGTAACACATGCGTGGAAGACCTAGATAAAGGTTCGAACTATATTGCGTTTTTTTTTTTTTTGAAGTTTTAGACGATATTTCAAAGTTCTATTCGACTTTGAAATTACTGATTTTGGGATAAGAGCGCCTTAAAACTGATAGGTTTTAAAAATATCTATATTGAGTATTCCCTACGATTACCTGAAGTCAGTTTCAATAAATTCCTGTTGTTCTTTAAGTTTTAATAGTAGTAAGATACGGGATTGAGAGCAAATTTAATTAATCTATTTATACAACGTGTAACAGAAAGGTGTAACCATATTTGAAGAGCTTATTCAGTCAATGGTAATAGAACAACTTTTACAATGGAGCGAACCCCGAAATATTTAAAAAAACTGCCTATCCATACGTTTCGGCCGAGCGGCATTGCATTTTACTATGAAACAGTAACATTTTTTTTTCGAGATACAGGTTTTGTTCCATAGTAAAAGTTGTTCTATACCATTGACTGAATAAGCTCTTCAAATATGGTTACACCTTTCTGTTACACGTTGTATAGATTATATATTATTTTAATCTATTTGGTATTGCTAAATCAAAAAAGATTTAAATATCCTTATTTTTATCTACGTTAAATGTAAAAATACTTTTCCTGAAGACTCTGTAGCCGCTGGCTACAGGATGCAGAGCTGATGGAATTTGAATGGGAGAGTAGACAGGATAAGAAAAAGATTGTGGGTAAACTGACTGACCTTGCTTTGGAATGTTGTTCTCGATGGGCCGACAGGAGATGCGGTGACGTGCTGAGCCTTCTTGTTGGCTAGTTGAGCTGGCGTCTGTGCAGGGATGTATTGAATGTCCTGGTTTGAGTGATGTACACAGCACTTGTATTAACACTACACTTTAGGTACGCGATATTGTTTGTGCTGACGCGAATGTCTATTGTTTAGAGCTGTCGGCTGCGCGGGCGCGCGCGCGTGCGCCTAGAGAGGCTCGTCGATCCGAACAGACTGAGTGAGCAGCGCTCAGCGCGCGACTCGATTCTGTCGCGAGTTGCTTATCTGCGCATGCGCTGACGTCACGCTGTTTTTAGCGTGAACATCCTGGGGGGGCCGGGGCTGCGGCTCCATGGGCTGTGTCCAGATCCACAACTTGGATCACTCCATCCTTGCCAGGCATTGTGCGGAGAATTCTCCCCAACTTCCATTGGAGCGGAGGCAGGTCATCCTCTTTGATGAGGACCAGTTCACCCACTTGAGGAGGGGAGGAAGGGGAGAGCTGATTGGAGCGGGTTTGCAGGGTATGGAGGTAGGATCTGGACCAGAGAATCCAAAAGCGCTGAGAGAGCGCTTGAATGAGCTGAAAGCGTTTAAGAACAGATATGGGTCTGTCGTAAAAAGACTGCTCAGGTAGAGCGGTGAGCGGACGACCAATAATGAAATGTCCGGCCGTGAGAGGGTCAAAGTCCGTAGGATCGGATAAAATCGGGCAGAAGGGTCTTGAGTTGAGTATTATTTCGTGCAGAGCGCCGAACCAAGTTATGTGCTGATTCGCGAACTTGTGAGTGATTGCATCATAGTTTGTGCCGCAGTCTGAGCGAATGAGAACTGGAGTACCGCGACGTGAGATAAAACCTAACAGGGCTCGTGCTGAGTGAAATTGACCATGTACGTCTGCTATTATTGGTGTGTTAGTGACGTTCACTACACGTTGTGCGGAGTTACAAGAATTCTCTGTTGGAGCTGGAGTCATTGAGTGAAAATGAACTGAGTGTGTATGTGATGAGTGTGTGTGTGATGACTGAGTGCTGGTTTCATTGAGTGAAAATGAGCTGAATGTGTATCTGATGAGTGAATGTGTGAGTGAAAATGAGCTGAGTGTGTCTATATGTGCTGATTGAATGTGTGAGTGAAAATGAGCTGAGTGTGTATGTGCTGATTGAATGTGTGATGAGTGTGACTATATGTGAAAATGAGTTATTAAAAACTTGAGCGCTACCAACTCCAACGTGCGGATAGCTTGTAACTTGCGCGGGCCGAAAAAAAAAACAAAGACTATGTTCAAACGGAACACGGAAAATAAACACGACAGAGAAAAAAAAAAAAAAAAAAAAAATTTTTTTTTAAAAAACAACCTGTATATGAGCCGATACACCAACTTGGAACACCCTATATGTGTACCACAAACAACAAGATCAGAGATGAGAAGAGAAAAAAAAATTGTTTACTATATTTGTGCTATACCCGGGTAAAAAAAGCAGACAATAACACAAATAAACGGTCCGGCAATATATTACTGCGACGTGAGATTACCGCAACACAAAAATATCGAAAAGGGCTGATGAACCTGTTCACTTTTATGTTATTTGCCTTGAAATCACGTGCCGACAATACGCGTTGGCTCTTGTTTACACGAATGTACCTTTACAACAACAACATCAGTCGTCGAAAATTCTATTTATAGAATAAAATATCTACCTACTGCTTTGAGAGCGAAAACAAACAAAGAATGTGTTTACCTGGCAGAAATCGGATCTAAATGAGCGGACAATCAAATGATGCAGATCAAGCTTTGGTAACGTAATAATTCGTAAACGTAAACGTTCGTTACGTAATAACTTATGTATACGTGGGTTTTACGTATGTGCACGAAATAAAGCAAATACTCGCACCGAAAAAATATCTCGCAAAATCTCGTAAAATTTGGGTTTAATAAAGAAGTATAGTGGACTGTAATAAACAATTGGGCTGAATGAATATACTTATGTTATCTGAGCTGAATAATAATTACAACCGTGATGAAAATGAGTTATTCTGTAAAGGGGCGTGGGGGGGTCGGTTCTAACCGATAAATGGAATGTTCCAGGCGGCGGTTCAAATTATCTACCCGCGGTAGGTATTCGAAACCACAAAAAATTTTTTGCCGGGAAAGGGGGCAAAATATGTAACCTGGTGAAAATGGACTGTAGTAAATCGACGGGGGCTGGTTCAAACAAAGTTACGGGCCGGCGGGGGGGAGGCGGGGGGTGATATAAACCAAAAATTTTCCGCTCGACGGACCAAAATTTTTCTTGTATTGAAAATGGACTGTAGGGGCTGAAAAGGGGCTGGTTCTAACGGTTCGAAGGGCCAAAATTGTGAAAATGGACTGTAAGGACCAGAATTCGATCCGGCCGAAGGACCAAAATGTAGCCGCTGGCTACAGGATGCAGAGCTGATGGAATTTGAATGGGAGAGTAGACAGGATAAGAAAAAGATTGTGGGTAAACTGACTGACCTTGCTTTGGAATGTTGTTCTCGATGGGCCGACAGGAGATGCGGTGACGTGCTGAGCCTTCTTGTTGGCTAGTTGAGCTGGCGTCTGTGCAGGGATGTATTGAATGTCCTGGTTTGAGTGATGTACACAGCACTTGTATTAACACTACACTTTAGGTACGCGATATTGTTTGTGCTGACGCGAATGTCTATTGTTTAGAGCTGTCGGCTGCGCGGGCGCGCGCGCGTGCGCCTAGAGAGGCTCGTCGATCCGAACAGACTGAGTGAGCAGCGCTCAGCGCGCGACTCGATTCTGTCGCGAGTTGCTTATCTGCGCATGCGCTGACGTCACGCTGTTTTTAGCGTGAACAGACTCATTTATTAACTAATTATTCCTAATAAAAGAAAATTTACCTGTAAAACTGTTCAAGTTTCTCTACTATGAAATAAAATTAGTTTATCCTGGAAAAGTCTGAAGAAAACGTTTATTGTATAAACAACATTTATATTATTTTTGTTATTTAACCAAAAATCTGTGTCAAATGTGGTTAAAAATACATTTAAAGTTTATAAGTTGCATGACTTCCACTTAAAATATCTTTACAGACTAAAGATATATATCTGCTACAATCCTGACATACTTATTTCACTTATTTTAATCAAACCATGAAGCAATGAAAAATCTTACTTGTATTATTTTAATCGATTCTGTTCCGCGTACTTTTACACAAATTAATAATTATTCAGTTTTAAAGTAAGTAAGTACTTAAATAACAAAAAAAAACTAAAATTAAATTTATAACTGAATTGAATTGACTACTGTTTTGAATAAATTCATCCTCCTAAGTCTTTATTTGCTTAAAAATAATTAATTTAGTAAATGTGCACTTATCTTTTAATATGCGAGAGAATTTTAAGAACCTAAGCTTTTTGTCTAACTTAGGGACTGTCCATACATTACGTCATTTGAAATTAGGGGGGGAGGGGTCTGCTCTGAGGATGACAGTAATATTATGAGCATAGATAGTAATAATGGGCGGGGGGTTTGCCAAAAGTAAAAGTTAGTTAGTTAGTTTGCATTTTCCCGGGATAAAAAGCAGCGTATGTCACTCTCCGGCCCATAAACTATATCTATGCAAAAAATCACGTCGATCCGTTGCTCCGTTGTTGCGTAAAAGAAGGACAAACAAACAAACCAACAAACACACTTTCGCATTTATAATAGGGGCATGGATAACGATTTTACGTACCGAATACCAAAATCTAGTAATAACAAAATGTAAAAAAATTTAAAACAATTTCTTAGTAAAGACAAACGTCTGAAAAAGCATATATTTAAGTTTTACATTGATCAGGCACAGGAACAATCCGAGGTTTGGATGTATGAATGTATGTATATTTGTTCAACGATAACTCGAGTATCGTTGATCGGAACATCATGAAATTTGGTAGACAAGTAAGTAAGATAAAAAGAATTTTCAAGTTCGAACATGAGCCAAATCAGTCAAGGGGTTACTGAGATATGGGGTTGTAAGAGGGGGTCGCGAGTTCACAGTTCACAGTTCGGTGGACTGCTAGTTCTAGCTTAACTTCCAAGTAGTATTTTTTATATTCATCTGCGAAAATCTGTAACGGTAAGTACTAATGCATTCGGAAGACACCGCAGTAACCACAAAACAATAAAATTATCTACTTACCAATTTACGGTTATCACTAAACCACATTTTACAATCACTTCACTAAATTTAACGCAAGTTTCGTTTAAAATGGCAAAAAACAATTTATCTTTCAAAAAAAACAAGAATCAAAAAACTAATTTTTAAACAAAATTGTTGCCAAGCCCTTTAAGTAGGAGTATATTGTCAAATTACATCAAAATAACTTAAATTTACAATTAAGTCAAACTGGCACGAGGTTTCTCGTATCCCAGGTGATTTTAATACGTTAGATTTCGTCACAAAGAACGTAGCTAGTCGAGCAAATGGCAAATATTATGTCCAAGATGTCTTTTATACATTTTTGTGCTTCGCAATCTTGTGTGAAGGGCAGCACAAGTTATCTCTATTTTTTCAAGGGTGCGCTGTGCACTAGCTGTTGCCTGTGTCTTCGTCCTTTAAATCTTTGGCACTTTGATCTTATCATCTTAAGGAATAACTTTGATTTAATTTGGCAATAACATTTCTAATTCCATCATTATGAGAAAACTACTTAATAGAATATCCACTCGAAAAGTACATGGTAAAAATTCAAGTTGTATTTACTTGAATTTATTATTTAAAAGTGTTATAGCAAGTGTTAAGTTATAGCACTTGTATTTATTATTTAAAAGTACAATTTTTCCGGCATTATTTACGCATGGAAAATTTAGACAAGTGTATTCGGATACGGATTGTATTCTCATTGGGCCATTGAGATAATGGCGCTCTGTGATTGGTCAGCATGCGCAGGACTTGCTGCCGGAAAAATGATACTTTTAAATAATAAATACAATGCACTTTGATTTAATTTGTAAGATGCATTCGAGCCACAATCTGCTAATTTTGCTACGGCAGATTTCGAGTGATTTTACAAGGTATTTACTATGGAAATTATCGATATTTTTGCTTTCGAAATATTTGCGCACTCGCCAGAATCACAGACAATTGTTTTAGACATAATATGAACTATGTGGGTTAAATATGGAGTGACACAATAAGAGTATACAGAATGTTAAGTCGCTCAAAACCGAAAACTAGATATAGTATTTGCCCATTGACATACAAACCATGGACCTCGTGTCTAGTACAAGATTTACGAATAAAGTGTCCTTAGTGAAGTGTCAAGATATTAAGAAACGCCGCGGGCAAAAGCTAGTCAACAATAAAGCGGATTCTGAAGGCTTTAATTTTAGTTTTAGTGCTGTCAAAACTTTAATTTTTCCAAAGTAATTTAGCTTCTGTTCCGAACACGGAAGTACTATTTTGATGTGAAGAAAATTTAATTTGGGCCGGAGAGCGACATAGGCTACTTTTTATCCCGGGAAAATACAAACGAAATCAGCGCTAGTAGTATTAAGGCGATATGTAAAAGTTTTAGCGTCCCTGTTACTCCATATGCGAAAGAACCCTCAGTGCGAGAGGGTCAGATTCGTGGAAAACTAGCGAAAATTCGGTTTATTATTAATATAAAATGTACTAAAGTTGCTATCAAAATTTCGTTTAACCAGCGGGCCTATTATGTATCTTTAGTTGCCAACTGGACTGGGTGCCTATCATCTAAAACATAGATATACTATCGAACTCCGATTGTCTAAGGATATGTTCGCACTTGAAGTGACGGCACAGTTCGTTAATAGTTCAATACCCACTAAAGGCAATTTTAAAATTTCTGTTTTTATCTATGTTTTTGATGATACGCACCCAGTTCAGTTGGCAACCAAAAATACAGAATAGGGAGGCAGGTCCTAGATACCATTAAAACACATCTAATAAAATATAACTGCTGTCCATATGTCATTCTAAATTGTCAAAGCAGGAGAATTGGTGTCGAAAAAGACCTCATTTCAATAAATATTTCTATCGAGCCGAATTTCTCCAATCGCATTTCTGTTTTAACAGATCCCTAGAAAAAGATTCCAAAAATAATATACTATTTTATCAAAATAATACATTATTTACTGAAGTAGATATGCAAGTAGTGTCGATTTTTTTCCGTAGCGCCTTAATAATTTCGTAAAAATATTCAATGTACAGACACTATTCTGTTTCTTCATTATTATTCGTATAGATAAATCAACGGATATCATCCGCGTTCCGTAATTATATGCCTTATTTTAATGTTTTATTATTTATATAACTGATAAGGTGCTGTAATGCTCATGTCATAAATCAATATAGATTTTTTAAAGTAAATCTGTTATTAAGGTGACCTTTGTTTCAAAACTACTTAATTCTGTGATAAGTTAGACTAACGCATGGATTCAAATGAAATTTGGCGGCCATTATAATATAAAAAGTGTAACAGAAAGGTAACGCATGGATTCAAATGAAATTTGGCGGCCATTATAATATAAAAAGTGTAACAGAAAGGTATCGCATGGATTCAAATGAAATTTGGCGGCCATTATAATATAAAAAGTGTAACAGAAAGGTAACGCATGGATTCAAATGAAATTTGGCGGCCATTATAATATACAAAGTGTAACAGAAAGGTAACGCATGGATTCAAATGAAATTTGGCGGCCATTGTAATATAAAAAGTGTAACAGAAAGGTAACGCATGGATTCAAATGAAATTTGGCGGCTATTATAATATAAAAAGTGTAACAGAAAGGTATCGCATGGATTCAAATGAAATTTGGCGGCCATTATAATATAAAAAGTGTAACAGAAAGGTAACGCATGGATTCAAATGAAATTTGGCGGCCATTATAATATACAAAGTGTAACAGAAAGAAGTAAGTGTAACCTTATTTGAAGAGTTTATTCAGTCAATGGTAAAGAACAACTTTTACTATGGAGTCAACACTGATATCTCGAAAAAAAATCTGCCCTTCCATACATTTCGGCCGAGCGGCATTGCATTTTCCTATGAAGCAAGTAATATTTTTTTCGATATACAGGATTTGTTCCATAGTAAAAGTTGTTCTAAACCATTGACTGAATAAGCTCTTCAAATATGGTTACACCTTTCTGTTACACGTTGTATAGGTAATACATATACAAGGTGAAATTTAATCAACCGCCTGAATTCACACTGGATACTCGGTTAGTGATCAGGAACAATGTTTATTGACCCTTCAGGTGAGATTCGAAAAAATAATTTTTTGCGCCCGTACTAGGAATGAGCGCTTTTCTCGTTGTTTTATTTTATTAGTTCTTAGCTTTCCTCCAGATGTCGCTATCCATGTCACCATAGATAAAATATGTTTCATAGCAATCAATGTCAAAGTGGTTTTTAGTTTGTTTGGAATCTGTGCAAATTTTGTCTTTGTTTCTGTTGCTAAAGTATACAACAGTGCCATCTAGGAGTCTTTTTTAACACTAAATTTGACACAAAGAAAAACGCTCATTGTAGGTATTTGAACTAGTCCAGTTCGTATGGGAACAATTTTTTTTTATGATTGCGAAGTAATGCTTTATTGAACCTTTATTATTTTTTTCATTTATTACACCTTTGTACATTTACATACATACAAAGAGAACATACGTTGTGTAAAAAGGCGGCACTTATTGCTTATAGCTGTGACACTTTTCACAGCGTGTTCCCTTTATAATGTTAACAAATAATAACGCCAGATTTAAGTTCCCTCTATAATGTTAACAAATAATAACGCCAGATTTAAGTTCCCTCTATAATGTTAACAAATAATAACGCCAGATTTAAGTTCCCTCTATAATGTTAACAAATAATAACGCCAGATTTAAGTTCCCTCTATAATGTTAACAAAGAATAAGGCCAGATTTAAGTTCCCTCTATAATGTTAACAAAGAATAAGGCCAGATTTAAGTTCCCTCTATAATGTTAACAAAGAATAAGGCCAGATTTTAGTTCCCTTTATAATGTTAACAAAGAATAACGCCAGATTTTAGTTCCCTTTATAATGTTAACAAATAATAAGGCCGGATCTTACGAAATTCCCACAGAATCGGGAGAAATATAAAAAGGATTTTCTCTTTGTGGGCGAACGCGCTTCTTCCATTTTCAACCGGAAGGTCCAGCATGCAGACCATATCGAACTTTAACCGCTCGACATAACATGTCTATCCCTCACTAGGTAGATCAGCAGAGTGAGAGAGAGGACTGTATCACGCGCTATCGAGCTCGATATGGTTTGCTATGCTATCAGGTGTGGTAATTGCCGATCGTAAATACAACTGTAATGTTACCCATTTTTTTATTTAGTTTTATACATTAATTTCTAAATTAACAATTTAAAATGGGGGATATGTAGAAGTAATCTACTTAAGCTATTAATAAAATAAAATTTACCCCAAGGCTCTCCTTAAGTGAAGAACAAAAGATCGTGGCAGTTGAGTTACCGTTACGAAGGACGCTAAGTTAAGGCGCTACATCCGCTAGCCTTTCTTTGATACAACAATACTTATACTTCAAGTTATAGTGCTTTTATGAGTAATTTTTTTAATCGTCCATCTACAGTCAAACTTAGCATGCAAATTTTGACAGAAAAACTCAAAAACTAAAAAGTTCAAGGGGCGAAAGACTTGACTATGTGTATAATTTTTTTTATTGACTGACCAATATAATTAACTTTTTGGTGACTAAAATAGAATAAAGAATGCTTCGGTGGTTTGGACATGAAGAGAGAATGAATGAAAGTAGAGTGACGAAAGGAATTTATGGTGCGCAAGTGGAAGGTACAGCTCGACCAGCCCCTCTATTTTGTATCTTTAGTTGCCAACTGTACTAGGTGCCTATCTTCAAAAACATAGCTAAAAACTGAACTTTCAAAATTGCTTTTAGTGAGTGTTGAACTATTTATGAACTGTGACGTCACTTCAAGTGCGAACATATCCTTAGACAATCGGAATTCGATAGTATATCTATGTTTTTGATGATAGGCACCCAGTCTAGTTGGCAACTAGAGATACATAATAGGCCCGCTGGTCGCCCAAGAAAATTGGCGACATATTGAAGAAGTACCCGGAATAGAAGAGCTTGTACGAATAAATTGATGGATGTGGAAGAGGTGAAAGAGTTTTGTCAAGATAGTAGCAGACAGAAATCTGTAGTCTTTTCCTACTCCTCTGGGAAACAGGCGTGAGTATGTATCTTTATATTTATTCTCTATTGTACACACACATATACAGAAACAGGGATACATATAATTTTTACATTTAAACAATATGCACATTGGCGTGCTTATCTCTAAGAAGAGATTTCTTCCAGCAAAACCAACAGGAAATAACAAACAAAATAATAATAATTTAAACGA
Source organism: Ypsolopha sequella (assembly GCA_934047225.1). Classification (NCBI taxonomy): domain Eukaryota; kingdom Metazoa; phylum Arthropoda; class Insecta; order Lepidoptera; family Ypsolophidae; genus Ypsolopha; species Ypsolopha sequella. The sequence goes on along the minus strand of OW204010.1, from coordinate 6,407,868 downwards.
GTAATCATACAAGTGCACAAGGAGTTTGATCCAAATTAAAAATATAAATATATATTACATAAAAATAGCAATAATATAGTATTCAAATACTTACTATAAATACACACTACAAAATACAAAATATATATATATATATATATATATATATATATATGTATATATTTTATTATAGAATACATAAGTATGTATGCATTTTATTACAGTAAACTTTTTTGCACACAGAACAAAAAATTTCCGTGAAAATATACTTTAATTATAATTAAGAGGGTTTATGGTTTACATACATACATATACTCACGCCTGTCTCGCAGAAAGGTAGACAGACACACTTCTATTGCCTCTTAGACAACATTCTTCTATTCCAGGTACTTTTTACATTGCCTGCCCTTCAATATGTCGGCAATTTGGTCAGCATACTTCCTTCTAGTGCGGACCGTTCTAGCTTTACCTTTCACTTACGCACCATATATATCTTTCGGCACTCTATTTATTTATTTATTTAGGAACACCAACAAGAAATACAATAAACTTACTTAAATGGAATAATCTTAAAATGTATACAGCTATTTGTTTTCTTAATTAAAGGCATCCACATCATGCACCAGTTAAGACAATTATGAAAAATTCTTATACTAATAGGAGCATTTACTACTCGTATATTCTATAAAATATGAAACTAAAACTAGGTTAACAAATTTTGTGCGAAGATTTTTTAAAATAACACTCTATCATTCATCCTGTCTACATAACCAAACAAATTTAATATTTTATATTGTTTAAGCGATAAGGACAACGTTACATCGACTCAGGTTGGTCGGTGTAGTGCCTTAACAAGAAAGCCACTGCACTTTTGAAGGTTATTTATTTTATTTCTGATCGGGCAAAGTTGAAGAAAATTCTCGGCAAGAATGACGTTGTGATGAAGTGTGCCACATTATATAAGGTCTCTCAATTTAAATGGAAAGTAATTTAGGAGGTGATTCAGTATCGTTAATACACCACATTTCACTGCGAAGTAAATTTTTTTGCGCGAACTTTTTCTTCACTTTTCCATACAAACTGAGTCAGCTGATCGGACCACTTTGTACTGAAAAGTGAAAAAAAAGTTCGCTCAAAAAAAAAGTACTTTGCAGTGGAATGTGATGTATTAACGATACTGAATCACCTCCTAAATTACTTTCCATTTAAATTGAAAGACCTTATATAGTCACGAAATGAATCCCCGAGGGGTGTCAGAGGTATCACTTGGTACACCCACTTTTCGCCAACGAATATTACGTCCCAGCGTGATGGTGTGATCAGCCCTATCACCGTAATTCGGGCACAAATACACGCTTTTTAGAACATAAAGTATACAAATACTATACACATTAATAATAATAATAATAATAATAATAATAATATACATTAATATCAGCCGCCCTACGTACATATATACGATTCAAATGATAGGTAAAATCTATAATTATACAAGGTGAAATCTAATAAACCGCCCGAACCCATACCGGAGACCCGGCCAGGGACCAGTAACAAGGTTCAATGATCACCAACCGAGCCCCCAGCACGAATCCAGGCGGCCGACCAAATCCCATCCTATATACTACATACTAATAGGTTACATATATACATATTTAGGTTACATATTGCTTCTTTCTATTCTTTATTTTATTTCGTGTGTGTACAGTAAAGTGTCTTTTCATTCATTCATTAATTCATTCAAAAGATACATTTTTATTTTCGTGTAGAAATTAAGGCTTCTAACGACGCGCTACCAACTTTGCAACTTTGATAAGGTGATTCTGTCTTCGACCCGAAATGCTCAACCCGCAAGTAAAAACAATAATAATTGTTCCGTTTTCTACGTTCGACAAAATTCTTACCAATTTCTATAGATTTGATTGACACAGAAATGATAGCAAGTCTATTTGCGTTTTGAAATTTGAGATTCATTTATTTTTGAGTTTTATTAGCATAAAAGTAGGTAATGTAGTAGAATATCGTCAAAAGAAACCATTAGTAAAGCCCAAATTGAATCAATAAAATTTCATAAAAAATCACTTTATTCCATGTCATAAATAGAAGAAAATAGTTTAATGTAAAAATTTAAATAAGCTTAGTCACAATTTACTTTAATTATTTATTTATTTACTCATAGGAAGATTAACAGACAAATAGGTACAGTAAAAAATTTAGAATAAATAGCTAAATGCCGATAAAAAATCTTCACCTAATGGAATTGTAATCAGATTATAATGTAAAAACTTTTGGCTGATCGTACTATTTTTTAATATTAAATGATTTAATAAAGCAAAGGTAGAAACTGGCACATAATTTTGGGCTGAAACGGAAAATGCATTGAATAATGTTCTCGCGGGTTCGGTTGATCACGCCACAAAATTTCCGCGGGATGAAAGTCGCGGGTTGACGCTAGAATCACCCGTTTAATGGAAGGTGTAATTTGACACATCACAGTTTATTGCCACATTCTCTAATAACGGTGATTGTCTACTTGACATTCTTGGCCATTTGGGACACCGGTGGTGTTAGTTTACAGGTATGAAAAGACAAATATTTGAATTATAGTTTTTGTTTTCTATGTCATTCACTAGTTTTTTTGGTTATAGAATTCAAATAGTTTATTTTGCAAAGTAGGTATATACAAAGTGACTTTTTGATCATCGTCCAAATTCATACTGGAGGCTTGACAAGTGATCAGTATCTTGGATCAGTAACAATTTTTGTAAAATTCGTAAAATGAAATTTCGGCTTCCCATAGAAATTCAGTTCCAGCCCCGAGTGAATCACTATGGGGAGTCGAAATTTCATTTTACAAATTTAACAAAATTTGTTATCGATTCACGATGCTGATCACTTACCAAGCCTCCAGTATGAATTTGGACGACGATTGAAAAGTCACCTTGTATAATACACGTTTCACAAGTCAAAATTTGATCTTATAAAAATATATGTAATGAAATAATAAATGTACATGAACTAGATTAAAGGTTTATTTAATTGATGTAGCAATATACATATATACGATTAAAATGATAGGTAAAATATATATTATACAAGGTGAAATCCAATCAACCGTCCGAACCCATACCGGAGACCCGGCCAGGGACCAGGAACAAGGTTCAATGATCACCAACCGAGCCCCCAGCACGAATTCAGCACGAATCAGAATTAGTTATTAAATAATATATCATAAGTATATAAATTAAGTTGTTCTTTATAGTTTAAATAACACTATACTTATATATATATATTAATTTTTAAACAAACCGTTTGAGAGATAACTTTATCTTTAGGAGTCATTGTCGGATGACGCTGGGAAGGGAAAATCTACGGAAGTTGATAACGGAGAAATTACTGACACTGCGCAACAAGGGTGGATCCAGGAATTATTTCTGGGGGGGGGCACAAGTGTCAGACAGGTAAGGAGTGTCCCCCGTAGTATTGCACTAAATGTATCTTTAGGATTAACTCTTAATGACATAGTTACAAGAATAACCATAAATAAACTTTTAATAATGTAAAATTACGTGTTTGATATTTTGCGATATGCAACTTGCGGTAATGTATGTACTTAGCTACTTAAGGCGACATGTAAAAGTTTTAGTGTCCCTGTTACTTCATATGCGAAAAAACCCTGTGAGAGGGATGGATTCGAGGAAAAGTAGCAAAATTGGTTTTTTTATTAATATAAAATGTACTAAAGTTGCTATCAAAATTTGGTTTAACCAGGTTCTAGATAAAGTTAAAACCCATCTTAGAAAATATAATTGCAGTCCATATGTTAATCCAAATTGTCAAACCAGGAGAATTGGTGTCGAAAAAGACCTCATTTCAATAAATATTTGTATCGAGCCGAATTTCTCCAATCGCGTTTACTTATGTTTAATACATGCCTAGAAATATAAATATACTGATAAATAGGATAATACAAATAAAAAGTGATCTCAAGATAAATTTTGGGTCCGAACCCGAAATTGAGATCACATAATATTTGTATTATTCTATTTATCAGTATATTTATATTTAAAAAAAATACAAAGAACATTAAAAGCTGTTGTAGTATATGTAATATTCCAAAAATAATATACTATTGTATCAAAATAATAATTTCATTACTGAAGTAGATATGCAAGTTCTAAAATTGTCGTTTTTGATTCCGAAGCGCCTTAATTTGTTTGTATTCCTGGGGGGGAGGGGGGTACGTCCCCTGTGCCCCCCCTGGATTCGCCCTTGCTACGTAACTGTCTGCAACCATTCCCTTACGGTTACTTTACGTAGTAAACAATGACATAATTCAGGTTTTAAATATGTAGATATGTAACTATTGTTTACCTTTGGAACTTCGAAAAAAAATCCAGTCAAGTGGTGCGGAATTCACGAGCCAAGTGGTTCCGTACATAAAAAAGCTGGTTGTGTCAGAGAGACAAGTTTAAATTATTTAAGTGTATACTTAATTCATTATTTATTTCAACCAATAATTTGTAACGCAAATTTTAAGTAATTTGCTGTATACACATATTATACCAATATTTTACTATGTATCCTGATTGTATTGCATGCTGTGTTCACCTTTAATTGTCTAGGCAAATAACTAAAAATGTATATTTAATTTTACAATGTATTTACTTATGTTGGTGTTCCTAATAAATAAAAATCTAAAAAAAAAAAAACATACAGTCGAATTGAGAACCGCCTCCTTTTTGAAGTCGGTTAAAAATACTTCTAATATTGCCTAATAATCGCAGACAAAGGAATCAATGGTGGCCATAAATATCATAACAATATATCAGTGATGGCGGCGCAATCGCTTATGACTAATTTTTTTTTAATATCCTGTCTAATAATCTTTGACTCAACAAAATAATGAACGATAAATAATATTATAGATTTTTAGTAATAGATTTTTTGTAGTCAAATTATCCAACGTCAAATGAAGTTGTTCAACAAATATTTTTACGTTTTCCAGTTCTGTCTGAAATTTATGAAAAAAGAGATAATTACCGCTTTATTTTACCTGTATCAATCAATCAATACCTGTATACTTACGCGATTGTCTATTAGTGTTATCCGATCCGAACCTAGGATTTGTTTGTTTGTTTGTTTGTATGTTTGTCCTTCTTTAACGGAGCAACGGATCGACGTGATTTTTTGCATAGAGATAGTTTATGGACCGGAGAGTGACATAAGCTACTTTTTTTTCCGCGAAAATCCAAACGAAAACCGCGCGGGTGAAGCTGCGGGCAAAAGCTAGTTTTATCATAGTTTTCGAAACAAAGTGACTAAGATGATGGGGAGACATATTTGCTTTTCGTAGGTTTTCAAAATTTTATCGTAATTTGAAAACGACACTTAACTATATAATTTTATAATCAGCTTATTAATGCTTACAATCCGTAAAAAAAAACAAGTTTTTTTGTTACAAAAGTATATGAATGCTATTTTTTTCGAGATTCCAAATTAATTAAACGGCACATAATGGCATATACCTAGAGAAGGATGGACAGCGGAGTTTCCAATAAGGGTTTTTTTTTCATCGTTTGGGTACGGATCCCTTATAAGGAAGTCGACAACATCACATTATCTAATAGATGATGTCGATTTCTTTGACAACTCATATTGAAAAATTACTTTTTTTTCGTTACACACAAACAACGTAGTTTTGTAACATTACAACATTTGTATTTTCCTAATTTTTTTCCGCGGCGGCTATTTTTGTTTATTTTGCGTACTTCGTATTACTTCCATATATTTATTTATAAATTATATTTAGTTTTTATTGGTTTTAAATAAGTTTTATATTACTTAAAATTTATATTTATTGTTAAAAACAATAATATATAAAGATTAATGACAATTCTAAATTCGAATTTCAGTAAATATTTGTAGGACATAATTAAAAGAGCCCAGAATGGTCCAAAAAGTAAAATTATAAAATTGCCTCGATAGAAAAAAAAACATGAAGCTAGCTCTAACTTTCACTGAATTTCTATTTGTACTAAATATAGGTATAGTGCAAATTACGAAGCCAAAAAGGTAAACAATTGTGTCGTTTGGTGTAACACGTCTTATTTGACATAACTAACCTTTTAAGTGTTGTCTCTTTCTTTCTGTATCGAAAAGACAAAAGAACGCTTAAAATAAGGTGAGTTGTCAAATAAGTTAAGTCGTGTTACACCGAATGGACACTACTGTTTACCAAATTTTTGGCTGGTAGAGCTGATGCCGGGCTCGACTGTGGAGGTACCACCATCTTACTTGGAGACCCTCTCGAAGTAATTCGGGGGAGAGTAAGAGGACAGCTCACAGGCAAAAAACCAGGAGGCCCACCATGCCTGGGACCGATGGATGGCCTTATATGGAACAGACTGGTGACGGGCAGCGGCGTCACTGGTGCGAGGGTTCCGGCACCGCGCTCACCAACCCGCCTGCCCAGCGTGTGTGAGTATGGGCAATTCTTCCAGGATGACCGCCGGGGGTGGCAAAGTCCTGGAAAGGCTTATGTCCAGCCGTGGACGAACTACAGTATAGCCACTGAGTGATGGCGCCTATGACGTTTAAATGGCTAGAAAGTATCGTAATTACGTATAAGCAAGTGTGAATTAAAAAATGTAATACTTCATTGTTGATAGTGATGTACTACTTGTTTCGGTTATTATTTTTCGATTTGAATGTTGCTTTATTGTGCAACAGAATTCGTATAGAAACAAAGAATTTTTTTTTTTAAAGTTTCTCGTTTTTTATAGGTCGTGTTTGAGGTCGCCAAGTTACGCAATAATATTTAATTAAAAACAAAACAATGACGAAGTTAAACTAAACGAAAATAAATGATAGTAAATTACTTTTTTCGATTTAGATATTTAAACATCTCTTGGGGGGCCCGGGGCACTACACCGCATAGCCCTCCGATAGCTACGCCACTGGTTTTGGCACATTTTCCTTTTGTATCATTATGTTGAATGTTGAATGACGTGTCTAATGTTGAGTAAACTCACACTTGATTTTTATTTTTAACCGAAATTTGAAATGTACCTCATCACTAAATGCAGCTGTCATAAGTGCCATCACTCAGTGGCCCTACTTTATATGTAGGCCGATCGATGGATGACACCGAATCGACACCAATATCACGTATATATAAACCATAAATAACCTAGCATGGCGATTTTATAAACATAACTGTATTTACTAGATACGAAATAAAAACTCAGTTTTTCGTGATCGTGGGTTTCTCAGCTGTCGTTACAGCTACCCCCGGTTCAGAACGAGCTATTTTGAACAAAAAGTTCTGAATTTATAACTGGGTAAGCGAATACGCCGTTATCTCTGACATATAATGTTGTTATCTACGGCCACCGTTGATATATTCTTCTTACCTTTGTCATTGAGGAAAGAGGCGACTTAAAAAGTATCCACTTAAATAAATAACGGTTGCTCTTTGACTCAGCCCGCTGGTTTTTTTCACAAGAACCAACAAAAGCTTACCTGTTCGAGAATGACCTTCACCTTAACAATTGGATGACTTTGACCTTAGGATGACCTCTGGAACTTACCTGAACAGATAAAAAAGTCTTATGTAGCTCTGTGTTCGACTATCGACAGTTTACGCCGTAAACTTTACGGCTTTGCATTTACTTTATCAACATCCCTCATTGCCTACATGTTGACAAGAGTCACTAAAATGATAATGAAGAAAATCGCATTCAAATCCGTCGAGTAGTTCTCGAGTTAAAACGGAAAGGACAGACAGACAAAATGTATATAAATTGTCGTTTTGGCCTCAGTATGCAATACTGATGTATGATATAAAATTCCCCAAAAATATTGAATTTTTTTACTACATATTTTACATAATGAAATATAATAATTTTTAATGTGGTTAGTTTAGATATAAATTGTTATTTAAGTTTTAGTTTACATAAATGTAAAAATATATTTTTATAATATAATAAATATAGATTTAAATACACTGAATTAAATATATTATACACTATTTGATGTATTTAGGTACCTAATACCTTACGGAACGGTGAAAGAAAACATCATAAGGAAACCTGCATGCCCTAAAAAGCGTGTATTTGTGCCCTCAGTTCACACTCGGAACACCTCTGAGACCCCCTCGGGGATTTATGTCGTGACTATACAGGGTGGAAAAAATTCAAGGGCCCTGCAGGGGAACTACCTTAAATCCTTTAGTTAGCCCATTTTACTGAAAAGAAACATTCCTTTACTTTTTAAAAGAAACAAAACTGCATTCAAAGATCTCACCCGGGAATCGAACCAACCAAAAATAAAAATAAACCCTCACTATTTTATTATACGAATGTAGGATTATTGTTCAGGATAAAATTTGTCTAATAAACATTTGGTCTTACACTCCTCTGTTGTACGAGATACCCATGAAATTGAATATTTATTACAAGTTCTTTATTAACAATACCTAGTACTAAGGCCCTTAGGCCCTTAAATTTTTTCCAGCCTGTATATTTTTTTCATTTTATATTTGGGATTCCCCGTAACCTGTTAATGTAACGTGTTCTGTGACGCACGTAGCGTAGATCCACGTAAAATATTTTTTTATGGTGGCCGACTGATTCGAAAGATAAGTTTATGAGTGGCACGCACAAACAAGTTTGGGACCCGCTTTTTTAAGGCGAAGGAGACTTTGCAAAATACAAGTTTTGCAGAAAACCAGACGTAAATACAGAACTGAAAAAAATACTTTGTTTTCGGAGATATGGAAAATCTTTCGACTATCCAACATGATTTGAAACTTTCACTTAATCCATTTTTTTTATGCACAGGATGCTTAGAAATTCGACCTATTCCTTGAAAGGAGTTATACTAGAGATCATTTCCAACAAATTGAGCCCTCTCAACTAAAGGTCGAAAATGAATGGTCTCCGAGTTACGGGACAGAACGTGTGCTCCGTACCAGGAGCGATCAAGGAGATGAGGAGGTCTCCACGATCACTCTCCGCACAAAACACCTCCATAGTGGAGACGTAAATCTGTCTGCTATGGTTTCTAGGATGCTGTTGGGACTGTCCCGTGTCCTGCGGATCAAGGATATGGTCTTTTTACGGTTTAAACCATCTGTTTGGTACTCCGTGAACATCCCTGACGCACTACATAAGCGGGGCAGACCCATCAACATCCTAAATACATTATTATATTGAACACGCAGGGTGTCCAGCGATCTTTTGGTATACTTGACCCACAGATTCCCCGTGTATAAGCCCTGGCAGTATGCCTTAATATAGCTTACGATGAATTTAATAAGGCGGATATTTATGTCTATCTTTGCTCATTCGCATTCGACTCTAGATAAGTTTGTCCTGAACTCTCACAGCATGTTTTCCCAATGCCTACTTCAGCTTAAGGCGATACGTAAAAGTTTTAGCGTCCCTGTTACTCCATATCCGAAAAAAACCTCAGTGCGAGTGGGACGGATTCGTGGAAAAGTAGCAAAAAGTCGGTTTTTTATTAATATAAAATGTACTAGGCTATTTTGTCAAAAAGATTTTCAAGGAGACTTTACAATACATAATATCCACATTTTGAATGCAATTTCACAATGAAATTAGTTAGGATTTCAGAATTACAGGAAGAAATAAAACAATTTAGAGGCCTTTTCAGAATTAAATTCTATCGAGAAAATTTCATGCAATCGCGTTTTCCTTCAGTTAGAATCTTAATCAAATACTCAATAAATATTTACCCAAAAATAAAATACGTAGATGACGTTATAGTGGAGTAAATGGATTCGAAAAAAACACTTTTTTTTGGTATCGCCTTAAATTGTCAGGTATCTTTAAATTAATACTGAACAAATTTCCCAAACAAACAATGTGGCAATGAATTTGTGTTACAAGGGGCCCAAGTAATATTTTGTACGTCGAGGGAGTTATTTTGAATTCAGAGCGAAGAGATGGATTCTATAGTAGAATCCCGGGCGTAGTGAGGGATTCTAAAGTAGAATCCTGAGCGTAGCGAAGAATTTAATGTACGCCATCCGAGTACAAAGTATCGTGTGATATACACTATTTTTCATCACTACGTATGAGAAAAAGACATATATAACTTTAAATATATATATATATATGTGTAATTCCAAATAAAAAGCTAACACAGGCATATTATATTATATTTAATAAATTATGAGAAAAAGAAAAAGTTACGATTGCCTGGTATTTTGTGGCAATAATTGTTGCACCACATTACTATGTTTTCACAAGTTAATATATCACTATCACTACTCGAACTCACTTTTAATAATTATTTGCAATAACTTAGCGAAAACTAGCGTAAATGTTTCTGAGAAAAAAGAAATGAAAAAACTCTTTTTTTTGGTATCGCCTTAAGTAGAGTATGTGACACGCTTTATTTATTTGTCCTCCTCACGTGACGTCACATTGTTGAAACTAAAACCTAGTAAATTTGCATGAACAGCAAAATTCACCTTTTATCTACGTCAACTGGTTGACCTACCTACATTTTTCGCAATCTTGTATAAATACGAAGTTAAACGTGATTTTTGATAAAATACTAGAATATAATATATGTTTTATCTAAACTCATATTGTTAATTCCTGACATTCCATAATATAATGATATTTTACTTACTTACAGTGCTACAAGTGTTTGCACTGCTACTGCAATCAAAAAAACATATGAAGGGTAAGCGAGAAGAGGGATCATAGTCAACAGAATTTTGAAATAAGTTGTAGAAAAAACTTGCTGACGTTATTATTTAAGGCGATTACAGTCGCCAAATTAGCAGCTCGATGTTTGTCTGTATGAATATCGACGGAAACGACATTGAAATAACGTTCAAATCAGTGCACAATGCGTGGTGGCTGTTACGACGCTCGCTGCGTCCTTGAAAGGGCAAAATAGGAGAAAATAATACTTTTCACATGGGCGTCATTGTTAGATTGAATAATTCTATGTTATTTTTATAGCTATCAAGTTTATCTATTTATCAAAGCATAAATGAATTAAATCACCTAAGCCGCTTAGGAGCAGTAGGAAATTCAAGCCAAAAAAACACCATTAAGTTGAAACAATTTTTCATATAGAAGTTTTGGTGGTACGAAAAAGAAAAATGTTGCATATGTTGTCCTAGAGTTGATAATCCATAATACATTTTTTCAATATTTTTGGTTTGGCCATAAAAGAGGAGTAGGCTTTAGAAAGTACCCATCTGGCGATATTAAGGGCCTTAAGAACTCTTAGTGGGTCCGAGCTTAGTGGGCTATTATTGTTATCGCAGTTAATGAGCGTTTTTCTCGTTGTTTTTTTTTTCTTAGTTCTTAGTTTTCCTCCAGATGTCGATGTCCATGTCACCATAGATAAATGTGTTTCATAGCAATCAATGTCAAAGTGGTTTTTCATTTGTTTAGAATTGGTGCAAATTTTGTCTTTGATTCTGTTGCTAAAGAATACGACAGTGCCATCTAGGAACCATAATCAACACTAAATTTGACATAAGGAAAAACATTATTTATTTCGCGCGATTTATCTATTTCGTTATCATTTATTTTATTTAAGTAAATCCGGAGAATTTATTGCATCCCGGGAGCTTGAGAGGTTGAACAATATTTCCGGAGTCTCCCGGACATTCCGGGAGGGTTGGGAACCCTACTGACAGCTGTATAGTGCTACAAGGATCTTTAACGCGTGTATTGGTTGTGTCCAAAATCGTAACTAACGCCGCTACCATACTGTTTGTTTCACAGCTGCGCCCCCCTGTCACTGTCATCTACGCGCCATCAGATCCTTGTAACACTGTATTTAAGGTGATATATCGTCCGTGCAAAGGTCCCCGTTACTCCAGGCGGAAAGATCCGCAGTGCGAGAGGGATGGAATCGGGGAAAATTGACAAAATGTCGGGTTAAAATTAATAACAAATTAACTAAAATAGCTATGAAAATTTCCATTTCCAGTAATTTAGGTATTGTTAAAACCCATCTCAATAAATATTTTTTAAGTGTGTATACTACCCCAATTTGTCAGAATATCAAAAAAAGTGTAATTTTAGACCTCATTTCAATAATTATTTCTATCGAGTGAAATTTCTCCAATCGCGTTTCTGATAGACCAAAATCTAGAAAAAGGTTCCAAAATTGTAATACTAATTTATTTAACTTGGGACTACTTTTGAACATCAGATAAATAACTTCAAAAAGTGTCGATATTGACGATATAGCCCCTTAACTTATGTCTCATGTGCTTTTTTTAGGGTTGCGTATCCAATGGGCAAAACGGAGGTATGTCCATCCGTATTTTACTTTTAATTTACTTCTTTACGTTATTTTACTTTTTATTTTATTTATTTATTTATTACACTTATGTACATTGTCATTTACAAAATACATAAAAACAGGACACTTAAAAACATTAAAGTACAAAGGCGGCACTTATTACTTCTTTTTTATATTTCTCATTTGTGCTCAACTTTTTTTAAATCGTTATAGTTCTGCTGTAAGTGGCCAGTTATGATCTATAATCGTGATTTTTTTTAATTTTTTTTCAGTCTGCCAGTTTCGGAGATAAGAGGGGACATACATATTTTTGTGGTTTTTTAAAAATTTCTCGAAAACAACCAACCAGTAAATGTAGTAATAGTATATATTTTTACAATCATCTTTTTAATATCTAGAATTTGATACCCATATTGTATTTTTAGGACAATTTTTTATTTTTTAATAATTTATATACAAGGTGACTTTTTGATCATCATCCAAATTCATACTGGTGGCTTGGTAAGTGATTAGTATCATCGATCAATAACAATTTCGGTAGAAATTCGGAAAATGAAATTTTGACTCCCCATACTGACTCACTCGGGACTGGAAGTGAATTTCTATGGGAAGCCGAAATTTCATTTTAGGAATTTCACAAAAATTGTTATTGATCCAAGATACTGATCACTTATCAAGCCTTCAGTATGAATTTGGATGATCATCAAAAAGTCACCATGTATATATAATTATACATATTTACGAAAATACAAAATATAATGATAGGTAAGTAAGTAAGTAAGACCTTTTTCAACTCCTTATCCATCACTCTGTTTAGCTGTCATCATTATCAAAATAAAATATTCACTAGCATACTTACCCATAATTTATAATTATTAATTTTTACCTTTTATATAATTGTAAATACTGATATTCATGTAACTGATGCCGACCACAACTAGTGGTCGAAATATATTTTATATTTATAATAAAAAATATATATATTGCCTTTATCAGCTTGTTTTTTATGTATTTATATTGGTACTTAAATACACATAAAAGAAACACAATTATTGTAGCATAACATAATATATCTTGGAGTATATTATGTTATGCTACAATAATTGTGTTTCTTTTATGTGTATTTACCTATACAATTTTATATTTATAATATATTTACTAACCTATCATTACATTTCGTGTTTTCGTAAAAATATATATAATTAATGAAATAAAAGACAAGAAGTCAATTAACATTTTGTATTTTTTATTTTTCTCACTTTTGTTTTGGAAATCATCCGAAAAATTTCAAATTTTTCATATTTTTTTACACCTTGATATGTAGCCAAAATAATGCTTTTTTCGTGCCAAATTTTCTTTCTTCATGTTTAAAGTTATGAGGCTGTGACATACGGACGGACGGACAACAGAGTCTCACCATAAAGATTCCTTTTGTACTTTTTAGGTACTACGGAACCCTAAAAAAAGGTCTCAAAATTCGGTGCCATCAGAAAGCTCTTAAAACCGTCGTGAGTACATTAAAAAAACATCAAGTCTTAATCCATCATAAACTCCAACTTCACTTTTTATGGTATAGTTACCATAATGAAATGAGTTGGTTAGCCCTTATTGACCAGTGATAGAGATGATAATCGCTGAGTTAGAGTCGCTAGATAGTTTGGTAATTTAACATAATACAGTATTTACATGTAAGTATTTGAGTACAATCGACAACAGGTACCGCTGCACTGTGTGGAATTTTTGGGCTTGTTCTAACTGATACTTTAGTTTTGGGCCTAAAAGTATTTTGGGCCAATGACCGTATCCTATAGGTAAAACTTGGTATAACAATTTTTCATTTTTTTTGTTGCCATATAACACCCTACTTCTACTAAACTATGTAAAGGTGTATTAATTCGAAAACCATTTCGTTTTAGTAAGCCGTATTTTAGAACTTGTGGTCTAAAAATCCTGATGATGATGGATATTTTTACGATCAAGCTGCTACTTCTTTGTGTGACGTCACTTGAGAAATGGCTGTTTAGAAACGTGTCCTTTGCTATCAAGTTAAATTTATAATAATTTGCTTCCGACTAATTTGACCGATGGATGACAGATGAGTAGACAGCCAGAGACAGACCACTTTTTTATAAGCAATCACACATCACAATCAGTATAATGTCTAAAATTCTCAAGTGACGTCATAGCGGACAAATCTTTAAAAAATCATAAAAAATGATGGTAAATTTATAAAACAAAATAATGAAAACTATGTCCTAAAATGACGTAAATTCTCGGGAAAAAATGTTTTTTTTTTTATATTAAGCCAGTAGAATTAATTAAGCGGCGGTAGCTCAGGGGTAGAACGCTGGCCTGTCAATCTTGAGATCCAGGTTCGATCCCCGGTCGGACAAGCACCAATGAAATTTTCGGAATTTATGTGCATAGTATTTGTTCTTACTTACCACTTGCTGAATGGTGAAGGAAAACATCGTTGGATTTGTAAAGAAACCTGCATGCCCTAAAAAGCGTGTATTTGTGCCCGAAGAACGGCGACAGGGTTCACCACCCGTCACGTTGGGACGTAATAATCGTCGGTGAAACGCGGGTGTACCGAGTGGGGACTGTGACTTGTGTTTCACACTCGGAATACCTCTGACACCCCTGTGACGTTATACACCGTGTAATGATGACCTGCTCATAAAATGAAACCACGTATAGGGGATGTTATGAGGGTTCTTTGTACTAAATTAATTTAGTTTCGCTCACAAGTGCAACGTACTAACCACGTTTTTTTAACAGGCTTAAAAAATGCGATGTTGCCGCTTCGTGCAGGTTACTGACATGTAGTAATACTGGAAGGGAAGGTGCACACTTGGAACACGATTTATTTTGTTCGAGAAAACAAATTTCTGTAAACAGAAATATTTTCTCGAAATTGTTTTTTTTATGGCTTTGTAGAGGTATTCCCTACATGTGGTTTCATTTTCTGAGCAGGTCATCATTACACCCAGTATATGTATCTTGATGTGTTGATAATTTGGCACGTAAAAAGTGCCTTATATGGTAATTAATAAAATAAAAAAATGGTAATCCAGGTTTCGCCTACGATAATGACATCTTTGACGTAACCTTCAGCGTGTTGTTTCCTCACAATTATTTCACTTACATAAACACAAGAATCATATGTACGGCACACGTACCAATATTTCTCACGCAAACTAATAGTACACTTGTAAAAAGAGAGCGGAGCCTCAACCCGTAGCCATGAACACATCACATCTCTGCTGACATTGAGTCTCGCGTGAGGCCTAGTTTTGGCCTCATGCGTTCGCAAGTGCCACGCCTCCTTGTAATATCTCCTTGGATCAGATATCTAAGGTCGAACTGGAAGTGCGGCACCGCAGTCGACCCAAATAACCAGATTCTCTCTCCAATTGCCAATAGAAAGGCTGTTGACAAAAGATTGTCTATGGGCGGTGAGATTTATAACGGGTCCATAAACTGGGGACTTTGTTCACAGGTGGTTGGTTTTCACCAGGGTTGGACTGGCCATAGAGTCAGGGTGGCGATTGCCATTCGGGCCCTCGCCTGCGCGGGGCCCCCCGGGCTTACTATACTATGTACACGCAAAATAGTTCATATACAAGGTGACTTTTTGATCGTCGTCCAAACTCATACTGGAGGCATGGTAAGTGATCAGCATTATGAAACGATAAAATTTTTTGTGAAATTCGTAAAATGAAATTTCGACTTCCCATAGTAATTCACTCCCAGTCTTGAGTGAATCACTATGGGGAGTCGAAATTTCATTTTTCATTTTATGAAATTTCATTTTAAACGTAACCGAGTAATTTATTGCTCTTACGCCCGTGTATCATACTACGTTTTTCAATGCATAGTGTGAGGAAATAAAACAAATATAATCTTGTGAACTTTAAATTATGATTGGCTCAAAAGGGCTGTATCCAGAGCCGTTAAACAGTGGAAAAAAAAGTATAACATTTATGGTACACAGGAAAAGTTGCAGGTTAGCCAAGTTCTCGTAGCTAAATTAAAAAAATTATAGTAAAGCCCTAGGGCAAAATAATCGACTTTCTGTTCGGTTTTGATGCATAAAAAGTGGGCCTTTACGAGCACTTGCATTGAAAAATAAAATAAACCCAAGTCTACAATTTTCGCGGCCAAACTTTATCATAACAATCAAACGTAGATCTTAAGATAGGCGGTCATCGCCCCGTCAATCATCGCACCGTCTGTCTGTCTGTAACTGTGTCATTGTATAATACGGTCAAGTGTGGAGAACGGTGAATGGCTGAAGACCATTTGAATTTTTGGACTTTTTAAACTTCCGTTGAGAATTGAGGCCGTAAAATTTTCACCTTTTGTCCGACAATATTTCCTACTTATGATGATGATCATGAGAACTAGTGGTACGGAGCCCTTTGTGCGCGGGTCCGACTCGTACTTGACAAATATTATTATTTTTCCGATCAAAATTGGAGTGTAAAGACGATTAGCAGTTCTGTCCCCCCTCAGAGCATAAATATTAGCAGTTCTGTCCCCCCTCAGAGCATAAATATTAGCAGTTCTGTCCCCCCTCAGAGCATAAATATTAGCAGTTCTGTCCCTCCTCAGAGCATAAATATTAGCAGTTCTGTCCCCCCTCAGATCATAAATATTAGCAGTTCTGTCCCTCCTCAGAGCATAAATATTAGCAGTTCTGTCCCCCCTCAGAGCATAAATATTAGCAGTTCTGTCCCCCCTCAGAGCATAAATATTAGCAGTTCTGTCCCTCCTCAGAGCATAAATATTAGCAGTTCTGTCCCCCCTCAGATCATAAATATTAGCAGTTCTGTCCCCCCTCAGAGCATAAATATTAGCAGTTCTGTCCCCCCTCAGATCATAAATATTAGCAGTTCTGTCCCCCCTCAGAGCATAAATATTAGCAGTTCTGTCCCCCCTCAGAGCATAAATATTAGCAGTTCTGTCCCCCCTCAGAGCATAAATATTAGCAGTTCTGTCCCCCCTCAGATCATAAATATTAGCAGTTCTGTCCCTCCTCAGAGCATAAGTATTAGCAGTTCTGTCCCCCCTCAGAGCATAAATATTAGCAGTTCTGTCCCCCCTCAGATCATAAATATTAGCAGTTCTGTCCCCCCTCAGAGCATAAATATTAGCAGTTCTGTCCCCCCTCAGATCATAAATATTAGCAGTTCTGTCCCCCCTCAGAGCATAAATATTAGCAGTTCTGTCCCCCCTCAGAGCATAAATATTAGCAGTTCTGTCCCCCCTCAGATCATAAATATTAGCAGTTCTGTCCCCCCTCAGATCATAAATATTAGCAGTTCTGTCCCTCCTCAGAGCATAAATATTAGCAGTTCTGTCCCCCCTCAGAGCATAAATATTAGCAGTTCTGTCCCCCCTCAGCGCATAAATATTAGCAGTTCTGTCCCCCCTCAGAGCATAAATATTAGCAGTTCTGTCCCCCCTCAGAGCATATACAATATGTAACAGAAAGGTGTAACCATATTTGAAGAGCTTATTCAGTCAATGGTATAGAACAACTTTTACTATGGAACAAACCCTGTATCTCGAAAAAAATATTGATGTCGTGACGATACATATACAAGGTGTAACAGAAAGGTGTAACCATATTTGAAGAGCTTATTCAGTCAATGGTATAGAACAACTTTTACTATAGAGCCAACACAGAAATCTCAAAAAAAAAAATCTGCCCTTCCATACATTTCTGCCGAGCGGCATTGCATTTTACTATGAAACAGTTAATTTTTTTTTTCGAGATACACGGTTTGTTCCATAATAAAAGTTGTTCTATACCATTGACTGAATAATCTCTTTAAATATACAAGGTGATTTTTTGATCATCGTCCAAATTCATACTGGTGGCTCGGTAAGTGATCAGTATCATGGATCAATAACAATTTTGGTGAAATTCGCAAAATTAAATTTCGACTCCCCATAGTGACTCGGGACTGGAACTGAATTTCTATGGGAAGCCGAAATTTCATTTTACGAATCATGTTTTCCAATTTCAAAACCCTAGATTATATAGTCAAAATGCATATACCAGAAGTTTATTATAGTTTTCCGTGCATTTCTTGAAATACACAGAAAAGAAACACCCGTATTTTTTTCGCATATCGCCTTAAGTACCAAGATGGACGCGCCGTGGGACAGAATCCCTGATATTACAACTTCCAATTATTTGAGGACCCAGCAGACCACTCTAATATCCACGAGGTAAGGATATATACAGATGGCTCCAAAACAGAGGAGGGTACTGGGGCCGGAGCGTACTCAGCCGAACTTAACATTTACAAATCAACAGCCTTGGGTAAGCACAATACGATTTTCCAAGCGGAATGCATCGGAATTATCCTGGCGACAAGCGCGGTACTCAGAAGGGAAGCTAGAGGCCTCAATATTAGGATACTTTCTGACAGCACGGCGGTACTACGAGCCCTTAGCAAGACCACGGTAAACTCTGGGCTAATACTACCTTAATGTCTTAATCAACTGGAAGAGGTAAGTCGTCACAATAATGTAGCCCTCCAGTGGATAAAAGGACACAGTGGATCGCTGGGCAACGACGCAGCAGAAGAACTGGCGAAAAAAGGCGCAAGGTTAAAACCAGTAGGTGCTGAACCTCTGGTTCCCTTGCCCTTTAACCAGATACGAACATGGTTACGTGAAAGAACCAGCTCTCAACATGCTGAGCAATGGGCAAGCATGACAGCCTGCAGACAGACGAAAGCGGTTTTCCCTACCGTGGACCGTCGTCTGACAAAGAAACTACTACGTCTTAATAGATCCAACCTTCGCATGATGGTAGGGCTAATCACAGGACACAGTAACCTTAACAGACACTTCTATATTATAGGTCTAACGGACAGCCCTCTATGCAGAGCTTGTATGGAGGTTGAAGAAACGCCGACCCACGTGACAGTAGATTGCGTAGGAGTCAGCACACAACGGGCTAAGATCCTCGGTGAACCGAGGACGCTCCGCCAGTCCTAGGTCGCCTCTTGAGATTTTGGCGTGAGCTGGGCTGGCTAGAATAGACGGCCCCACACTTTTCCACGCACAAAGGTCCAAGAAAGAGACTAGTTGCGGAAACCGAGCCCACCAAGAAAAAGAAGAAGTACCAAGATCTTATAGATTGGAAAATAGGTAGGTAACCTGTTGCATGAGCTTAGTCATCAATCAATATCAATCATAGAGTTATAAAAACGCAATTTACATCCACGGCTATAACAATATTGTTTAACGGCATACAAGATCTATAGACTTTTTGTCTAGTTATTTTATCGAGTACTATCAAACGAGCAATGATTGTATATTTATAAACAAGTTCTAAAAAACGATGTCGATAAACTTTACGGTATAGACCATTTTTCGGGGGCGAAAAATCGATCTAGCTGGGTGTCAATAAAAGTTAATTTCGGCGAGTTTTCACAAGCAAATCACCCATCTTGTCTTGCGTTGTACAAAATTGAAATCACATTCAAATCTACAGAAGAACCCTGCGTTCCGAAATAGAATTATTTCGCTAAAATCGATTACGAATGAATGAGGTGAATGGCTAATAATCCATGAGTGAAGCAAATGCGTTCATTCATTCGTATGACTTTCGTGGCTCATGCGACGGAGGTGAGGCGATGTGAGCGTTGAACGGAATGGAATGTCAAAAATTGTTTTCGCTCCATTATTTCAGCAGTTCAAATCAGACAAACCATGGTATATGTTTTATTTGGCCATGAGAGAAACAAATGAAAAGTCTTGAATGTGAAGTCGTGTGGAACTCTTCGTCGAAATAGAAGAACTTATTTTTGTAAATGTGTTTATGGACTCGATAAAAAAATATATAAGTTTGAAATTTAATCAGAGTCAATATTATCGAGCTTCAAAGGGTAAGTTGCATTGTGCAATAAGTGGTGAATGATGCGTTGATCAGTTTCTTCGTCGCTAGTGTTCGATTTGGATGTAGAGCTATGGATCAGTTCGCCAAATTGGCTATCGTCGCTATCCGAGTCTACGTTGAAGAACAGTGCTACAAATTCTTCTTGTTCCATCACGAATCACGGCACTTTGACGAAATAAAATAAAACAATCGTATTGTATTGTGTGGTTAGAGGTTATGGTTAGGTTGTATCTTTTTTAATGCGGTCCGAATCATAAGCTATCTTTCACATCGTTTGCTAGCTCACAAATTACGGACCAGTTATCGCTCACACGTTAAATCATTCATAGCTTTTATCGATGTAATTCTATTTTGGACCGCACGGGAAATCTGTGTCAATACGTGACGTAGACGAGAATGGGTGCATCCCGTTTTGCGCGTTAAATGCACGTTGATGTGATTTGATTGTTCCGTTATGTCAAACTGTATCGACGCGTTTCATGCAGGGAAACTATCCAGGACTGGACTCTTGTACTTTGACAGCCTGCGGTGTAAGTTTGGTCAGGGAACCTTATGGTGAAACACTGGATGTACCTTGAACTTTAATTTAATTTCACAATACAAATATCCCGACAAAATGCGTGCGATCGACACGGAAAAAATCATTTGACAGTCCCGCGGAAACGGAAGTTCAACTCAAACCTAGCCAAAACCATAGAGTAATTTAAAAAGTAACAATACTGATTGACCGATCTATGATTATTTAACACATTGGGTTGAAATCTGAAACTAAACTTTTTGATAGGTATATTTAACGTTTTTTAATTGACGTCGAGTATTTATTGTGATCGGTTGGCCACATAAACAAATCGGAACAAATATTGTATGGAAAGAGATTTTAAACACTAGTTAAAGAGTCGAGCTCGGTCGCCTAGGTACTACGTACTAAAATAAGCCGAAATCCCACTGATTGTAAATGAAAACTTAGAAGCGTACGTTTTACGACAATTTTCTAAGCAATGCTCAAATAGAGGTAACTTTCTTCGCGTCAATAAGCCCGCAACTTTCACAATACGAACTTGAGTTTAATATGTACATGGCTTTTTGTAATAAAAGTTGCGCTTTAATTGAGTTGTGAACAGCGAAAGTTGCAGTTCAAGGTTACTGAACTCTCTTATATTACCTTAAGTATATAATTTTAATCAGCTCTTAGCGAATATCATTACAAGTGAGGAGACATGAGGTTTTATTGCAGCCTTTGCAACTTAAGTGAGCCTGTGATAATTTGTAGAGAATATAAATCACATATAGTATAGGCAATTGAAGAGTTAATCTTATTTAAGGGTCAGGTAGTCCTCAACGACCTTGAGATGACCTGTTTCGGTATAAATATCGAAAGAAACTATATTGAAATAACGTTCATATCAGCGCGCACTGCATAACGACATCGCTAGGTCTCTGGTTAGCGCAAAATAGGAAAAAATAATACTTTTCACATGGACGCGATGAACGGAAAAAAAAACTAATCAATATTTTACTTGTATTTTAGTCCAAGAACCATAAAAATGCCATTAGTGGTTTCAAAGTAATAACCAATTTTATTCTAAAAACTACTCGACTTTGCACAATGTTTTCATACTGTACTTTTAACGAAAGAATAATTTTCAGAAAAAAAAAAAAAAGTTAAATATTTATCAGTAAGAGTAATTTTCGGATGACGCTGAAACAGGCTGCTTAACAATGAAACCGTTATGAGATTATGATTCTTGGCAACACTACATGAAATACTTTTGGTGGGTTTTTTTTTTGCAAGGTTTTATAACCAGATTTTTTTTTTTTTTGGTGTGCTAATCCTAGCCTGCATACCAAATTTCAGCTTTCTAGAACTTCAGGAATTATCATAGACGTTTTGATGATCATGAGTGAGTCAGTGAGTGCGTTAGTGACGAAATCGACGTAGGTATTTCGAGTACTAATAAAATCCAAAGTATAAAAGCTAGACAAATGAAACTTAGATGTTTATTTATTTATTTATTTATTCGGAAAACTTACAGCACAAGAAATAGCATATAAACTTAAAAGTAATGTTACAGAAGGCCAATTACATGTTTCTTTAGTCTGTTAGCTACACCTTGTTTTCAGAATTTGGGCTCTCTATTATCCAGACTGAAGCTATGAGGGTTCGAAAATTCGACGGAACCCGGTTTATTCGTCCAAGGACGAATCGCTTCGAGAAAAGGTATGTAGTTCCCTGGAAGTACCTTATTACACGATACAATCCAGGCACTTGGCGAATAAGAGCTAGGCCGAAAAAAGTGTAAGACTTCGACCGTCACGACAATTTTGCTAATAGAATGTGTGTTTATGTGTTTACCAGCGTTTGTCTATGTATAAGTATCAGTATCACTGAGTGGTCTGTGATAGGTATATTACTTTAGTAGAGACGTGCGGCTGGCGCATCAGTAGCGAAAGACTTCGTTCCAACCGGGTGTTCCACGACACCTCTCTTATTTTTTTCTATTTAAGTTTGTATCAGTGCACAAATATCAATAAAACTCATTTTAAACCTATAATCCAAATAAAAATATACTAGCATGCATACTTAATAGTGGTTTATGCTACAAGGGCGAAAAGGAATAAATTACGTTAAACGTAACCGAGTAATTTATTGCTCTTACGCCCGTGTATCATACTACGTTTTTCAATGCATAGTGCGAGGAAATAAAACAAATATAATCTTGTGAGCTTTAAATTATGATTGGCCAGAGCCGTTAAACAGTGGAAAAAAAATACAACATTTATGGTACACAGGAAAGTCTGCAGGTTAACCAACCATTGTAAATAAATAAAAAAAATACTAATAATAATAAAGCCCTAGGGCAAAATAATCGACTTTCTGTTCTGTTTTGATGCATAAAAAGCACGAGCACTTGCATATATACAAATACATACGAACAAACAAGAAGCTTAGTCCGTCAGTATTTTCAGGAGGGGAGAGGAGATAATATTTCAGGTTATTTTTAAAAGAGGACACAGAAAAAGAGTTTGCGGAAGTTACTGGCCGTAAATAATTCCTCAGTAGGTCACCATTCGTTAACCTATCATCTTACTATCCCTCAAAAAGCTGCAACCTAGCATCCTCTACGTGCAAAATACTCCTTGTTTCTGCACTCGTCATCACTCAGACGGATCCTTATCGTGTTATGACATTCCAGAACTTGTTAAGTCAAACGTCATTTTTGCAACCGGCATGCCAGTGCAAAGTAGACTCTGAGACACGTCTGTGACTCTTACATCAACGTGATAAAGACTATAATAGTTATATTACACGTCTAACAGCGGTGGTGGGGTGATTTCCGTGGATATTGCGTGAAAACCTGCGCGGACGCATCTCGGCCAAGGGCAGCGGCGTGTTTACCAACCACGCTGTCGACGAACTGACCGATGATCGGCCGCGCCGCGGATTACGGTTTGAGACAGCAAGCGTAATAGAAAATACATTATTATTGGGTTACATGAAATTAAATATTAAATGAAATATGTTTATTTATGTAGTGTAGGTATAACAGATACACTTATTACAGGTCAGTTTTAATGTAATATAAGTAATTAAATAATGTATATGTATATTGTGTATATGTAACAGTTTTATGTAATAAATAATAAGAAATAATTAAGGTTGGGTTTACATAAATTTAATTTTTTAACTACACTTAAATAAAATAAAAATATAGAGAAATAAGGAATAAATATTATTATAAATATATACAATACATATAATAAATATATGCCTAACTCCGCCCATTCGATTAGTCTTACTAAGAAGAAGGGCAAGAAACCTAGCAAGATCATGTCTGTTTTTTCACAATATTAGTTACAACAACCAAATGTAAAAAGTAAGCCTATAATATAATTGAATAAAGAGATGAAAAATAAAAGACAGGAGAAAATTATGTCATGAAGGCAACAGAAAATATATATAATACCTTTGTCTACCTGTCTCATATAGTTACTGGAGACCCAACTTGACTTAAGATGTTAGGATATATGCTTATGTGGTCTGTGGGATATACAGCGAGGTTAAATGATATTGCGGAAGTCGGACACTGGCGATAATAAATAACTGAATTTAATATCATTTATGAGAAAAGACCTCAAAAAATGCAACCAATTAAAAATATTTTGGACTAAATTTTAAGCCTTGTAAGTACCCTTTACATTCGATTTTGTACTTATTGGCATATTAGAAAATCACGACATGAATCCCCGAGGGGGTGTCAGAGATTTTTTCAAATATGGACTTCACATGCAAATTACAGTCCACACTCTCACCTTTCACCAACGATTGTTACGTCCCACCATTTGCAACATACGATTATGATGGAGTTAAAGTAAAGTTAAAGTAATATAACATATGAAGTAGGTAAAGTAAAAACAAATACCATCGCGTCTGGTGGATGTCTCAGGGGACCCTAGGGCTGGAGCTTACCTCGGACAACGCATTAGTGTTGCTATCCAACGAGGTAATGCTGCCAGTGTCTTGGGCACCCTGCCCAGTGATAGCGATGACTTCAACAAAATATTTTATTTAGTGTAAATTTATTTTTATTTAGTTAAGTTTGTAATATATCTATTTTTAGCAGTTTAGTTTGTTTTTCATATTTTATAGGATTATTTAGTTTTAAACTTATACTATAAATTATTGAAATAAAGTAGGTAAAGTAATATTACATATCAGTTTCTTTACTTCTCTTAACGCTTTTGACTTTATCTCATTCCAAGCTCGACCGTTGCTATGTCATTGTAGCATAAGAGTTTGTAGTTATGCAGCCGCGACGACGACGTGATTGGTTGAAGATGACGTCCTATATTTGAGTTGAATGATCACACCAGAAGTGCGTTCATTAAATAACCCTGGGCTGGGTAGGAACACTGGGGTTGTAATGCTGAGTTTTTGAACGGGTTTCGTCGTGTAGCGACACTCAAAACGTCAGTTGTCATTTTTGCATTATATTTAGTATAATAACGATGAGAGGACCTCGTCTGTACGAAATTTAACGTAAATATATCAACTATAACGTTGAGAAGACCCCCTCGGTACAAAAATTAACGTCATTTCATTTACGAAAATTTACGTGAATGTCAGGTGACGTTTGGAGCCTATACGAACCTTGCGAACCCTGCTCAGAGTTGATGTTGAAAAATTCGACACCAGTGTAGCGACACTGTCATTTTTGAACGGTCGGTGTTGAGACGCGAGTTCATTTTTGAACGGGTTAGTGTTGCGACCCGGGTAGGGAACCCAACTCGGTGTGAGTTTATGAACGACTATCTGTGTTTTTAGGTTCTTACACTGATAAAAACGCAACAAAAGAGGGCATTTTCTTGTTTAGTCCTCAAGAACAGACAATTACGTCAATTCGGTGTCCCACAACTTAACTTATTTGACAGGACTAACCTTATTTTAAGCGTCCTGTCTTTGTCTTTTGGATACAGAAAGACAAAGACAGAACGCTTAAATTAAGTTAAGTCCTGTCAAATAAGTTGAGGCTTGTTATACCGAATCAAGTGCTTCAGCCATATTTGAGCCCTGACTGGTGGAAACCCGCAGAACATCTCTCACCGGGTCACGATCAGGAATGGCTAGTATGGAAATCCTTGAATCGTCTTAGCTCGTGTGGGAAGGTCCATGGGGAAAAATGCTAGCACGAACTATCTATGTGGTGCTCCACAAACGACAGACCATCTCATGTCGTGCCCACTGTGTCCAGCTTCCTGCACTCACTTAGACCTGATGCAGGCTAATGACAAAGCTATTACAGTAGCTACTTACTGGAAATATTTAATTTAATTTAGTTTCCACACGAAGAAGAAGACCGAATCGATACAATCATGAGGCAACCAGTTGGTTGATGATATGGGATTATACAAGGTGAATTTGTGAACATCGTCCAAATTCATACCTGAGCCTTGGTAAGTGATCAGCATCATGAATCAGTAACGATTTTTGTAAAATTCATAAAATGAAATTTCGACTTCCCATAGTGATTCACTTAGGACTGGGAGCGAATTACTATGGAAAGTCCAAACTTCGTTATACGAATTTCACAAAAATCGTTATCGGTTCATGATACCGATCACTTACCAAGCTTCTAGTATGAATTTGGACGATGGTTAAAAAGTCACCTTGTATATATCTACAATTATATATATCTACAATTATATATATCTACAATTATATATATCTACAACTATAATATAAGTAAACAAAATATTAGTGCATAAAGATGAAGATGTCGTGAAAAATTTCAATGACGGAACCAGTAAGTTATGTATGTCGTAAACTTGACGCAGATAATTTGTGAAAGTGAGGGTTAAGCCATGTAAACATATTGGCAATCGTGTATGCTCAAGCTGATTGCCTTGCGGAGCCGGCAGACAAGGAAATTGCGATTTTTGACGACAAAAGTAAGCCGCTCTGACTTTGAAGAGGTTATCGTATTGTGGAGAGGGAAATATTGCTCGTAATTATTGTATTTTATTGTCATAATTGCATTTTACAACCTAGGATGCAGGACGTTTGCCCAGAAAGTGGGAGAATAAAAGCAGCCTGTTGGGGGCTTCCGCAAAATTAACGGAAGTTGGTAACGAACGAATGTCTGATACGAAGAAACTGTTTGTAACTGATGTCCCGGTACAGCTTACTATGACGTCACGTCAACGAGTAGCTTGGCGGCATTTCTGTAAGTTAAGGGCCTTTTACTATCGCCAAATGGGTACTTTCTAAAGCCTACTCCTCGTTTATGGCGAAACCAAAAATAATGAAAAACTGTATTATGAATAATCAACTCTAAGACAACATATACAACATTTTTATTTTTCATACCACCAAAACTTCTACATGAAATATTTTGGCTT
Source organism: Ypsolopha sequella (assembly GCA_934047225.1). Taxonomy (NCBI): domain Eukaryota; kingdom Metazoa; phylum Arthropoda; class Insecta; order Lepidoptera; family Ypsolophidae; genus Ypsolopha; species Ypsolopha sequella. The sequence continues at coordinate 6,380,765 of OW204010.1, read as the reverse complement.
GAATTTCCTACTGCTCCTAAGTGGCTTGGCCGATTGAATTCATTTATGCTTTGATAAATAGATAAACTTGATAGCTATAAACATAACATAACATTATTCAATCGAACAGTCACGTCCTAGTGAAAAGTATAATTTTCTCCTATTTCGCCCTATCAAGGACGCAGCGAGCGTCGTAACAGCCACTTTGCATCTCGCGCTGATATGAATGTTATTTCAATGTAGTTTCCGTTGATATTCGTACCGACAAATATCGAGCTGCTAATTTGGCGACGGTAATCGCCTTAAAACTCTCATATTCGTATTCTACTGACGATTTTTATATTTCATATTGAAATAGAGCCCATGGCCGTACTTTTGGCACAATAACATGCTTTGTAAGATTTCCAGGTGTCAACGCAGGTGTTTAATTTTTTTACGAGTTCCGAGAAATACAAAATTTGCATTTTTTTGACCACAACTAAATTCTTGCAACAAAAAGAAATCATAATTCCTTGATGAATTCCCATAGCTTTAATTTCTAAAAGATTTTTTTTATTTTTTTTTTAGAGAATATACGCCATTTTAGGGCATAGTTTTATAATTTTGGTATTACAATTAACCATTATTTTTTCATCTTTTTTAAATAATTGTCCGATATGACGTCACTTGAGAATTTGAGACATTATACTGATTGTGATGTGTGATTGCTTATTAAAAAACTGGTCTGTCTCTCTCTGTCTACTCATCTGTCATCAATCTGTCAAATCAGTCGGAAGCAAATTATTATACGCATTTTCAGCCGCTGTTTCTGTTAAGAGGCTATGCGAATTTTATTTTTGTCACTGTCACTCCAAGCGAAAAATCGCGCAGTGCGATAGGGGCGGATTCAGGGCAAAAGGGAAAAAGTTGGTTTTATGTTTTTATTAAAAAAACTAAAATAGCTAGCAAATTTCAAATATCAAATCTCTAGATATTGTTAAAACACACCTAATAAAATATATTTGAGTTCTGTATATGGTTCCTATTCGTCAAACGAGGAAAAAAAGTGTGTTTGAAGACTTCATTTCAACAATTATTTCTATCGAGGAAAATTTATCCAAACATGTTTTCTAATTTCAAATCTCTAGATTATATAGTCAAGATGCATATACCAGAAACTGATTATAATTTTCCGTGTATTTCATGAAATACATACAATAGAAACACACGTATTTTTTTCACATATCGCCTTAAAGTTAACAGAAATCCGCACTCAATATTGATTTTGGTTTGAATTTCATATTCAAATTCAATGAAAAACAACGTCCAGCACAAAATTGTTGAGTTTTACATGATCGAAGGAATTTAAACGCGTAGGTAATTATTTAATTATCGAAGCAGTTAGCTAATAATTACTCGGTTATCTCACCTTAACCGATATTTTTTAGTTACGCGGCTCGTTTAGATAATTTAACTGGTAATAAAACCGGAATTTGATATCCGATCGATTGATTTGATGCATTTTTATGATCATTTAGGAAACTGAAGAAGTTTCATGAGTTTCATACGGAATGTGTGTGTCATGCGGGATCGGTGCGGCCTGAAAGAAGACAAGACAAGACAAGACAAATACTCTTTATTGTGCACCATATAAAAGAAAACTTCAAGGAGAAAAAGAAGATACAGATAAATAACAAATGGCGGTCTTATCGCTAAAAGCGATTTATTCCAGAGAACCTTTGTGTGGAAATGAAGCTAAGGATATAAATCATAACGGCAGTGTACATCAAAATAAATAATAGACAATTTAATTAGTGTTTACTTACTATATTATATGTACTTATAAAATAAACTAATATCTATAAATATATATACAACGTGTAACAGAAAGATGTAACCATATTTGAAGAGCTTTATTCAGTCAATGATAAAGAACAACTTTTACTACTTTTTTTTCGATATACAGGGTTTGTTCCATAGTAAAATTTGTTCTATACCATTGACTGAACAAGCTCTTCAAATATGGTTACACCTTTCTATTACAAATTGTATGTAAAATAATAAATAATAGTAGCAGAAGTAGATAGATTATAAAAAATATTACAAAGTAAGAAAATTATCCTTTACTAGTCTTTTAAAATGATGAAGTACGCATCAGTTATATGGAACCCCTGGAGTACGCATCAGTTATATGGAACCCCATTTACAACATACACATTGACTTAATCGAAAAAATTCATAAGAAATTTATTAAGTATTTAAATTTCAGACAGAAAGGTGACTCAAGCTTCAATTTTCATCCTCAGTCAATCTGCTCACTTGAAGACAGGCGAACCTGTCGTGACCTAACTTTTCTTTTCAAAATTATAAAAAACCAGCTGGACTCTCCATATCTGTTGAGCAAAATAGGTTTTAAATGTCAAACTTACAGTTCTCGTAGAAAAAAATTGTTCAACATTCCTTTTGCCAGAACAAATTATGCCAAAAACAGATTTTTAATCAGAACTTGTGATACTTATAATAAGGACTTTAGTGATTTAGACGTGTTGCATTTTTCGTTGGGTCAATTTAGGAGCGAGCTATATAAAACTTTTGTTAAAAACTTTTAAATATGTATGTACTAAAAATTTAGATTTTTCGTAGCTTGTAATATATATATATATATTTTAAATTTATTCTTGTAATCTTTTAGTATTGTTAATGTTAGATATCAGAGCTGTTGTGTTTTTTTAAGTTTTGCATGTTGTATGTTTCTTTGTCGTGCATTAATTTATTTGTTTTTGATACTGTTAAGTGGAAACTGTTTTGGTTTAAGTATTAGCTATTATATTTTAGTAAGTATGTAAAAATTATAACTGTTTGTTTCCCAATAAAGAAAATGAAATGAAATGAAGTGAATTTAGCAAGTGTGGGTCGGACTCGCGCTTTAAGAGTTCCGTACCACCACTCAATAAGGGTACGGAGATAAGTTCGGAGATAAGGGGGACATGATAACGTTCAAAAATGCTACTTTTTCGAGGTTTGTTTGTGACCCCTTTAGAGTATTTCTTTTTTATTACTTACCGTAAAAGATGCCATAGTAATAGGTATTCTGTGAAAATTTCAACTGGCTATATAGCGGCTGAAACTGTAGAACTGTGACAGACAGACAGACAGCGGAGGCTTAGAAATAGGGTCCAGTTTGGCACCCTTCGGGTACGGAACCCTGAAAAAGGAATACTTCAGTAGTTTTGACATGTAGAGAGGATGAATGAAAGTAGAGTGACGAAAGAAATTTATGGTGCGCAAGTGGAAGGTACAGCTCGACCAGGCCGCCCTAGAAGGACGTATGCTGACCAAATTGGTGACATACTGAAGAAGGGAAAATTCAAACCCGCTTTTCACTGACAATTGTTACGTCCCAAACGTCATGGTAATTGACCCCTATCGTCGTACTTCGGATACAAATGGACCAACAGCTTAAGGGGCTCCACAATGCTAAACATTAGTTTTGTATTGGATTCAGTTCCGTCATTGTACCTATAGATGGTAAAAATCTGAAAAAAAATATGGCGTGTTTTGTGACTCAAGAGAATTATTAATTACACTTTATAAATAAACATACTTTCAATCATCTATTAATTATATTATTTTTAAAAAAGCATGAATTTATTGAAAATAGCGATTCAGTTTCCGTTCAAAACTGATTGAAACGAAACCAATACATGCAGATACCAACGAGAAAAAATCAATTTTTCCGCGATTTCATAATAACTGAAGTTTTGCGTGCGCGGCATCTGATTAGAGCAGGATAGATAGTTAAAAAACAAAAGCGTTAGAGCAGGACTAAATTTAAGCATTGTGCAACCCCTTAAGGTGCTTTCCGAAGCAAGTAGACCAAACCGAGTACTGAAGGCACGACCTCTAGGTTAGCAGGCTTACGTTCTGCCACTCGGTCACAAACTTATACCATTAACACTACATAAACATTAATTAATTAAGCAACTGTAAACTAAGAGACCAGAAACTAATTAATCTAAAGTAAAGTGTGGTTCGTTCGCATAATGTGGCCGGGTCCCGTCGATGAAGAATATGTAAAAATGTATTCGTACTTTCAACTTAAGTAAGGTTAGGTTAGGTGATTAGATTTCACCTTGTACTCGTATATTATAGAATTTACGGATTTATTTTATTTTAGAATTTACCATTGCAGTTTTCTATGAAACAGTATTTCTTTTATATACAGTGTTTTTCTATAGTAAAAGTTGTTATATATCATTGACTGAATAAGCTCTTCAAATATGGTTACACCTTTCTGTTACACCTTGTATATTGCTACTTAATTAAATAAACCTTTAATTTAGTTCATGTACATTTATTATTTAAAGATAAAGGTAAAGATAAATAATAATTTATTTAAATGCCACAACACACACGAAACAAAACACATTTTAATTACAACTTTTTTTAACTAAAAATAAAATTGATAAATACCACACTGATACATATAAACATGGAACGTCATGTGTCATGGCAATAAAAAGGACCGTAATAGCCGGGCCTTATATGTAACAGACTGGTGACGGGCAGTGGCATCACTGGTGCGAGGGTTCCGGCACCGCGCTCACCAACCCGCCTGCCCAGCGTGTGTGAGTATGGGCAATTCTTCCAGGATGACCGCCGGGAGTGGCAAAGTCCTAGAAAGGCTTATGTGCAGCAGTGGACGAACTAGGCTGATGGATGGATGGACCAAACACCTTGTTTCACAGCTGCGCCCCCCTGTCACTGTCGTCCACGCGCTAACAGATCCTTGTAACACTGTACCTATAACGGCTGTAGCTGACAGACAGACAGACGGACAGCGGAGGCTTAATAATATTGTTCGGTGTGGCACCCTTCCGGTACGGAACCCTAAGACTGACGGTCACCATACTCAAAAGGAACCCCAAAACCTAATGAAACCATATCACGGCCAAATGTCTGGATGGGCTAATGCAAGAGGAAACGGTTTCTCAACCCGGCCCTTGGTTACCTCTTGCATTAACCGAGGTTAGATGTGTCGGTACAAGATTAGTATAATTAGTTAATTCTTTTTGTCTGCTTACTTCGTTCATTATTAAAATGACAAGGCTATTTTGGTGCGTGGATTGGTCGTGGTCAAAATCGGAACTATCGCTGCTATCCTATCTAGGGTTGCCAAATGGGAAAACCAAAATATCAGGGCAAAATTTCAACAAGTCGGGATTTTGGGATTATCGTCAGGACAAATAAATATTACGAATCAAAACTATGAAATGGCCGTTTTCTATAGAGAATTTTAAGGAAACTCGATTTTCAGTACTAACATTTTTGCATTTTTTTTAGGAATGGCAAATCCAAATTATGTAATTTCTTATGTGTATGAATGTGACAACATTAAGCTAACAGCAACATTAATTTTATTTTTGGAAAGTGTCAGCTGTAAAAAATTGTTACGAATCTTATCATGGAAACGGATGGCATTTAGGACGAACTGCTTTTGATTTTTAATTTTAATAATCAAGTTGATTTTTATAATCAAATTGAAAATAAAAACAAAATTTAATACGTAGATGTTAAACCTTTAAATCAACTTTCAAACAAAAAACAAATGAGTGAAATAACTTTTGAATTACAGGAATTTTGAATTCATGATAATCTGTAAGAAAATTTCGGCAATTTCATATGTAAAGACCTATTATTATTCATTAAAATATAGCAAATGTTTTCTGTATTCATATTCCTATTTCTATTCCTATTATCTAAATTAGTTGAATCTAATTTTTAAAACAGGGGCTCTACCGCGTAATTCTCATTTGTATCAGCTTCAAGCAAATGCATGCGAAATTCAACGCGTGCAAAAGAGATGGCATGTTAGGTGGGCGTCGTCGCACGCACGACAAATTTCAATCTCAAGTTGATGTTGATGAAAATGAGAATTACGCGGTAGACCCACTGGTACTGTCCGGCAGCCGGGCTTGCTGGAAATCATACTTATCTATGATATTTATACTGTTCGCTCTCTATGGAATCTCCGTATATATATACTGTGCGAGTGAATAAGGAAATGTAAGAGCGGGACGGACTGATTTTTATACCCCCTAACGCGGCAATACCTGATAGAACCCAACTGCACTATTATTTATTTAATCCAACCTATTTTATTTACAATTATCGAGAATAACTACCTATGTATTTATCCTATATACTATTTTCCTATATATCTAGGTGAATCAAAACACAAGGAAGCAGAAACTTTAATAAAATCACATACAGCTATAAAATCAGGACACGTCTTACAAAATAATCAACTTATAACGATAAAATAAGCGTACTCTATCCTAGTATATTATTGTTATGGACCAAGTAATTAATGCGGGCATTATCCATAATGTGTGAGCATTATGAATATTGTTTAGCTCTATCGGGCTAAGTGATTAATTGCTATCTAAACTTCATTATTTATCACATTGCACGGTCATTATTATATTGCTACGTGACAATTGGGCAATTTGATAATAAAGCTATATTTAGGGGAAGGGAAAACAATTGGATGCCAATTATGCCAAATAATGAGCCTGATTGCTTAAACTTTAGTTTATTTTATGTTTTATAATAATATGTCAAAACTTCTATAATACAAAGATATGTTGTGAAGTTTTAGTTTTAAATTTTATATGTTTTGTGTTACCTATATTTTTAATGTGACTTTCCTTAAGTTTTAAATGCAAAAACTAGTGGATTCTTAATGTAGAAGTCCTTGCTAATTAATCCAAGTAATGAGTCTGATTATTTAAATTGTTTAACATTTAGTTTATTTTAAGTTAAATGATAATATAAATAAAAAATAGTAATTTTATATGTTTGTATTACTTTGCCCAAAAGGTGACGGAGAATATGTATAATGCCCGGTCAATTTGATTATTTGAATGATAATTATCAAATTGCACTCTCATATTGGACATTTTTCATAATGACCGGGCATTATGTATAATGTCCAATTTATCACATGGTCCATAACATATACATATGTAGGTATCTATAGCCGCGCACGGATTGCTTGCTATTCTGTCTCGCACAGGTACAGACTTGATATCTGATCACTGCCTGTAGCTTAGCGTGAGGGGAATTGATGTCTATAGTACAAGTTTTTAACTTAGCTTAGGCATCAATAATATGTTTAAATTGCTTTTAAAATGTATTTAAGAGCATAGTTTCCGCAAAACCATAATTTATTCTTCCTGGTTTGAAGAATCTAGAAATACTACATAAAAAAGAAAAAATATGTGTTTCTCTCGGGAATATAATACACACTCATATCGAAACAGAATCCTCAGAAGTCATTTCAACATTGATAAATAAAGGGCCAAAGATGGCTCAAAAAAAAGTTTTCATGTCGAGGTTTCAATTTATTTAAGTAAAAACCCGTTCATATTATTTATGGATTAAATTCTGTATAAACTTTATTAAACTATTAACGCGACAGATATTTTATAGCAACTTTGCTTTTTTTTAATTATAAAACTAGTGAAAAAAGTTGTCATTTTGACTTTTTTCCAGAATCCGTCCCTCTCGCACTGCGGGTCTTTCCGCACGGGGTAACAGGGTAATATGCAAGCGGAACCTATCCTCTCAATAAGTTGTGAAACATTTTTGTACCTTATTTTTGTTGTCAATAAATGATTTTATTTTTACTTATTATTATTTCATCCAAATACGCAAATCATGTTTGTTTTTTGTTTCGATACGTCGTGTAGTTCAACAATTTGTCACAAAACGCCATTAAAAGACATAAAACTAGTTTTTGCATTAATTTATACCCACATGAGAGCCAATTAAATTTGATTTTTTGCAGTCATTGACGCAGTCATTTGCTGTTTTTGAAACTTGAGCTTGCAGGCTATGACGTCAGACCTGAGACCACGTAAACACCGCGAAAATGTAGTGACGTGTGAACCACTCCTGATCATACTGCACAGCATTTTGCTGGATGCTTTAGGCGATATGTAAAAGTTACTCCATATGCGAAAAAACCCTCAGTGCGAGAGGAACGGATTCAAGGAAAAGTAGAAAAACGTCAGCTTTTTTAATAATATAAGATGTACTCAAGTTGCTATCAAAATTTCGTTTAACCAGCCCCCCTATTCTGTATCTTTAGTCGCCAACTGTACTAGGTGCCTATCATCAAAAACATAGATAAAAACTGAAATTTCAAAATTGCCTTTAGTGGGTATTGAACTATTAACGAACTGTGTCGTCACTTCAAGTGCGAACATATCCTTGGGAAATCGGAATTCGATGGTATATCTATGTTTTTGATGATAGGCACCCCGTACAGAAGGCAACTAGAGATACATAATAGGCCCGCAGGTTCTAGATACTGTTAAAACCCATCTAATAAAGTATAATCGCAGTCCGTATGTCATTCCAAATTGTCAAACCAGGAGAATTGGTGTTGAAAAGGACCTCATTTCAATAATTATTTTTATCCATCCGAATTCGCGTTTCTGTTTAACAGATCCCTAAAAAAAGATTCCAAAAATAATATACTATTTTATCAAAATAAAACCTTCTTTACTGAAGTCGATATGCAAGTTCTAAAAGTGTCGATTTTTTTTCCGTAGAGCCTTAAGAAATGCGATTGGAGAAATTCTCCTCGATAGAAATATTTATTGAAATGAAGTCTTTTTCGACACCAATTCTCCTGGTTTGACAATTTAGAATGACATACGGACTGCAATTATATTTTATTAGATGGATTGTAACAGTATCTAAGACCATAAAATATACTAAATTTTAATAGCAACTTTAGTATATTTTATATTAACAAGAAACCGTCTTTTTGCTACTTTTCCTCGAATCCGTCCCTCTCGCACTGAGGATTTTTTCGCGTATGGAGTAAAAGGGACGCTAAAACTTTTACATATCGCCTTGATGTTAGAAAGTAGTATGGAACTATGGAACAGCTGATGTTTTTTCGCGATTTTATGGTTGTATTCATAGTAAAAGTAGTTCGTATATACAGGTACTATATCTATAGTATTCAGCTTTGCAACGACATAGAACAAGCCAGTAGGTATGTATTTAGGTACATTCGCCAGCAGTTCAAGCTCTTTTGTAAGCGATTTTAACGTCTATGACACCGCAATAAGAGCTGCCAATAGGTAGCCTGTCATGCTAGCGTCCGTACATCATACAGATTTCTCGAACAACAGTACAGTGGAGACCGCATCAAGTAAGACACATTGGACTTTGTACCTATCTTATATTCTTCTCTGTAGGGGCTTATGTCGTTCTGCAAGTGTGTAGCTCGATGTGGTCTCCACTGTACAATCAGTTTGTGGAGTAACATTTTAAAATTTGTTTTTAGCTTACATGGTTCTCCTGATATGGCTGCCAGAGGAACCCCAAAACGTTTCTTCACTAAACACCTGTAAAATAAAAAAATAAAAAATTTATAAAATTATCACAGCCATTAAGAGATATGGTAAGGGGGCGTGGCGCTTGCGATCTCATTAGGCCAAAAATGGACCTCATGCGAGACCCAGTGTCAATAGAGATGTGATGTGTTGTGTTATCCGTACAGGTTGATGCAAAGCTCTTTTTTCATGTGTACTATTATTGTGCGTGAGAAATATTCATTAGATAGATTCATTCAACATAGCAATCTGAAAATTTCAAGACTAGTCATTTACAGGGATTTTTTTTACAGGGATCTAGGTATTAAACAGAAATGCGATTGGAGAAATTCGGCTCGATAGTAGTAGTTTATGCTACAAGGGCGCAAACGAGTGTTTTAAACGTAACCGAGTAATTTATTGCTTTTACGCCCGTGTATCATACTACGTTTTTCAATGCATAGTGTTAGGAAATGAAAACAAATATAATCTTGTGAACTTTAAATTATGATTGGCTCAAAAGGATTGTATCCAGAGCCGTTAATTAAACAGTGGAAAAAAAAAGTATAACATCTATGGTACACAGGAAAAGCTGCAGGTTAGCCAACCATTGCAAACAAATTAAAAAAAAAAAAAAATAAAGCCCTAGGGCAAAATAATCGACTTTCTGTTCGGTTTTGATGCATAAAAAGTGAGCCTTTTCGAACACATGCATTGAAAAAATATTTATAGAAATACGGTCCATTACAACACCATTTCTCCTGGTTTGACAAATTGGAAAGACATATAGACTACGATTATATTTTCTTAGATGGGTTTTAACAATATCTAGAACCTGGTTTAACGAAATTTTGATAGGAAATTTAGTACATTTTATATTAAAATAAAAGACATTTCGCTACTTTTCCTCGAATCCGTCCCTCTCGCACTGAGGTTTTTTTTGCATATAGGGTAACAGGGACGCTAAAACATTTACATATCGCCTTAAGGTTTCTACCAACGCCAACGACCTTGAACTAAGTAACTTTGTAACCATTTTATACGGTAACTTTAGCACTTTTCAACAGAAGAAAAATACATAGTAATCTGCATGGTACAAATAGTGATGTGGTTTTTCCTGAATTTCATTATAATATACAGAAGTAAAGCAATAAAATTCTAAGTTTACCCTTATTTCTCGATTTTTGTTAACTTGTAACAACATAACTGCTGCAGTTTTAATCGAAATAGTATGGAAATTTATAAACTTCTAGACAAAATAATTTAAAATGATTTGGTTTTCTCAGTTCTTGGAAATTAATTTTATTTTGGATAAAATAAATTAAAAACACACTATTTTCGCACTTGTCAGCCGCAGCGACTGACGTAACAGCCATGTTGCAGTGCGAGCTGATAAGGACTTTATTTTAATAGGGTTTTGTTCGAAATTTCAACCACCACGAATCGAGTTGCTAATTATTACGACGGAGCCACCTTAAGACGGATACAAGGGTTTTACTTTCGTAAAGGAACCTTAAAATCAATTTAGCTAACTAAGCTAAATGAAGCACTGCATTTTATGTTTGACCCACAATCAATATGAAACATCAGCGTAATGCTACGGTTGCTTTTTTTGCTGTCGGTGCTCGGTATGCGACCAATGTGATGAAATTAATTGGCATAGCGGTAGCGTCAGCATATTAACATTTTTCTCTCGTATAGACAAAACTTTAATTTCCTTACGATTACATTACAAGTACAGATAATTCTTGAAAGTGGGGCGGATGTGTGATTTCCAATACTTTGAGAAATTTTTGTTAAGAGGCTATGCGAATTTTATTTTTGTCACTGTCACTCCAAGCGAAAAATCGCGCAGTGCGAGAGGGGCGGATTCAGGGCGAAAGCGAAAAATGTTAGTTTTATAATTTTTATACAAAATCTCAAAAATGAAATCTCTAGATATTGTTGAAACACACCTAATAAAATAAGTTTGAGTTCTGTATATGGTTCCTATTCGTCAAACGAGGAGAAAAAGTGTGTTTGAAGACCTCATTTCGACAACTATTTCTATCGAGGAAAATTTATCCAAACATGTTTTCCAATTTCAAATCCCTAGATTATATAGTCAAGATGCATATACCAGAAACTGATTATAATTTTCCGTGTATTTCATGAAATACACAGAAAAAAAACACCCGTATTTTTTTCGCATATCGCCTTAACACATTACTTTGCCTTTTATAAGGGCAGGCGGAGACTCGCCAACCCAATTATTATTATTACCCCGAAAATATGCTAGCAATAAGAGGATGGCATACCCTAGCAATAAGAGGATGGCATACCCTAGCAACTTTTCTTATGACCTGAAAAATCAAGTTGATCTCTTAACCGCGTTTTTGAAACGAACGTTTGAAAACCAAAAAAAAAGAGAGTGGAAAACATTTTTTTTGACAAAACTATAAATCTTAATTCAAATTCAAATAGTTTATTTTGCAAAGCAGGTATAGATATATACACTTTTTACACGTCAAATTTAATCTAATAAAGAAAATATATGTAATAAAATAATAAATGTACATGAACTAAATTAAAGGTTTATTTAGTTTATGTAGCAATATATTTACGATTAAAATGATAGGTAAAATATATATTATACAAGGTAAAATCCAATCAGCCGCCCGAACCCATACCGGAGACCCGGCCAAGGACCAGGAACAAGGTTCAATGATCACCAACCGAGCCCCCAGCACGAATCCAAGCGGCCGACCAAATCCCATTCTATATACTACATACTAATAGGTTACATATATAAATACATTGTATATAGGTGGAATCCCTAGATAAAAGATCGATAAATCAAATATATTTTCTTCAATATGATGAGAGACCTAGTTTCTTCCAATGAACCCTTGAAAACCTGGTGTTGTTGATGTTCTAGCGTCAGGTGTCCACTTAAGGAAAATGTTGAATGCGAGATATTTTAAAATTTCCTTTTTTGACTCTACAAAAACAAAATCAACAAAATATTGATACTATAAAATATTAATTCTCAGACATAACGTTGCTTAACATATTTTAGTACCATTAAAAAAAAAACATTTGTTTTCGCTAGTTTTTCCGATATTATTGTGTTTGTCAAGCTTTTGCATTTTATGGCCAATTCATTTATTGCAATGTTTACAAAGGAGGATTTACGAAGTGACAATAAAAAAAAAACTGAATTGTAAATATTTTTCCGAATAATAACACTTAGGTGTTATTTGCATTGAAATACTTAACTACTTTATTCAGAATATTATTAAAGTGCATTACAAACTAGAAAATATCAATCAGAAACAAATCCAAAGACAAGAATTTGAAAAAATTCCCCGGGCCAGGATTCGAACCTGCGACATCTTGTTATCAAGACAAGCGCGCTACCAATTGCGCCACCGAGGTTCCTACCTAGACCGGCGAATTCTTCCATCAAAATTGTCCACTGTTATTTTTGCATCTGCTTGATATACTATAGACTGAGAGCTAGCGACCAAATCGGTCATGTGGCTGCAGCTGTATTGAAACTCCGTTAGCTACTTCCCTGAACAACCTTTTCCGATAATCTTCGTGCTGGCAGGCCGCGGGCGGTGGGTGCGGGTGTAGTGGGGTGGGGAAAAAAAAGAAAAAAAAATGTGGGCTCAGCGACTTTAATTTTTTTTTCAAACTACTACTACTACTAGCTTGTACTAGCTTGTACTAGCTTGTACTAGCTTGTACTAGCTTGTACTAGCTTGTACTGCACATACAGAACGCTCACGTTTTTTTCAGATTTTTACTTTATTCAGATCTACATTGTTTTCGTTTTGACATAAATAATAGATGAAAGAAGATGTAGTGCATAGAATAAAAAAACAATTTAGACATGTAATTAAGGCGATATGCGAAAAAAATACCGGTGTTTCTTTTCTATATATTTCATGAAATACACGGAAAATTATAATCAGTTTCTGGTATATGCATTTTGGCTATATAATCTAGGGATTTGATTTTGGAAAACATGTTTGGATAAATTTTCCTCGATAGAAATAATTTGTCTTCTAACACACTTTTTCTCCTCGTTTAACGAGTAGCAGCCATGTACAGAACTCAAACATATTTTATTAGATGGGTTTCAACAATATCCAGATATTTTGGTTTTGAAAATTTTGCTAGTAGTTAAGTTTTTTTAATAAAAATAAAAAAACAACTTTTAGCCCTTTTGCCCTGAATCCACCCCTCTCGCACTGCACGATTTTTCGCTTGGAGTGACAGTGACAAAATAAAATTCGCATAGCCTCTCAAAGAGGATCAATAAAGACGATATTTTTGATGGTTCGTAGATAAAGTATTATGTGTAACTGAACATAATTAGACATTGGGACACTCGCGTGCAAAACTTTACTTCATTCGTTTCGGAAACGAGCACTGAATGAATGAATGAATGAATAAACACTTTATTACACCGAAAATTTAAATAAAACACAGAATACAGAATAACAAAAGGCAAGGGCGGACTTATTCCTTAAAGAAATTTCTTCCAGTCAACCGATGGTGTGGAGAAAGAAAAAATGTTACAAGTGAAGTTATCATATTTGTGCAAAAAGGAAAATAATCTTCTTCAAGCCTAATATTTTGAAATAATACACTACATACTAATACATACACAAATACATACATACAAATAAAGTAGCATAGTGTCATAATGGCTCAAATTATGTTACAGTTGCACAAAATACTATAGGTGCACTAATGAATCGAAATAAAACTTTTGCAATAAATTTATGTATGATTAGGATATGTATTAAGGCCGTCAATACAATCACAGATATTCTACATATTTAATATATTCATAATCGACATATAAAAAAATATATTTGAGAACCAGGTAATTATTATTCAAACACTAATTTCCGAGAAAAAATATTTCTATTCAGAGTTCAGACACGTGCAGGAAATTTGCGAAGTTTTATTTGTGTACTTTAAGATGGTTTTTCTACGAAAACGTCGATTTTATTGGTTAAAAATAATAGCAATTTATTCCAAATTTTTTTAGTTTTTGTTTGACTACGTTCAGTCACTCGACTAAGAGCCGGATAGCAGGCGGTTTGGAAAATATAAAATAAAAAAGAAATGAAGTTTTAAATATTAACATTCTTATTCACAGGAACTAAAGGTAAGTTTGCGATGACAGGATACACAATACGTAAGTAGTTAGTTTTAATAGAGGAAATTTTGAATTTAAGTATTCAGTTTTGAATTTTGACTAATTACCAAATTAGGCGGGTTTTTTACAATCCCAGGCGGATTCCCTACTGCTCCTAAGCGGCTTGGTCGATTTATTTAATTTATGCTTTGAGTAATATATAAATTTCATAGCTGAAATGAAATGAAAATGAAAATTAAATTAAATGAAAATTATTTATTGCACAGCAAAGGATTTATATACTTATGTTTAGTGGCTAGGGCCATAAATATATCATAAGATTATTCAATCGAACAATCACGTCCATGTGGAAAGTATTATTTTCTCCTATTTCGCCCTATCAAGGACGCAGCGAGCGTCGTAACAGCCACTATGAATTGCGCGCTGATATGAACGTTATTTCAATGTCGTTTCCGTCGATATTCGTACCGACCATTGATGACACTAATCGCCTTAACAAACAGTCAACAAAAGTCGCATGACTAAGATTTAGAGTGCAAAGTAATGTCAGAATAGCCCCCACGGACTCTTCACTTTTTCTCATATACCATATTTGATCTACAACTTTTCAAGAACTTTTCCCACTTTCGCTGGCTAGTTAAATAAATAAAAAATAATTTGGCCAAGTGAGCGTTGAACTCGTCGAACAAAGGGTTCCGTACCACCACACAATACGGGTACGGAATCCTAAAAAACATTATAGTAAATAACAACAATATGAATTACGGCTTTAACACTCACGTGTGATTGACTATAGTATCGTGTTAAAGCCACATGTAATAATAAATTTGTATGTCAAATTAACAACAATATAAATATATATATAAGGTTAAATAATATTAGTTATCGAAACTCAAAACATAAGTAGTACTAGCCTATATGAACAACTGTTTGTATGGAGCTAAGCGAAATTCGCAACGTTTTTTCTCTTCCTCCCATACAAATTGCCCCGATCAGCTGACTGGTTGAGTTTCGCCAACTAATATTATTTAACCTTATATGCCATAGCCACATCAAAGCGACAAAAACAAGTCTTTAAGATTGAACTGAAAACGTTAAAAAGCTCGACATTTCTTTTTTGAGGGAAACCTCGTGTGCCACAATTTTCATTTTAATATTTAAATAAATAAAAAGATTTATATTCAACAGATCACACATAATTTTTAATACAAACAAGTTGTTATTTAAAACGAAGTTAGAGGAAACTTAGCATGAATCCGTTGAAAAGGTCGTTGACTCAGCTTTGAGTGCTCTGGTTTTCTGTGGAAATTTCAACTAGCTACCTATAACGGCTAAAGCTGTAGAACCCTGTGACAGACAGAGAGATAGCAGAGGCTTACTCCCGTTTGGCACCTCAGGTACGGAACCCTAAAAACATCAAAATATTATTCCAAATTAACTTTCCTTCGCTCGTATGAAATAGATTTCTAAAAATTTCTAATCAACATAACTAGTTTTTTCCATCCTTTCTGACGTCACAATTGACCTTGTTTTTGACATTTTGATTAAATGGCGAAAATGCCATGGTACTGCACCCGTTCTTGGAATGCTAAATAACCGGTAAATTACGAGTCGAAATCGCACGCTTTTGGTTCCGTACTATTGGTTTTTATTTTATTTTATTTTATTTTACATTTACACAAAAACACTAAAAATATGTTACCGTGTATAAAGGCGGCCCTTATTGCTAATAGCAAAATCTTCCAGGCAACCTTTGGGTGAAAAAGAAAATATAGAAAAAATAAAGAAACGAGCGTGTAAATGTCACGAAATCAAATATAATCTAATAAAATATACATATTATTATGTTAAAATAATAAATGTACATGAACTAGAATAAAGGTTTATTTAATTTATGTAGCAATATATATACGATTAAAATGATAGGTAAAATATATATTATACAATGTGAAATCTAATCAACCGCCCGAACCCATACCGGAGAGCCAGTGGCGTGCACAGAACTTTTTGCTGGAAAAGCAAACAATTGGTCAAGAACAACAATAAAAAAAATATAAAAAAATTTAAATATCACTTTGAAAAAAAAAAGTTTGTATAGGAAATTTTCACTCTAGGGTAGACATTGTCTACCCTGGCGTCGTACAAAATTTTTTTTTCAAAGTGATATTTAAATCTTTTCATATTTTTTTTATTGTTGTTCTTGACCAATTGTATGCTTTTCCAGAAAAAAGTTCTGTGCACGCCACTGCGAGACCCGGCCAGGGACCAGGAACAAGGTTCAATGATCACCAACCGAGCCCCCAGCACGAATCCAGGCGGCCGACCAAATCACATCCTATATACTACATACTAATAGGCTACATATATAAATACATGCCTACGTTAGGCATAGGCGGACCCATTCGATTAGTCTGGTTGAGGAACTTGTGGACAGGTCTCAAGGCGTAATTTAAGACAAATGTCTGAGGTCTGATGATGAGGTCCTGACAGGTTCAATGAAACTCCACAGCAGGCGTCGATAAGATGATTGTATTTGGGTTCTTGTCACCCCTAAGAGGGTGAAATGGGGAGTTGATTGACTCGAAAATTGGAACACATACTCTTCAATAAAAATTACAGTGCGCGCCAATCTTTTAGTCGCCTCTGAAGCTAACCCCTTTTAGTCTTTTAGTCGCCTCTGAAGCTAACCCCTTTTAGTCTTTTAGTCGCCTCTGAAGCTAACCCCTTTTAGTCTTTTAGTCGCCTCTGAAGCTAACCCCTTTTAGTCTTTTAGTCGCCTCTGAAGCTAACCCCTTTTAGTCTTTTAGTCGCCTCTGAAGCTAACCCCTTTTAGTCTTTTAGTCGCCTCTGAAGCTAACCCCTTTTAGTCTTTTAGTCGCCTCTGAAGCTAACCCCTTTTAGTCTTTTAGTCGCCTCTGAAGCTAACCCCTTTTAGTCTTTTAGTCGCCTCTGAAGCTAACCCCTTTTAGTCTTTTAGTCGCCTCTGAAGCTAACCCCTTTTAGTCTTTTAGTCGCCTCTGAAGCTAACCCCTTTTAGTCTTTTAGTCGCCTCTGAAGCTAACCCCTTTTAGTCTTTTAGTCGCCTCTGAAGCTAACCCCTTTTAGTCTTTTAGTCGCCTCTGAAGCTAACCCCTTTTAGTCTTTTAGTCGCCTCTGAAGCTAACCCCTTTTAGTCTTTTAGTCGCCTCTGAAGCTAACCCCTTTTAGTCTTTTAGTCGCCTCTGAAGCTAACCCCTTTTAGTCTTTTAGTCGCCTCTGAAGCTAACCCCTTTTAGTCTTTTAGTCGCCTCTGAAGCTAACCCCTTTTAGTCTTTTAGTCGCCTCTGAAGCTAACCCCTTTTAGTCTTTTAGTCGCCTCTGAAGCTAACCCCTTTTAGTCTTTTAGTCGCCTCTGAAGCTAACCCCTTTTAGTCTTTTAGTCGCCTCTGAAGCTAACCCCTTTTAGTCTTTTAGTCGCCTCTGAAGCTAACCCCTTTTAGTCTTTTAGTCGCCTCTGAAGCTAACCCCTTTTAGTCTTTTAGTCGCCTCTGAAGCTAGCCCCAAGAATCGACGCATTAGCTTTCTACGGTGTCAGGGGGACACTAGTTTACAAAAATCCTATTTAATAGAACAAAAGCATGAAATTTTCATAATTTTTTTTCGCGACCTCTTCAGATTGGGACCATTTTTTTTACAACTGCAAAATTATGTTTGTATACATTAAAAAAAAAGCAAATAAAACTAAATTTCACATTTTTTATTTTATTCCGTCAGGACGGAGGGCGTTGTCGGTGAGAGCGAATATGTTGGCGCGCAGGTTTGCACGTTGCTCACATAATGTTAAAATAACTCTCTTCAGAGCATTTTGTACAACTTTTTACACATGCAGCCTGTGGGCTAACTATACTCAAAAGTCTTATAACGTCCTCCGCGTACAATATAATAATGCCTTCAGGGTGCTGTTGGGGCTACCACGCTTCTGCAGCGCATCAGGGATGTTCGCGGAGATGCGAGTAGATTGTTTTTATGCAACGATGCGCAAAAGATGCGCTTCTCTGGTGCGCAGGGTGCGGGGTAGCACCAATAGCATTCTGAATATGATCGCAAGCAGACTGGACTGTACATACTTGAGTCATTGCTGCGAAACATCAGGGGGAGTGGTGAGGAAATAACAAACACACCACTTTCCCTAAATTTGTCTTTTTTGTATTTTTTATTGTAATCTAACATTTTTTATTTTATTTTATTTTTTAAGTTTTACTAACAAAGTTGAGCCTGTGATGCTTTAATAAATAATTATTCATTCATTATTTTTCATACAATATTCTTGCAGGAAGAAAAATATACGTAAGAAAAAAACAGTTATATAAGAAAAATTAAAAAAAAACTATATGTTGCCATTTGGCAACAGGATGCATTTAAGGGTTAGTTAAGTTTTACGGAGAATTTCGTGCTTATTGCTTTTTTTGGGATATTGTCAGTTGTATATTCAACTGAAAGGGAGTGAGAGCACTTTTGTTTCTGAAAAAGATGTAATTTGTTTCCTGTAGGCCACGCGGGCGAAGCCACGGGCAGAAGCTAGTTAGTTATCATTTCTTTATATAATAAAGATGTTTTTTTTAGTTAGTATCTGCGTGTGTTGGTTTCGTTTCAATCGGTTTTGAAATATGGAAACTGAATCGCTTTTTTCGTGAATTTCTGCGTGTCAACCACACAGACGGATGGACAACGTTAACGGTTGCCATTTTGGTACTTATGATAATTTTGATACGGAACCCTAAATACGAAATTTTTAACCTAAATCTGGTAACCTCGAAGACCAAGTCACGCGCGAAAATATGCTTTTTCAAACGTGACCGCCTCATTAGTGCAGTCGGTTAAATGTAGGCCTCGTGGCTAGAGGTAATTGGTTAACTTTTTTTGCATCAACATTTTTTACGAACATTGTTTGATGTAGATTGTGTTTAAATTGAATGAATGAATGAATTAATTAATTAATGAATGAATTGACACTTCATTGTACACAAAAGACATACAGTGTGTGTGTCCCTCGTACAAGTGCACATTCGAAAAGGGTTAAAACTAGACCTTATTTTATCAACAAAAAAATGTTTTTTTTTTTTTAATCATTTAAAAATTTTTTTTGCCTACCACGGAGACTGTATAAAATATGTCATAACTTTTGATCTATCGTGAGTAATGCAATGAAATAAAACTGTTATAATCGTTGCATACCAAATCAAAAACAAAACATAATCAACTACCATTACCATAATATCCTAAAAGATTATTTCTTTAATTTTTCCGTCTTTTTTTTTCAGTAATAGTTATTTTTTTCTAAATAATGTCCCCGTTTCACTATACTTTTATTCCTATTTATCATTGCCTATTCCATTATCTTTCAAAAAAAAAATACAACGTTCTATCATAAATACAATATTTTCTACGAGCGGTTAACCAAAGGCACTGCAAAGATACCCAGGTGGAGTATTTTTTAAAGATTAAAAAAAAAATTCAAAATGATTTTTTTTTTTTGTTTTTGTCGATATATTTAGATCTAGTTTCACCCACTTTCGGATGTGCACTTGTACGAGGGACACACTGTATAAAAGAAAACAGAGTATTGAAAACATAATTTTGTACAAAAATTGTATTATAATGGTTATTTATTATTACCGTAGATATACCAAGTTTAATTATATTTTCTTTATATTGCTCACTAACACTGTTTCAAATTAAAAAAACCGACCAAGGGCGTGTCGGGCCACGCGCAGTGCAGCTTTCCGTAGTTGCCCTGCACAATATGCGGACTTCTTCTCCAAGTACATTTTATAAGTTTGTCGACTAATACAGATCGCGCCAAACTTCTAGTACGCTTGGAAGTTGCTCTTCCCAAGAACGGCCCATACATTTTGTTCCTGCTGAATCGAATCGCCCCGTGTTTAGAGGGGACTAAAAGTTTGGCCCGGTCTGTACTCGTTAACTTGTAAAGCCTACTTAGCTGTGATAGTTCTCCTTTTAATTTCGTTATGTATACTACTGCCGTGATTTTTTTCACGTCTCCAAATACAACCGTTTCGCTGGCACAGGGGGGGACACTTGACTCTAACAAAAATTAACACTTTTAAGCTTAATACTTCGCAAACGGAACCCTGGATCGAAAAATTGTCTTCTTACACCCCAAATATTTTTAAATTACCTATCCAACGACACCCCACATAAGGGGATAGACGAGAAAAAAATTCATCCCCACTTTAAAAAAAAATTACTTTAAAAAAAAAAATATTTGTATACCCATGTATACCCATGCTAAATAACAGCTTCCTAGTACTAATAGTCTCTAAGCTAAGCCGCGGACAGACAGACAGGCATGGCGAAACTATAAAGGTTCCTTGTTGTTGACTACGGAACCCTAAAAAAGAAATTATTTATTGTAAAATTCATAGTTTGCAGACCTGCAAATATTATTATTAGAGTGTATTACAAATTCTAAGAAAAAAATTTTTTTTTATTGTTATGTAGATCCGTTTAAATAATGAAAATAAAAAACACAGATCGACAAGGACCTTTCTAAAATCTTACAAACGGCGCATGAAAAAAACAAAATTCGAGTTTAGAGGATGGCATACCCTTTTTTATTACCCGTCCAGCACAATAAGTCTAATGGCAAAGAGCTTATTTGCTTTTCATAGAGGCGATTATATGTTGGCTCTTTGGCCTCTTGTTCTTGGACGCGTAATACTAGTGATCACGCAGCGAAGCAACAAATTGGTGTGTTTTTAGCTAATGATGAATTTTGAATACAGAATATCTAGGTTCCCAAATATATATATAGTGAAAGGATACTGATTTAAAGATGACATATAAGCAATTTAAAATTTACATAGTAAGCTTATTCTTCTCATATTTCATATTTAAATCAGTGTTCTTATTTAACATATATTTGGGAACCTAGATATTCTATAATGAAAACGGAATAAATTTTCATTATATTATTTATTATTCAGTATTTCAGAAATATTTATAGACACGAAAAATATAAATTAATATGGCAACAAATATACGTTTAATATTAGGTCTTTGCATACGAAATTTCCGTTTTCCATAGAGAATTTGAAGGAAACTCAATTTTTAGGTCTAACATTTTTGCATTTTTTTTAGGAATGACAAAAATCAAATTATGTAATTTCTTTTGTGTATGAATGTGACAACATTAAACTAACAGCAACATTAATTTCATTTTTGAAAAGTGTCATCTGTAAAATTATCATGGAAATGGATGGCAATTAGGACGAACTGTTTTTTAAAAATTCAATTTTAATTATCAAACTAACAATAAAAACAAAATTTAATACGTAGATGTATAACCTTGAAATCAACTTTCAAACAAAAAACAAATAATGTAAATAGCTATTGAATTACAGAAATTATGAACTTACGAATCTGTAAAAAAAAATTCGGTAATTTCATGTGTTATAAATAAAAATTTATATAATTTAATAAACAGTGGACGAAGTGATTGCTGAAGGAAAAAGAGGTCTAACATCATGGACTAGAAATATAAGAGACTGGCTTACAATGGAAAATACAGAAGAACTAATTCGCATGACAGAAGATAGGGAGAGAAAAATGGTCGCTGACCTCCGGGATAGAGATGGCACTTAAGAGGATGGCATACCCTAGCAACTTTTTTTATTACCCATCCAGCACAATAAGTCTAATGGCATAGACCTTATTTGCTTTTCATAGAGGCTGAAATATTTTGTAGGGAAAAATATATTGAATTTAGGTGATATACCTTCATATTTTTATTACCTATTTATGAAAAATAATCAAGTTGATCTCTTAACCGCGTTCTTGAAGCGAACGTTTGAAAACCAAAAAAAAAGAGGATACAAAACATTTTTTTTTTGTCAAAAGTATAAATCTTAGTACATTGTTTATACTTAAGATCCCTACAGAAAAGATTAATAAACCAAATATATTTTTTTCAATACATGGAGAGTCCGAATTTCTTCAAACGAATCCTAGATAGACTGGAGTTGGTCATGCTCTAGGCTCAGGTACAGTCATAATTTATACACACTACCTATGATTTACAAATGGTTTTGGTATTTCGTTTGTATGATTAAACATTAAACACCTACACCACACAACCCAACACTTCATGCAAAACAGAGAACTGCATTTATCTGCTAGAATGCCGGCACTGTCCGGCATTCTACGTAGGTGAGACAAGAAATGCGCTCCATATTAGAATGAACCATCATCGACACACTACAGACTCAATACATAATAACACTTTACCTATACCCACACATGCTCGCTCTCATTCTCATTCATTTAACAACTGCTTCACCGTTCGTATCATTAAAGCATTTCACCCCCCTTTGACTGACATTGAACTGAGACACACCCTTCTCTACCTTCACCAGATGAGAGCAAAAAGGTGAATGAAATAGGTTAAGTTTTTTTCTTTTTTAATTTTATTGTTAACTCTATTTTATCTATTTATTCCATATTCGACTGACGACGGCCCCAAGTGGGTCGAAATATATATCGAAAGTTTTATTTTTTATTTAATTTCAAATATAACATTCATAAAAATCTGTATATATATATAATAAAACAGTAAAAAAAAAGTTTGTATGATCTAGGATTCCTCCGCTGGCCCCTTAATGTTAATAAAAAAATTTGTTATCAACTATTTTATTCTATTAGACTTCTTATTGATTACCTTTTAAGATTTTGGGATTTATAAATATGATAATATAAATAAGGACGGTATTTAAAAACTAATTTAGATAGTCACGCTAGTATTATACCTTATGTAGGTCATTATACACATTAATTCGACAAAACACGTGCTTTTTTGACCTCAAAAATAACTTTCGGAAAAAGGGACCGTCAAGTAACTACATCATCCGACACATTAAAGGGGTTCCGTAATATAAAACTGCGTTCACCCGAAAATTCTGTGTAAAGAGCGTTTTTCTCGTTGTATTTTTTTCTTAGTTCCTAGTTTTCCTCCAGATGGCGCTGTCCATGTGCATGTCACCATAGATAAAATATGTTTCGTATCAATCAATGTCAAAGTGGTTTTTCGTTTGTTTGGAATCGGTGCAAATTTTGTCTTTGATTCTGTTGCTAAAGAATACGACAGTGCCATCTAGGAATCTCATTTAACACTAAATTTGACATAAGGAAAAACGCTCATTGTTTTTACAACTTCATAGATAAGGTGATTACTTCATTGATATAGCCGAATTCATACTGGAGACTTTGTAAATAATCAGAAACAAGGTTCAATGACCCTTTCTGTGGAAAACACAAGATGAAAATTTGGCTTCCTATATACTAATTGACTCGGAGTTATTCGTTAATTGGTATAGGGGGAGACACATAATATTTTTCGTATTTTGCAGAAAGGGTAAATGCACTTTAGTCCTAAGCAGTAAACACTTACAGTATCATCAGTATGAATTAGGCTATATCAATCAAGGTCACTTTATATATTAAGGTTAAACATCAGTTTTCCGGTACAAAGTGCACAACTTAACTTTGTTTTTCTTGTTAAGATGTTAAAAGAGAAAAATATATTAGTATATGACAATTCACGCCAACTGAATCGCTTTTTTCGTGAAATTCATGATTTTTTTTAAAGTAATATAACTAAAAGAGGATTGAAAGAATGTTATAATTAATAATTAATAATTGTCTTGAGTCAAAAACAACGCCATATTTTTTTCAAATTTTTACCCTCTGCAATGACGGAACTGAATCCAAAGCATTGTGGCGCCAAAATAATGCAACTACAAGGGTTCTATTTCTTCAAAGAACCCTAATACTCAAATTAATAATACTAGTTAGTAATATAGAACCTTGTTAGCCTCGTACGATGATCAAGTTCATACAACGACCGAGCCAACTAGACAACTATATAAACCAAGAATCGGCTCTATTGCTCAGCGTTTAGATCCACACCGTCATTCCAGTTGTTTTGGTTGATTTATATTGACGAAAAGGCAAGGTTGCCTAGCCTATGGCATGCTTTTGATCGATTTTTATGATGAAATCGCTTGATTTTTTAAAAACTGTATTAAATTTGCTGCGGCTTTAGTTTCGGAATTTTGCAAGAATTACGAGAAAAAAAAAAGAACGAAAAATATGGAATACTAATACTTATTAAATTATCATAAGTAGGTACTCTGATAGTTAAGTAATTAATATAAATAAAATTAAGGGATCTTTATTTTCACCTGCAAATGGCTAAAATCGAATGAAAAGATCGAAATGTATCTCAAAATTTTTTTCTTTCAATTATTATTTTTATCTAAATATAAAATATGCTACTTACGACATTGCAGCTCGGAATTTTATAATGTTCTCAGAACGTGAGGTCTAAGAACATTTTCCGTATTTTATCCGGGGTTCTACTTTAATACAATAAAAATCTAATTTAATATAATAATTATGGCCTATTTTGGCCAAAGAATAAGCCTGGCCATCCAGCGTAACAACGCCGCTAGCCTTTTGGGCACCCTCTCCAACGACGGCGACGATTTGGCCAGCATTTTCTACCTTATGTAAATATTTTAAGTTTAGTTTAGTTTAGATTAATTTATTTTAGTCCCCCTCTTTTTTTTACTATTTTAATGTTATTTAAGTTAATTTTATTGAATAAAAGCTAAAGTCATTATTAATATACAATAATTATCATGCGGATATGGATACAGCCCCACACTATTTTGTAAATAATGAATTTTATTGAATAAAAGCTAAAGTCATTATTAATATACAATAATTATCATGCGGATATGGATACAGCCCCACACTATTTTGTAAATAATGAATTTTATTGAATAAAAGCTAAAGTCATTATTAATATACAATAATTATCATGCGGATATGGATACAGCCCCACACTATTTTGTAAATAATGAATTTTATTGAATAAAAGCTAAAGTCATTATTAATATACAATAATTATCATGCGGATATGGATACAGCCCCACACTATTTTGTAAATAATGAATTTTATTGAATAAAAGCTAAAGTCATTATTAATATACAATAATTATCATGCGGATATGGATACAGCCCCACACTATTTTGTAAATAATGAATTTTATTGAATAAAAGCTAAAGTCATTATTAATATACAATAATTATCATGCGGATATGGATACAGCCCCACACTATTTTGTAAATAATGAATTTTATTGAATAAAAGCTAAAGTCATTATTAATATACAATAATTATCATGCGGATATGGATACAGCCCCACACTATTTTGTAAATAATGAATTTTATTGAATAAAAGCTAAAGTCATTATTAATATACAATAATTATCATGCGGATATGGATACAGCCCCACACTATTTTGTAAATAATGAATTTTATTGAATAAAAGCTAAAGTCATTATTAATATACAATAATTATCATGCGGATATGGATACAGCCCCACACTATTTTGTAAATAATGAATTTTATTGAATAAAAGCTAAAGTCATTATTAATATACAATAATTATCATGCGGATATGGATACAGCCCCACACTATTTTGTAAATAATGAATTCATTACTATATAGTTTGAATAAAAAAAAAAAATTATAATACATTATGTACCACTTAAGTTACTGTTTGTTTGAAATAATATAATTAGATTTTATTTTAATATCTAATGTGAAATGAAATGAAATATGAAATCAAATACATTTATTTATGTAATGGTATATCAGATCAGATACATATATTACAGGTTTGTTTTGATGTAATATAATTAAATAGTTTATGTCTATCTATAGGTAATAGTTTTATGTAATAAATAATAATATGGGGAAATACACAAGGAAATAATAAAGGTTGGGTTTACTTAAATTTAATGAAAAAATACACTTGAATAAAATTAAAAATATAGGAATAAGAAATAAATAGTATTATAAATATATGCAATACATATAATAAATATATGCCTAACTCCGCCCATTCAATTAGTCTTGCTAAGAAGAAGGGCAAGAAACTTAGCAAGTTTTATGTTAAGTTCTCATTTAAAATTCAAATTTAAACCTTTCGCTATAAAGGTTTCCGCCCATAACCTGATTTGTGGCCGATGTACAAAAACGGAACCGAATTCCCAAAACTTCGTTGTCCGATTATCGGCCCGGTCAATTGGCACTCGGGACGCCCCGACCTTCAACTCCCCACTAACAGACAGATAGTGCAAGCGACTCGACCGTCCACTTTCGTTGCGCGACCGGCGCAGGCGCAACCAGTTAGTGTCGCAACACTTGCGATATCGATGTAATGGCGGAGAGCCGTTGCGTGCGAGTTTAGGGAATTTAGGTAAAAAATGACTGCGTAATGTGAGGAATCAACTTGAAATGAAATGTATATCATTTATAACGAAATACATCGCTTTGGAAATAATAGATATGTGAAAATAATTATCAGCGTAAGCTTTTAAAGAAAAATTTATAAAAAAACAAGTACCACTGTAATGAACTGAATGTGAATAAAACGACCAGCCCCTCTATTCTGTATCTTTAGTTGCCAACTGGACTAAGTGCCTATCATCAAAAACATAGCTAAAAACGGAACTTTCAAATTTGCCATTAGTGGGTATTGAACTATTTACGAACTGTGTCGTCACTTCAAGTGCGAACATATCCTTAGACAATCGGAATTCGATAGTATATAAGTATATCTATGTTTTTGATGATAGACACCATGTCCAGATGGCAACTAAAGATACACAATAGGCCCGCAGATCAAAGTACCTAAGCAGCCCCCCTATTCTGTATCTTAGGTTGCCAACTGGACAGGGTGCCTATCGTCAAAAACATATATAAAAACTGAACTTTCAAAATTCCCTTTAGTGGGTATTGAACTATTTACGAACTGTGTAGTCACTTCAAGTGCGAACATATCCTTAGACAATTGAAATTGGATAGTATATATATGTTTTTGATGATAGGCACCCTGTCTAGTTGGCAACTAGAGATACGTAATAACCCCGCAGGTAATAATATATTGGTTATAAGAAACATAATAAATTAACTTACTTGAACAACAAAAACATTTTTATTGTTATGACTTCTCAAGATGACAAGATCAAAAAATTAGTATCCCTCTATAATTTGTGCAAAAAATATAAAAAAGTAACTAGTCCAAAGACAATATGATGAGCTGCCCCTCTATTCTGTATCTTTAGTTGCCAACTGGACTAAGTGCCTATCATCAAAAAACATAGATAAAAACTGAACTTTCAAAATTGCCATTAGTGGGTATTGAACTATTTACGAACTGTATCGTCACTTCTAGTGTGAACATATCCTTAAACAATCGGAATTCGATAGTATATCTATGTTTTTATGATAGACACCCAGTCCAGATAGCAACTAAAGATACATAATAGGCCCGCTGGTGGCCAGCAGTTCATCATAACCACCTATTTAAAAAGGACTTGAAAGTACACTATTTTGTCACGACATGAATACTCGAGCGGATGTCAGAGATGTACCGGGTGTGAACTGTGAAATGTAAGTCACAGTCCACACTCGGTACAACCGCGTTTCACCGAGGACTATTACGTCCCAACGTGATGGGTGGTGAACCCTATCGCCGTACTTCGGGCACAAACACACGCTTTTCAAGGCATACAGGTTTCCTTACGATGTTTCCCTTCATCGTTCAGCAAGTAGTAAGTGATACATGCACATAAATTCCGAAAACTTATTGGTGTATGTCCAACCGGGGATTGAACCAGGATCTCAAGATTGAGAGGCCAATGTTCTACCACTGAGCTAACGCTGCTAAAAAGTCCTTATTTATTGTATGCCCCTGATTTCCACCGTTTTTTTTTATTAATACGTAAATTTCGAACTCATTGAGACGCGCTTGACCGGGGTCGAACCTGGATATCAAGATTGAGAAGCCAGCGTTCTACCCATGAACTATAAAATAATTTCTCCTAATATGTGTAAGATTTAAAACAAAAAACGTGTGGCGCATGCAATAGATAGATATAAATAATTTGATGAATGAATAGTTCCATAAATCACTAACAATTTTATATTGCACTGCTAATGATATCCCACGTTTTTTCCTTTTAAATCTTACAGGTATTGGAGAAATCATTTTATACTTTTCAGAATGTTTACACTGTTGATTGTTGGCACTTGGTGGAACTTGGAATACATAATGAACAGAAAATCACTTGTACTATCCTTGTACTTGTGGGATAGTACAAGTGATTTTCTGTTCATTATATATTATACTTTTCAGTCCGTTTTATATACAAGACATAAAGAAAAAAAAACTGCTTTTTAGTGTTGTGTGTGTGAAATTTTCAAGTCGGTTTCACGGTTAGTACGTCAAAATAAAAAAAACGGAACCCTTATAGGATCACTTTTTTGTCCGTCTGTCCGTATGTCTGTCAAGACCCATAAAGTTGAAACTGATACCTCCTACAGACATCTACGGCTCCATGGTGCTGTAAAAAAATCAGGCTTCTAACTCGACGAGAAAAAAAGTTATTGCACTTTACATAATTCATTTCATACAAATTTTTGACACTCGCAAGGGAATCAAAACCTTACAGCTAGGTTTTATAGCGCATTCATCTAAAAATACAAATATTTAATTATTTAGGAAGTTATATATTCCAACGTAATTAGACCATTTCGATACATATCTCGGAAAGCGAGAGGTCTCTGGTTCGAATCCCGGGTCAGAGCTCCTCACATCCAGATTTACTTATCTTTCTGCGTTTCTATACTGCAATGATATAATGTTAATTTATATCTCCTTGCGATGGATAAATTGCCAAGTGTTCAAACATAGAAATTTATTTCTGTCATATTTTAAATACATAGAGTTTAATACATGGTAAGTGTCAAGTTAAGTTGGTCTCTAATAACTGCAAGTGGCATTAGGTTTTTAGGGTTTCATACCTATATTGTGTGGTGGTACGGAAACTTAATGCACGAGTCCGACTCGCACATGGCCGTTTTTTTTTAAATAGGTACTGCTTCGGTATCCACTTCTGAGCTATTTTTAAAATTACAAGTCTCCAACTCTACCCAAAGTTAGTTTAAAATCGATTGCATTGTACCGAATAGACGAGAAAACCTACTTAGTTAATAAAAACGTGGTAATAATAAATATAAAATAATATTATAATA
Source organism: Ypsolopha sequella (assembly GCA_934047225.1). Classification (NCBI taxonomy): domain Eukaryota; kingdom Metazoa; phylum Arthropoda; class Insecta; order Lepidoptera; family Ypsolophidae; genus Ypsolopha; species Ypsolopha sequella. The sequence goes on along the minus strand of OW204010.1, from coordinate 6,351,085 downwards.
AATATTAGAATGGTAGAGCTGATGCCAGGCTCGACTGTGGACGTACCACCATTACTTGGAGACCCCCTCGAAGTAGTTCGGGGAGAGTAAGAGGACAGCTCACAGGCAAAAAACGAGGAAGCCCACCATGCCTGGGACCGATGGATGGCGGTATATCCATCCGTATAATAACCGGGCCTTATATAGAACAGACTGGGCAGCGGCGTCACTGGTGCGAGGGTTCCAGCACCGCGCTCACCAACCCGCCTGCCCAGCGTGTGTGAGTATGGGCAATTCTTCCAGGATGACCACCGGGAGTGGCAAAGTCCTGGAAAGGCTTATGTCCAGCAGTGGACGAACTAGGCTGATGGATGATTATATCTGTTTGGGATAAAAATCAAGGCGATTGTCAAGGCGAATAAATACGATATCTGTAAATAAGGAAATTTCGAAGAAGGTCGAACTACTACATACTATTTGTGTGGTCGTCCTCAATTATATACTTGAGTACAAGCATCCAATATTGAAAGAACAAATAGATTACCGCGTTACTGTGATACAAGAAAACTAAACTCGAACTTTTTCAAAGTTTTTAGTATACAACGTGTAACAGAAAGGTGTAACCATATTTGAAGAGCTTATTCAGTCAATGGTATAGAACAACTTTTACTATTGAACAAATCCTGTATCTCAAAAAAAAAAAACTTTTTCATAAAAAAATGCAATGCCCCTCAGTTGAATTGTATGGAAGGGCAGATTTTTTTTTGGGATTTCAGGGTGGGCTCCATAGTAAAATTTGTTCTAAACCATTGACTGAATAAGCTCTTCAAATATGGTTACACCTTTCTGTTACACGTTGTATAATGTTATTAAAACTCGCGTGTGCTGACATACTAAATTATTATTATCACGTGTAATTGTTGATGACTATATGCCAACCGTTTCATCGATACAATTTCGGCATTATCAAGGCATAAAAATTTCAGCATAAAAAAAAATCAAGGCGAGTGTCGTTCTTAGGATGACGACGCGGCGTTCACTGTCGTTGTCAAACGGGCATGGTTGGCATATAGTCAACAACAATCACACGTGAGTGTTAAAGCCGAATGTAATAATAATTAAGTTTTTAGTGTACCTTGTGAGCAAACGAGGGCCATGCCAAAAGAAATTAGATACTCGAAAATTATAAAATTTATTCTTTATTACAAGTATCGATCTTTTCGAAGTATTCACCCTGAGCACGTATACACTTTTTCATACGTCTGAACTAATTGGAAAATACCAATGACCACTCTTCTTTAGACACCTCAGAAACCTCGAAAATATAGGCAGCCAGTGCATCTTCTTTGCTTTCAAACTTCTTCCCCTTTATTTTTTCTTTGATTTTTGGAAACAGGTAAAATCACAAGGTGCTAGGTCAGGGGAATATGGTGAGTGAGGGAGGGTTGACGCATTTTTTGAGCCGAAAAAGTCAAGTGTTTTGGCAGACGTGTGCAACGCCGCATTGTCGTGGTGCCTGAGAAGGCGTCGGATTCCTGACTTCGGTCGCTTGTCACACCAAGCTGATATTACTGTTGGAGCACAAACTGTCACATACCATTCGGAGTTCATCGTTCTTTAATTCTCTAGCACTACAGTAGCAATATGATCCGTTTTGCTGAAAAACAAGGCGACCATTTGTTTCTGTGTGCTTCGTGCACGGCGACATTTCGTTGGAGTTGGCTCATCTTCAAAGCACCATACAGTCGAATGTCACTTTGTTTCGGGATCATAGTTATAAGGCCATGTTTCATCACCAGTCAGTATATCATACACATTTTTTTTCTCGCCACCGTCGAATTTATCTATCATGAATAGGCACCAATCCAACCGACGGTCTTTGCGCTCATCGGTAAGTTTGGCCGATACCCATCTCAAACAACATTTACGGAGAAAAAGGTGGTCGTGAATTATGGTTTGCATTGCTGCTGATCCAATTCCCTGTTCTCGCTTCAGCTCTACATACATAATTCGTTGGTTTTCGCGAATAAGTTTTTCGACTGCACGAACGTTTTCTTCCGTGACCGCGGTTGGCAGCCGGCCTGTCTTCGCTTCATCTTTGAGACATCCCCGTCTTCTTTTAAATTCAGCAAACCAATTAAATACTGAGCAACCAGACTCACCAAAAGTAGTAGCCAAAAGTTCAAAACATTTTTGAGGCTTAAAACTTTTTTATAGCCATAATAAATCATAGCGCGACAATCACTTCGACTGAGCTCCATTGCTGCAAGCGAATTCCCGCCAGATTCTCGGAAAAATGATGCTCATCCAAATAAAAAAAAAGAAATGATGTGCGTTCTATATTCAGATATATCAACAAACAACCAGCCTATAAGATGATGTATAACTTGCCAGTGTCAATCAAAGGAGTAAGGAGTATCTAACTTCTTTTGGCATGCCCCTCGTATATACGGTTTTAGTATTTTTACAGGTGGTAGAGCTGATGCCGGGCTCGACTGTGGAGGTACCACCATCTTACTTGGAGACCACCTCGAAGTAATTCAGGGGAGAGTAAGAGGACAGCTCACAGGCAAAAACCAGGAGGCCCACCATGCCTGGGACCGATGGATGGCGGTATATTCATCCCTAATAGCCGGGCCTTATATGGAACAGACTGGTGATGAGCAGCGGCGTCACTGGTGCGAGGGTTCCGGCACCGCACTCACCAAACCGCCTGCCCAGCGTGTGTGAGTATGGGCAATTCTTCCAGGATGACCGCCGGGAGTGGCAAAGTCCTGGAAAGGCTTATGTCCAGCAGTGGACGAACTAGGCTGATAGATGGATGGATTTTTAGTAATCTGTATAGGATGCTGCGAGTTCTCAATCTTAAGACCCGGTGTAGCGTTATTTTTTAAAAAAAAATTATTTATTATTTTCCGCCACTACATACTAACGAACGTAATTTCGAATTAAATTTGGACTGCCACCAGGCAAGCCTGGTGACAGCCAAAAAAAGAGGTAAACCTGGATGAATAAACCGTATAATTTAAATAACAAAACACAAAATAACAAAACCGAAGTAAGAAAAATATGGTACAAAAGAACAATAATATCAGAGGAGTATCGGTACAAAGGAAATTCTTAGATAAAAAATTATTATGCCAAATTCCACTTATTTAGGATTTAATTTCCTTTTAGCTTGAACGACGCATTTATTCATAAAATAATGGATTTTAAATTTAGTTGTCGACACTAGTTTATAGGATCCTTTAAACTAAGATTTCACGGAAGTTTTGATAACTCTTGATCCGAAAGAAAAACGTAATAATAAGGTGTTACGAGCAATCGTTATCTAGCTTTACACTAAGGAATAAAAATAATCGATGCTGAATATTAAGCTACAGATATTAAAAACCTGGTAAGGGTCTCTTCGTGACTTTGGGAGTTTCCGGTGTTCCCGGGAGCAGTCGATGAAGCTTGGCGATTTCAATTTTAGTATCGGAAGCTTTAGCTCACCAGGGACGTGGTCCTTACATCAGGCCTCAATAGGTACAACCGTACGAGATGGCGGATGGGATAATCAAACTGGGGAGACCCAGAAACCCTTTAAAAAATAATCCCGAAGGGTCGCTGTAAAGAAATAAAACAACAGCGTCAAGACATGCTTATGAAACGAGGGAAAGGAAATTAACGTATTGGAAACGGGACAAGAAGGATTTTCAGAGAATGAAACCAAAATTACACAAAACTTACCGGGAAATGCAGGAAAACTGGCTTACACAATGCTCAGGGCAATTGCGCTCTGTTTCTATATTTTAAATATTAAATTTGTTATTTTGTAAAAGAGATTTGCTTCCTCTGTCACGATCTTCTCTGATATGAGAAAAATAACAAAAAAATCTGACAAGAATATTCTAACTATTTGAATTCGAAAATTCAGAAAAGCAGCCAACGATAAAGAAAGACTAAAAATATATAAAAAAGGTTGAATACTTGTAGCGAATGCTACACCGGGTACTATAGTCATGTCGGTCGAGCATGCACCAATGAGTTCCACGCAATTTATGTAGGTACTTATTCAAATTCAAAATTCAAATAGTTTATTTTGTAAAGTAGGTATACATAATACACTTTTTACAAGTCAATTTTAATCTTATAAAAATATATGTAATAAAATAATAAATGTACATGAACTAAATTAAAGGTTTATTTAGTTTATGTAGCAATATATAAACGATTAAAATGATAGGTAAAATCAATAACTATGCAAGGTGAAATCCAATCAACCGCCCGAACCCATACCGTAGACCAGTGGCGTGTACAGAACTTTTTTCCGGAAAAGCAATCAGAAGGTCAAGTACGACAATAAAAAAAATATGAAAAAATTTAAATAACACTTTGAAAAAAAAAAGTTTGTATGAAAATTTTCACTCTAGGGTAGGCAGTGCCTACCCTGGCGTCATACAAACTTTTTTTTTTCAAAGTGTTATTTAAATTTTTTCATATTTTTTTTATTGTCAATCTTGACCTTTTGATTGCTTTTCCGGAAAAAAGTTCTGTGCACGCCACTGCCGTAGACCTGACCAGGGACCAGGAACAAGGTTCAATGATTACCAACCGAGCCCCAGCACGAATCCAGGCGGCCGACCAAATCTCATCCTATATACTACATACTAATAGGTTCTAAAACCCCTTCGAGGACATAATAGTAACAGAAAGGTGTAACTATATTTGAAGAGCTTATTCAGTCAATGGTATAGAACAACTTTTACTATGGAGCCAACCCCGAAATCTCAAAAAAGAAATCTGCCCTTCTATACATTTCGGCTGAGCGGCATTGCATTTTCTATGAAACAGTTAAATTTTTTTTTCAAGGTACAGGGTTTGTTCCATAGTAAAAGTTGTTCTATACCATTGACTGAATAAGCTCTTCAAAATATGGTTACACCTTTCTGTTACACGTTGTATAGGTAGGTAGATGACATGTATATCAATGATTTTTTGTGTCTTACCGAAATTTCAAATGTTTGTACAGAGTTTTTTTTTCGTTTAATGGCAACAGCCTCTTTTTAAAAAGGCCAGTATTGCCAAGGATAAGAGACTGAAAAAAAATAACGAAAAGGTTAGGGACATGCATGACAATGATTTTTTGTATCTAACCGAAATTTCAAAGCTTTATACTTTAGGTTTTTTTACTACAAAAATGTGTTAGTGTCATTGATCGCACTGGCTGATGTAAACTTTTTATTGTGTAATTGAGATTGAATATATTAATTCCTTTGATAATGCCATAAAAGCGAAACCGGTCAGGAAGTATTAAATAAATTTGTGGGATAGTACAAGTGATTTTCTGTTCATTATATAGGTTTATGATTTTCTTTTTTTAATGGCAATGTCCTCTTTTTTAAGCCAGTGTTGCTAAGGATAAGACTAAAAAAAACGAAAAGGTAAAGGGTAGGACATGCATGACCTCGGAATAAGAGTGCATGGCAATGATTTTTTGTCTCTTACAGAAATTTCAAAGGTTTATATAGAGTTTTTTTTTAATGGCAATGGCCTCTTTTTAAAAAGGTCAATCTTGCCAGGGATAAGTGACAAAAAAAAACAAAAAGACAAGGATGAGTTTGGATGTAAATTATTACCTCTCGCGTTGGTGTGTAAATAAAGATATATTTTACAATAATATGGTGATTTGTGTTACATGCTCGTTGTCCCAAAATATTTTATTTTATTTTGTTCGGAAAGCTTACAGCTTAATTAATATCCACACTGCCAAATTATTTCTTGGAAAATGCCCTTTTATGCCGTACCAGGTTGCTTTAATAATAGTGTTAATTAATTACCGAAAACCCCCATGTTAAAAATGTCCACAAAATGTTATAATTTTATTATTTGATTGGTATAAAAATTTGGGGACCCATACAAGTAGTTTAGGTTAGTTAAGAAAAATATTGTCTCTTTTTATTTCTTTTCCTGTTTTTTTTTTTTATTATTATTACTATGGTATATTTGTCATTTTTTTTAATACTTGACTGATAACGGCCTACTAAGGGCCGAAATATATTTCAAGTTCAAAATTTTCTTTTATTTATATAAATTTATAATATAACATTTGATGTAATTTAATTAAATAATCTATGACTCAAAAAAAAAAACTGGTTAAAACTATCCTATAAATAAAATAAATCTCTGAATTAAGCAAAATTAAACTAATCTAAATCAATATTAACTAAAATGACAAAAATTATATATAAAAAACCCGGTCCAGGTCGCTGTCCCCCGGTAGGGTGCCCAGAATGCTGGCAACGTTTCCTCTTTGGATGGCCAGACTGATCCTCTGGCCAAGGTAAGAGTAATTATATTTAAGTTATATATGTGTAATTGCAAATAAAAATTTTAAAAATGAATAACATAATAACAATAACAAATGTAAAACATATTGGATTAGAATTTCAGGTGATAAGAGGAAGTAAAACGCAAGATATTTCAGAAAAACAGTAGTAAAACTGTAACACACACAATAACAAAGTTTGACATAGCCGGACCGTAGTTACTTTATATTCTCTGCCGTAGTATTTATTGGCCGGACCTATACTAGCGCCATCTGTAATAAGCTTCGCCTGTGGATTCTCATTGGGTTATGGGTAATTAACAAGCCATTCACAATTTTTTTACATTTGGGTAAAAAAATATTTAGGTGAAGTGTGAATTGAAAATGAAAAATTAACAACGTTCGTTTCAGAAACGCGGATAAGAGATCAACTTGGCGTTTTTTTATAAAATAGGCAATGAAAATATGTAGGGTGTTACTTAAATCCAATATAAAAAATATATTTGGTTTATTATTCTTTTCAATGTAATGTCAATGTACAACAATGTACTAAGATTTATACTTTTGTCAAAAAAATATGTTTTGCGCCCTCTTTTTTTTTTGGTTTTCAAACGTTCGCTTCAAGAACGTGGTTAAGAGATCAATTTGATTTTTTTTTTATAAAATAGGCAATAGAAATATGTAGGGATGTTACCAAAATCCAATATTTTTTCCTACAAAATACTTCAGTATTAGCTAAAAACACACCGATTTGTTGTTTCGCTGCGTGATCACTAGTATTTACAGTTTTTTCTGTGGGTAGCTACAAAAGTGACAAGCACGATTTTTTCCCTTATTATTTATTATTAATATTAAAAACATATAAATACCTTTTACTTCAAAAACAATCAAGGTATATATGGAAGAAACAATCAGGCTTCATAGAATGCAGTAGGATAGTCAAATCATCACTGCACTATTTCATAACCTCACTTCACTGCACAAGGTAAAATAAATTTAAATAAAAATGTCTAAAAACCAAAATAAAGGGACCAAAACTGCTACTCTCGACCCACTTATAGCAATTGGCAATCTCGAGAGGAAATTCCTAGATGGTATGGCTACTTTTGAGGCCCGTATTCAGTCTGCCACCACTGTAAACTCGCCCCCGAGTCTGGAAAGTTTGACAGAAGAGTTCAACCTATTCAAGATCTTTATGACTGATGCTGTAGCTCTCTTGCGTGAACAGTTCTCTTCTCTTAATCAAACAGTGGATGAAATGGACAACAATAGAAGGCGCAAATTTTTGTTGTTCCGAGGAATCCCAGAGTCTGCAGATGAAGATGTGCCTACAGTGGTGTCCCAGATCGTGAAGGACAGGTTGAAGCTTAAAGACTTCACGAAAGAGAACATTAGTTCCTCCTATCGCCTTGGGAAGTCTTCACAAAATAGCAGCCGTCCCCGTCCCATACTAGTCAAGTTTAACAAACTAGACATCCGATCCTCAGTTTGGCAAAGCAAGACCAGTCTGAAAGGCTGTGATATCTCCATTGCTGAGTTTCTCACTGGTCAGAGGAGACGGATCTTTCAGGAAGCTCGTCGTTTGTATGGAGTGCACCAATGTTGGTCTCAGGACGGCCACATTTATCTTAAAATACAGGATGGTGAAAAGCAACGGTTGAGGTCCATGAACCAGCTGCTAGATGTCTCAGCGAAGAATCCTCCTGTTGCGGAATCCACATCTGTGACTGCAAAGTCCAATACCAGGTCCAAGAGGGATAAATCAGCGGGTGTGAAAACAAAATAATAAGAGAATAATAATTCTCTTATCTTTGGTGATATTTCTATGTTGGACAATTGAAACTGGTAATTTTACACTTGTGTTGCAAGATTCTGTGATATTTTCAGGCTTCAGTTTTCAATAACTTTCAGTACATTTTCTATAAGGTAGGTTGCAAAAGCAAATTCATTGAAAATTTACATTTATGACATTTCATTCCTACGTTTCGTATTTTCCTATAAATTTGCTTTTTGTTTCATCTTGTACGAAAATTTGCGTTTTGTTTTAAATATTTATTTTAAACTTGTCCACTTCGTAACTTTAGACAAAAGTATACCTTTTGTGAAATTTATACTGTTTATTGTCATATCACGCAACATTGGACAAAATCTTTTAATTTTGTTTAACTGTACCAACTTTAATTAGAATACTTTGTAATTAGAATGGCTATTTTGTTTCATTTTGGTTATTTGTTGTGCTTATTTCAGTAAATTGGCGGTGATGTGGAAATTGTACTGCCAAGCCTTATTAGGCTATTATTAATTTATTTTCTATATTTTATACTCTAGTCACGTATTATTTTATATATATATTTTATATTAATATATTTTGATTATGGATCTTTCACATAATTCTGAACTGTTTCGTTCATTTGATTCTGATGACTCATATGGTGATGCTTTGGATGATTCTGCGTCTTCTACTGTTCCTCTTAGTGACTTGCTTCACGACTCTTTCTCTCCATATAAGAAGAATTTGAACATCTGTCACGTCAATGCTCAGAGTATCTCTGCTCATCACTCCGAATTTCTTGCGACATTCTCTAACAATCAAGATCTTATTGATGCTTGTTTAGTTTCGGAGTCTTACTTAAAGCCTACTATCCCATCAACTTCTGTAGCGATCCCTGGCTATGTTCTCATCAGAAATGATCGAACCGGAGCGAGCAGCGGCGGTGTTGCCATTTACTTGCGTTCTGATATCAAATACAGAGTCGTCTCCCAGTCTCCATCACAGTATACTGAATCCATGGAACATTTGTTCGTTGAACTCGATTTTGGTACTGTCAAATTCCTACTTTGTGTTGTATATCCTCCTCCAAAAGTTGACTATTTCGACAGTCTTGAAAATCTTCTTGTTACTCACTTGCCTAATTATGAGCATGCTCTAATAATGGGCGATTTCAACACTAACTTACTTTCTTCCCCAGATTCACAAATTTATTATCGTTCACAAAAACTCCGGGCCCTGACCTCTTCTGTTAACGTTTCTATCCTCGAACTTGATGCCACTCACCACACTGGTGATTCCCATACACTTCTGGATCTTATTATGACCCCCTGCCCTGAACGTATCGCTTCTCATGGCCAGTTTACAGCAGCTGGTTACTCTCACCATGATCTCATCTTTGCTTCCTATAAGCTAAAAATCCCTAAAGTCAAGCCTAAAATCATTCTTCAGCGTAATTTTGCAGATATGGACAGAAACGAACTTTTGGCTGATGCAGCCAGGGTGGACTGGTCTCAGTTGGAGAGCTTAAATAACATCGATGACAAGGTCAACACATTTAATAAATTGGTCACAGATCTCTACGATGTTCATGCTCCAATTCGACCCGTACGGATGAAACATGCCCCAGCTCCTTGGCTCACTGACAATATTCGCAAACTGATGGCTTTTAGAGATAGACTTAAGCGTAAACATAAAAAAGATCCGACTGATGATAACTGGGTTAAGTTTAAAGCTGCAAGAAATCGTTGCAACCAAGTGATAAGAAATGCTAAACGGTGCCACATTCATACCAATGTAGAAAAATGTTCCCCTCATAATCTCTGGCGATTTTTACGTACTTTAGGATTCGGTAAAAATAAGCAGGAGCCCATTTCTTCTCTGGACATTGATGGTCTAAATCGGCACTTCTCATCCCCTCCCCACAGTATTGACTCACTGTTGAAACACTCGACGATAAGACATCTTCTTGCATCACCCCCTTTAAATAACAACAGTTTCTCCTTCGTGCCAGTTTCTGATTTCAGTATTGAAAAAATTATCTTGTCGATTTCGAGTAAAGCAGTGGGTCATGATGGCCTGGGCCGTGACCTTCTTTTGCCTATCCTCAAGACCATTCTTCCTTCTCTTACCCACATAATTAACTTTTCGATTTCTTCTAGCAGTTTGCCTTCCCTATGGAAAATGGCGTATATGGTCCCAATTCCAAAGTCTACAAATCCCACCACTTTCAAGGAATATCGACCTATATCTATCTTACCCTTTCTTTCCAAAGTGCTTGAACGAGTGGTCAATCGTCAGCTCTTGAGTTTTCTTTACAGAAATAACCTCCTAAACCCTTTTCAATCGGGATTTCGTCCATCCCACAGTACCAGTTCTGCTCTTATTAAAATTACCGATGATATCCGCCAAGCTATGGACGATAAGCAACTTACACTCCTTACCTTACTTGACTTCAGTAGCGCCTTTAACTGCGTTGACTACGACATCCTTTTGGCTATTCTGCGTTCCCTGAATATTTCTGACTCTGCTGTGACTTGGTTTGATTCCTATCTCCATGGGCGCCAGCAGCGCATACGTGTTAACGACACATTCTCCAATTGGTGTGACGTGACTGCTGGAGTTCCACAGGGCGGGGTCCTATCTCCTCTGCTGTTCTCTGTGTTTATTAATACTCTTGTCTCTGTTGTGAACTTCAGCTCTTATCACTTGTACGCCGATGACTTGCAGCTGTATTTATCTTGCAAGAAGGAATTATTATCACATGCTGTTCAAAAAATGAACATTGATCTCGAGTCTATTAGTGCTTGGACTGAGCAGTACGGACTTTTAGTCAATCCTGTTAAGACGCAAGTCATAATTCTGGGAAGTAGGGCTTTAGTGGACAAACTTGACTTAAGTACCGTACCCCAAGTCTGCTTTAATGATACACCCCTACCTTACTATACTGAGGTAAAAAATCTGGGTCTGCACATCAAAAATAATATGTCCTGGGACTTACATGTGTCGGAAACCAGCAAGAAAATATTTGCATCAATGCATGCCCTTAAACGCATGCAAAAGTTTCTGCCATACTCTGCTAAAGTTACTCTTGTTAATTCCTTGTTGCTCCCCATTTTAGATTATGCGGATGTTTGCTATCCCGACCTCACTGAGGAACTTCTTAATAAGCTTGACCGCCTTCTCAACTTATGCATCCGGTACATATTCGGACTGCGTAAGTACGATCATATTTCCGAATTTCGGACTGAACTCACTTGGCTTAATATCAGGTTCCGTAGAGATTCCCATGTTCTGACCTTTCTTTATAGTATTCTCCATAATCCTAGTTCCCCGTCATATTTGAAAGAACGCTTTGTATCCCTTTCGTCCCTCGACCATCATCAACGTCCCAGCAAAGCGTGGCTTCTTCGCACACCTGCGCATAGTTCATGCATGTATTCAAATTCTTTCACCGTGAGTGCAATACGCTTGTGGAATGGTTTGCCGCTACACATCCGTGAAGCTTCGTCCATGTCAGTCTTCAAGAGTTCAATTAAACAACACTTTCTTAATTTACAGAATGTTTCTTAATTTCTTCTTATGACTGTTATTTATGAGTTATTAGGTAAATTCTCATCATTATAGACATTTATGTACGGTATATGTAAACTTTTAAGTAGTATAAGTAGTTGAACTTATCAATTATTAATTTATTTTGTGTATTAGCATGTAATTTAATATAATTTATTGAGTATTTAAGTATAATATATATATATATATATATTTGGAAATCATGGCACTACCCCAACAACTTCCCCATTGCCAAAGGTTAGCTGGTAGAAAATACTAAGTAGTATTAAGCTCGCCTGTGTACAAAAATTTAACTTGTGCAATAAAGAATTTTATTATTATTATTATTATTAGTATTACGCGTCCAAGAACAAGAGGCCAAAGAGCCAACATATAATCGCCTCTATGAAAAACAAACAAGGTCTTTGCCATTAGACTTATTGAGCTGGACGGGTAACAAAAAAGTTGCTAGGGTATGCCATCCTCTTAACAATTATTGTTACGGGTTTACGTGGACAGCCATTATAGTCTCGTGATAACTCATACCATAACATTATTGACTTGCACCAATACATTCAACCGTTGTGTCAACACCAGTTTAAATATTAAGTCATTTGCACCAAGGAGGTTGCGAATTCCACTAACCTTTTTGTCTTACATAATACACGGTTTGCTCTGAAAATTCGAGAAATACGCCTTTTACTTTTAGACTAGGGGCGAACGGTGGGTAACCAGATATGTATCGAGTAACAGTTGTGACAAAATTTTTAGTTGTGTAGAAACAAAAACTACATCAAAATAAACAAAGGTTTCAAAAGTTTAGATGAGCCCTGGCACCTAAAATCTATTGCATTTTTTTTTTAATGTGTCATTGTTTATGAGTGCGCAATCTGTCTACCTACGGTCAGCAAACTGATCAGACTACTAAAGTCTCAAAGACACAGTGAATGCTATTGGAGCCGTCGCCATACAAAATTGTGTTCAACACACTTTATCGTGGGGTCATTTTTCAGCTGTAATCAGACTTCTATGTTTTTTTCATTCGCTGGTTTATATGCACAAATTTATATATTCGCAGTTGTTACAAAATATTAAGAAATAATTATAACGTCCAAAATATAACTTAAAACCAATTTATAACAATAGTTTACTATATGATTAAACGTATTTTTTAAAGGTTGTCTGGAAGAAATCGCTATAAGTGATAAGGCCGCCAATTATTACCTTCTTTCGTAAGTTTGTTCTTCTACCTGATTTATTTATTTTGGTGTACAATAAAGAGAATTTGTCTTGACTTGTATTTTAAATTATATTATGGTAGCTTCGAAATAATTGGATTTTCCATAAAAGTGACATTAGAATTTTTTTTATAAAAAAATTATAAACTTTTTAGGAAAATCCAATTATTTTCAAATTACCATAATATCCTAAATATTATTAGAGTGCATTACTAACTAGAAAACATCAATCAGAAACAAAGCCAAAGACAAGAATTTGATAAAACATTCCGGGGCCAGGATTCGAACCTGCGACCTCTTGTTATCAAGACAAGCGCGCTACCAATTGCGCCACCGAGGTTCCTACCTAGACCGGCGAATTCTTCCATCATACTTGTCCACTGTTATTTTTTGCATCTGCTTGATATACTAGCTTGTACTGTACATAATATCATTTTCAATGCAGTTGCTCGTAAAGTTTTCTTTTTTGTGTAACAAAATTATGCGGAAACCGACTCTTTATTTCACGCGTGAAATAAAACAGTACTGAAATCCTTTATTTCACGCTCACGCGTGAAATAAAGGATTTCAGTACTGTATAAAAGTATTTTTTTTTTATTTTTTGACTCCGTGGTGCATGGTGCAAGTCATAAAATTTAAAAAATTACAAAGATGCAAGGAGGTTTTGCTGTCCAAAAAAAAACAATTATTTATAAAAATCTATGCTCTAGCAATAATTGAATGATGATAAACACCATAACACATAAGATTCTTGATTATCTCATTTAAAAATACGTGTTTTGTTTCCGCAAACAAAAATATTTTTCACATTATTAGCTGTATGTATACTGTACCTTTGCCTCAAGAAAGAAAAAACTGTATGAAACGCGCGCTCTGCAAAGAAAGCACGCCATTTTGTTGTAAATAGGCTTTGGTGAAATAAAATTACTTTTTTTATTATACTTATTTTTTTGTTGTATTTCCTCGCAAAATGCATTGAAAAATGTTGTAAGATACTTGAGCGTAAAAGGTTTTTATCCGAATGCGTGCCAATGAAAACACTCGCTGCGCTCGTGTTTTCAATTTGGCACTTATTCGTATAAAACCTTACTTTCCGCACGTGTATCTTAAATAACTATTAAAATACGTGTAATCATATGGTAAACTATTGTTATACATTACTCTTATATAAACGTTGTATTTTGGCTGTTGTAACTATTTCTTAATATTTTTTTACAAATACGGATAATCGATCCTTCAAAGTACTAAGACTGGCATAATGGCCATTTAAAAAGATAAGAATTGATGCTAAAGTGTTTATGGTATTTGAGATTTTTTTTTTATTAGGTTCCGATTCTCTTCACGACACATCTTAGAACAATATTAACGCTTATCAAAATAATTATCTAAATTTTATTTATTATTTTATCTAATTTATTTTATAATTATTTTATCTATTAAATTATCTAAATTATCTAAGTTGCCTACGGAGTTAAAGACTATTACAAGTCATACTTTGTTTAAAAACAAATTAAAAACAAATTTTGTACGAAATTGATGACTTGTGACAAATTTTTATTTTGACATAATTATAAAATTTTGGACATATTATAATTGACATTAACATAAATGTATATAATTGTAGAAATAAGTCATTAGTGTTATGTTTGTTTGATTATGTATGAAATTCAAATGTGATGTATATTGCTTGTGAATAAATAAATGAAATGAAATTATTACTAATAACAAATTTCAAGAAATAAAACTTCGTCATAAAATTTTTATTTCTACCATTTCAGCCAAGGAGTTAATGCATTTTAAATAAAAATTTACATACATTTATATGACATGTAAATTTATCGTACACGATTTTATCGATATTGATATTCCTCGTGCGTGGATTTAGTCGACACTAATATTATAGACAGGCAAAAGTTGTTTGTTTGTTTGTAGAGGGTATCTTTGATGGATAAAATCCGAAACGAAGATATCCGTCAGAGATCGAAGGTGACCGACATAGCCTGCCGAATCAGTTAGTTGAAGTGGCAGTGGACTGGCCATATTTGTCGCCGACGTGATAACCGTTGGGGTCGTAAGGCATTGGAATGGAGACCACGCACAGCAAAGCGCAGCGTAGGCCGCCCTCGTGCCCTTCTGACGATCTGAAGGACGTTACGGGTGGCGGCTGGATGAGGATGACTGAGGACCGCCAAGAGTGGCGCAAAATTGGGGAGGCCTATGTCCAGCAGAGGACGAATACGGGCTGATGGATGAGAGGGTAATAATCTTTGTAACTAATGAAAGGGATTTGAAAATTCTTTCACTGATAACCATTACAACAGACTCTTCACTTGGACATAGGCTATAGTTTGTTCCCTGGGGACGGGCAGTTCCCTGGGACATAGCAATTTGCGCGGGTAATGTCTGGAACTACTGAACAGATAAAAAAATATATTTTTCTGTTTGTAATGATTAGAATTTATATATATTTATATAGAATATTTTATTTAGTATAATGTTTTAGGGCTTTTCTTTTATTTTATTTTATTTTAGTTGTTTTCATTAAATTTAAGTAAACCTAATCTTTATTATTTCATTGTGTATTTCCTGATATTATTATTTATCATATAAAACTATTACAATAGGCATATATTATTTAATTATACTACATTAAAACCAAATTGTAATAAGTGTATCTGATATATATACATTACATAAATAAATAAATATATTTCATTACATTATTTCGTTGCTCTTTGTTATTTAAGTTATTTGAAAATATTTATTGTTTAATTATTGTGTGATTGGCACCACCCTCAACAATTTCCTCATTGCCAAAGGTTAGCTGGTAGAAAATACTAATTAGTATTAAGCTCGCCTTCGTACATTACTTGTATTTTTGTGCACTATAAATTATATTGTTATTATTAGGCTATAGTTTGTTCCCTGGGGACGGGCAGTTCCCTTGAGACATAGCCTTAATTAAATTCGTGTGGATGAAACCGCGGACGAAAGGTTAAGCTGTATATTAAATAATTTAATACACTTTTATTATTAAAGGATAGTAGAACCATTCAAAACTTCAATAGAACTAATATAAATCCGATTTGGCCGTTTTTTCTTCAACATGTGCAATGTATTCATCTGTATTTCTTGTGCAATAAGTGTTTATTATTTTTGGGTGCTTCCTATAAAATTGCCGAAATTTTCTTACAGATTCATGAATTCATAATTCCTGTAATTCTATTAGCTATTTCCTTTATTTCTTTTTGTTTGAAAGTGTTTTAATGGTTATTCATTTGTTACTAGTTACTTCAATTAAAATTCAACAAACTTAATTGATGGGTGGTGAGTAGCCTACAAAATCGTCTTGGCGGGGCACTATCCACGTCTTGGCACTATCGTGCCCCCAGATTATTTCAAGGATATTGCGTGGTAGATTTATAAAAACTAATTTCATTTCCAAGATTATTTCTCACACCAAAAAGAAATGAATTCCAAATTATAATTGCGACGAGTGACTTCATTTTTGTATGCAATTTGAAAGTTGCGGCATTTATCTAACTTTTTGTTTAGGTTATTTGGTAATACATCCTTGGATTTACTCATTCTTTAATAATATGCTCGAACACGCAATCTGTGTATTAAAATTACCACATATATTATACATTTTATTTATTATACTATTTTATGACCCAAGCGTGTCATTGTATGCCAATGTCCAGTCGACAGCTGTCACAGCTGGAGCGGCGGCGGCAACGGCTGAGCGCAACAAGCGGCGTTAAGGCGATATGTAAGAGTTTTAACGTCCCTGTTACCCTATATGCAAAAAAACCCTCATTGCGACAGGGACGGATTCATGGAAAAGTAGCAAAAAGTAGGTTTTTTAATAATGTAACATGTACTAAAGTTGTACTAAAGCCAACTAGACTGGGTGCCTATCATCATAAACATAAATAATAACTGAATTTTCAAAATTTCCTTTAGTGGGTATTGAACTTTTTACGAACTGTGTTGTCACTTCAGGGGTGTTCCGAGTGTGATCTGTGAAATGCAAGTCACAGTCTACATTCGTTACACCGGCATTTCACCGACGATTATTACGTCCCAACGTGTTGAAACCTATCGCCATACTTTGGGCACAAATTCACGCTTTTTAGTGCATGCAGGTTTCCATACGATGTTTTCCTTCACCGTTCAGTAAGTTGTAAGTAAGCACAAATACTATGCACAAAAATGTCGAAAAAACTCAATGGTGCATCCCCGGCCGAGGATCGAACCTGGATCTCAAGATTGCGAGGCCAGCGTTTTATTCCCCAGCTACCGTTGCTTTAATAAGTATATCAAATATATGTTGTTATAAAAACGTCAAATGTGACGTCAGTGATGCCAACATAATTCGATTCTTTTGCATTTCAGTTTTGTCTGCTTTTTCGAATAAATAGATCAGCGTTATGTAATTTTAATAAAACATTTTTTTTTTGTATTTACAGGAAGTGACGATGTTAGGTAGAATGGCCGGATCTTTGTTAGACTTTAGGATGCGTTCAAGAAAAAAATATTTAAGTGAGTGGGTTGACACTTGACATCTAAAGGTGGAATGAAAGATACACTGTTTTTTTTTTCATTTGGTTTAAGGATATGCACGCTTATTTTAAAATGATGGGTAGTGACTCCTAACACTTCACTTGGTCACAAATGGCCGTGCCTTCCGAACACAAATGAATGTGCACCGCGATATTTGAACCCACGATCTCTGGGCTAGCAGGTGAGCTAACCCAGAGATCGTAGGTTCAAAAATAGTAGATTATTATTGAGCGGAAAAGTATTTGTTATTTCTTCTAGCGTTAATTGAGGCTGGGATAATGAGAAATGACGTCACGCGAGCTAAATAATTTGTTGTTTTTTTTTCAACTGCACTAAGGATAAGTAAAGTTAATTTTCAAATTATTAGTTCTAGAGATTACCGTTATATCGTAACAAACAAACAAATTTTCCTTTTTTATATACCAATATAATCATAATTAGGTATTATTATGATTTCCCCTTTATGGCGTTTTCAAATAAAAAAGTTTAATATCTTAAATTCAAGGACTAGGATCAACGCCTAAATAACATTGTTTAGTTTTAGTAATTTATGTTTTAATTTTTGTCCGTGCGACACAAAAAATTACAGACAATGAACGAATTATCATATATTTTCAGACAAAAATAAGTTATTATAGCAATTATTTATTTTTTCGGACTTCAAGCTTTGAATAGGTAGAAAAACCTATTGAAATAAACGCAAATAATAAAAACTCATAAATAATTTTTATGATCATAATATATTTATTTTATTATACATAATATATGTGGAACAATTAACAAATTAGAGGTCGTGGGTTCAATTCTTCGCCTATCACGATTGGGACGTAATAATTGTCGGTGAAAAACGGGTGTACCAAGTGTGGACTGTGACTTGCATTTCGGATTCATGTCGTGACAATATATTTATATTTTATGTGTTTTGATCCGATTATTTGAAAGAACCTAATTTTATTAAAGATTTTCGTTCCCTATTTTTTAAGTTCCTGTAAAAATTGTATGAAAAAATAAACAGTATATATTTTATTTATTTAAAAAAAAATTTAATATGGTCCGTGCATATTATAGTGGTCCATCATGAGAATAAATTAGAAAAACTTAAAATAATTTACAAAAGTAGGATTTAAGTATACGGAACCCTCCTCGATGCGCGAATTGACGCTGCACTTGGTTTTTTCATGTTTAATTACAGAGCGTTGTTATAAGTTATAACCTCGTAATTCCTACACTTATTTATTTTTCCATTGTATACTTATTTTTGTTATTATTATAGAGTCTGTAATCATGGAAATAAGCGTAATCTGTAGATGGCGATTATTTGTTAAAATGAATTCTTCTCTTCGTCTTCAGGCTCTCAATGTCATTTACGTATATAGAGCTCTGAGGGTTCGAAAATATGACGAAACGCTTCGGGAAAAGGCACGTAGTTCGCCAGTGGCGTGCACAGAACTTTTTGCTGGAAAAACAAACAATTGGTCAAGAACAACAATAAAAAAAATATAAAAAAATTTAAATATCACTTTGAAAAAAAAAGTTTGTATAGAAAATTTTCACTCTAGGGTAGACATTGTCTACCCTGGCGTCATACATTTTTTTTTTTCAAAGTGATATTTAAATTTTTTCATATTTTTTTTATTGTTGTTCTTGACCAATTGTTTGCTTTTTCAGCAAAAAGTTCTGTGCACGCCACTAAAGTTCCCCGCTTCCTTTGGCTCGTCTTGGCGGGGGGCACTACCGTGCCCCAGATATGGCGTGGGCAGATCGTAGAATTAGGCAGATCGTAAAGTATGAAACAGAAAATTTTTAATCGAAAATAATTTATTTATTTTTCTTAACATTTGTATGTATTTTACACTTTACACTTTTTACTTTCAGTTTGATATTGTTATATTTAGATGATGTTATGTTTAGATTATTATGTTATAGTTATTAGTGTTCACGCTACAGCGTGACGGTATGCGCATTTCAGCGCATGCGCAGAAAGTAACTCGCGACAGAATCGAGTCACGCGCTGAGCGCCGCTCGCTCGCCCTGTTCGGCTCGAGAAGCCTCCCGAGGCGCACGTCTGCGCACTCGCGCGCTGGCGCCAACCCGCGCGTTGGCTCACTCACTCTGTTCCGTCGCAATCGTCTAGAGAACGACACCCGTGTACCCATCAGTGCAGTGTTCTAACAGTGTTGTGTTCACGTTACCACGAACCAAGACATTCAATACATTCTACTCATCCAAGACGTCAGCTTCATCAGCCCAACAAGAAGGTTCAGCTCGTCAGCGCATTCGTCGGCTCGTCCACCAACATACAAAGCAGGTCAGTGCACCCACATTGTTTTCCACAATTCTCCCGTGTCAAATCCCATCAGCCCTGCATTCCTGTAGCCAGCGGTTACATTTTTGGTCCTTCGGCCGGATCGAATTTTGATCCTTCGAGACCGTTTTCGAACATTTTGGCCCTTCGAACCGTTACTGAACCAGCCCCCGTCGATTTATTACAGTCCATTTTCAATCCAAGAAAATTTTTGGTTTATATCACCCCCCGCCTATCCCCCGCCGGCCCGTAACTTTGTTTGAACCAGCCCCCGTCGATTTACTACAGTCCATTTTCACCCGGTTACATATTTTGCCCCCTTTCCCGGCAAAAAATATTTTGTGGTCTCGAATACCTATTGCGGGTAGGTAATTAGAACCGCCGCCTAGAACATTCCATTTATCGGTATAGAACCGGCCCCCCCCGCCCTTTTACAGAATAAACTCATTTTCATCCCGTTTGTTATTATTATTCAGCTCAGATAATATAATTATATCCATTCAGCCCAATTGTTTATTACAGTCCACTATATTTCTTTATTAAACCCCTCGACCCGACCCGACCCAGTTTACCTATTTCTACCCAATTTTTGCCCGCGGAGAGGTGTACATCTGCCCATTGTCAAAGATAGTTTTCGTAGGTATCTTGCGAGATATTTTTTGGTGCGAGTATAAATTTGCCTTTGTTCCGTGTAGTTACGTATCTACATTATATATATACATACGTATTACGTATATTACTAAAGCTTGATTTGCATCATTGGATTGTCCGCTCATTTAGATCCGATTTCGGCCAGGTAAATACATTCTTTGTTTGTTTACGCACCCAACGAAGTAGGTACGTATCTTGTTCTATTAATAGAATTTGTTTTGTTGTAAATGTGCGTTCGTGTAAGCAAGAGCTAACGTGTATTGATCCTCTTCTCATCTCTGATCTTATTGTTAATGGTACACATATAGGGTGTTCCACGTTGGTTCAGCTCATATACAGGTTGTTTTTAAAAAAAAAAAAAATTTTTTTTTTTCTCTCTGTCGTGTTTATTTTCCGTGTTCCGTTTGAACATAGCCTTTGTTATTTCGGCCCGCGCAAGTTACAAGCTATCCGCACGTTGGAGTTGGTAGCGCTCAAGTTTTAATAACTCATTTTCACATATAGTCACACTCATCACACATTCAATCAGCACATACACACTCAGCTCATTTTCACTCACACATTCAATCAGCACATACACACTCAGCTCATTTTCACTCACACATTCACTCATCACATACACATTCAGCTCATTTTCACTCAATGAAACCAGCACTCAGCGCACTCAGCACACTCATCACACACACACTCATCACATACACACTCAGTTCATTTTCACTCAATGACTTCAACTCCAACAGAGAATTCTTGTAACTCCGCACAACGTGTAGTGAACGTCACTAACACACCAATTTTGTTGCCAACCGTCTCACTTAAAATAGCAGACGTACATGGTCAATTTCACTCAGCACGAGCCCTGTTAGGTTTTATCTCACGTCGCGGTACTCCAGTTCTCATTCGCTCAGACTGCGGCACAAACTATGATGCAATCACTCACAAGCTCGCGAATCAGCACATAACTTGGTTCGGCGCTCTGCACGAAATAATACTCAACTCAAGACCCCTCTGCCCGATTTCATCCGACCCTACGGATTTTGAACCTCTCACGGCCGGACATTTCATTATTGGTCGTCCGCTCACCGCTCTACCTGAGCAGTCTTTTTACGACAGACCCATATCTGCTCTTAAACGCTTTCAGCTCATTCAAGCGCTCTCTCAGCGCTTTTGGACTCTCTGGTCCAGATCCTACCTCCATACCCTGCAAACCCGCTCCAAATGGCTCTCCCCTTCTTCCCCTCCTCAAATGGGTGAACTGGTCCTCATCAAAGAAGATGACCTGCCTCCGCTCCAATGGAAGTTGGGGAGAATTCTCCGCACAATGCCTGGCAAGGATGGAGTGATCCAAGTTGTGGATCTGGACACAGCCCATGGAAATCTGCGACGACCTGTGTTCAAGATAGCCAGGCTGCCGTTGGATTCAGCTCAAGAGGAGTCGCAGCCCCGGCCCCCCCAGGATGTTCACGCTACAGCGTGACGGTATGCGCATTTCAGCGCATGCGCAGAAAGTAACTCGCGACAGAATCGAGTCACGCGCTGAGCGCCGCTCGCTCGCCCTGTTCGGCTCGAGAAGCCTCCCGAGGCGCACGTCTGCGCACTCGCGCGCTGGCGCCAACCCGCGCGTTGGCTCACTCACTCTGTTCCGTCGCAATCGTCTAGAGAACGACACCCGTGTACCCATCAGTGCAGTGTTCTAACAGTGTTGTGTTCACGTTACCACGAACCAAGACATTCAATACATTCTACTCATCCAAGACGTCAGCTTCATCAGCCCAACAAGAAGGTTCAGCTCGTCAGCGCATTCGTCGGCTCGTCCACCAACATACAAAGCAGGTCAATGCACCCACATTGTTTCCCACAATTCTCCCGTGTCAAATCCCATCAGCCCTGCATTCCTGTAGCCAGCGGTTACAATTAGTTTTTACTTTAAGTTAGATATTGTTATATTTAGATGATGTTATGTTTATATTATTATGTTATAGTTATTAGTTTTTACTTTCAGTTTGATATTGTTATATTTAGATGATGTTATGTTTAGATTATTATGTTATAGTTATTAGTTTTTACTTTCAGTTTGATATTGTTATATTTAGATGATGTTATGTTTAGATTATTATGTTATAGTTATTAGTTTTTACTTTCAGTTTGATATTGTTATATTTAGATGATGTTATGTTTATATTATTATGTTATAGTTATTAGTTTTTACTTTCAGTTTGATATTGTTATATTTAGATGATGTTATGTTTAGATTATTATGTTATAGTTATTAGTTTTTACTTTCAGTTTGATATTGTTATATTTAGATGATGTTATGTTTAGATTATTATGTTATAGTTATTAGTTTTTACTTTCAGTTTGATATTGTTATATTTAGATGATGTTATGTTTAGATTATTATGTTATAGTTATTAGTTTTTACTTTCAGTTTGATATTGTTATATTTAGATGATGTTATGTTTAGATTATTATGTTATAGTTATTAGTTTTTACTTTCAGTTTGATATTGTTATATTTAGATGATGTTATGTTTAGATTATTATGTTATAGTTATTAGTTTTAATTTTAGTAGGATCCAGCAGAATACCAGTGCTGTGGCTTCGGCTGTGGTATTAAGCTGAGCTGGACTCCTTTTTCATAACCACAGAATATGGCTATTTCGTTTGTAATTTGTTTTCTTTTTTTGTTTTGTTTTCTGTGGTGTTTGAAATAAAGCTCTTTTCTTTCTTTCTTTCAAAATCATTCAGCAAAAGTTACAAATAGATAAATGTCCACACTCGGTACACCGCGTTTCACCGAAGATTATAACGTCCCAACGTGATGGGTACTTCCGGCACAAAAACCATGCAGGTTTCCTAACGATGTTTACCTTCACCGTTCAGCAAGTGGAAAGTAAGAAAATTCCGAAAATCTCATTGGTGCATGCCCGACTGAGGCTCGAACCTGGGCCTCAAGATTGAGAGGCCAACGCTCTATTCCTGAGCTACCGCTGTTGTTGCTTTATTTACGTAATAATAGGTCTTTACATATGAAATTGCCGAAATTTTCTCACAGATTCATGAGTTCATAATTTCTGTAATTCAATAGTTATTTCCATTATTTGTTTTTTGTTTGAAAGTTAATTTCAAAGTTTTATATCTACGTATTAGAGAACTTTGAGTTTGTTAACCAAAATTAAATTAAATCTTTAAAAACAGTTCGTCCTAAATGCCATCCATTTCCATGATAAGATTCGTAATAATTTTTTACAGCTGATATTTTTCAAAAATTAAATTATTTTTGCTGTTAGCTTAATATTGTTTCATTCATACACATAAGAAATTACATAATTTAAACTTGTCATTCCTAAAAAAAATGCAAAAATGTTAGTACTGGTAATTGAGTTTCCTTCAAATGAGCGTTTTTCCTTATGTCAAATTTAGTGTTAAATAAGATTCCTAGATGGCACTGTCGTATACTTTAGCAACAGAATCAAAGACAAAATTTGCAAAGATTCCAAACAAACTTAAAACCACTTTGACATTGATTGTTACGAAACATATTTTATCTATGGTGACATGAACAGCGACATCTAGAGGAAAGCCAAGAACTAAGAAAAAAAAACAACGCGAAAAACGCTCATTCTCTATAGAAAACGGCAATTTCATATGTAAAGACCTATTATAATGCGTAACATTCTAGTTTTTGTAAGAGGTTTTATATGACTTGAATAAAAAAGTATTTGTTGATGATCCGAATTGAGACTACGTCATTAGATTAGCGTATGACGTCATATGATTGTTTATGAAAAACATGTATCTACTAATCCCGTACCATTATCTATAAAAAAGGCAAAAAAAACATGTCTGTTGTATGGGAGCCTCCTTAAATATTTATTATATTCTGTTTTTTAGTATTTGTCGTTATAGCGGCAACAGAAATACATCATCTGTGAAAATTTCAACTGTCTAACTATCACAGTTCATGAGATACAGCCTGGTGACAGACGAACAGACAGACGGACAGCGGAGTCTTAGTAATAGAGTCCCGTTGGTTGCCCTTTGGGTAAGGAGCCCTTAAAAACTATAAAGTACTAAAATAAATAAATATCCGGTGACCTAAAATTAAGAAATTTACCACCATAAATTTGGTAGGAATGGTTGGTTTGGCACAAGCGAAGGAATAAACTCAAAAATCATTAAAAATTTGTAGTTTTCAGATTTTTTCCTATGTTTGTACTAAAAGACATTTAGACATTTAAAAGAAAATTAGTTAGGATTTCAGAATTACAGGAAAAAATTAAACAATTTAGAGGTATTTTCGGAATTAAATTCTATCGAGAAAATTTCATCCAATCGCGATTTCTTTCAGTGAGAATCTAAATCAAATGCTCAATAAACATTTACCCAAAAATTAAATACGTAGATGACGTTATAGTGGAGTAAATGGATACGAAAAAACCCAATTTTTTTTTTTGTATCTTCTTAGTTCGACTTCGCCGGGTCTCTGATAGTGCAAAATTTAAGAATAGATAGGTCCTTTTGGGGACCCTGCCGATCGACGGCGGTGATTTAGAAAAAATATTTAATATACTTTAATTTATAGGTAAGTTTTTTAACAGATGATAGAGCTGATGCCGGGCTCTACTGTGGAGGTACCACCATCTTACTTGAAGACTCCCTCGAAGTAATTCGGGGGAGAGTAAGAGGACAGCTCACAGGCAAAAAACCAGGAGGCCCACCATGCCTGGGAACGATGGATGGCGGTATATCCATCCCTAATAGCCGGGCCTTATATGGAATAAACTGGTGACTGGTGCGAGGGTTCCGGCACCACGCTCACCAACCCGCCTGCCCAGCGTGTGTGAGTATGGGCAATTCTTCCAGGATGACCGCCGTGGAGTTCAGCAGTGGACGAACGAACTAGGCTAATGGATGTAAATTTTTCTTCTAGGGTTTTGAATTTTTTTGTATCATTTTAACATATTATTCAATGCATGTGCTCGTAAAGGCCCACTTTTTATGCATCAAAACCGAACAGAAAGTCGATTATTTTGCCCTAGGGCTTTATTATATATATTTTTTAATTCGTTTGCAATGGTTGGCTAACCTGCAGCCTTTCCTGTGTACCATAGATGTTATACTTTTTTCCACTGTTTAACGGCTCTGGATACAATCCTTGTGAGCCAATCATAATTTAAAGTTCACAAGATTATATTTGTTTTCATTTCCTCACACTATGCATTGAAAAACGTAGTATGATACACGGGCGTAAAAGCAATAAATTACTCGGTTACGTTTAAAACACTCGCTACGCTCGTGTTTTAAATCATCCTCGTAATTTATTCCTTTTCGCCCTTGTAGCATAAACTACTATATTGGTAGGTAAATTTAATTTAGATAAATAGGAGAAAGTAATACATTTCACACGGACACGATGGTCGGAAAAATAAATCCGTAAATGATTTTTCTAAGCAATATTTTCCTTGTATTTAAGTGCAAGAACCATACAAATACCATTAGTGGTTTCAAATAAATAACCAATTTGACTTAATTTTAGTCTGATAACTTTGAAAAATACTTTCATGCTATTTCTTATACGCGAGAATAATTTCCTCAAATTTAGTTGTCTTTTATAGTTTAATTATCAATATATATTTTTTTCATATTTTTAAACATAACGTTTAAGACAAATAACTTAATCATTTTCGGATGACTCTGGGAAGAGGTGCCTAAGGCGATATGTAAAAGTTTTAGCGTCCCTGTTACTCTATATGCGAAAAAACCCTCAGTGCGAGAGGAACGGATTCGTGGAAAAGTAGCAAAAACTCGTTTTTTTTTTAATATAAACTGTACTAAAGTTGCTATCAAAATTTCGTATAAAAAGGTCCGAGATACCGTTATATAATTGCAGTCCATATGTCATTCTAAATTGTCAAACCAGAAGAATTGGTGCCGAAAAAGACCTCATTTCAATAAATATTTCTATCGAGCCGAATTTCTCCAATCGCGTTTCTGTTTTAATAGATCCCTAGAAAAGGAATCCAAAATAATATAATTTTCAATGCATGTGCTCGTAAAGGGCCACTTTTTATGCATCAAAACCGAACAGAAAGTTGATTATTTTGCCCTAGGGCTTTATTATTATTATTATTTTTTTTTTTTCAATGGTTGGCTCACTTGCAGCCTTTCTTGTATACCATAAATGTCATACTTTTTTTTCCACTGTTTAACGGCTCTGGATACAGTCCTTTTGAGCCAATTACAAATTAAAGTTCACAAAATTATATTTGTTTTATTTCCTCACACTATGCATTGAAAAACGTAGTATGATACACGGGCGTAAGAGCAATAAATTACTCGGTTACGTTTAAAACACTCGCTACGCTCGTGTTTTAAATCGTCCTCATAATTTATTCCTTTGCGCCCTTGTAGCATAAACTACTATTTTTTTTTCAAAATAACACATTATGTAGTATGTACTGAAGTAGATATGCACGTTCTTAAAGTGTCATTTTATTTTTCGTAGCGCCATAATAAGAACAGGGGCAAAAAAAAAACATTTCGAGTTGTAAATTTCGTAAAGAGGTTGATTGAACTCTGTCTATGGTCACTTACCTGGTCTCTAGAATAAATTTAAGGCTGTAAACAAAGCCACGTTATAATTATTATTACATGCAGCTTGAACACTCACGTGTGATTGTTGTTAAGACCAACACTCGCCTTGAAAATGCCGAAATTGTATCGGTGAAACGGTTGGCATATAGTCAACAACAGTCACACGTGAGTGTTAAAGCCGTATGTGATAATAATTACGATTATGTAATAATAATAATTTTTTCAATGCATGTGCTCGTAAAGGCCCACTTTTTATGCATCAAAACCGAACATAAAGTCGATTATTTTGCCCTAGGGCTTTAATATTATTTATTTTTTTAATTTGTTTTAATGGTTGGCTAACCTGCAGCCTTTTCTGTGTACCATAGATGTTATAGGTACTTTTTTTTCAACTTTTTAACGGCTCTGGATACAATCCTTTTGAGCCAATCATAATTTAAAGTTCACAAGATTATATTTGTTTTCATTTCCTCACACTATGCATTGAAAAACGTAGTATGATACACGGGCATAAAAGCAATAAATTACTCGGTTACGTTTAAAACACTCGCTACGCTCGTGTTTTAAATCGTCCTCGTAATTTATTCCTTTGCGCCCTTGTAGCATAAACTACTATTTCAATGCAAGTGCTCCTAAAGGCCCACTTTTTATGCATCAAAACCGAACAGAAAGTCGATTATTTTGCCCTAGGGCTTTATTATTATTTTTTTTTTATTTTTTTTTCAATGGTTGGCTAACCTGCAGCTTTTTTTGTGTACCATAAATGTTATACTTTTTTTTCCACTATTTAACGGCTCTGGATACAGTCCTTTTGAGCCAATCATAATTTAAAGTTCACAAGATTATATTTGTTTTATTTCCTCACACTATGCATTGAAAAACGTAGTATGATACATGGGCGTAAGAGCAATAAATTACTCGGTTACGTATAAACACTCGCTATGCTCGTGTTTTAAATCATCCTCGCAGTTTATTCCTTTTCGCCCTTGTAGCATAAACTACTATTAAGCGAGTTTATGCTTCCATAAAATTTTAGTTCGCTTTAGTTCGATGTTCTCAAGTAAACCAGAGGTGCGATTGTGTAAGGAAGTAAGGAAATAGTCATGAAATCTTCTATCGCTATTGCTTAAAGGTAACGTGATTGGCTAGAAATGACGTGACTCATCACTTCTAGCCAATCACGCGTACTTTTGAAAGCAATAGCGATAGATGTTGAAGTTAGACGATAAGGCATCTAATCTCTGTTAAAATCATAACAATTTATTATGTTGGCTCACGTGAGTGTAGAATTCTCGGAGATTTATAGGTTTTGCTAATTTTTTCGCGAGTTTCAGAAAACTGAGGATATCTATGGAAATAGCTGTTAGATTCTAATGAAGGTATATATTTTCTGAATCTAGATAGAATTGACTTTCTAAAGAAAAATAAATAATAACTATTATAATAATAAAGAAAATCCTAAATCGCGCACAAGCCTACTTTTGGCTTTTTTATTTTATATGTATGCAATATGTATCATATATTGTATATATATGTATGTATAAGTGTCTATTCTATACATATGTGAATAAATAAATTAAAATAAAAATAATAAAAATAATAATAGTAATAATAAAAACAATAACACTTACTGAAGGTAAGGGCAAAATTTGGTTGGAAGAATTATATTTTTATTTATTTTTTTACTTTTTATATATTAAATTTTTATTTTTGTTATAAAAAACTGGTTGTAGCTTGTTTCCCTAGCTTTTCAACGATATATAAATGTAACATAATTTGTATCTGGTAATTTTATTATATAATTATTTAGTAATTGTTTCGTTTTAGTCAAGATCATGGCTTGAATCCACTCAACGAGTTAATAATAGGTCTTTACCTATGAAATTGCTGAAATTCTCTTACAGATTCATGAGTTCATAATTCCTGTAATTCAGTAGCTATTTCAATGATTTTTTCACGTGTAAAATTCTGTTTTTATTTTCAGTTTGATTATAAATTTAATCTTCAAAAACAGTTCGTTCCAAACGTCATCCATTTCCTTGATAAGATTTGTAACAATTTTCTACAGCTAACACTTTTCAAACATTAAATTAATGTTGCTGTTAGCTTAATGTTGTCTCATTCATACACAAAAGAAATTACATAATTTTGAATTGTCATTCCTAAAAAAAATGCAAAAATGTTAGTACTGAAAATTGAGTTTCCTTCAAATTCTCTATAGAAAACGGCAATTTCATATGTAAAGACCTAATCATATTAAAGTCACATTCTTACATGAAATTTCTCACGTTGCTTTGTCTTGATTGTTATTTGCCATTGTTTTAGTTTCAGGTTGTAATTTTTGCCGGATTTCAGCAAAAACCAGTCACGTGCAATGTGCACGCAAACAAGACAACGGGTTCCCACAAAAAAAAAATTAGGTACATCTCATCTTGGTCCTTAACCTTGGTCCTGACCACTTACTGAGTCAGGTGTATAAACAATAGTGACCATATATGTTGATTTGGTCAGCTACTTCCGTCACATGGTAGGTTTTAATCACGATGAAGAAAGAAAGAAGCCACTGGATATTCGTAAAAATTTTCGAGAAACTACTTGAAATAGCACAAATATTTACCTGAAAAAGACACCCATTGATCTAGTTAACAAACTTAGACAGTTTAATTTTTTTTCAATGCATGTGCTCGTAAAGGCCCACTTTTTATGCATCAAAACCGAACAGAAAGTCGATTATTTTGCCCTAGGGCTTTATTATTATTATTTTTTAAATTTGTTTGCAATGGTTGGCTAACCTGCAGCCTTTTCTGTGTACCATAGATGTTATACTTTTTTTCCACTGTTTAACGGCTCTGGATACAATCCTTTTGAGCCAATTATAATTGAAAGTTCACAAGATTATATTTGTTTTCATTTCCTCACACTATGCATTGAAAAACGTAGTATGATACACGGGCGTAAAAGCAATAAATTACTCGGTTACGTTTAAAACACTCGCTACGCTCGTGTTTTAAATCGTCCTCATGATTTATTCCTTTTCGCCCTAGTACCATAAACTACTATTAAATGACGCTTGACGCAGTGCATCTTTGACCCCCCCTTTCCTACCCCCCCCTCCCCCCCAAATTGGAGAGGCTCCCGAAGGCTACCGATCTTTATCGGTAGATATTGGTCCAATAAACAATTGTGGCAAGTGGCATCCTTTCTTCCGAAAAACTAAACTGGATGAGCTAACGGACCCAGCTAAGAGTTGATTGTAAAAATATATTCTTTAACTATATTTACGGCCACTTATTTCGAGAAATCTTTGAAAAACCACAAAAAAATGGATTTATAATATGGGTACGGATTAGCTTTTGCCCGCGGTCAGTCAATTATAGACAGTTTTCAGCTTGGCTGTTATTTTATCAACACCTCTGTAGCCTATGTATGCCGCATCCAAATCCGCTCAGTGGTTCTCGAGTAAAAACGGAACATACAGAAAGACAAACAAAAATTATTTTTCAATGCAAGTGATCGTAAAGGCTCACTTTTTATGCGTCAAAACCGAACAGAAAGTCGATTATTTTGTCCTAGGGCTTCATTATTATTATTTTTTTCATTTATTTACAATGGTTGGCTAACTTGCAGCCTTTCCTGTGTACCATAAATGTTATAAGTTTTTTTCCACTGTTTAACTGCTCTGGATACAGTCCTTTTGAGCTAATTATAATTTAAAGTTGACAAGATTATATTTGTTTTATTTCCTCACACTATGCATTGAAAAACGTAGCATGATACACGGGCGTAAGAGCAATAAATTACTCAGTTACGTTTAAAACACTCGCTACGCTCGTGTTATAAATCGTCCTCGTAATTTATTCCTTTTCGCCCTAGTAGCATAAGCTACTATTAAATTTCGAAAAAATATTCTTTGTTGAGACACGACTTTTTACTACGTTACTATTGCTACAGTCCAACTCGCACTTGACCGGTTTTAATTGGCCGGTTATTATTAGCCGGTTTTTATTCAGTAAAAAACTATTGACATAAAATAAATCAAAACATATTGAATAGTCCGTATCATCTGCAGACTTGATTAGTTACTTTGCTTGTTATATTTTTTGCTGCAACAGATAATTATAACCCATTTTTGACTGGTTTAGTCTTAATTTTTTTTTGTGTGTGGAATTCCCATAGCTTAATAGCTAAAAGATTTTTTTTTCCATGGTTTATACGCCATTTTAGGTTATAGTTTCAATATTATGGTATATAATTTGATGATTATTTTTTTATAATTTTTTAAATAATTTTCGGATATGACGTCACTTATATTATTTTAAGCATTATATTGATTTTGATTTGTGATTGCTTATAATAAACGTGATGTCTCTCCATCTGTCAAATCAGTCTGAAGCAAAATATTATAAATTTATCTTGATAGCAAAGGACACATTTCTAAACAGACATTTCTCAAGTGACATCACACGAAGGCAAATGGAAGTTGCAGCTTTTTCGTAAAAATATTCATATCCGTGAGGTTTTTTAAAATATGGTTTATTAAACCAAAATCTTAACAAAATTCAATCTAAGCGAGTTTTCTCCTTCTTATCTAACTGAGAAGTGTTATTATATACTACAATATTTCGATTTTTTACCAAAGTAAATAAACATCCTTTTCAGCTCCTACAGAAAAAAACGTAACTTGATACCTACGATCTATTAAACTCTATGTAACTAAAGGATCTAATTAAGTTGGTCCCTAAAAACTTTCTAAATAATTAAATATTTGTATTTTTCAGTTTTTTTCCTATATGTGTGCGATAAGACCTACCTGTAAACGAAATTTCAAGTTTCTAAGTCAACTGGAAGTGCCTTATAGGTTTTGATTGCCTTGCGAGTGTCAAAAATTTGTACGAAATTTATTATGTAAAGTGCAAATTCTTCGCATCTAGATGGAAGCCCGATTTTTTTCCAGCACCATGACAAAGTGATCCTTTAAGGGTTTCGATTTTTCATTTTGATCTACGGAACCCTAAAAATCAATTACTGCTTGGAATGAAGAAATATAATAAATATTGATTGCTTATAATTTCATAATAGCCTCCTTTACAAAACAAAAATAAAACCAGTAGTATATAAAGCAATTTGCACGGATCTTTAGATAAGTTACGTATGAATGTTAGAATAAGCGTTTTTTCGTTGTTTTTTTCTTAGTTCTTAGCTTTTCTCCAGATGGCGCTGTCCATGTCACCATAGACAAAATGTGTTTCGTAGCAATCAATGTCAAAGTGGTTTTTCGCTCAGAAGTTTTTCGTATGTTTAGAATCGGTGCATATTTTGTCTTTGAGTATACGACAGTGCCATCTAGAAATCTTATTTAACACTAAATATGACGTAAGGATTTTTTTTCGATTATAGTTTTATATTTTTAGCCTTTTTCGCAAGAGTAAGGCTGTATAGGCTGTATACTGTATACGCTTGAAAATACAGAAAAAAATGTTATTACATACAATAGGTTAACATCATAAATCTTAAACACACGTTAAAACTTTTTTTTTGTTTCTTTTTCCCACGAAGTGGAAAGGCAAAGGGACCCCATATGACCACCCCAAAGTGAGAATTAATGATTTTGATACTTTATTTTATCAGACAAGGCAGACACTTTCAAAGTCATGTATGCAGCATGTATGTTTGTTCGTTAACAACGTCGGCGTTTCCTAATCTTATTTCACTCAAGATTTTGAATCAAACGATAGCAATATTGACTTTGGAGAATTCATAATATTTTCTTAAGTTTTCATGAGCAGTATACATGAAACAATTTTGAACGGATTTCACTGAAAATCAGTGACAACCAGACTAGGTAATTCATATAAATTAATATATTAATAAATCAATAAAATTACATTTAATAACACTAAAAGCAAACTTTTTGCGGATCAATATCTCTTAGTCGCATCGAACGAATGACACACAAGCACAGACTATCTTGACAGCAGTCGACAGTTACGTAGGTGTTGCCGTCAATCAAAATAATTGGTTGCACCTGTCACCGCGTCAGACTCTTTTTTGCCAAGCTGTATCTGTTTATAGCCACTATCCTCTTCTGTTGAGGATCATCTGAAATGTCTGTCCTGTCTAAGTCACTGTCCTGTCGTTTCCGCACAGCCCGCACTTTTGTTCCATTGAACAACGCACCACACTGGTTACGGCAATTTTAATACACAATATTCTATCACCCTTGTTGATCAAAACAACCGAATAGCAATATTTTTTTCCACTAAACAAAAATCAACACCATTCGCGCCTTTTTCCAACCCTTTTTTTTTCTTTTTACAGTTGTCTGATCTTCTGCGTGTTTCTGGTAGTCGGCCAATTTTTTATGGCGGGGGACACCAAATCACGGAACACTTTTACCAGGAGAGGAATGAAAACTCAGTAGAAAAAAAGGTGACAATATTTCTTTACTGCTAGCGCCATCTAGGGAATGCCCATTATAAACCTTCATAGTTATCCACACATATATTATATAGGTATACATATACATGTATTTATAAGCGGAATTCAAATATTGCTTGTTTGAACAGGGATCATTACTTAATCTATTATGTTTTATGATCGTTCGGAACTTTTACTAAAGGTACAATTTCATATCTTTAACAAAGATTATTTTTAAAAGCGATCATAAAATATAATAAACCGAGTTTCTTAGAAACTCACATTGAAAAGCTTTAATTTACACTCCATGTTTATTATTAAGTTAAATTTTACAGTTTTTAAAAATTACACGTTTCAAATTGTGTGACGACAGGTTATTCTGACAAATATCGTGGCACCAAATCTTTCAAAATAGACGTTTCGGTGATAGTGGGACGGTGTCGATGTCTGGATGTCGGTGTGCGCGGGCAGATCCTTTTCGGATAGTTGTTTAATTTAGTGACGTCAGATTTTTTTTTACGTGGAATTCTTACTTTTGAAAATAAAATTCATTATTTCATTATTTTCATTAACATGTGTATCCAAAAAAATACCATGGGTCATAAACATAATCCCATCAAAAGCTCGACCTGTGCATATCGGTTATTTATTATATCGATTATATCACATTTTGATGTATCTGGTATAAATAGATAATTTATCTGTAATAATATTAATAATACATCAATTATTACTTGTAATATTTATGTTTTTATTTCGACCAAACAACTGAATGAATTAATGAATTAACTAGGTTTGAATGAACTAAGTTTATTTTAATTATTACTAGAATGCATTACAAACTAGAAATCAATCAGAAACAAATTTAAAAGCACATATATTTTATCTTACGGGCAGGATTTGAACCTGCGACCTCCTGCTTCCATGACAGGTGCGCCTGATAATAATTAGAGTATTCAAAACGATGGATTTCGCTATAAAAACATATAATCTTAGTTTATTTTATATACTAAATATGTACCGTTTATTTATGGGATATTATTAATATATTATAGAATTAAATTAGACTTGAGGATAATTCATGATTTATATAAAAACGGCTCACCTCAATACGTGTTATGATAGGGAAATATATGTAAATAAATGTATATTTGCATGTATCTACTATTAGTATGAATCTATAAATTAAATTAACTTTTCCTGTCATACAAGCTCATGTATTTTAGGTGCTTTTAAATTTGCCCTTCTTCACTATGTCGCTAATTTGGTCAGCTTTCAGCCTTCTAGGGCGGCCTGGGGGTTTAAAAGGCCGACTTGGGTGAATCATCAAAAGATTTGAAAGTAGGATAGAGTCAGAGTTTTTTCACGCGTGCAAAAGAGACGGCATTAGAACAGAATCATAATATATAGGCAAAACAGCCTTTTTAGAGGACCAGGGGATTTAAAGAGGCCGACTTGGGTGAATCATAAAATGATTCGAAAGTAGGATGGAGTCAGAGTTTTTTTTCGCGTGCAAAAGAGACGGCACGGCATTAGAACGGAATCATAATATGATTCATCCAAAGCGGCCTTTTTAGAGGACCAGGGCGGCTATTCTGGCAACATTTATCACACGCTTTATGTTTCATACGACTTCGTTAATCGCGAGATAAATGCCTTGTGATGATAATACCAATAAGTAAAACTCTTTAAAAGACATGTAAAACATGTTAATGAATCCGGGCAAAAGGATTTTATTTTAAAAGCTTGATACGTTTCTGTGCAAAGAGCTTCTAAAAATCACCCGCATTTGGCCTTCGCAAATTGTCGCATGTGCCATAATTGCCGTCCTGCCCCCCTATTCTGTATCTTAGGTTGCCAACTGGACAGGGTGCCTATCGTCAAAAACAAAGATAAAAACTAAACTTTCAAAATTGCTTTTAGTGGGTATTGAACTATTTACAAACTGTGTCGTCACTTCAAGTGCTAACATATCCTTAGACAATCGGAATTCGATAGTATATCTATGTTTTTGATGATAGACACCCAGTCCAGAAGGCAACTAGAGATACATAATAGGCCCCCTGGTCGAGTTTTACCTTCCACTGGCGCACCGTAAAATTTCTTTTCAATGCAAGTGCTCGTAAAGGCCCACTTTTTATGCATCAAAACCGAACAGAAAGTCGATTATTTTGCCCTAGGGCCTTATTATTTTTTTATTTTTTATATGAGAATTTGGCTAACTTGCAACTTTTCCTGAGTACCATAAATGTTATACTTTTTTTTTTCCACTGTTTAACGGCTCTGGATACAGTCCTTTTGAGCCAATTATGATTTAAAGTTCACAAGATTATATTT
The DNA here is from genome assembly GCA_934047225.1 of Ypsolopha sequella. Classification (NCBI taxonomy): domain Eukaryota; kingdom Metazoa; phylum Arthropoda; class Insecta; order Lepidoptera; family Ypsolophidae; genus Ypsolopha; species Ypsolopha sequella. The sequence continues at coordinate 6,315,369 of OW204010.1, read as the reverse complement.
GTTTTATTTCCTGACACTATGTATTGAAAAACGTAGTATGATACACGGGTGTAAGAGCAATAAATTACTCGGTTACGTTTAAAACACTCGCTACGCTCGTGTTTTAAATCGTCCTCGTAATTTATTCCTTTTCGCCCTTGTAGCATAAACTACTATTATTCATCCTCTATTACAAAATAGAAAACTTAAAAAGAGGTTATCTGCGGTTAAACCAGCATGACAAGCACAATCTTAATGCGGCATCTTATACGAGTATAGCACGTTTAAGAGTAAATTGCGAATAATTGTCTTCGTAGTAACAGCAGTTGTGCTTATAGACACGTGAACGACAAATAATTGTGACATGAAAAAGGAAAATGTGGGTCTGTCATTTATTGTTGTCATTTTGAATGAAAAAAAAAATGGGTTGTAATGGGGTCTACTTTTATAAAGGCCACCAATTGGCGCCACTGGCACGTAAGGTATATGTCAAAGGTTTGTTAGGTTAGATTTACATAGAAGTTCGGTTTTTTGTTTTGCTTATCCATATAATATTATTTCTTTTTTCTTTCTTAAATGCGAATAAACAATGCCACAATGATATGCAGTTCCGTTATGTTCGAAAACGAAAGGAGGACTTAAGTTTTGTTTTAGCCCCTCTTTTCTTTAGCTCTAATCTTAATTCATTTACTTTCATTGCACCGTACCTGGAATAATAAACCTGAAACTATGAATTTATCTCGACTAATACACAAATAACTAATAAAAAGCCATAGCTTTCGCCGTTTCGCGGGCATTTGACGTTTCTCTATACCTGTCGCCTCAGTGGCGCCACCTGACGTCGATAGTAGCCCTCATTTACGCACACCAGAAATTACTAAAAATGCTACTAACGGTGTAGTTCAATTAATAAGGTAGTTGTAGAGTGCGTGAGCGGGAACCTAAGCGATTTCTTCACAAACTTATTTAGGATGCTTAGGGAGAACACATACTAAAAATCCTGACGTCTAGGAGGCGAGGCGGAGGCAGGGGGGGGTGACAAAGGTCTCAATTTTAGTTTTTTCGCCAATATCTCAAAAATGGTGCATTTTAGCGTAAAATGTTCTATGATGAAATGAAAGCCTATAAAATTTTCTATAACTTTAATTCTATACACTTTTTCTATATTCCCATCCGTTTTCAAACTACACGCTATGGAAAAGTAAAAATTAGAAAAAAGTTTATTTTTTAAATTTTTTTTTAATTCGCTGACGTTATGCAAAGCCGTATATACGGTGTCGTAATTTGAGGGTGGAACATCTATGATAAGAAGGGGTATCACTTTAGTTTTTTCACTGAAATCTCCTGTTGTTATGGTCACAATGGCCTAGCTGTTTTGCAACAAACCATTTCTCCTTAAGCACCCTGAATAAGCTTCTGAAGAAATCGCTTAGGTTCCCCCTCACGCACTCTATACCCTCCTTGAAGTCATTCCTTAATTGAACTAGTGTTCTATCAAAAAAATTTGTAATTGAGCAGCAAAAATACTGACTGTGCTCTTATAGGATATAGACTAGAGATGGGCAAACCTTTTCCTATGCGGGCCAATGTTAATAATAATAAGGTATATTGTTCAATCCGCGGTTGCTAGCGTCCTTGAAGCTGTTTGTGCCGGATAACTATCTTCGCGCGAGAAATCACAAGAGTCACCTGTTGTAAAGGCACTCCATCTTTTCAACAGAATCGACAACCTTACGGATACCGATTTGTTTAGTTGTTCTTTGACGGAGTTCGCAAAAACTGCTTTAAATATAATTTGTTACCAATTGCATTAGGTTAGCCTGTAAGGATTGTGTAGTATAAATTTAAAAAATAAAAATGTTCACAAACAGTTTATACGGGGGCCAGTATTTAAACATTTTCGGCTATATTATAATTCTTTGTTGAGTTAAAAACGTTTGTATTTTCCGCAATGAACTTCATATGATACAATTTATATCATAGGTTTCAACAACATTAAGCGATCTCTTTTTTATGCAAAATTAAATGATATAAACTATAGATATTCAAATCAGATATACTATTAAATAGTTTAGAAACACGCGATTCATTAATGGGAGCGACACGGTATTGAATTTGTTTCGTTTTTTATGTAGTTTTAGTTTATTAAAAGTTAATAATAAAAAGGTAAAAATGAAAATCTTACTCAAGATATATTTCGGGCCCCACTGGGCCCGGCATCAGTTGAGTATCTGACAATAAATTAAATATGAGATAAGTTATTTACAAAAAAGAAAAAAGTAATAAAGGTTTATTTACAATTTATCTAAATTTAATTTTCATTCAAATTCATTAATTCATTATAATTTATTTAAAGAAATTATTATTAGACAGTGGTACCACCCAGCAGCTGCGATAGGTATGTGTATTGCGTTGATTCCTGCGGCTGCTAGATGGCGCCACCGTTGCCACACTTTAGTCTGGGTTTCTCGTGTCGGAAACTGTCGTTTTTTATGTTATGTTATTTATTATTATCTACTTCTGGGTCGATGGTCGCGGGCCGGATTGCCACCATTCGCGGGCCGGAGATGGCTTGCGGGCCGAAGTTTGCCCATCCCTAATATAGACTAATACAGGCTGCGTTTTGCGACTCGACATAACCTTCTAACCTTACCTACCGACTGTCTTCTGCGCTGAAGGATTTCTGATGGCGATATTTAGTGTGTGAAATACTATTTTTGATGTGCAAATTTAGCTATAAAGACACCTTTTTACAGTAGTTTCCTCTTTGCATAAACATATTTTTAATGATATTAAGTCTTTACATATGAAATTGCCGTTTCTGTAGGGAATTTGAATGAAACTAAATTTTCAGTACTAACATTTGACTGACAAATTATGTAATTTCGTATTAGTCTAAGAGTTAGCAACCAAATCCGTCATGTGGCTTCAGCTGTATTGAAACTCCGTTAGCTACTTCCCTGAACAACCTTTTCCGATAATCTTCGTGCTGGCAGGCCGCGGGCGGAGGGTGCGGGTGTAGTGGGGTGGGGGAAAATTTTTAAAAAATGTGGGCTCAGCGACTTTATTTTTTTTTCAAACAGTGCTCTGTACTCCCTGTGCACCCAAAAAAAATATTAAATCGGTCGGGTGGTGGGAAGGGGCTGCCAGCGTTAATTAAAAGTACCAGGCCGCCGTGAGCCGTGAGCCCGCATGAAAATTATTATTATTTTGGTACTTTTAATTAACGCTGGCAACCCCTTCCCACCACCCGATCAAGTAAAAATTTTTTTTGGGTGCACAGGGAGTACAGGGGATCTAAAAAGGCCGACTTGGGTGAATCATAAAATGATTTGAAAGTAGGATAGAGTCAGAGTTTTTTCACGTGTGCAAAAGAGACGGCATTAGAACAGAATCATAACATGATTCATGCAAAGCGGCCTTTTTAGAGGACCAGAGCTTCTGTTTGAAAAAAAAAATTAAAGTCGCTGAGCCCACATTTTTTTTTTTTTTTTTCCCACCCCACTACACCCGCACCCACCGCCCGCGGCCTGCCAGCACGAAGATTATCGGAAAAGGTTGTTCAGGGAAGTAGCTAACGGAGTTTCAATACAGCTGAAGCCACGTGAACGATTTGGTCGCTAGCTCTAAAACAAACTAAAACAAATATTTTGACAAAAAAAAAACAAATATAAGCACGAGCATAATTAGAGTTTTGACAAAAAAAACAATATAAGCACGTACATTTAGTGTTTTGACAAAAAAACAATATAAGCACGTACATAATTAGTGTTTTGACAAAAAAACAAATATAAGCACGTGCAAAATTAGTGTTTTGACAAAAAACCTACGATCAGTTCAGTTGCCGGAAAAATAATTGACCAGAATCGCAAACGTCAAACGCTTTAGTACAATTATAATAAATCTTGTACGTGAAGGTACTGCGTTGTGCGCCCGCGCACGTGTCATGAATACAATATTGCCCAAAATGAGTTGACTACAAGATTAATTGTCTATACATGGTATTTCTTAGGGAATCTTTATTTTAAGAGGCTATGCGAATTTTATTTTTGTCACTGTCTCTCCAAGCGAAAAATCGCGCAGTGCGAGAGGGGCGGATTCAGGGCAAAAGGGAAAAAAGTTGGTTTTATATTTTTATTAAAAAAACTAAAATAGCTAGCAAAATTTCAAATATTGAATCTCTAGATATTGTTGAAACACACCTAATAAAATATGTTCGAGTTTTGTATATGGTTCCTATTCGTCAAACGAGGAGAAAAAGTGTGTTTGAAGACCTCATTTCAACAATTATTTCTATCGAGGAAAATTTATCCAAGCAAACATGCCAATTTCAAAACCATAGATTATATAGTCAAAATGCATATACCAGAAACTGAGTATAATTCTCTGTGTATTTCATGAAATACACAGAAAAGGTACACCCGTATTTTTTTCGCATATAGCCTTAAACCGTTTTAGTAACGAGTAGGTAATAGATTATTGCGTTTTATTCGCGAAGGAGCAACATTTGTATTACAGGTGTCAATTGAATATTAAAACACTCTTAAAATATTTTAACCGGCGATTATTCCGTTAGAATAGTAAAAGCGAACACTGGGCCCTCGTGTGTCAGGCACAAATACATGCTTTTATTGTAACAACAGGTGGTGGTATAGCTGATGCCGGGGTCGACTGTGGAGGTACCACCATCTTGCTTGGAGACCCCCTCGAAGTAATTCGGGGGAGAGTAAGAGGACAGCTCACAGGCAAAAAACCAGGAGGCCCACCATGCCTGGGACCGATGGATGGCGGTATGTCTATCCCTAATAGCTGGGCCTTATATGGAACAGACTGGTGACGGGCAGCGACGTCACGGTGCGAGGGTTCCGGCACCGCGCTCACCAACCCGCCTGCCCAGCGTGTGTAAGTATGGGCAATTCTTCCAGGATGACCGCCGGGAGTGGCAAAGTTCTGGAAAGGCTTATGTCCAGCAGTGGACGAACTAGGCTGATGGATGGAATGTAACAACAATTTAAAAACCACGTGTTTTAGAACTTGCATATCTACTTCAGTAAATAATGTATTATTTTAATAAAATTGTATATTATTTTTGGAATATTTTTCCAGGGATCTGTTGAACAGAAACGCGATTGGAGAAATTCGGCTCGATGCAAATATTTATTGAAATGAGGTCTTTTTCGACACCAATTCTCCGGGTGTGACAATTTGGAATGACATATGGACTGCAATTATATTTTATTAAATGGGTTTTAACAGTATCTAGGACCAGCGGGCCTATTATGTATCTCTAGTTGCCAACTGGACAAGGTGCGTATCATAAAAAACATAGATATACTATTGAATTCCGATTATCTAAGGATATGTTCGCACTTGAAGTGAGGACACAGTTCGTAAATAGTTCAATACCCACTAAAGGCAATTTTGAAAATTCAATTTTTATATATGTTTTTGATGATAGGCACCCAGTCCAGTTGGCAACTAAAGATACAGAATAGGGGGGCTGGTTAAACGAAATTTTGATAGCAACTTAAGTACATTGTATATCAATAAAAAACTGACTTTTTTCTACTTTTCCACGAATCCATCCCTCTTTCACATATGGAGTAACACGGGCGCTTAAATTTTTACATATCGCCTTAAAACATTTCGATGCAGTTTTCGTTGTTACCTAGGGTATTTCGGGAAGATTTTCGCATGCTTTGGACAGTGACTAAAAAGGGCAGAAATCATTTTAATAAAAAAAATTGGCAGGCATGAGCACTGCCAACAGAAGTGAAAACTTTACCGTCAACATAGCATGTCGGTGACGGGGACGGAACCCATAAGATTTTTCCCTACCAAAAATCGCTCAACGCGCCAATCAATCGCCTTATGGCGTATGACCACGCTATATAAGCAACTCGATGTGTGTCGGTACAAATATCAACGGAAATGACATTGAAATAATGCTCATTTCAGCGTGCCTTGAAAAGTGGCTGTTACGACAACCACTGCGTCTCCGGCTAGCGCAAAATGGGAGAAAATAATACTTTTCACATGGACGCCATGAACGGAAAAAAAAATTTGAACTTAAATTTTTTAGATCTAAAAATTTCCTATAATAATTTGGTGAAATAATGATTAAAATCACTTTAGGCGTTTGGAAGGAGTAAGAGAATTCTTGTGTTAATCATGTGAAACTTTCGATAACTTTCGATTTTTTTTGTCAAAATTTACAATAGAAAAACAGTTTATTTTTGACTCTATAATGCCTAGTATATATTTTTATGAAAGTTTTTGGACCACCCGTGTGGGAGGAGTAGGCCTTCAAAGACAGGTCCAAATTGCAGTTGGCGTATCCATTCGCCTTAATAAGTATTCACTGCAAAAATCTCTGGAGAAACAGCAGCCGAAGGCAAATAATATAAATTCTTCATACATAATAAAAAGTGTTTTTTCAATGCATGTGCTCGTAAAGGGTTACTTTTTATGCATCAAAACCGAACAGAAAGTCGATTATTTTGCCCTAGGGCTTTATTATTATAATTTTTTTTAATTTGTTTGCAATGGTTGGCTAACCTGCAGCCTTTCCTGTGTACCATAGATGTTATTATACTTTTTTTTTCACTGTTTAACGGCTCTGGATACAATCCTTTTGAGCCATTTATAATTTAAAGTTCACAAGATTATATTTGTTTTCATTTCCTCACACTATGCATTGAAAAACGTAGTATGATACACGGGCGTAAAAGCAATAAATTACTCGGTTACCTTTAAAACACTCGCTACGCTCGTGTTTTAAATCGTCCTCGTAATTTATTCCTTTGCGCCCTTGTAGCATAAACTACTATTAAAGCATAGTACGGAACCCAAGTGTCAAAGTTTAAACGTAACTATTAAACAATGAAACTATTAAACTTTGTTTATCTTTGTGTCAATTTTTTCAGAAACAGATAAATTGCTCAAAATTATTTTAAATTGCAGGAACAAAAACTGCAAAATAATGGATCCATCAATCGCCTTGTGATAATTTGCACATAATTCTTTACAGGTCTTTACATATGAAATTGCCGTTTTCTATAGAGAATTTGCAGGAAACTCAATTTTCAGTACTAACATTTTTGCATTTTTTTAAGAATAACAAATCCAAATTTTGTTATTTCTTAAAATGACACAAGATCAGCTACCAGCAACATTAATTTAATTTTTGAAACATATTAGCTGTAAAAAATTATTACGAATCTTATCATGAAAATGAATGGCATTTAGGACGAATTGTTTTTGAAGTTTCAGTTTTTTTTTATCAAACTGAAAATAAAAACAAAATTTAATACGTAGATGGAAAACCTTGAAATCGACTTTCAAACAAAAAACTAATAATTGAAATAGCTATTGAATTACAAGAATTATGATCTCATGAATCTGTAAGAAAATTTCAGCAATTTCATATGCAAAGACCAATTATGAATAAATATTATTATACAAGAATATCGTCAACATTATTAAAAGTCAAAAATAAAATACATGGAGCATGACCACGTCTAGAGGAGAACGCTAGTTCAAATCCCACATTATTGTTAGGTCAGTGAGCTCTGAAAGACACGTTACGGGGCAGATAGTTGCCAGCGAACTTGAGTCGACCTGTGGGTCTACCGCGTAATTCTCATTTTCATCAACATCAACTTGAGATTGAAATTTGTCGTGCGTGTGACGACGCCCGCCTAACATGCCATCTCTTTTGCACGCGTTGAATTTCGCATGCATTTGCTTGAAGTTGATACAAATGAGAATAACGCGTTAGAGCCCCTGCTATGCGAGCACGTACGCGTCGATTAGATAATTTTGACAGATAATATCAATAAATCCCAAACGATAACCGTTATTGCAATGACATATGAGTTATACTTTTATTTATCGAATCGATGTCGAGTCGATAGCAAGTTCATGGTAGTACCCTGTCGGTACAAATTAGCATTATAGCATTACGACGTCGCTGGGTCTCCGGATAGCGCAAAATAGGGGAAAATAATACTTTTCACATGGACGCGATGCACGGAAAAAAAATTCAATAAACGGTTTTTCTAAGCAATATTTTCCTTGTATTTAAGTGCAAGAACCATACACATACCATTAGTGGTTTCAAAGAAATACGCAATTTTACTTAATGTTGGTGAAAAAACTGCTTGACTTTGAACAATATTTTCATGCTCTTTCTTATACGAGAGAATAATTTTCTTAAACAAAGTTGTTTTTATATTATTAGTAATTTATATTCAAAGCGATGGATTTCACTATAAAAAAATCTTGTTTTTTATAGTTTAACTAATAAGAAATATTTTTTCATAATTTATAAAAATAACTTTATCAATAGATTAATTTTCGAGTGACGCTGGAAATAGGTGCCCGCCCTGTGCTGGCCCGATCTTCTAATTTGCACTGTTCCGTGGTAATACACATATTTATTAACATTTTCCAAAATATTGACCTTTATAGGTTATCCCATGAACTTAAACCATAGATTTTAAAAGTAAAGAACGGAATGTACGACATAAGCACATAAGTTACAAAATTCAAAATTTGGAAAAATATTAATAGTGACAATGAGTTCAAGAAGGAAGGAGATGCCCATCTAAACATTTTCCCAAACTACAATCGGCACCACACTTTATGATGCCTCGGACGTTAGTATATCTCTCTCTTTCATACATCATATATTTCTTTCATATTTTTCTCTCTGTCTCGCTGGTACTAACTTCACTCGGGTTTGGCGCGAACATGAATGCCGCGTTGCGTAGGTGTGCGATGTAACCTTGTACGTGCGTATATGAATCCTTAATTTCTTTTTTATGGTAATAAGTCAGTTCCACACCGATATACACATACAATTTTAATTATGTTACTTGCAATTTACAATAATCACTTTCGCTATTTGTGTACATATTTTTTAAGATACAATTGGCATTCAATCCGACTGCTACAAAAATCCATAAAGGCCCTATAGCACCAGTTTCGAGCCGAATTGAGATTCCGCTACTGAATTGCATACCTAGATTAATATGATTATAATGATAACGATTATTTTTTTACATGACTTCCCATAAAAAAGCGTCATGTTTTCATGTATGTATGTAGGTATGTACACGACTGCCCAAAAAAGAGTTTTCTATTTTCAGGGTTCATTTCAGGGCACACGACCGTCCAAAAAGAGTTATACATATTTTCAGGGTTCATATATGTATGTAACTAACTTACTTACTTACTCGTCGTGGTCGGGTAAAAAGCTAGACAAATGAAACTAAGTTTATTCCATTAGTCTGCTAACCAAATCTTATCCTAAAAAAAAATAGCTCTCTAGTATTATCCAGGCCCAAGTTATTATTAGATTTATTGACATCAGAAAAATGTTTTCGTGGTATTTTACTTCTGAAAATAAAGTTCATTATTTTATTTCATTATTTTTTTCATCTAATTTTTAGTTTCCTATGATTATTATATTTTCCTAGTATCGTATATTAAGTTCCCCTTAGCAAAATTTTAAATTTCCTGCATAAGTTTCTAAGACAAAAATAAAATACAGGTTTATAAAAATGACGCCCGTACAAAGTTGCTTTTGTTCAAACTCGCGTGAGGTGGTAGCGAACATCATGGCCGCCATTATGGACTTCGATAATATAATTATCGCTTCGAAAATGGTTTATTTAGTTGTTAAACAAGCAAAAAACATGATGTACGGTTACTTTCTGATGATACGATATCCCATCTGGCTTTTTAAAATTTTTTTCATAGTTTTTGCAGTCTTTTACTGTGCAACAAGGCATTTTTAATAGAAGTTCAAACACAAACACACTGCACAATCTCCCGCGGAACACTGAGTCGCGCTTGTGCTAAATTGGCATTTTAGCACTTACGCACTGGGGTCATTTACTCGCTTCGTTGGCCTGGTCCTAATAGTGATTGATTTTTTTGATTGATTGTCAGAATTCTGTATTAAGGCGCTCCACAATGCTAACACATCAGTTTTGAATTGAATTCAGTTCCGTCAATGTAGATGGTAAAAATTTGAAAAAAATATGGCGTGTTTTTTGACTCAAGACAATTATTAATTACACTTTATACTTTTTTATACTTTTTATAATAAGCATACTTTCAATCTTCTATTACTTATATTAATTAAAAAAAAGTATGAATTTCACGAAAAAAGCGATTCAGTTTCCGTGTTTCAAAACCGATTGAAACGAAACCAATACAAGCAGATACTAACCAGTAAAAACCATCTTTATTACATGAAGAAATTATGGTTAATGCCATAATGTAGCCACGATTTCAAAATAACTGAAGTTTTGCGTCAGTGGCATCTGATTAGAGCAGGATAAAGAGCTAAAAAACAAACGCGTTAGAGCAGGACTGAATTTTACCATAGTGCAGCCCCTTAATATGAACAATTAACTATATATCACACATATTCTCCCATAACATACATAGTATACACTCGTCATCTCTTACAACCCCTCACAAATCCTATCACCCCTCCTCACAAACATTTACTCTCGCAACTTATCTTACTGTTAAGTTTTCATCTTATTAAGGCGCTACGGAAAAAAAATCGACACCAAGAACTTGCATATCTATTTCAGTAAATAATGTTTTATTTTGATAAAATATAATACTATTTTTGAATTCTTTTTCTAGGGATCTGTTAAAACAGAAACGCAATTGGAGAAATTCGGCTCGATAGAAACGTGCCGCAAACTCACACTCGTCAGAAAACGTTTCATCGCTCTCGTATCGTAATTTACTATTGAAATGAGGTCTCTTTCGACACCAATTCTTCTGGTTTGACAATTTAGATTGACATATGGACTGCAATTCTATTTTATTAGATGTGTTTTAACGGTATCTAGGACCTGGTTAAACGAAATTTTGATAGCAACTTTAGTACATTTTATATTATTTAAAACCGAGTTTTTGCTACTTTTCCACGAATCCGTCCCTCTCGTACTGAGGGCTTTTTCGCATATGGAGTAACAGGGACGCTAAAACGCTATTATATGTCAAATATCTATTTTTGTAATTCGACTGACGACGACGACAAGTTATTCCAAATATATTTTGAAAATAATTAATACTTTTTGTATATATTTACAATCTGTTTAAAACAACTAATTGTAAGCAACAATAACACTAGACAAAAAAACTAACAACACAGGCTGAGTGCACGTTCTAAAAATATAATAACTTGGTTATTAAATATTTAAGACATCAAATTGATTAGCGTCTGAGTAAATAACGTACATTTTTGACATTTTAATTTTTATCTCGAAAAAGATTCTTTAAATGAGCGTTTTTCCTTCTGTCATATTTAGTGTTAAATAAGATTCCTAGATGGCACTGTCGTATTCTTTAGCAACAGAATCAAAGACAAAATTTGCATTCCAATTACGAAAAACCACTTTGACATTAATTGCTACGAAACACATTCTGTCTATGGTGACATGGACAGCGCCATCTAGAGGAAAGCTAGGAACTAAGAAAAAAAATCAACGAAAAAGCGCTCATTAGATCGTATTCCGCCCTTGTTATATTCCGTCGGAAATATTTGAAATTGAAATTGAAATTGCTATTACTTATTTGTCTTCCAAACATAATTATTATAACACAGAAATTTGTTTTAAAAAGAATGTTACAAAAAGGAATAAGCTCAGCTATATGCTGTGATAGAAAAATTAAATGGTCTTCACAGTGCTGATTTTCAGCTTGTCCCCGTTCTCGCAGAATGTACACATATAGCGGGTAGAAAATTGGGAAAATTGGGAATTTATCTCAACATCTCAATTTTCCCGCAAAGCATAGTGCTCCCAAAGTAATAATGCTCATTCAAATCTATAGCCGAGTGACCGGACGTACCACGTGACCTTATTGATTATATAGAAAGTATGAGGAAATACGAACTTGGCCGAACAGTGGCGAAGATTTGTATGCGCATTATTACTTTGGGGGCACTGTAGAGCCCTTACAGTTTCGGGTGCCTAGATATTTCCGATGAATTATATAGATGACATGATTTTTGTGCAGTGATATCACGGCATCTTCCGTTAGGTCCTTGCCAGTTTTTGTCTGCCAATAAACTTTTTTAACAGTTCTAAATGATCCTTTATAAGTTTTTGTGAATAGCTATAAAAAGTGTCTCTCATAAACGTCATTGGTCAACAAAATAAAAGGCGGGGCTAACTGAGATCGCCATGCAAGCAACAAGGTTTTGAAACTGGATAGGCGGGAATCTTGTCGAGTGTACGTATTTACAATGGTTTAAACCAAGAAGGAAGAGATCTTCATATAAGTAAGGTACTTATTCATCATTATATTCATCATCACTATAATTATAAATAAAATATAGAAAATCATTGCGACATATTGGTTAAGGGCGTCTTAGAAGTATTCTGCGAGTCAGCTCAAACATGTATTCTCGTACACTTTTCAGCGACGATTATAACGTCCCCACAATTGGTAACATTACCTACATAAAAACTTATTATCTACTGATCATACTGAACAACTCTCAGAAAGAGATGAAGCAATGCAAATAAAAAAACCGGCCATGTCCGACTCGTGCACGAAGGGTTCCGTACCATTATCTATAAAAGGCCAATGAACCTTAGTGCTGACCACTTACCGAGTCTCTAGTATAAATTTGGTTATATAAATAAAAGTCACCTTATATTTACTACCTGTTTTAAACAACTAACAACTTCGTTTAACTAATTTTCAATGGAATTTGTAAGCAATTTTCATTTTAGGTTGGTCGATTATTACTCGTTAACTTGTAAAGCCTGCTTAGCTGTGATAGTTTTTTTTTATTTCGTTATGTAAAGTTTCCATTGGCTTCTGTAAATTAGAACTTCTAAATTTTTTTAATTCACAATATTTGATATTCGATTTACCGGAACTAATTCAGGAAATAATAATTGAAAAACAATTCCACGCGAGCGATGCCGCGGGCACAGCTAGTGGATTGTATATATCTATATATATCATAATCTATGCTTCAATTTCAAAATCGAAGCTTTTTGGTCCAACGATCGTCTTAATACACGAACAAGCTCTTATCCAACAACCTTAGCGTTACAAAATATTGATTTTACATATTTTTACATAATATATTTTATTTGTCGACCTTCCTCTTATATACATTTGAACTCATTATATACTCATTATGTACTTCACTTTCAGATTATTTAATTAAATCGAATATATTCAAGGTGACAGCCCGAAGGGCATGCGAATTCACTGTTCTGATAAATATTTGAACTTTGCCTTGTGTCAAATTTAGTGTGAAATAAGATTCCTAGATGACACCGTCGTATATTTTAGCAACAGAATCAAATACAAAATTTGCACTGATTCCAAACCATGGATGTATACGTAAACTGGATTGAGCACTGAAGGATGTTACGCGTAGAAAAATAGACTCTATTTCATACAGTTAAAAGTTATTTTATTATGACACAACCAACTAGAGAAAACGTGCCGAGCGGGACAACACACAGTCGATGCCTGTGTCCTACTCGCACAGTTGCCATCACAAAAAAAACAAATTGCGATGGTAGGCTTGAGTTTTTCACGATTTAGTTTTTCAACGACTTTATAGTATTTAGCTTTTAGTAAATACTTTTTTTTTAACCGACTTGAAAAAAAGAGGAGGATCTCAATTCAACTGTATTTTTTTTGGGTATGTTATTCCTTATCTCCGTCAATTCTGAACTGAATTGAATGATTCTTTTTTTGTTTGGAAAAATTTCCTTTGAGGTAGGTCCCATTTTAAGATTGACCATGATCTGATGAAAGTTTTCAGAGATAGGCAGTGGAACGCCTCAGAAAGTAACAGCGTACCACTTGATATTAAGGAAATCGCTTTGTACTACGATGTTGATCGCAGAGTATTACTTGGAAATTGTCAATCTTCCACCTGACCTTCGATCCTGGTCTTATTAAGTCATTACCATAGAACTCTTTAACGAATGAGAGCACTTACCTCGAGATTGCGGCAATCACTTTGGTAGGGTGCTGATTGTCGGGCATTTCTTGGAAATTATCAGAATACCCACCTGACCTTCCATCCTGGCTTCACCACCATAGAACTCCTTAACGGACGACAGCATACCACTCAAGATTAAGGCAATCGCTTTGTATTAGGATAGTGATTGCCGAGTACTACTTGTAAATTGTAATTTCTCCACCTGAACTTTGATCTTGGCCTCATTACCATAGAACTCCTCAACGGGTGACAGCACATAACTTGAGATTACGGCAATCAGTTTGTATTAGGGTGCTGATTACAGGGTATTTATTAAATATAACCAATTATTACTTGTCCTTCGTTTTATATCAACAGCGCGTTTACAAGAACTATCCACATTACACAATTTGACCCGTCAACACTAAAAATGTAAAATAATAAACTTTTAACAAAAAATAGTAACCGACTTTAAATGTAACTGCAGCCATTCGCAAAAAAGTTGAAAATAATTATAAAATGACCGATGGTACTGAAATAACACTTTTTCCGACTTCTTTGTTCCTGAAAAATATGTTGTTTAAAAGTGACCGCGTTCCCTTGGTTATAGCAACACAGAAACCAATATAAGAGCGCCGACTTCTAAAGAACATATTTTTTAGGAAGAAAGAAGGCGGAAAAAGTGTTATTTCGGTACCATCTGTCATTTTATAATTATTTTAAGCTTTTTAGCGAATGGCTGCAGTTACATTTGAAGTCCGTCACTATTTTTTTGTTAGGTTTATTTATGTTTTACATTTAGTTTTATCCGTAAATGTAAGATCAATCATTCCTTAATAAAGTTGGGATTATTCTTATGCTTGCAAACTGGTAACCCTTTTATCTAAAAATGGCGCCACGGCCGTGACATTTGAAAACAAAATTGTAAAATTAATAATTTTTTGCAAAAATGGTTAAAGCATACAGCGTGAAGGGCTGCAGAAGCCAAATTTTTGGGAATTGTGGGATATCGTTTCATAGGTAAGGCATAATTACAACGTTTTCTCGGAGAAATGATACATGTTTACATTGATACCGCTAGAGTAACCATTATATTGGGTTTTACATTACAGTCTTCCAAAAACTGAAAATATCCGAAGAAAATGGTTAGAAGTTTTAGGAAACGAAGTAAAGTGCAAAAATCCAGTAGTCTGCAGCCGCTATTTTAAAGCAGAAGACTTTAAACCAATAAAATGAATGTTTTGAATACGGTTTTTACTACCTACGTGGTCTCAATCAATTATTTTTAAATATGGTTACCCTACTTAGACAGAGATGAAATTATCTAGTATGACTTCTCGTTCTTCACGTTTTTTGAAACAAGTACTCAGTCCGGTTAGGGTATAGGTTCGTGTTCCAAACAAACTAAAAACCACTTTGACATTGATTGCTACAAAACATATTTGTCTATGGTGACATGGACAGCGACATCTGGAGGAAAGCTAAGAACTAAGAAAAAAAAAACGAGAAAAGCGCTCATTTAATAATAATTATTAAAAAAATACTTGAAGCACTTGAATCATAGAGAGGAGATGTTTGTGAGTGACGTTGGATGTAGGAGATAACTATGGAATTAATTAATTAATATAAAATGAATTCTCTGAAACAAATATTTGATGTTCAATTAGCGTTTAAAGTTGCGTTGTATGATGTTACGTATTTGCAAACCCAAAACGGTAGGAACGGCCGTTTAGACATGCCATACAGATTGACGTTTCGGAAACGCGGAACGTTTTGATTTCATAATTTCATTTTTTAAGAGGCTATGCGAATTTCATTTTTGTCACTGTCACTCCAAGCGAAAAATCGCGCAATGCGAGAGGGGCGGATTCAGGGCAAAAGGGAAAAAAGTTGGTTTTATATTTTTATTAAAATAACTGAAATAGCTAGCAAAATATCAAATCTCTAGACATTGTTAAAACACACCTAATAAATATGTTTGAATTCTGTATATGGTTCCTATTCATCAAACGAGGAGAAAAAGTGTGTTTGAAGACCTCATTTCAACAATTATTTCTATCGAGGAAAATTTATCCAAACATGTTTTTCAATTTCAAATCCCTAGATTATATAGTCAAAATGCATATACCAGAAACTGATTATAATTTTCCGTGTATTTAATGAAATACACAGTAAAGAAACACCCGTATTTTTTTCGCATATCGCCTTAATTACTAAACGATCACTTATACAAACCGACTGACGACGGCCCCAAGTGGGTCGACATTAGCAAGGTGAATTTGTAAACATCGTCCGAATTCATACTTGAGCATTAGTAAGTGATCAGCATCATGAACCAATAACGATTTTTGTAAAATTCATAAAATAAAATTTCGACTTCCCATAGTGATTCACTCAGGACTGGGAGTGAATTACTATGGGAAGTCGAAATTTCATTATACTAATTTCACAAAAATTGTTATCGATCCCTGATGCTGATCACTTACCAAGCCTCCAGTATGAATTTGGACGATGATCAAAAAGTCACCTTGTATATCGAAAGTTTTCTTTTTTATTTAATTTCTACCATAATATTCATAAAAATCTGTATATATATATTTAATTAAACAGTAAAAAAACTTATACAAACCCATTATTGTTTATGCCATTCATCATTGTCACAATCCAAGGAATCAAATTGCATCATTTTTTTCGCGATTTTGGCGTTCGTGTGAGTGATACACGCACACAATGGTGTTTAGAGCGCCATCTCACTCTTTCCCGTTAATTTTGTCCCTTTCTAGCTTTGATTTTATATAATAGATATTTGAATATCTAGATATTAGTCGAGTCAATAGACCTTGGGAGTATAAATGGCAAACGTTCTATGCATCTCTCCCTTACACACTATCTCCCTCTATCGAATAGCAGTTTTAATAAAATTGAAATGAGGGTCTGTCGAATTTCTTGGTTTTAGACCCTTTTTAGTTAAGGGTTCCATCTTAAAAACTAAACTAACTAGGAATTTAAGATTGCTGTATTTTATGTAACATTCACTATATTTAAAGAAAACATACTAAAATCGCTGATTTTTAATGCAGTTTTAGTGTTACGTACCCAAACTCGACCAACAAAATTTTGCAGTTATGTTTAATTAAATTTTGTAGGAAGTTTGTAATTTTTGTTTAAATTATTCAAGTCTATTAAATTATTTATATGTTCCGGAACTTGTTGCACTTGGCCAAATTAGTGTCGCTTACAATAGCTACGCGAATTTTATTTTTTTCGCTGTCACTCCAAGCGAAAACACGCTCAGTGGAGAGGGGCGGATTCAGGGCAAAAGTGAAAAATAATAGTTTTGTAATTTTTATAAAAAAACTTAAATAGCTAGCAAAATTTCAAACATCAAGTCTCTAGACATTGTTGAAAGACACCTTATAAAATGTGTTTGAGTTCTGCATATGGTTCCTATTCGTCAAACGAGGAGAAAAAGTGTGTTTGAAGACCTCATTTCAACAATTATTTCTATCGAGGAAAATTTATCCAAACACGTTTTCCAATTTCAAAACCCTAGATTATATAGTCAAAATGCATATACCAGAAATTTATTAAAATTTTCCGTAAATTTCATGAAATACACAAAAAAGAAGCACCTCTATTTTTTTACATATCGCCTTAAAGTCGGCGGTAATGGTTCGATATGTGTATATATATTATAATTATATATATAGTATTAATAGACAAGTCAATAAAATAGGCTAATTACATTTTTATTGGCTTCTACACATACGCATATATCATTTAAAAATGTAAAAAAAGTTTTGAATATATTTTCTGTTTGCTAAGCCGCATATTAAATAAGACTGGCCACTAAGAATGACCACGAAGTTTATGTAAATTTATGCTTTTTAAAAATTGTGTTTTTAGGATGCAAATTGTGTTAACCTCATTGCGTCAAAAATCGCAGATAGAGGTTTTTTTATTGGGTATCTAGTTCTATGCAAAGTACTAAGTTTTATGTTTTAAGAATATTGTGTTTTTTTTTAATAGAATTTATGTGAACCTGATTTTACCCAACATGACTTTACTAAATAATTTTACTTTTATGTCTACCCATTTTTTTAAACGAGGCTGTGCTAATTTTCATATGTTTAAAATATTGTGGTTTTTGGAAATCATGTAAACTTTTACGAATATTTTTTATAAAAAAGATATTTCCGTAACCAATTTTTTATTGTCTTTTACGCAAAAAATACGCATCGATTTTTTTTGGGTAAATGCTAGTTAAAATATAAAATAAATAGCATATTTCGCAGTATTATGTGTCTGTGTCCAAGCAGGTAAGTATTATGACAAGATGCAGCCTCCGTACCTCAAAGATCACTTTCCAACGGCCCACTGCCCTAATTCCCCCACCCCTTTAACACGACTAAACCGGCAAGTGAAAGCAAAATTATCAAAAACCAAGACTGACATAATATCGCGCAATCAGCTGTTATGACTTACCTAAATACTGATCCGATAGTACACTGCGTGAAACCTTAGCTCCTATTTAAAATCACTACCACTGGCCACTATAAAACACTTAATTCGATGCACACTTGACTATCACAAAAAATTAATCAAATACAAAACCCAAGCACCGTTCTAAAACTAACTGTCACTGTAAAAAGATCGCGCGAAAGTTAATCGAAACTTTTTTCGAAATTGCCGCTCGAATGTTTTTTTTTTTCTTATGTTCGTGCGCGCGTCTGCGGTTCGAATGCGTACTGCCAAATCGGGCCTTGGCGCCCGACTGCAATCTTTTACATAGTCGCGGAGAACTTCTACCATTCACTGAATTATAAAAAAAAGAATATAATGTGCGTCAGTTGTTTTTATTAAAGTAGGCTTACCATTTATTCATGTCAATAGGTCCTGTGTCGTTTATCACCTATTAGCCGGCATCTCCATCTCCAAGAGTGCTACGAGTCTTATCAAAATTGTTTCAGTAGTTTTTGGGGGTCCATGTGCCTTTGTGTAATTGAAGGTAAAAAAGGATAACTGAAGCAGGAGCGTGAAATATTTCATGGTGCCACTTTTAAAATACAATACAATACAATTGCACACCAAAAAAACAGAAATAAGGACAGTTTTATAATAGTAGTAATTGGCGGTCTTATCACTAAAAGCGATCTCTTCCAGACAACCAAAATATATTATTGTATTAGGTCATTGACTATGAAATTGTCGTTTTGTATTTAGAATTTGGAGGAAATTCTATTTTCAGTACTAAAGTTTTTGCATTTTTTTTAGGAATAACAAATCCATATTTCTTTTTGTGTATGAATCAGAGAACATTAAGCTGACAACAATTTTTTTTTTCTTGAGTTAAAAGCACAGGTTTTATTTTTTTTTTTTTGGAAATGTTTCAGCTGCAAAAAATTATTACGAATCATATGGAAATGGACGGCATAACTGTTTATGAAGATGCAATTTTAGTTATCAAACTGAAAATAAAAACGAAATTTAATACGTAGATGTAAAACCTTTGAAATCAACTTTTAAACTATTAATGTTAAACTATTAACAACTTATAAACTTTAAACTATTTAAACTATTTGAAACTATTACAACTTTATAATTGCAGGAATTATGAACTCATGAATCTGTTATAATTTTTAAAAGTTTTTTTTTTTTTTTCAGAGGATATACGCCATTTTAAGATATTGTTTTCATTATTTTGGTAAATAAATTAACCATTGCTTTTTTATGATTTTTTAAAGATTTGTCCGATGACCTTGTCACTTGAGAATTTTAGACATTATACTGATTGTGATGTGTGATTGCTTATAAAAAAGTGGTCTGTCTCTGTCTGTCTATCTAGCTGTCAAATTAGTCAAAAGCAAATTATTATAAATTTATCTTGATAGCAAAGGACACATTTCTAAACAGCCATTAGTCAAGTGACGTCACACGAGGGCGAATGTAAGTTGCAGCCTTTTCGTAAAAATATTCATTATCATGAGGTTTTTTAGACCAAAACTTCGAAAATGCGGCTTATTAAACCTAAATCTCGAAATGGTTTTCGAATTAACACACCTTAACCACAAAAATGTATGTTCCCTCCCCCTTATCTCCGAAACTGGTGAACCGAAAGATATGAAAAAAATTACGATTATAGGTCATAACTGGCCAATTACAAGAAAACTATAGCGATTAAAAAAAAGTTGGACACAAATGAGAAATATTAAAAAATAAGTAAAATAAATAAAGTATGTATTTTATAAAAATACAATATGGGTATCAAATTGTTAGTATTTAAGAGCTGATTGTAAAAATATATAGTTTGGTTATATTTACTTAAGTAGATGATTTCAAGAAATCCTCGAAAAACCACAAAAAAATGCATGTGCCCCCCCCCCTTATCTCCAAAGCTGGTAGACTGAAAAATATGAAAAAAAAAGCATGGTAATATGTGCTTAGGTAAAGAATAATAAAAATATTACAGTTGAGACCTTCACGAAAACAAAGTGACAAAATAAAATCTTAATAAAAGAAAAAAATTTAATCCCAAACTGTCGAATTACGGAACGCTAGGTACGCTAGTCTGACTCGCACTTGACCGGTTTTTTTTTTATAACTTTGACCCTGTAATATTATCCTGTTCCATCCAACTTTCTCTGTGATGTTTTTTAATACATCTAGGAATTGGATTTTATGGAAAACCCAAAGGTTCATATTTGCGTCACAAGAAGCGCCTATAGTTAATTACCAAGAAATATGGTTATTTATGTGATTTTGCCGTATTTTTAACTGAGTCCAAAAAAGGAGGAGGTTCTCAATTCGACTGTATTTTTTTTTTGGGTTTGTTACTTCGTAACTCCGTCATTTCTGAACCGATTTGAATGATTATTTTTTTGCTTAGAAAATATTCCTTCCAGGTAGGTCCCATTTAAAGATTGGCGATGATCTGATGAAGGTCTTTGGATATAGGCAGTAGAAGTCCTCAGAAAATTACAGAATATCACTGAGATTGAAGCAATCGCTTTGTACTAAGATGCTGATTGCAGGGTATTACTTGAAAATTGTCGGAATACCCACGTGACGTTCGATCCTGGCTTCATCGCCATAGAACTCCTCGACGGATGAGAGCACATAGCTTGAGATTGCGGCAATCACTGAGCTAGGGTGCTGATTGCAGGATATTACTTGGTGGTAGAGCTGATGCCGGGCTCGACTGTGGAGGTACCACCATCTTACTTGGAGACCCCCTCGAAGTAATTCGGGGGAGAGTAAGAGGACAGCTCACAGGCAAAACCCAGGGACCGATGGATGGCGGTATATCCATCCCTAATAGCCGGGCCTTATATGGAACAGACTGGTGCAAGGTTCCGGCACCGCGCTCACCAACCCGCCTGCCCAGCGTGTGTGAGTATGGGTAATTCTTCCAGGATGACCGCCGGGAGTGGCAAAGTCCTGGAAAGGCTTATGTCCAGTAGTGGACGAACTATGGAAATTATCAGAATACCCACTTGAAGTTATGCGAAACCCAAAGGTTCGTGTTTGCGTCACAAGAAATGTTTATAGTCACAACAATTACCAAGAAATCTGTTTATTTTTTTATTTGGCCGTATTTTTATGTTATATGACTTTAGCTCAAAATCAATATTTTTGTCGATCTATTTCGATGCTATTATTAAAAGGTTTTCCCTAACATCACCATGACATAGACAATAATGACACATACAATATAATAAGCAGAATTTATTGCAAATAAAATAAATTATAATAAATTAACCCGTTGAATACCTACAAGATTTTAATAATATATTTGATTAAAAGGCTATGTGAATTTTGTTTTTGTCACTGTGACTCTAAACAAAAAAACCGGTCAAGTGCAAGTCAGACTCGCGTACTCGGGTTCCGTATCGTGGATGTAAAATTAAATTTTTTAATTTTTAAATAATTGGTATGTTGCAATGGGTAATGGAAATGAAATCATGGTTATTAATTTAACTGACTTTTAAATTAGTTGCTATTGTTTTTTTTTCTATAAATTTATACATATTTTCACGCCTGTCTCCCAGCAGAGACTATAGATTTTCATCTGCTACGATCCTGATACACCTCTTTCGTCTCTTCCACATCCATCAATATAGTCATACAAGCTCTTTTTGACTTGTGAATGGTGTATTATACCTACTTTGCAAAATAAACTTTTTGAATTTGAATTTGAATTTTGAATTTGAATTTTGCTCTTCTATTCCGGGTACTTTTCACATTGCCCTTCTTCAGTATGTCGCCAATTTGGTCAGCAATAGTCAGCATACGTCCGTCAAGGGCGGACTTTTGTATACTTTAAATTTTTACTAAAAAGGTTCCAGTAAGGTTTATTTACATACATACATATACTCACGCCTGTCTCCCAAAGGGGTAGGCAGAGACTACAGATTTCCATCTGCTACGATTCTGACACACATCTTGCACCTCTTCCGTTTATTTTTTATAATTAATATAATTTTATATTTCAATAATTATATTATACAGGGTGTTAATATAAAGTTGCGGAAGCCGGAAACTGGCTATAGTACTCGTCCATACGAACAACTTTTACTATGGAGCCAAAACTAGAATTGCGAAAATTCCGTTCCATAGAAAAGTTACATAAGCTACCCGACCAAAATGTATGAAGCAACTGTTTTTTTTTTCTTTATTTCCCAATTTTTGTTCACGGAAAGTTGTTCGTATGGGCGAGTACTACCGCCAGTTTTGGGCTTCCGCAACTTCATCATAATAAATAAAAAAATTATTTGTGAAAACGCAGTTTAAAAAGTCACTGAACAAAAATTGGTAAGTGTAATCCGAAGACTATGTGACTTAAGGTTAAAAGTCAGTCGCTTAGTGCAAAGTGCATAACTTAACTTTGTTTTTCTTGTTTATAAATTAAAAATTTGAAAGTATTTTGGTATGTGCCATTTGACACCAATAGTTTAGTATTAGTTAGATTTATAAAGCACGAGTTTGAAATTTAATGCACAATTAGTCATGATCTTATCCATCCATCCACCAGCCTAGTTCGTCCACTGCTGGACATAAGCCTTTCCAGGACTTTGGGCTGGAAGAATTGCCCATACTCACACACGCTGGGCAGGCGGGTTGGTGAGCGCGGTGCCGGAACCCTCGCACCAGTGACGCCGCTGCCCGTCACCAGTCTGTTCCATATAAAGCCCGGTTATTAGGGATGGATATACCGCCATCCATCGGTCCCAGGCATGATGGGCCTCCTGGTTTTTTGCCTGTGAGCTGTCCTCTTACTCTCCCCCGAATTACTTCGAGGGGGTCTCCAAGTAAGATGGTGGTACCTCCACAGTCAAGCCCGGCATCAGCTCTACCACTTTCGATCTTGTCCAAACAAAGTTAAAAATGGTTTTGAGAAGATCATGACTAATTGTGTATACAATTTCAAACTCATGCTTTATAAACCTCACTAATACTGAACTATTGGTGTTAACTGCCACATACCAAAATGTTTTTCAATTTTTAACTTCTAAATAAGAAGTACAAAGTTAAGTTATGTACTTTGCGCTAAGCGACTGTCGTTTAATACGCCAACTGCAATTTGGACCTGTCTTTGAAGGCCTACTCCTCCCACACGGGTGGTCCAAAAACTTTCATAAAAAAAGTCATCGAAAGTTTCACATGATTACCATAAGAATTCTCTTACTCTTTCCAAACGCCTAAAGCGATTTTAATTATTATTTCACCAAATTATAGGAAATTTTTAGATATAAAAAATTTTAATTCAAATTTTTTTTTCCGTTCATGGCGTCCATATGAAAAGTATTATTTTCTCCTATTTTGTGCTAGCCGGAGACGCAGTGGTTGTCGTAACAGCCACTTTTCAAGGCACGCTGAAATGAACATTATTTCAATGTCGTTTCCGTTGATATTTGTACCGACACACATCGAGTTGTTTATTTAGCGTGGTCATACGCCTTAAGGATATGGGTGAGGCAAAAAAAACAGTTCCAGGCGCGGCTAACTCATTTTACGACAGCGCGCGGGGGGAAATTCCACCCTCTCTACGCTCGCCTACCATAGCAAAAGTACGGAAATATGAATAGAGTGGACGAGGAAGGGCCAATTTTTTTTTTTTGACGAAGTTTATTTATCAGAAAACTTAGGACTACCACAATTTATATTCTGCCAAACTGCATAACAGTTTGTTGGCAGATGAGCTCTTAGTAAACTTAAATATAACTTACAATTTACATACTTACGGTAGCTAATTACAGTACAGGCTAACATCACATTTATTTATAATATATACTTAATATATATGATTATATTATGTATATACAAGGTGAATTTTTGATCATCGTCCAAATTCATACTGGTTGCTTGTTAAGTGATCAGTATCATGGATCCATAACAATTTTGGTGAAATTCGTAAAATGAAATTTCGACTCCCCATAGTGATTCACTCGGGAGTGGAACTGAATTTCTATGGGAAACCGAAATTTCAATTTACGAATTTCACAAAAATTGTTACTGATCCAAGATACTGATCACTTATTAAGCCTCCAGTATGAATTTGGACGATGATCAAAAAGTCACCTTGTATATATATACTTTACTAAATATATATTATGCCTTAATTTGCTTTTTATTTATAATTACACAATATAACTTTAAATATATACAATAAATAAAAGAAAATTATAACTTGAAATATATTTCGGCCGTCATCAGTCAAGTATTAAAAAAATTACGAATATACCATAGTAATAAAAATAAAAAAATAAAAAGACAATATTTTTCATTATTTCTTTTTATTATTTTTTTTATTTTTATTACTATGGTATATTCGCAATTTTTTTTAATACTTGACTGATGACGGCCCACTTAGGGTAGAAATATATTTCAAGTTATCATTTTCTTTTATTTATTGTATATATTTAAAGTTATTTAAATATATACATAAATATTTAGGTATATTAATACGATTGTATTTATTGTATGTATTATAGTAATAAAAATAAAAAAATAAAAAGACAATATTTTTCATTATTATTTTTTATTATTTTTTTTATTTTTATTACTATGGTATATTCGCAATTTTTTTTAATACTTGACTGATGACGGCCCACTAAGGGTAGAAATATATTTCAAGTTATCATTTTCTTTTATTTATTGTATATATTTAAAGTTATTTAAATATAAAGTTATTTAAATATATACATAAATATTTAGGTATATTAATACGATTGTATTTATTGTATGTATTATAGTAATAAAAATAAAAAGACAATATTTTTCATTATTATTTTTTTTTTATTTTTTTTTTTTATTACTATGGTTTATTCGCAATTTTTTTTAATACTTGACTGATGACGGCCCACTAAGGGTAGAAATATATTTCAAGTTATCATTTTCTTTTATTTATTGTATATATTTAAAGTTATTTAAATATATACATAAATATTTAGGTATATTAATACGATTGTATTTATTGTATGTATTATAGTAATAAAAATAAAAAAATAAAAAGACAATATTTTTCATTATTATTTTTTATTATTTTTTTTATTTTTATTACTATGGTATATTCGCAATTTTTTTTAATACTTGACTGATGACGGCCCACTAAGGGTAGAAATATATTTCAAGTTATCATTTTCTTTTATTTATTGTATATATTTAAAGTTATTTAAATATATACATAAATATTTAGGTATATTAATACGATTGTATTTATTTTATGTATGTATATATTATACATAATTATACATAATATATACATACATACAATAAATACAATCGTATTAATATATATACTTAATAACATAATTTGTTAAGCGCATTAATTTTCTTAAAAAAAAAAAAATTATATAAATTTTAGTGTAGGTTTACAAATAGTAATAGGTATTTTATTTTATCTAATTTATTTGTATATTTCTATCATCGTCATACGGCATTGATCCTACTTGCTATCACGTCGGGACGTAAACATACTATGGTCGGCTAAAAGTGGTTTTTTGAGTGTTGATTTATCAGTTGACACTCGGAACATTTCAGACACTCCCTTAGAGATACACAATAATATGTGGCGAGCCACAACTGTGCGTCTGTATAGGTAGATTGTTCACAGGTGGTAGAGCTGATGCCGGGCTCGACTGTGGAGGTACCACCATCTTACTTTGAAACCCCCTCGAAGTAATTCGGGGGACAGTAAGAGGACAGCTCACAGGCAAAAAAACCAGGAGGCCCACCATCCCTAGGACTGATGGATGCCGGTATATCCATCCCTAATAGCCGGGCCTTATATGGAACAGACTGGTGACGGGCAGCGCCCTCATTGGTGCGAGGGTTCCGGCACCGCGCTCACCAACCCGCCTGCCCAGCATGTGTGAGTATGGGCAATTCTTCCAGGATGACCGCCGGGAGTGGCAAAGTCCTGGAAAGGCTTATTTCCAGCAGTGGACGAACTAGGCTGAGGGATGGATAGGTAGATTGTAGAATAGTATAGAGAATGTAAAGTGTATATGTATGGGACATGACAGGTTGTAAACAACACAATTTGCTCAAACTTCAAACTTTGACGTCAGAAATAAGTTTTTGACGTCTTGCACGTTTATATTTACCCGGCGTTAAGGGTGAGCTTGTCACTAATTTCTCTGTACAATCCTCTAAGGGTATTTGTCGTATTACACTTAAAGAAATATCATCCATCCATCCATCAGCCTAGTTCGTCCACTGCTGGACATAAGCCTTTCCAGGACTTTGCCACTCCCGGCGGTCATCCTGGAAGAATTTCCCATACTCACACACGCTGGGCAGGCGGGTTGGTGAGCGTGGTGCCGGAACCCTCGCACCAGTGACGCCGCTGCCCGTCACCAGTATGTTCCATATAAGGCTCGGCTATTAGGGATGGATATACCGCCCTCCATCGGTCCCAGGCATGGTGTGCCTCCTGGTTTTTTGCCTGTGAGCTGTCCTCTTACTCTCCCCCGAATTACTTCGAGGGGGTCTCCAAGTAAGATGGTGGTACCTCCACAGTTTAGCCCGGCATCAGCTCTACAACCTCTATAAGGTTTGCCGCCCTAAAACTGAACGATATAGAAAGCAAAAATATTTCAATAGTATAATAAAGTTAAATCCAGCAGTGTGCTGTTTTGGGCTGAGAATGATTATAATAAGTAAAAAAACTCTAAAGGGCATACAAAAAATTTTTTTTTATTTATTTTACTTTTTTTTATATTTCTCATTTGTGCTCAATTTTTTTTAATCGCTGTAGTTTTCCTGTAATTGGCCAGCTACGATCTATTATCGACATTTTTTTTCATATTTTTCGGTCTACCAGTTTCCGGGACATACATAATTTTGTGTTTTTTTTAAGATTTCTCGAAACCAGTGCCAGTAAAAATAGTAAAAGTATATATTTTCACAATTAGCTTTTTTAATGTCTTAAATAAGAAATGTGGTTTTTCCAATATGATACCCACATTGTATTTTTATCTCGCTTTTTATTTGGAAATATTTTGAACAATTAAAAATATATTTTTTTTACACCGCGATATGTGGGCAAATTAATGCTATTTTTGTGCCAAATTTCATGTCTTTATCTTAAACTGTGCTAAAGTTATGAGGCTGTGACATACGGACGGAAGGACAGACAACGGAGTCTCACTATAAAGGTTCCTTTTGTACCTTTTAGGTACTACGGAACCCTAAAAAGCTGAAAAAACTTTACTTGTCACTGTTATAAATGCGAAAGTGTGTTTGTTTGTTTGTTTGTCCTTCTTTCACGCAGCAACGTAGCAACGGATCGACGTGATTTTTGCATAGATATAGTTTATGAGCCGGAGAGTAACATATAGGTTACTTTTAATCCTGGGAAAATGCAAAAATGAAATATTAAAATGTATGTTTTCTATTGTTTATAAATCTTTAATATTTTTATGTATTTTTAGTATTTTAATAATATTTAGCTTTTAATTTGTATAAGTACTTAAACCTTTTCTTTTTTTTTGCACGTGTATGCAAACTCTGGCTTAAATGTTTCTTTTTTGTTGTTTGATCCAGGTTTTGCTGTGAGAAATCTCTTTTTAGAGATAAATGCGCTTATTTACATATAGTTAAATTAAATATTATTAGAGTGCATTACAAACTAGAAAAGATCAATCAGAAACAAACACAAATACAAGAATTTGAAAAAATTCCCCGGGCCAGGATTCATAGCGATGGATTTCGCAAAATAAACGAATTTCTTAACTGTCTGAAGCAACAATATTGTAACGACGACAGCGCCATCTGTTTCTTAAGAACAAGGCGTGAAATCACATAACGCCATCGTGAGCGTTCTATATGTGCAGTACACACTAGTATATCAAGCAGAAGCAAAAATAACAGTGGAAAAATATGATGGAAGAATTCACCGGTCTGGGTAGGAACCTCGGTGGCGCAATTGGTAGCGCGCTTGTCTTGATAACAAGAGATCGCGGGTTCGAATCCTGGCCCGGGGATTGTTTTCAAATTCTTGTCTTTGGATTTGTTTCTGATTGATCTTTTCTAGTTTGTAATGCACTCTAATAGTAGTTTATGCTACAAGGGCGCAAAAGAATATATTACAAGGACGATTTAAAACACTCGCTACGCTCGTGTTTTAAACGTAACCGAGTAATTTATTGCTCTTACGCCCGTGTATCATACTACGTTTTTCAATGCATAGTGTGAGGAAATAAAACAAATATAATCTTGTGAACTTTAAATTATAATTGGCTCTAAAGGACTGTATCCAGAGCCGTTAAACAGTGGAAAAAAAATTATAACATTTATGGTACACAGGAAAGGCTGCAGGTTAGCCATCCATTGTAAATAAATTAAAAAAATAATAATAATAAAGCCCTAGGGCAAAATAATCGACTTTCTGTTCGGTTTTGATGCATAAAAAGTGGGCCTTTACGAGCACTTGCATTGAAATAATATTTAGAGTATTCATAGCGATGGATTTCGCAAAATAAACATAATCTATAATTAAATTGTAAATATAGTCCATTTCCGTGTTTTTGTGTTTGTGCAATAAAGAATAAGGGATAAAGGAAATCCAGCACTGGACGAACTAGGCTAATGGATGGATGGGTGGATGGTGCAAATAATATTTCGCGAACTATACCTAAAAATATGTATGTGTAATGAAGAACAAACAATCGAACTAGCGCAGCCTTAACGCCTTCAGGTTAATTTGATGACCTATCTCGATGACCTAACAAGGTTTCCTATGAAATATAATCAGCTAGAGGTCAGGTGCAGAATAATCGGTGTCACATGTTAATATCGCCAGTCATGTACACTTGATGACATAATTCATGGCTGCAAAACCGCAATAAAAAATTTGAAAAGGTCTGTTGGCGGTTTATTTTTAAAGGCCCGTTATTCCTGACATTGAGCATCGAGTAGAACTGAACTCTATGGTCTTTTATTATAGTTTAAAATAGCGCGCTCTGAGTCGTGGCTGTTACGACAACCGAAACATCGCGCGCTCTTCAAAACCGCGTTTTTCGCTCAAAAAACGTTTTTACGGTGAAATTTTCAGAAAACTATCCGCAAATGTACATACCAAATTACATTTTCCGTAATTTCCTGTAATTTTCCTGAGATTTTGAAATGTAAATTTTATATAAAACGAAAAAAACATGAAAAATCGACCAAGTTTCGGTTTTTTTTTTTCGATCGGGCGAAGTTGTAACGTATCGCGTTTTGAACCGCAAAAAAATCTACACAAAGAATGTGTCTAGAATGTATGTTTTTTTCAGATACATAGCATTACAATTTCATGGTTTGAAATGAATCAGACAAGAGACTAACTTGGGAAAAGCCCAGCTTCCATTCATCCATCAGCCTAGTTCGTCCACTGCTGGATATAAGCCTTTCCAGGACTTTGCCACTCCCGGCGGTCATCCTGGAAGAATTGCCCATACTCACACACGCTGGGCAGGCGGGTTGGTGAGCGCGGTGCCAGAACCCTCGCACCAGTTACGCCGCTACCCGTCACCAGTCTGTTCCATATAAGGCTCGGCTATTAGGGATGGATATACCGCCATCCATCGGTCCCAGGCATGGTGGGCCTCCTGGTTTTTTTGTCTGTGAGCTGTCCTCTTACTCTCCCCCGAATTACTTCGAGGGGGTCTCTAAGTAAGATGGTGGTACCTCCACAGTCGAGACCAGCATCAGCTTTGCCACCTTATTAAGCCCCCTTCTTATTTATAAGAATTAAGAAACTTATTACTCTTGAATTGTTTATATATTTAAGTATTATTTTTATAGTTCTTACTTTATTTTGTATTAATTAAATTTAAAAAAGTTGTGACATTGCTTTCTATTTTTCATCCGGTCTGAAACGTCAAATAAAATAAAAATCAATACATCTGCTTAACTCCCCTAAACAAATGTCTTTCTTATACCACTACACACTAGGGGATAAACGAGAAAAAAAAATCATCCCCAATTTATGTGTAGGGGAGGTAACCTAAAAAAAATATTTTTCAAAATTTTACTGTACCACTTTATCGTCGTGATAAATATATATATCCATGCCAAATTACAGCTTTCTAGTATTAATAGTCTTTAAGCTAAGCCGCGGACAGACAGACAGACGGACATGGGTTCTATAAGGGTTACGAACTATAAGGGTTCCTTGTTGTTGACTACGGAACCCTAAAAACACTAGTTCCCACAGAAAGTTTCCTTGTGTATTGGTTACTATATAGGCTCCTTCCAAAAAATTATTTAAGGCCCTTACTATTGCCAGATGGGTACTTTCTAAAGCCTACTCCTCATTTATGGCCAAACCAAAAATGATGAAAAAATGTATTATGAATAATCAACTCTTAGACAACATATTATGCAACAGTTTTCTTTTTCATACCACCAAAATTTCTACTTGAATTTTTTTTTTTTACTGAATGGTTTTTTTTTACCTCAAATTCCCTACTGCCCGATTGAATTCATCTATGCTTTGATAAATAGATAAACTTTATAGCTATAAACATAACATAAGATTATTCAATCGAGTAATCACGTCCAAGTGAAAAGTATAATTTTCCCCTATTTCGCCCTATCAAGGACGCAGCGAGCGTCGTAACAGCCACTATGCATTGCGCGCTGATATGAACGTTATTTCAGTGTCGTTTCCGTTGATATTTGTAGTGACAAATATCGAGCTGCTAATTTGGCGATGGTAATCGCCTTAACAAAAAGAAAAGTCTCCGGTCACTGGCGTCTTGAAAAGAACGCTAAGCCAGAAAAAACTTAGTACCACAGGTAATTGTACCGTCCACGCAAAGGTCAAAATCAAACAAAAATGTATTATTTTAGAGTTCCGTACCCAAGAATGAAAGTACGAACTTTGCTGTTCGTTCGTCTTTTCTTGGGACCAGCTGGGGAATGTGTTGCAATAAATACGAAATAATTCTACAACTTTTTATTAGAATATATCTGTTTAAGGCGATATGCGAAAAAAATACAGGTGTTTCTTGTTTGCGTATTTCATGAAATACAAGGAAAATTTTAATAAATATGCATTTTGACTATAATCTAGGGTTTTGAAATTGTAAAACATGTTTGGATAAATTTTCCTCGATAGAAATAATTGTTGAGATGAGGTCTTCAAAAACACTTTTTCTCCTCGTTTGACGAATAGGAACCATATACAGAACTCAAACATATTTTTATTAGGTGTGTTTAAACAATATCTAGAAATTTGAAATATATTTTTTATATTTTGAAAAAATATAAAACTAACATTTTTTCGCTTTCGCCCTAAATCCGCCCCTCTCGCACTGAGCGTGTTTTCGCTTGGAGTGACAAAAATAAATTTCGCATAGCCTTTTAGCAGTTTAGTTTGTTTTTCGTATTTTATAGGATTATTTAGTTTTAAACTTAATTGTTTTTTATCTTTAATTTGACATTTAATTTAAGCCTCTTAACAAAAGATTTCATAAACCGAAAAGATATCAAATGAAACTGGCAACTTATTAATATTAATGGCATTGAAAATACAGTAAATCTACTGTTAAAATAGAATAGAAAAGAATAGATATAAGTTTATTCATATATACAGTGCACACACAACAAAAATCAATACATAATTTCAAAATAATACACAAAACACAATTCAACATAAAAAGCAAAAATAAATCAAATGACTTACCTAGTTACAATTATACAAAAAAAAACAAGCTTGCACTGTAAATGTAAAATTGGCCCTGGCTCAGCATAATGTTGAAGATAAATCACCAACGCTGGTTTTCTGCCAGCACCGCGGTACTCTCAACGCCTACAGTACCTATATACAAATGATTGAAAACGGCCGATGTTGAGTAATTTTGGAATGGTAAAGTCATAAATAAACGCAGTTACTAAATAAGGTATAAAATCTATGTAATATTTATGTAATAATTTTGCTTTTATTGCACCTGACGCTAGAACATCAACAACACCAGGTTTTCAAGGGTTCATTGGAAGAAACTAGGTCTCTCCTCATATTGAAGAAAATATATTTGATTTATCGATCTTTTATCTAAGGATTCCACCTATAAACAATGTATTGAGATTCATACTTTCGTCAAAAAAAAAAAAATTCCACCCTCTTTTTTTTGGTATTCAAACGTTCGTTTCCAAAACGTGTTTTTTTTTTTTTTAAATAGGCAATAGAAATATGAAGGGATGTTACCAACAAAATATTTCAGTATTAGCTAAAAACACACCAATTTGTTGTTTCGCTGCGTGATCACTAGTTACGCGTCCAAGAACAAGAGGCCAAACAGCTAACATATAATCGCCTCTATGAAAAGCGAATAAGGTCTTTGCCATTAGACTTATTGTGCTGGACGGGTAATAAAAAAATTGCTAGGGTATGCCATCCTCTTAAGGGCTCTTAACCTTTTTCCAATTAATGACTGATAAAATAACTAGTTGTTATAAACAAAGAGGACAGCTTTTGTGTCCGCCAAAGTCTTTGAAAAACCCCGTATCGTTGACCCTTTGAGGCTGCTGAACTTGACCCTAAAACATCAACAACCCCAAAAGTTCAAGGCTTCGTTTGAAAAAATTGTGACTGTTCTTTTATTGAAAAAAATATATTTGATTTTTTAGTCTTCTACTACATTTGTATTAAAGTATACAACGTGTAACAGAAATGTGTAACCATATTTGCACAGAGCTTATTCAGTCAATGGAATAGAACAACTTTTACTATAGAGCCGAACGTGAAATCTCAAAAAAAAAAATCTGCCCTCCCATACATTTCGGTCGAGCGGCATTCCATTTTACTATGAAACAGTTAATTTTTTTTTTCGGGTTTGTTCCATAGTAAAAGTTGTTCTATACCATTGACTGAATAAGGTCTTCAAATATGATTACACCTTTCTGTTACACCTTATACAGGTGGAAAAAATTTAAGGGCCCTGGAGGGGAGCTACCTTAAATCGTTTAGTTAGCTCATTTTACTGAAAGGAAACATTCCTTTATTTTTTAAAAGAAACAAAACTGCATTCAAAGATATTCTGAAATTCGCTTGTCTCACCCGGGAATCGAACCAACTAAAAATTAAAAAAATAAGCCCTCGCTATTTTATCATACGAATCGGTAGGCTTATTGTTCAGAATAAAATTTGTCTAATAAACATTTGGTCTTACACTCATCTGTTGTACGAGATACTCATGAAATTAAATATTTATTACAAGTTCTTCATTAACAATACCTAGTACTGTTCACTTGTAACAAGTAAATGAAACGTTCTAATTTTCTTATCTCTCTTACATCCAAAGACATCGTATGAAGTACAAGCTTGCTAATGTTATTTATCTTAAGTACCTTGTTGAAGGCTTCAATAAGAAAATCGTTAAATGGTAATAATAAATGTATGCAGAGCGCAATTACTTCTTGCACTAGGCGTACTGACGAAAAGTTTAAAAAAGGAACGTATTTTTTTTGCAACGCATTTTTTGCAAATAAACAAATTTGAAGTTCGAACCATAAATTTCGTTCGAAATAAAAATTTTGTTTTGTTTTGCTTTCATTCTGTGCTGTCATTGTGTAATAATGGCGTATAATTATTACTTTACAAGTGAACAGTACTAGGTATTGTTAATAAAGAACTTGTAATAAATATTCAATTTCATGGGTATCTCGTACAACAGATGAGTGTAAGACCAAATGTTTATTAGACAAATTTTATCCTGAACAATAATCCTACCGATTCGTATAATAAAATAGCGAGGGTTTATTTTTTTAATTTTTAGTTGGTTCAGTTCCCGGGTGAGACAAGCAAATTTTAGAAGATCTTTGAATGCAGTTTTGTTTCTTTTAAAAAATAAAGGAATGTTTCCTTTCAGTAAAATGAGCTAACTAAAGGATTTAAGGTAGTTCCCCTCCAGGGCCCTTTCATTTTTTCCACCCTGTATATTAATGGAGCCATACAAAAAACACTCTTATGCATTAATACAGTGATGGATTTTTGTAAACATAGTCTATAGCGATGTTGCATGCGTACACTTTTATTGTGCGTAGTGGAGACTGTAACAAAGCATTCCGGATTCAATTTTACGAAAATAGCAATCTCGAAAATATAAAGTGATGGTAATGTTAGCAATTTCAGCTTTTTGAAAGACGGTTAGCAGCTATCTGTTGTTTTTAGTTTACACATTGCCCTAATACACCGTTTTTCTTTGTGTGTTGAATTTCCCCAAAAAATAATCTCATATCGCAGAGTCGACATAACAAAAGGGGTAGGTTGGCGTGTTAGGCTGCTAGAGAGTAAGGGCCAATTTCACCGAAGACGTAAAGCAGCGGGCAGTGCCCCAGAAAAGAAAATAAATATATATTTTTATATACGCTAATAAATAAAAATAAAATAAAAAATTTCATTGATTAATTATAATAACAGTAAAAATTTTATTAGAGAAAATTAAAGATAAAGATATTAAAGATGTAATAGAATATTCAATAAAAATTTAAGTAACATAATAAACAATGTAAAAGTATAATGATGCAAATAAATATAATAATAAATAAATTTAAAAAAACAAGGTCCCTGAAAAATTCAAATCGGGGGAAACTGGATTAAAAAAAAAAAAAATTTCACCGATCGCTTTGAAAACCGAGTTTAATAAAACTTAGTTTAGCTAAGACCGTAAATGGTCAACTTAATCTCAGTTTAGTCAAACAGATTTCACCACTACATTTCGAAAACATTTACCTAAACTCGGTTTAAGTCGCAATCACAATGGGTTGATCGATGTTTTATGACTCAAGTCGCTGATTTGGGTCACTCAGGTAGTAAAAATCGGTAACTCAGTTTAAGAGCTTAACCGGCCAAAATCGGGCGTTCAGATTTTAAACTCCGTTTAGCTTAAACTGCGTTCAGTTCATGTAAGTGAAATGCTTTAAACTCAGTTATGTGTCTAAACTGAGTTCAACTTGAACTAAACGAGTTTAGTTACAGTGGTGAAATCCGCCCTAAGTATATTTAAAGTAGAGCCACTGAGTGGTGGCGCCTATGACGTTTAAATGCCTAGAAAGTATCGTAATTATTTATAAGCAAGTGTGAATTAAAAAATGTAATACTTTATTGTCGATAGTGATGTACTACTTGTTTCGGTTATTATTTTTCGATTTGAATGTTGCTTTATTGTGCAATAGAATTCGTATAGAAACAAATATTCTTTTTTTTTTAAGTTTTTTTAAAGGTCGTGTTTGAGGTCACCAAGTTACGCAATAATATTTAATTAAAAACAAAACAATGACGAAGTTAAACTAAACGGAAATAAATGATAGTAAAATACTTTTTTCGATTTAGATATTTAAATATCTCTTGGGGGCCCCGGGGCACTACACCGCATAGCCCTCCGATAGCTACGCCACTGGTTTTGGCACATTTTCCTTTTGTATCATTATGTTGAATATTGAATGACGTGTCTAATGTTGAGTAAACTCACACTTGATTTTTATTTTTAACCGAAATTTGTAATGTACCTCATCACTAAATGCAGCTGTCATAGGCGCCATCACTCAGTGGCTCTACTGTAGTGTTTAGTTAGGTAATTTTAGTTTGTAGTTTTTTTTTTATTGTTTGTTAACTATATCCTTTTGTATAGTTTTCCATATTGTGATGTGATGTTTTACTCCTTTTTGTTAATAATTACTTGGCAAAAGCGCAGCGCAGCGTAGGCCGCCCTCGTGCCCGCTGGACTGACGATCTGAAGGACGTTGCGGGTGGCGGCTGGATGAGGATGACTGAGGACCGCCGAGAGTGGCGTAATATTGGGGAGGCCTATGTCCAGCAGTGGACGAATACGGGCTGATGGATGGATGGATGGACTTGTCAAATGTTGTGTATACCTATAAGTGGCGCATGTATCAGAATATTTATAAAAATGTAAGCTCTTTTTAAGTGTAACTATACTTGTGCTGTTGGGGTACCTTTTTAAATAAATAAATAAAGAACAATTAATTTACGTCTTTAAGTGTCCCTAAAAGAGTTAAGGGAAGAGCGTCATATTTTGATGCCGTACAAAAAGAATTGTCGTCTCAGTTGTGATTATTAATATTACCCGGCCAAGACAAATAGGCCGATGAGCCAACCATAGCTAATAAGTCTTTGCTGTTGGCCTTTTTGTGTTGGTCGTGTAGTCACATTTTTTGCTAGCCTAAAGTATGGAGTAATGGGCGTTTTCAATATCCCTTTTGAATACTTAATTATTTAACTAACCACGGGCTCAAATCCTTTTTCAAATCGGTTATTCTTTTTATAGCTATATGTAAATTCGCTTAGATTAAATCATGTTAAGGTGCGTTCATTCGAAAACCATTTCGAGATTAAGGTTTATTTTAGAGGGGCACTTTTTTTAGCAAAAAGGGTAATTGCACCTTAGTCCTGCTCCCCTATTCTGTATCTTTAGTTGCCAACTGCACTAGGTGCCTATCATCAAAAACGTAGATAAAAACTGAAATTTCAAAATTGCCTTTAGTGGGTATTGAACTATTAACGAACTGTGTCGTCACTTCAAGTGCGAACATATCCTTGGGAAATCGGAATTCGATGGTATATATCTATGTTTTTGATGATAGGCACCCCGTACAGAAGGCAACTAGAGATACATAATAGGCCCGCTGACCACTTACCGAGTCGGCAGTGCGAATTTGGCAACAAAAACAAAAATCACCTAATATTTTGACTCGATTTCCCTGGCAGACAGTGTAACAGGTAAACATTTTGTCACACGTGTGAAGTTACGTGCATCACCTCAGCAAGACAATTACCTTCAATAATCTATTTTACTTTTAACTACACTTGCTTTTGCACGTGGCTGCACCCGGAAGTTCTTGACAATCGCTAACAAAAAAAAGCTGTAATAACCAACCCTTAAGGGGCTTGGTATCGCCAAAGGGTACTTTCTTAACTACTCCTCGTTTATGGCCAAACTAAAAATATTGAAAGAATTTATATGTATCACATTCATTAAGTATAAAGAAATATATATACGAGAATAAGTTTAAATGGCGTTGTTTTATTGTAATATATTTTATTTATAATCTTGTGGTAATACTATTCTTAACAATTTTCAATTATTAAGGCGCTACGGAAAAAAAATCGATACTTTAACTTGGATATCTACTTTAGTAAATAATGTATTATTTTGATAAAATTGTATATTATTTCTGAAATCTTTTTCTAGGGATCTGTTAAAACAAAAACGCGATTGGAGAAATTCGGCTCGATAGAAATATTTATTAAAATGAGGTCTTTTTCGTCACCAATTCTCCTGGTTTGACAATTTAAAATGACATATGGACTGCAATTATATTTTATTAGATGGGTTTTAACAGTATCTGGGACCTGGTTAAACGAAATTTTGATAGCAATTTCAGCACATTTTATTTTAATAAAAAACCGACTTTTTGCTACTTTTCCACAAATCCGTCCCTCTCAGACTGTGGGTTTTTTCGCATATGAAGTAACAGGGACGCTAAAACTTTTACATATCGCCTTAACTCTAACAGAACGTATGCAACATTTTTCTTTTTTATACCACCAAAACTTCTATATGAAAAAAAATTTCTACCGAATGTTGTTTTTCGGCTTGAATTCCCTACTCCCTATTCCCTATTCCCTGCTCCTATGTGGCTTAGTCGATTTAATTAATTTATGCTTTGAGTGATAGATAAACTTGATAGCTATAAACATAACATATGATTATTCAGTCGAACAATCACGTCCATGTGAAAAGTATTATTTTCTCCTATTTCACCCTATCAAGGACGCAGCGAGCGTCGTAAAATTGCGCGCTAATATGAACGTTATTTCAATGTTGTTTCCGTCGACATTCGTACCGACATACATGGGGCTGCTAAAATAGCAACACTAATCGCCTTAAGCTTTTCATAAAGATTAGTACCATAAACAATTTTAACTACTTGCTATCTATGCGTCTAGCACGTGCCGTCGATACGGTGTCTTTCCATCATACTCGTAGACCGGTGGTTTAGTGTGAGTAACCTATTCGTCTTCGCAGGAACTTACATATCCTTTCCCTGTTATACAGGGTGTAACAGAAAGGTGTAATCATATTTGAAGAGCTTATTCAGTCAATGGTATAGAACAACTTTTACTATGGAGCCAACCCTGTATCTCGAAAAAAAATATATACAAGGTGTAACCATATTTGAAGAGCTTATTCAGTCAATGGTATAGAACAACTTTTACTATGGAGCAAACCCTGTATCTCGAAAAAAAATATATACAACGTGTAACAGAAAGGTGTAATCATATTTGAAGAGCTTATTCAGTCAATGGTATAGAACAACTTTTACTATGGAACAAACCCTGTATCTCGAAAAAAAATATATACAACGTGTAACAGAAAGGTGTTATGTAACCATATTTGAAGAGCTTATTCAGTCAATGGTATAGAACAACTTTTACTATGGAACAAAGCCTGTATCTCGAAAAAAAATATATACAACGTGTAACAGAAAGGTGTAATCATATTTGAAGAGCTTATTCAGTCAATGGTATAGAACAACTTTTACTATGAAACAAACCCTGTATCTCGAAAAAAAAAAACAACTGTTTCATGTAAAAATGCAATGCCGCTCGGCTGAAATGTATGGAAGAGCAGATTTTTTTTTGAGATTTCAGGGTTAGCGCCATAGTAAAAATTGTTCTATACCATTGACTGAATAAGCTCTTCAAATATGGTTACACCTTTCTGTATAATATTCTTCACAACCCCGTCTACCCCAATTATTTAAAAGAAAGAGTTGTCCTTCGCACTGACCGTAGCAACAGAACGCTTCGCTCCTGTCACCTTTCCGATCTGGCGATGCCTGCCCACACCACTGATCGCTTCACCAAATCCTTCACGGTCAATGCTGTTTGACTCTGGAATGAACTTCCGCGAACCCTCAAAGACCTTCCTTATATGTCCTCTTTTAGATACCACTCGAAAAAAAATTACCTGCTCCTCTCTTTGAATGACTTACCCCCGGTTTCTGAAAGGCCAATCAATGTTAAGGTGATATATCTTCCGTGCAAAGGTCCCCGTTACTCCAGGCGGAAAGAACCGCAGTGCGAGAGGGACGGAATCGGGAAAAATTGACAAAAAGTCGGTTTTAAATTAATACTAAATTAACTAAAATAGCTATGAAAATTTCCATAACCAGTAATTTAGGCATTGTTAAAACCCATCTAAATAAATATTTCTGAAGTCTGTATGCTATCCCAATTTGTCAGAATATCAAAAATAGTATGAGTTTAGACCTCATTTCAATAATTATTTCTATCGAGTGAAATTCCTCCAATCGCGTTTCCGATAGACCAAAATCTAGAAAAAGGTTACAAAATTGTTATACTAATTTATTTAACTTGGGACTTCTTTTGAACAGCAGATAAATAACTTCAAAAGGTGTCCATTTTGACGGTATAGCCCCTTTCTGCGGATTAAGCCAGAAAAAGTGGGAATTTTACATTGAAATCAAAAATTAACTAAGTTAATTATTGATTCATCACTATTCAGACTTCATATATGCTTTATTTTCACCGTTATTTGCGGTTAAAGTTTTTTTAATCTACTGTTAACTTTGATTGGCCTTTCAGAAACCGGGGGTTACTGACATAAGCTACTGTTTGTATGTACCTATATAAATAATATATGTATCTGTGTATTTATGTATGTACTTGTATGTAGAATATTTTTATATTTAGGTAATAGGTTTAAAATCACTTTAAATAATGTTATGCACTGATTTAGATTTAAATTTCCAAGATAAAAATGTTTTTATGTTTTCCCAAGGTTGACTGGAAGAAATTTCTTAAAGGAATAAGTCCACCCTTGCCTTCTATCTGTTCTTTGTGTATATCTTGTCTTCTTATTTGTGTGCAATAAAGTGTTTATTCATTCATTCATTCATATCTAATCGAATATCAGTAGCCTAAGCATGAAAATATCTCCGTATAGTTGCGTTTCAAACTACATCAAAATCGTATGTAATCTGGGAAACCACTCCAAGCGGACAGTAGCGGAACTAACAGCTACGTATGGCAACCTAAGTTTAGTTTCAAACGTAGCTATACGGACATGTTTTCATGCTTAGGCTACAGCCATAGTTACTGTGAGAATAAGGACAAAAATTTACTCCTAAAATAGCCGGCAGACCTAGGCGAAACTTTACAAAATGGGGCTTTTTCATGTCAAAATATCGCATGTAGTACCAGCATCAAACTTTGTTCATACGATAACACTTGACAAGTATAGATAGAAATACATTTGCTGCTGCGAGTTGGCCTGGCAGTTTTGTCTGGAGGTAGTTTTTATTCCATCGAGTACCAGCATGCAATCAATGTATTATTGACCAACTTGTGATGAAATCCCTTACTTTGCCTGTAGCCTAAGCATGAAAACATCTTGAAACTAAACTTAGGTTGCCATACGTAGCTGTTAGTTCCGCTACTGTCCGCTTGGAGCGGTTTCCCTGATTCCAAATTCAAATAGTTTATTTTGTAAAGTAGGTATATATAATACAGTTTTTACACGTCAAATTTAATCTAATAAAAAATATATATGTAATAATAGTAGTTTATGCTACAAGGGCGAAAAGGAATAAATTACGAGGACGATTTAAAACACGATCGTAGCGATTGTTTTAAACGTAACCGAGTAATTTATTGCTCTTACGCCCGTGTATCAAACTACGTTTTTCAGTGTATAGTGTGAGGAAATAAAACAAATATAATCTTGTGAACTCTAAATTAAGATTGGCTCAAAAGGACTGTATCCAGAGCCGTTAAACAGTGGAAAAAAGTAAAACATTTATTGGTACACTGGAAAGGTTGCAGGTTAGGCAACTTCTTGTAAATAAATTTAAAGAATAATAATAATAAAGCCCTAGGGCAAAATACTCAACTTTCTGTTCGGTTTTGATGCATAAAAAGAGGGCCTTTACGAGCACTTGCATTGAAAAATATTAAATGTACATGAACTAAATTAAAGGTTTATTTAATTTATGTAGCAATATATATTTATGTATATATATACGATTAAAATGATAGGTAAAGTATATACTATACAAGGTGAAACCCAATCAAACGCCCGAACCCATACCGGAGAAAAAAATTTCAATTAATTATTAAACTCAAACTCAATTTATTGATAAATAAAAGTATTTACACGTCAATTAATTTACATTAATAGTCACACCACATCTTATATTATGTTATGATTATATATGTGTTAATGGTTAGGTTTACAGTAAAAATATTTTACTCAACATTAAAACATTCTACTTAATATTAAAATATTTTTATGAATAACAATTATAACAAATAATTAAATACGAGTACCTACACAATTATGTAGTAAACTCTTTCAAAGAACTCTAGTTGTTATTAACGGAAATTGCGGAAGAGAATGAGGAAAATAAGTTATTAGCTTATAATTATCGCACAAAGAAAATTTATTTTTCTCAAAGTTGAGTTTAAAGCGAAGCTTCTTTTTCTTTTTTCTTTTCTTTTTCTTCTTTCAAACTATGATAGAATAACGAAATTTATGTTGTGCAAATGGAAGTATTGCGGACACCTAACAAGATCTAGATCAACACAACACCCAGACCAGAAGTGTATCATTAAGGCGACAAAAACAATTGTTAAACAGGCGCTACCAATTTAGCGGCTCCCTCTGAGTACGGAACCCTAATATATTTTTCCTGTAATGTTTACATAATCAGAATCACCATTGCCATGATTTTTTTTCATATTTTTCGGTCCACTCGTTCCGGAGATAAGGGAGGGGAGGTGGGACATGATAACGTCAAAAATGCTACTTTTTCGAGGGTTTTTTGTGTGGGGTTTCAATAGACTTTAAATTTTTGTGTGGGGTTTCAATAGACTTTAAATTTTTGTGTGGGGTTTCAATAGACTTTCAATTTTTGTGTGGGATTTAAATAGAGTTTTAATTTTTGTGTGGGGTTTCCATAGAGTTTCAATTTTTTTATGGGGTTTCAATTTATGGAGTTGGAGTTTATGGAGTTTAAATTTTTGTGTGGGGTTTCAAAAGAGGTTAAATTATTGTGAGGGGTTTCAATTTTTGTTTTGGGTTTCAATAGAGTTAACATTTTTGTCTGGGGTTTTAATAGAGTTTCAATTTTTGTGTGGGGTTTAAATAGAGTTTTAATTTTTGTGTGGGGGTTTCAATAGAGTTTCAATTTTTTTATGGGGTTTCAATAGAGTTTCATTTTTTGTGTGGGGTTTCAAAAGAGTTTAAATTTTTGTGTGGGGTTTCAATTTTTGTTTGGGGTTTCAATAGAGTTTCAGTTTTTGTATGGGGTTTCAATAGAGTTAAAATTTTTGTGTGGGGTATCGATAGAGTTAAAATTTTGTGTTTGGTTTCAATAGAGTTTTTTTTTTTTACTTTTATCATTTGTCGTGAAAGATGCCTTAGTAACACGTATTCTATGAATATTTCAACTGGTTACCTATAACGGCTGAAGCTGTAGACCTGTGACAGACGGACAGACAGCGAAAGCTTAGTAATAGGGCCCAGTTTGGCACCCTGCGGGTACGGAACCTTGCAAAAATATCGCTAATATATAAAAAATGAAAAATCAGTTAGAGCCTTAAGGCGCTCTTATCCCAGAAGAGTGACTCTCTGTCTTTTTCTTTACGTGTAAGGAGTAAAGAAAATAACCACACTTTTGTACTTTTTCGTTGTTTTTATCGGTTTTTAAATTGTTTAAAAATAAGGGATATGTTTATTAAAACCCACTTACGTGGTCGACCTAGAAAATTTAAAGAGCAATATTACCAGATATGTTTCGTTAATAAAAAAGTTGAATTATGGAAATGGCATGATTTGAAAGGTCTTATTACATGCTGTGTTCGTGAATTATTTCTATCGAGCAAAGTTTATCTGATCGTGTAACACATGCGTGGAAGACCTAGATAAAGGTTCGAACTATATTGCATATTTTTTTTTTTTGAAGTTTTAGACGATATTTGAAAGTTCTGTTTGACTTTGAAATTACTGATTTTGGGATAAGAGCGCCTGAAGAAGGGTCACGTCAAAAGAACCCGGACTAGAAGAGCTTGTATGACTAGATTGATGGATGTAGAAGAGACGAAAGAGGTGTGTCAGGATCGTAGCAGATGAAATCTATAGTCTCTGCCTACTACTCTGGGAGACAGGCGTGAATATCTGTATAAATGTAAAGAAATACAAACACTAGCAAAGAATTTAAAAGCCAGTTAAATTAATAACCATGATTTCATTTCCATTACCCATTGCAACATACCAATATCTTTAAAAATTCCAAAATTAAATTTTACATCCACGATACGGAACCCGAGCATAGATAAAGGTTCGAACTATATTGCGTTTTTTTTTTTGGTAGTTTTAGACGATATTTGAAAGTTCTATTTGACTTTAAAATTACTGATTTTGGGAAAAGAGCGCCTTAACCGATTACAAATAATTGTTACATTAACAAGGACTGCTGCCATTACCTTAACAATGCAATCTCTATAGTGGAGTCACCTATGCCTTTAAATGCCTGCTACGTAAGTATTGATGAGTAACTGTCGTCAACAAAACAATGAAATACTTAATTTTTTATTCTATATTGTACACGAAACATTATTAAGAGGCTATGCGAATTTTATTTTTGTTACTGTCACTCCAAGCGAAAAATCGCGCAGTGCGAGAGGGGCGGATTCAGGGCAAAAGGGAAAAAAGTTGGTTTTATATTTTTATTCAAATCAAATCAGCGTTTATTTGTTCAATTTTTGGTAAATTAATTAGATATTACATTGGGGTTGATCATGTGCATCGTTGTCATATTAAACATTTTAATTGTACAATTCCATAATATATACAATGTCTAAAATAATAATGAAAAATGTCAAGAAAGAAGTTACAAAGAATATGAACTTATTTCGTTGAATATGGATATGGAAATTTGTCTACCATTTCAAATTCTCCTCATAGGCAAAAAAACTCCTTTATAAAACTAAACTAGCAGTCAAAATTTCCAAAATCAAATATCTAGATATTGTTGAAACCCATCTAATAAAATATGTTTGAGTTCTTTACATGGCTACTACTCGTTAAACGAGGAGAAAAA
The DNA here is from genome assembly GCA_934047225.1 of Ypsolopha sequella. NCBI lineage: Eukaryota > Metazoa > Arthropoda > Insecta > Lepidoptera > Ypsolophidae > Ypsolopha > Ypsolopha sequella. The sequence goes on along the minus strand of OW204010.1, from coordinate 6,270,764 downwards.
GTGTGTTAGAAGACCTCATTTCAACAATTATTTCTATCGAGGAAAATTTATCCAAATATGTTTTCCAATTTCAAAACCCTAGATTATGTAGTCAAAATGCATATATCAGAATCTGATCATAATTTTCCTTGTATTTCATGAAATACACAGATAAGAAACACGCGTATTTTTTTGTTGAGTGTCATCGAGCCATGATCTTGACTAAAACGAAACAATTACTAAATAATTATACAATAAAAATTTCAGACACAAATTATGTTACATTTATATGTCGTTGGAAAGCTAGGGAAACAAGTTACAATTATTTTTGTATTCAAAAGTAAAAATTTAATATTTAAAAGTAAAAAAAATAAATAAATACAGAATTCTTCCAACCGAATTTTGCCCCTACCTTCAGTAAGTGTTATTGTTTTTATTATTACAAATTTATTGAAACAATTTACTTAAATAACATTAAAATGAAAATAAAAAGGACTAAAATAAATACATCTAAACTAAACTAAAAATATCCTTCAAAATAAACTAAAACACATTTTATTATTTCGAGAATTTTTGATCTCGTCTCTCCCTCTTGGCCGAAAGAATTTAAAGAGAGAGAGACGGTACATCCCTCGGCAGAAGCACAGTCGACCGAGGTTCAGAGCCCCAGGGAAAGAAACCGGCGAACGATGCGAGCAGTATCGAGCAGAACCGCCTTCTGCATCCGCGCTGGAAGCGAACTGCCGCGGAATCCCAAACGTCTCAGGTTGGTTTCAAGACTGGTTGGTATTAACCCGTTCGCGGATAAAACAACTGGGATTATTTCGGTGGATGCCACGCCCCACATGTCGGTAACCTCGTGAGCCAGGTCGAGATACTTCCTCCTCTTCTCGGTTTCGGCTTTCACGAGGTTCTCATCGTGTGGGATTGTGATATCCACCAAAAACACCCGAGACTGCGCCCGGTCCATCAACACGATATCAGGTTTATTCGTGAGAATAGTCCTATCCGTGATGACAGACCGATCCCAGTAGAGCTTGGCGCGGCCGTTTTCTAGTACTGGCGCCGGTGAGTACTTGTAATATGGCACCTTCTGATTTACGAGGTCGTACTTGTGGGCGAGTTCTTGATGAAGGATTTTGGCCACTTGGTTGTGTCTGTGCAGATACTCAGTGTTGGCAAGAGCGGAACACCCGGAAATAACATGTCGGAGAGATTCTCCAGGATGGGCACATGCCCGGCAGATGTCCTGGGTCCCATCCTTGATAATGTATTTTCGGTAGTTGCGCGTCTTGATCACCTGATCTTGTATTGCACAGACAAAACCCTCGACAAAACTTATTATTTCTATTATTATTGTTATTATTTTTTATTACATTTATTTATTTACACCTACATATGTATAGATACTTATACATACATATATAAAATATGTATTGCATACATATAAAGTAAAAAGCCAAAAGTAGGCTTTACGTGATTTAGGATTTTCTTTATTATTATTTATTATTATTGTCATAATTATTTATTTTCATTTGTAAAGACAATTTTATCTAGATTCAGAAAATATAATGCCTTCATTAGAATCTAACAACTATTTGACTATTTAAATAGATATCCTCAGATTTCTGAAACTCGCAAAAAAAAATCGCAAAACCTATAAATCTCCGAGAATTCTACAGGTTAAACACATCGCTGCTGGTGTGGCACAAGCGTCGATCGGCTGGAAGAAACACTAGTCGAGATTAAACTAGTCCAAGTCTCGCCTTAAATAAATGTTTTTTTTATAGATTACCTGCGGCTGCGCAAAAAACAGACGACTCGTAGACACAAGTATTTAAATTAGCAAACCCTAAACTTTGAAATTTAATTAATTTTTTGGTTGTTTTTTGAGTATTAAATGTTATTTATTAGTACTGGTAAATAAAAGGCACTAGTATGATGTATTTTATTACGTTGATTTTCCAACCGGTTTCGCCTTTTTGGGGCATTTTCAATGTGAATATTAGTGTCGATTCAGTGAAACACAATTTAATTTTTCTGACAGGAGTAAACTTAATCTAAGCGTTCTGTCTTTTTCTTTCTGTATCGAAAAGAAAAAGACAGGGCGTTTAAAATAAGGTTAGTCCTGTCAAATAAGTTAAGGCGATATGCGAAAAAAATACGGGTGTTCATTTCTGTGTATTTCATGAAATACACTTAAAATTATAATCAGTTTCTGATATATGCATTTTGACTATATAATCTAGGGTTTTGAAATTGGAAAACATGTTTGGATAAATTTTCCTCGATAGAAATCTCCCTTCACTCCTCGATCCTACAGCTGCCACTCTACAGTCCCCTCCTGTATACTACGTGGTTCACCGGTGTTTCGGGTCTTCGCACCCTTGCAGCAAAACTGCTGGCTGGATGAGTAACCAGAACAGAACAGAACAGATGGTTCTTCCAGGTTACGGAATGGCAACCACATGTGTGTTTTGAGTGTCCCAATGTCTAATTATGTGTGCAAATGAACATAATAGACATTCGGACACTCGTGCAGTCTATTAAGGCGATTACCATCGCCAAATTAGCAGCTCGATATTTGTCACTACAAATATCAACGGAAACGACATTGAAATAACGTTCATATCAGCGCGCAATGCATAGTGGCTGTTACGACGCTCGCTGCGTCCTTGAGAGGGCGAAATAGGAGAAAATTATACTTTTCACTTGGACGTGATTACTCGATTGAATAATCTTATGTTATGTTTATAGCTATAAAGTTTATCTATTTATCAAAGCATAGATGAATTCAATCGGCCAAGCCACTCAGGAGCAGTAGGGAATTTGTGGTCAAAAAACAATATTCAGTAAAAAAAAAAAATCATGTAGAAGTTTTGGTGGTATGAAAAAGAAAAATGTTGCATATGTTGTCTAAGAGTTGATTATTCATAATACATTTTTTCATTATTTTTGGTTTGGCCATAAACGAGGAGTAGGCTTTAGAAAGTACCCATTTGGCAATAGTAAGGGCCTTAAGAGAATATAAAGTCTGAGGTGTTTTAAAAGGTGACAGAAAAAGTGAATTTACACAAAGGTGGTGGAAGGTCATTCTAAAACTTTGCGGCAGCGTATTTGAAGCCTCCGGCTATGACGCCTTTAGCCTAGGTAGCCTGTCCTGCTAGCGTCCGTACATGTAGAGCTAACGAGTTGAACCACTTGTATATTATAATTTTAAATGCACGTGAAATATTTTTGGTCTAATTTGCATGTTACCAAGGCATAATATTTTATTTCTTGTAAGTTTTATGGTTCCATAAAGACGCGGAAACCCTAGCGAATATTCCATCGACGGCATAACTGAAGATCGGCTCGGCCAATGAGAAAATTTCTTGATAATAGATGTTTCACTGTCACACCGAAAGTTGCCAACATTCAATAACGTACTGTTTAGATAGATATATAGATAGATAGATAGATAGATAGATAAAAACTTTATTCAAAGCCTCTTACAAAAAAAAAACACAAAAATTACACTTTTAGAGCTTTACGAATAACAAATATATTATAATCCTTAAAATAATGACGATCTTTGACAGAAGCTGAAAGGGCGCTGGCTCAGCATACGCCACAGAATAATCTGTGACACTGATATTCTGCCAGTACCATGCATTAAAAAGATATATGTCGGTTAAGGCGCTACGAAAAAAATCGACACTTTAAGAACTTGCATATCTACTTCGGTAAATAATATATTATTTTAATAAAATAGTATAAGGGATCTGTTAAAACAGAAACGCAATTGGAGAAAGGCTCGATAGAAATATTTACTGAAATTAGGTATTTTTCGGCACCAATTCTCCTGGTTTGACAATTTAGAATGCCATATGGACTGCTATTATATTTTATAAGATGGGTTTTAACGATATCTAGGACAGCGGGCCTATTGTGTATCTCTAGTTGCCTTCTGGACTGGGTGTCTATCATCAAAAACATAGATATACTATCGAATTCCAATGTCCTAAGGATATTTTAGCACTTGAAGTGACGACACAGATTGTTAATAGTTCAATACCCACTAAAGGCAATTTTGAAATTTCAGTTTTTAGCTATGTTTTTGATGATAGGCACCTCGTGCAGTTGGCAACTAAAGATACAGAATAGGGGGGCTGGTTAAACGAAATTTTGATAGCAACTTTAGTACATTTTAAATTAATAAAAAAACCGACTTTTTGCTACTTTTCCACGAATCCGTCCCTCTCGCACGGAGGGTTTTGTCGCATATGGAGTAACAGGGATGCTAAAATTTTTACATATCGCCTTAATCAAATTAAGACAATGACCTTGTAAAATTGGAATGGTAAATATGCTTAAGTAATATGTAATAAATTTGACAATAACAAAAATAAAATAGACACATATAATGAGAAAAGGGGGAGGGAGAAGAGGGTTATTTATCAACATTTTTAGTATTTGCAATTAAGTATGCTGTTATTGTTGGTCTATAAGATACCGTTTGTAATGAAACTTGAATGTTGCTATTGTTTTTAAATTGCGGATTGGTGGTGGTATAATCCAGCATTTAGTGGCCTGGTATCTGAAACTCCCACAAAAGGCAGCCGAAGTATGTCTAGGAAAACCTGACTCGAAAAATCAATCATTCTAGACTATACTTAAAAAAGACACACACAATTCAACATTCTCTTTCAACCCACCACACAAATCCTCCTACACGCACACAAACACCCTCTGTTTCTATCCCAACCACAAACACATCCTCACGTCAATCAAAAAGTTTACGGTGTTACTACAAAACGGTGTTTAACTTTAGACAGTGTTTAAATCTGTTGTTGTCGCCATTTCTTTCATATTGTAAAAGAGTGACAGCAACAGATTTAAACACTGTTTAAAGTTAAACACCGTTTAAACACAGTTTTGTAGTAACACCGTTAGTCTTTAGGGAAGTAGTTTTTCCTTTTTTAATATATATATTTTTTATTGTAGTATTCTCATTGTCATCTTGTAAATATCATCTGTCATCCTGTCACCATTATTACTCTAACTGATGCGGGGCCCAGTGAGGCCCGAAATATATCTTGGACTATATTATGTTATGCTACAATAATTGTGTTTCTTTTATGTGTATTTACCTATATAATTATACATAAAAAACAAGCTGATATAGGTACTGAAAGGCGATATCTGGAAGCTTTAGTATAATAATTTGTGCCTCGAACCAAACGAAACGGCCGCTTTTGGTACAAGTTAAATTTAGCTCATCGAAGACGTTGTCTATAAAAACTATGATATTTAAAAATAGTTCATTGCTATATCTACACATTTACTTGAGCAGATTTTCAATAATTATTCTAGTAAGTAAAAAATTATTATTTTTCTAAAGTGGCAGCACTTCTGTGGCATATAGCGCCTTAAGCACGCTAAATAAGCAACTCGATGTGTGTCGGTACAAATATCAACGGAAACGACATTGAAATAATGTTCATTTCAGCGTGCCTTGAAAAGTGGCTGTTACGACAACCACTGCGTCTCCGGTTAGCGCAAAATTGGAGAAAATAATACTTTTCACATGGACGCCATGAACGGAAAAAAAATGTTGAACTTGAATTTTTTAGATCTAAAAATTTCCTATAATTTGGTGAAATAATGATTAAAATCGCTTTAGGCGTTTGGAAGGAGTAAGAGAATTCTTGTGTTAATCATGTGAAATTTTCGATGAATTTCGATTTTTTTTTGTCAAAACTAACAATAGAAAAACAGTTTATGAAACTTGCAATTTATTTTTGACTTTATGATGCCAATCATATATTTTTATGAAAGTTTTTGGACCACCCGTGTGGGAGGAGTAGGCCTTCAAAGACAGGTCCAAATTGCAGTTGGCGTATCCATTCGCCTTAAAGGGAAACGAGTCGTATCCTCTACGAAATGCACAACTTAAGATGGTTCTTCTTATTTTTGAACTACAAACATAAAATAAACGTGATTTATGGCATTTCGCGAACATAGTTTAATGTCAGTTGGGCTTTTCCGGCAAAATTTGGTTATTTTATGCATTACGTTTAAAATGTATGGGCACACATACTTAAAAGCGTGTTTTAGTTTGTGTGCCCTTACATTTACAAGGTAATGCAAAAAATAACCAAACTTTTGCCAGAAAAGCCCAACTGACACTAAACTATGTTCGCGAAATGCCATAAATCACGTTTATTTAATATCTGTAATTTAAAAATGAGAAGAACCATCTTAATTTGCGCATTTCGTAGAGGATACGAATTGTTCCCCTTAAGTGGGAACTAGTCGTAACCTCTACGAAACGCACCACTTAAGATGGTTCTTATTTTTGGATTACAGATATTAAAGAAATGTGATAGAGCTGATGCTGGGCTCGACTGTGGAGGTACCACCATCTTACTTGGAGACCCCTTCGAAGTAATTCGAGGGAGAGTAAGACGACAGCTCACAGGCAAAAAACCAGGAGGCCCACCATGCCTGGGACCGATGGATGGCGGTATATCCATCCCTAATAGCCGGGCCTTATATGGAACAGACTGGTGACGGGCAGCGGCGTCACTGGTGCGAGGGTTCCAGCACTGCGCTCACCAACCCGCCTGCCCAGCGTGTGTGAGTATGGGCAATTCTTCCAGGATGACCGCCGGGAGTGTCAAAGTCCTGGAAAGGCTTATGTCCAGCAGTGGACGAACTAGGCTGATGGATGGATGGATGGTGAACATAGTTAAATGTCAGTTAGGCTTTTCCGGCAAAATTTTGTTATTTTATATAAATGTATGGGAACACATACTTAAGGCACTACGGAAAAATATCGACACTTTTAAAACTTGCATATCTACTCCAGTAAAGAAGGTATTATTTTGATAAAATATAATATTATTATGTAAAGTAACACTGACTGCTTGGCTCAAGACTCTAAGGTACGAAGAAACAGAGAAACTTCTTCATCCTATATTATAAATTTAACAAAAGATGTTAATAGTGTTAAGTATTATATGTATACCATGGTAATATCATATTTTTACCGAAACAATAAAAAAAAATATATATATATATATATATATAGATACCTACAATACGCACAAAATAACTATTCACATCCACTCACCTACCCTTTACTTACTTACACACGCACCCTCACACACTACACACTCACACACACCCTTATATTCTCAGATTTCACACATATGCACACATTTACACACACTCACGAATAAGACCGTGCATTTAACTTTAATTGTCATGTAAAAATATTTAAATTTTCGTTATAAAGTTTATTACAATTATTTGTTTTGGTACAAATTTTAATAATTTATGGCTATGGAAGAGTGGGGTCTTCTGTTACAAGTATTTTATACTTACAAGAAGGCCTCAACAATGTTTTTGTTAAAATGTGTTTTTTTACCGAAATAAATATTTTTGTATTTTTGTATTTGTATTTTTGGAATATTTTTATTATGGTAAACAGAAACGCGATTGAAGGAATTCGGCTCGACAAAAACATTTATTGAAATGAGGTCCTTTTCAACACCATTTCTCCTGGTTTGACGATTTAGAATGACATATGGACTACGATTATACTTTATTAGATGGGTTTTAACAATTTAGAATGACATATGGACTACGATTATACTTTATTAGATGGGTTTTAACAATTTAGAATGACATATGGACTACGATTATACTTTATTAGATGGGTTTTAACAGTAACTAGGACCTGAGGGTTCTTAGTTGCCATCTGGACTGGGTGCCTATTATTAAAAACATAGATATACTATCGACCTCCGATTATCGAAGGATATGTTCGCACTTGAAGTGAGGACACAGTTCGTAAATACACTGGCCTGCAAAACTAAGTACTACACTTTTTAAATTTGATTTTTTCTAAACTATAGAAGTTAGCGATTTAAAATAAAAAACGTTTTATAGCAAATTTTATCAGCTTTCTTTGAAACTATAGAGAACTATAAGGACAACTTCACTATGTGATTATTTTAAATCTCTAACTTCTATAGTTTAGAAAAAAATCAAATTTAAAAAGTGTAGTACTTAGTTTTGCAGGCCAGTGTAGTTCAATACCCACTAAAGGCAATTTTAAAAGTTCAGTTTTTTCTATGTTTTTGATGATAGGCACCCAGTTCAGTTGGCAACCAAGGATACATAATAGAGGGCTACTTTTCCTCGAAACCATTCCTCTCGCACTATGGGTTTTTTCGCATATAGAGTAACAAGGACGACAAAACATCTACATATCGCCTTAAGGCGATATGTAAAAGTTTTAGCGTCCCTGTTACTCCATATGCGAAAAAATCCTCAGGGCGAGAGGGACGGATTCGTGGAAAAGTAGCACAAAAGTCGGTTTTTTATTAATATAAAATGTACTAAAGTTGCTATCAAAATTTCGTTTAACCAGGTCCTAGATACCGTTAAAACCCATCTAATAAAATATAGCTGCAGTCCATATGTCATTCTAAATTGTTAAACCAGGAGAATTGGTGTCGAAAAGGACCTCATTTCAATAAATATTTCTATCGAGCCGAATTTCTCCAATCGCGTTTCTGTTTTAACAGATCCCTAGAAAAAGAATCCAAAAATAATATACTATTTTATCAAAATAATACATTATTTACTGAAGTAGATATGCAAGTCCTTAAAGTATCGTTTTTTTCCGTAGCGCCTTAAAACACGCTTTTTGGCACTCGTTACATTTATATCCACGAAACCCTCTTACTTCGTTAAATTATACACTAACAACAAGTATTTAAGAATTAATTTATAATCTAACAAGTAGCATTTTAGACTTGATTTATTTCTGAAGTCTTGAACGTTGATTGAATTTTTCGTCCCACGACGGGCAAAATAATTTATTAAGTTAGGGCGTTTGTTATTAATTTTTTGTTACACTATACCAGGGTTTCTCAAAGTGGGGTACGCGAAGCCCCAAGGGTTCGCCAGTTGATCGTAGGGGTTCGTGACAAGATTTACGTTATGACGCCTGACTAGCTAGCTCGCGCGGGTAACATGAAAATTGAGCAAAATTGCTCCGAAAATCGAGTCAGTTTGCGACAAAAACAAGCCCACCTATCACATTTACTAATTAACAACATTACTTTGTGACTGTATTATCTTTTATATTTAAATAAAAATCCTTCTATGGCAAGTTTGTTTTAAAGGGGTTCGCAGTCGACTGGGAAACTTTATAGATGTACGTGGAGCTATAAGTTTGAGAAACTCTGCACTATACTAACGAGACATAATTTGAAGGTGATTAAATTCTAGATCTAGACAAGGAACAGACAAAAAATTAATGGCTAGACTTAAGTTTATTACATTATTTATGAAACGAAATGAAATATATTTATGTATCTAATGTCAAATATCAGATACACTTAGTACAGGTCGGTTTTAATGTAATATAATTAAATACTTAATTAATTTATTTTATATAATAAATAAAATACAAAAAAAAGTTAGGTTTACTTAAATTTAATAAATAAAAAATATAGAAATAAAAAGTATTATAAATATAGGCATATGTCTAATTAAATTATAAAGAGGGAAAGTTGCCAGCATTCTGGGCACCCTACCGGGGGCAGCCACCTGTACCTTTTTTGTTTGGGCGTTTTATTTATATGGTAAATTATATGAAAAAAAGGGCCTTAAATAACATACAATGATACCTAAAATTAATACTAAAATACCAAATTAAAAACTAAACTATAAATAAAACACATAAACAAAAAAATTTAAAAAATTATATTGTCTTATTTATAGTTTAGTTTTTCTTTTAGGACTATTAGGTTTTTAGTTTAATTTGTTATTTTAGTTAGTGTTTACTGAAAATATTATATTAGGATTATTTAGTTTTAATTTTTGGTATATATTTTTTTATTTGTTATGTAATTAATTACTTTTAGTGAAAGATAATATCGAATACTTATTTTATTACTGACTAAAATTATAAAGTAAATAGCTACTATAAAATTAATCAAAATGTAAAAGGTACATTTGTATCTGCCTTTAACTAATTTCTCCCTTTCATATTTTACGCTATGTATTTTATGATCGTTATTTTGTAAAAATCAATTAAATCTTGAATAACTTCCAAATATTGTAATAAATTAGTAATTTAGTGAAATAAATATATCATGTTACTTATTTGCGCTGTATAAAAGTCATTTTAAAATTACCTATTGTAGATAATGTCTAACATTAGCCCGTACACGTTCTATTATGTTTTTTTTTAAATCTAAATCCGTCGCTTGCGCATCTACTTAATTAAGGCTTGTCCAACGCCAACGACCTCGAACTGAGTAACTTTGTAACCATTTTATACGGTAACTATAGCGAATTTTAATAAAGGAAAAATACGTAGTAATCTACACGATACAATTAAATCTTGGATTTATTAACACGATCAGAGACGAAGCTCCCAACGGTAGTTTGGCTGTTTGAAAACAAAACAACGCGTACCAAAGTGAACCGCTAACAGTTGATCGCTAGTTTTTTCAATGGGGTCTACTTTTATAAAGGCCACCAGTTGGCGCCACTGGCACGTAAGGTATATGTCAAAGGTTTGTTAGGTTAGATTTACATAGAAGATCGATTTTTTGTTTTGCTTATCCATATAATATTATTTTTTTTTCTTTCTTAAATGCGAATAAACAATGCCGAAATGATGTGCAGTTCCGTTATGTTCCAAAACGAAAGGAGGACTTAAGTTTTGTTTTAGTCCCTCTTTTCTTTAGCTCTAATCTTAATTCATTTACTTTCATTGCACCGTACCTTGAATAATAAACCTGAAACTATGAATTTATGTCGACTAATACACAAATAACTAATAAAAAGCCATAGCTTTCGCCGTTTCGCGGGCATTTGACGTTTCTCTATACCTGTCGCCTCAGTGGCGCCACCTGACGTCGATAGTAGCCCTCATTAGACGGGGTATTTGTTGTCAATGCCTTTACGAAACCAAAGTAGCATCAATGCTGAATGGTATACTACCAAATTCATGCCAGAAGTTTTCACTGCTGTGTGCAACAAGCGGCCGAACACGCGCCTGCGCACTTAGCGCTCAAAACGAGGGACTTCCTGGACAGCACATCCGTTTAACTTTTGGGTTACATTCCTTAAGAGTGCACCGAGCTTTTTACACATACAAACACGTTTTTATAACCCTTGTTTGAAGTAGTAAACAATTAAATTAAAATCTAAGGAAATATATTAGTGTTACTGTGCATCCAGGCTAGCTAGCGGGAGCAGATTAAAAGATGGATCGTAGTTCAATAGATATATTTACAATTAGGAAGGAGGAAAAGATCAGGTTTATAAAAGTATTTATTACAAAAAGACAGCACTGGCCTCGATTTAGTCCTAGGTGAGCGCAGGCGGCTATCAAGCTCGAGTGGCACAGCGTCCAGATACTTCCATCAATTGTTGAAGATAGTGGTCGAAGGTAGAACAGGATAGGAGAGGAGAGTAGGAAGATAGTAGTCCAAAAGGAAAGGCTGGAACAAGGACAGTAACTGAAGAACTGTCCAAGACGCATCTGGCTCCCTCAATAATCGATATACCAGTTCAGTCTTAATGAGCTAGACATGACTTGGATAGAGTTTCACATTGAATTATTATATTTACATACCTGCAGTTAGGCAGCCTTTTTATTTCAGCAGTTTTATCAGTAACAATATGGTGACAATAATTAAATCAGATATTTATAATTTTCTTATCTGCAAGGATGCTTCTTTGGAAAATTCTCCCAAGAAGTTATTCTTTTGTTTTAGTTTTACGAAAAGAGAAAATTTTGAATTTAGATTTAATAAGTTACATTTGGCTTCGAGTGCCAGCAAAACCAAAAGAGGTTATCGAAAAATAAGGATCAAGAAGTATTACAAATATTGCAATGCTACAACTGGGTATATATACTAGACTGTATACATAATGGAAACACGATTTGATAAAGTTGGCTCGATAGAATAAATTCGCAAAGTTACCTCTTGTAGAGCTATTTTTTCCTCTATTTCCCTACTTTTTTATATAAATAAGTAATTTAATATGATGATTCATTTACTAAAATAAAGTTAATAGACGATTGGGGCGTTTATACTTGATAGTTTTTTATTTAAGAACAATTTAACAAAAATTGCAAAAGTTTGGTTATTTTCTTTAGTATTTACACGTAAAGAAAAAGACAGAGACAAATTCAAACGCTCGGTGCGCCCTTAAAGCCCTGATTTACCACCGTGCGACCTTTTTCATTCCCTAAAATGAAAAATTTACTCAAAGGGATACAGTTTTCATCGCCGGAAGATGCACTAGCAATGTTCGAGAAAGCCGTAGAAGAGATGTCTGAGGCGGACTGGAAAAAGTGATTCGAAAATAAATTGGTTTAAATAAATGACTGTTTATTTTCAGATTAAAAATCCATAGGTAGGTTAGTGTTAGTCTTAAAACTATGTTAGTAAAACAAAGGGAACATGTATATAATTGATTATTTAAATAACCCAATGGATCTTTCCATCCAGAATTTCTGGATGGGACAATCCATTTAGTCCGCAATCGTCTTCAGGATGCCGTTGCCACTGCCCCGTAGTCTGAGTAGCATAGAGGCAGTTTTTGGTTTAGACGCATGAAACTGTAAAAATGCTGGTGGAGAGTTGTTTGAAAAGATTCAATAATAAAATTATAAACCGTAGAACATTTTTTTTACTATCGCAAAAATTTCCGAGTGTCCCACGTATTGGTTGTTTACAAATTTACATTGTAAATAGCATTAAATAAATTATGCAACTAATATTGTGTAGTTTGCGAGTAGGTACATAATTTTTATTACATTTTATAAAAAGTGTTGTCCGATGTGAGCCCTACTTTCAACAACAACGAAACAAGTTTTTATTGTTAATCCGACTCACTATACAGGTTCTAATTAGACAGATCACTTTAAATGAGAACACTTGAACTTAAACAACTTTTCCCAGACGATGTGTGACGCCCTTTATGACAAGCAATCAATGATATTAGAAGACAGTTTAGATAGGTTATCCACACAAATTCAAATTCAAATAAAGTAGAGCCACTGAGTGATGGCACTTATGACAGCTGCATTTAGTGATGAGGTACATTTCAAATTTCGGTTAAAAATAAAAATCAAGTGTGAGTTTACTCAACATTAGACACGTCATTCAACATTCAACATAATGACACAAAAGGAAAATGTGCCAAAACCAGTGGCGTAGCTATCGGAGGGCTATGCGGTGTAGTGCCCCGGGGCCCCAAGAGATGTTTGAATATCTAAATCGAAAAAAGTATTTTACTATAATTTATTTTCGTTTAGTTTAACTTCGTCATTGTTTTGTTTTTAAATATTATTGCGTAACTTGGCGAACTCAAACACGACCTATAAAACATGAGAAACTATTAAAAAAAAAACTTTGTTTCTATACGAATTCTATTGGACAATAAAGCAACATTCAAATCGAAATATAATAACCGAAACAAGTAGTACATCACTATCAACAATGAAGTATTACATTTTTTAATTCACACTTGCTTATAAATAATTACGATACTTTGTAGGCATTTAAACGTCATAGGCGCCATCACTCAGTGGCTCTACTGTAGTTTATTTTGCAAAGTAGGTATATTCAAGGTGACTTTTTGATCATCGTCCAAATTCATGCTGGAGGCTTGGTAAGTGATCAGCATCATGAATCGATAACAAATTTTGTGAAATTCGTACATTGAAATTTCGACTTCCCATGGTAATTCACTCCCAGTCCTGAGTGAATCACTATGGGGAGTCAAAATTTAGTTTTATGAATTTTACAAAAATCGTTATTGGTTCATGATGCTGATGAGTTACCAAGGCTCAAGTATGAATTTGGACGATGTTCACAAATTCACCTTGTATCATACACTTTTTACACGTCAAATTTAATCTAATAAAATTAAATGTAATAAAATAATAAATCTACATGGATTAGATTAAAGGTTTATTTAATTTATGTTGTAGCAATATATATACGATTTAAATGATTAGAATACTCAACTCAACTCAACTGGTCCAGATCGGACCCGAAATATATCTTGAGCAGTTTAATTTTGCAATGTAAAGTATTTTATTTAATTATTTATTCCTATATATTCATAAAACAGGTAAAATACAAGGTGACTTTTTGATCATCGTCCAAATTCATACTGGTGGCCTGGTAAGTAATCAGTATCATGGATCAATAACAATTTTTGTAAAATACGTAAAATGAAATTTCGACTCCCCATAGTGATTCACTCGGAAATGGAAGTGAATTTCTATGGGAAGCCGAAATTTCATTTTACAAATTTCACAAAAATTGTTATTGATCCAAGATACTGATCACTTATCAAGACTCCAGTATGAATTTGGATGATGATCAAAAAGTCACCTTGTATATATTATACAAGGTGAAATCCAATCAACCGCCCGGACCCACACCGGAGACCCGGCCAGGGACCAGGAACATGGTCACACAAGATTCGAACTTCTAAAACGGCACACAACATAAATGACTTTAGTAAATTACGTAGCATCGCAATGTCACATTGACACGTGGAAGTCATAATTATCGTGAGCGAAAAAAAACAAGACTGTTATGTTGTATGTATATATATAGCGCACGATGGACGTCGCACGGGAAGATGCACAGCAACACACATATATATACAAGGTGACTTTTTGATCATCGTCCAAATTCATACTGGAGGCTTGATAAGTGGTCAGAATCTTGGATCAATAACAATTTTTGTGAAATTCGTAAAATGAAATTTCGGCTTCCCATAGAAATTCAGTTCCAGTCCCGAGTGAATCACTATGGGGAGTCGAAATTTCATTTTACGAAATTCACCAAACTTGTTATTGATCCATGATACTGATCACTTACCAAGCCACCAGTATGAATTTGGACGATGATCAAAAAGTCACCTTGTATATATATGTGTGTTGCTGTGCATCTTCCCGTGCGACGTCCATCGTGCGCTGACGCCAACGCAATACTGAGCTCAGGTTTGCAAATTAGCCAAGTTTTAACGTGCCACTCGCGGATCGCCTATAAACCTATCTACACTTTCTTTTATATCATTGCAGTTTGCAGGCAATGGATAAAATATTGTCTGATTTCAACGCTAAATTAAATATTTCATGGTAAAGGTTGAAAACTTTTTTACTGCAAGTTTATTCTGCAAATATCACAAAAAACACGTGTCAAAAGTGCTTACGAGTGAAATAAAATCTCTTTGGAAGAGTTTGCAGAAATTGCTAAGCTGCAACACACCGTTTTTTTAGCATGTATTTAAATGATCATTTTTATTTTGTATAATAACAGCAGCAGAAATATCTAAACGATCATCTTCTTTAATGATTGATCCTCTTTCACTGAGACATGAAATAAATCAAATCAATCAATATTTTAATGATTGATCCTCTTTCACTGAGACATGAAATAAATCAAATCAATCAATATTTTAATGATTGATCCTCTTTCACTAAGACATGAAATAAATCAAATCAATCAATATTTTAATGATTGATCCTCTTTCACTAAGACATGAAATAAATCAAATCAATCAATATTTTAATGATTGATCCTCTTTCACTAAGACATGAAATAAATCAAATCAATCAATATTTTAATGATTGATCCTCTTTCACTAAGACATGAAATAAATCAAATCAATCAATATTTTAATGATTGATCCTCTTTCACTAAGACATGAAATAAATCAAATCAATCAATATTTTAATGATTGATCCTCTTTCACTAAGACATGAAATAAATCAAATCAATCAATATTTTAATGATTGATCCTCTTTCACTAAGACATGAAATAAATCAAATCAATCAATATCTTAATGATTGATCCTCTTTCACTAAGACATGAAATAAATCAAATCAATCAATATTGTAATGATTGATCCTCTTTCACTAAGACATGAAAAAAATTAAATCAATCAATATTTTAATGATTGATCATCTTTTACTAAGACATGAAATAAATCAAATCAATCAATATTTTAATGATTGATCCTCTTTCACTGAGACATACAATAAATCAAATCAATCAATATTTTTTATCTGTTTTGAGCTACGCAAAAAACGTTAAGTTTGATAGTTCCATGTTGGGCCCCAAAACTAAGAGAAATAAGCGTTAAATATTAAAGTTTGGATACATTTTTCTTTTTCAAGTTTTTTTTCTTGTAGTCCTTTTTTGTGTCTATCATAGATTCTGTTAAAACTAGAGACGTCGGCTCGCTCCGCTCCGCTTCGCTCGGCTGCTGATTTTATCAGCATACATAAAATTCAAAGTCCTGACTGACTGACTGACTGACTGACTGATATATCAACGCACAGCCTAAACCGCTGGTCTTAGAGACTTGAAATTTTGCATATAGATACCTTATATGGTGTAGGCATCCACTTAGAAAGGATTTTTCAAAATTCACCCCTTAAGGGGGTAAAACGGGTGTCCAAAGTTTGTATGGGGAAACAAGATTAGTTCGACTATTTTATTTGAGACTTCACAGGAGTACTCCTATCCTTATATATCCTTATATATATCCTTATATATATTAAATCTATAAATGAGTAAACATGTGTTTCGGGTTTTTTCAGAATTCAACCCCTAAAAGGGGGAAATGGGGTGACAAATTCTGAAAATCAACATGGGTATCGTTTGTATTGTTTATCGGGTCGCTAATTACAAAAACAACATTGATTTTAAAATCCAACGTGGTGGACGTGAAAAAGGCTTTTCCAGAATTCAACCACTAAAGGGGGGAACTGGGGTGACAAAGTCTGGAAACCAACATGGGTATCGTTTGTATGGTTAATCGGGTCGCTAATTACGAAAACAACAACGATTTCTAAATCTAATGTAGTGGACGTGAAATACCATCATCCCCTGTTGGGGTGCGATGGGGTTGAAATGTTGAAATGTGTAAATATCAATATGGGTAACATTAAAAACTTAACTAAAGATGACCTAAAAGTAAAAAATCCAACAAAGTAAACCTAAAATAATTACAATAAATAGAAAATACTGGCCAGATCGCTGCCGTCGTTAGGAAGGGTGCCCAAAAGGCTGGCGGCGTTGCCACGTTGAATGGCCAAACTAATTCTTTGGCCAAAGTAGCTTCCAGCCCTTCGGTCACCTGAAGCGTCGACCAAGCACGACGAAATTTCTTTATAAAGTCGCCGCGCTTCCGAACCCCACGGCCCAAGAGTTTCTACAGCAAAAGGCACAAATATGAAGCCCTCGCCAAGGGCTCCATATATGCGCCTTTTTAAAACTTCAGCTTTTGCGGCTGCCGCGCCTGCCCTTATTGCGGTCACTTGGACATGGGACTGTGCCAATGTGTCAACGCACGTTGCGTCCCATATCAGTGACCGCCCGTTTTTCCAAGGAATGAGCGTCATTCCGTCGGGCCGTCTGCCGTCATCGCGTGCTATGCCCTTTGGCTCTAATATAGCCGGCACACTGGCACTGGCAAGGGCCCGACGAATGACGTCATTCAAGGTAGCGTGGCGCGACAGACGACCAGCACTATGCTGACAAGATAGGCCGTGGTGGCCCAATTGATCGACACTGTGTCCACAACTCATCCACAATATGGGTTATAATTTTTTATGGTTTTTTGGGACGTTAATTATGAAAATGGCATCGATTTTGAAATTTAATATAGTGGACATGAAAATTCTTGAAAGTATGTGTACCAGAGCAAATCGGCTGTAACAGACGGACAGACAGACCAGCCACACAAGTGATCCTTTTAGGGTTCCATTTTTTCTTTTGAGGTATCTATCTATCTATATATCCACAACCTATTTATCTATATATCTGTCTATCTATCTATCTATCTGTCTTTCTATCTATCTGTCTATATCCTAGCAAAAAATCTTTGGAACGGAAGGTGGTACATCCCTAGGGTTTGGACCATGGGGTGCCAAAAAAACTTTTTTTTTATGTCAAAACTTTGACGGCCTGTATCTCCCAAACGGTTGGAGTTAGACCTATGTTGATGGGTGTCTAGGAAAAGGTCTCGATGAGATCTACCTGCTGAAAGTGTCAAAACTTTACAGACCCGTATCTCCCAAACGGCTGATGCTAGACACATGTTCATGGTACTCTAAGAAAAAGGCTCGGCGAAATCTAGGCGACGGTAAAAAAAAGTCGAAAAAAAAATTACCAAAAATTTTGATTGGCCATATCTCCAATTGTAAGGACTTTGGGTTTTAACTATAGTGATCGGTCAACTGACCGATCAACTGACTACAACTGACAACATGACCGAAAAAAAAAATTTGAATTTGACAGGTTTTGACAGTTTTTTGACAGATCCAAAATATATATTCCGATTTTCATGAAACTCGGTATCAAGGGGCATTTAGGGTAGCCGATTACGCTGCCGTATTCAAATTTGATATTTTTTGACAACTGATAGGGATTTTGACTCTTTTTCGAAAAAACTTTAATCGGTGAGTCCCGGTATTTGGCACGAGGCCGAAAAATGAGCATGCGAATTTTTCGGCCGAGCACTACACCTTGACTCCCAGAGGGAGTGAAAGCACTTAAAATGTTTGTTTCTAAAAAAAAATGTCATTTGTTTCCTGTAGGCCACGCGGGCGAAGCCACGGGCAGAAGCTAGTATAATATATTTATAAACGTATTTTGGATTTGTTATTCAATATGTTCCTTAAATATATAGTGCCATTAACCCGCTATGTAAATAAAATACGACTGCCTTTTTTCTGTGTATTTAATGAAATACACAAATATTTTAATACATTTCTGGTATATGCATTTTTATTAGGGTTTAGATTTTAGGAAATGTGTTTGGTTAAATTATCCTCAATAGAAATAATTATTGATATAGCGTCCTCAAACGCACTTTTTCTCCTCGTTTGAGGAATAGGGACCATATACAGAACTCAAACATATTTTATTAGATGCAATTTAACGATATCTAGATTTTTGATGTCGGTAATTTTGCTAGCCATTTTAGTATTTTTTTATTAAAATAATTTCCCTTTCGTCCTGAATCCGCCCCTCTTGCACTGCGCGTTTTTTTGCTTGGAATGACAGTGACAAAAATAAAATTTACATTTAAGTGTTAAAAAAGTAATAGGTATTAAGTGATAAAAACTATTAATTTATATCCTGTAAACACACCTAGATCTTGAAAAATCCATTAATTAAACAAGTTTAATGATTTATGTATTCACGCTACAGACGACAACATACAAGTATAATAAAGTCGCGGTCTAATGCAGGGGTCTCCAAAGGACGGCCCGCGGGCCACGGCGGGCGCTGGCCGGACATGCCCGGTTTCTAGCCCGCTAGTTTATTCGGAATCCACAAACTTTAAGACTGTACCTGAGCCTAGACCATGACCAACTCCAGTCTATCTAGGATTCGTTTGAAGAAATTCAGACTCTCATTGTATTGAAAAAAATATATTTGGTTTATTAATCTTTTCTCTAGGGATCTTACGTATAAACAATGTATTAAGATTTATACTTTTGTCAAAAAAAAATGTTTTGTATCCTCTTTTTTTTTGGTTTTCAAACGTTCGCTTGAAGAACGCGGTTAAGAGATCGACTTGATTTTTTTTTATAAAATAGGTAATAGAAATATGAAGGTATATCACCTAAATTCAATATTTTTTTCCCTACAAAATATTTCAGCATTAGCTAAAAACACACCAATTTGTTGTTTCGCTGCGTGATCACTAGTATTACGCGTCTAAGAACAAGAGGCCAAAGAGCCAACATATAAAATTCAAATTCAAATTCAAATAGTTTATTTTGCAAAGCAGGTATAGATATATACACTTTTTACACGTCAAATTTAATCTAATAAAGAAAATATATGTAATAAAATAATAAATGTACATGAACTAAATTAAAGGTTTATTTAATTTATGTAGCAATATATTTACGATTAAAATGATAGGTAAAATATATATTATACAAGGTAAAATCCAATCAGCCAATAATCGCCTCTATGAAAAGCAAATAAAGTCTTTGCCATTAGACTTATTGTGCAGCACAGGTAATAAAAAAAGTTGCTAGAGTATGCCATCTTCTTAATACCCCAATAGTACCATCATCATCATAACCATCACCATCACCATCACCATCATCATCATCATCATCATCATCATCATCATCATCATCATCATCATCATCATCATCATCACCATCATCATCGTCATCGTCATCATCATCATCATCACCATCATCATCATCATCATCATTCATCACCATCATCATCATCATCATCATCATCATCATCATCATCATCATCATCACCATCATCATCATTCATCATCACTACTATCATCACTCCCAAAAAGTTTCTTTGTTCCTCCTTCTTTTCAACAGATGTCACTTTTAAAAAAAAAATAATAATAATATATTCTTTATATGTCATATTTATACCTCATTCGACTGATGACGACTCCACAGTAGGAGTCGAAATATATCGTGTATTAATTGTTTTTATTATTTATATGCTCCATATCTATAAATAATTAAATGCCAAACTTATAATAATAACTCACAGCCGATATTAATAGAAACGTTATCATGCGTATTTCACTTAAAGTTACGTTATTATAAGAATTAATTGGTTTCGAAATATATTTCGGCTAACTTGTTCGACTGACGACGGCCACAAGTTGGCCGAAATATATTTCCAAACCAATTAATAATTTTTATTTATATATTATAATATATTTAAAACAATAAAAGGCCAAAGAAAAGGCTTAAAATATTATTTACTCAGTTATTATAAGAATGTTATTTATAATCCTATTTCAATAATAATAATAATACAATTAGCGAGCTTAATACTAATTAGTATTTTCTCCCAACTAACCTTTGGCAATGAGGAAATTGTTGAGGGTAGTGCCATACTATTTAAAAGGGATGATATTGAAAATAGTACTTAAATAATAAATAACTAGACTAAATCCTAATAAACATTTCAAGGTGCACGGCACACGCTTCGGCTAACTCCGTAGTAATGGTCAATGTCCTTGACACTTGCCAGAAGTACCAACCGAAATTGCGAACGGAGTAGACTACACCCCTGCGCCCTGCCCAAAAGATATGTCACTCGCCGGCTAGTCCCAAATACGAAAATTTGGAATGATGAGGTCTTGGCTCTCGGGACTAAGCGGGGAAATCAGTGTGGTCCTGAGACTAAAAAGTTTGGAGACACCTGCTAACGCAATATTTTATTGAATTTTACGACTTTTTAATTAATTGTATAGACGATTAAATGCATGTTTTATTTAACATTTACCGCCTCTGTGGCTCGATCGTGTTGACCCCTAATCCGAAGGTCGCTGGTTCAAATCCGTAGGCTTTGTTTTCGGTATGCGTGCTTCAGAAGAAACGTTAAATTGTAGATACTGTAACATATAGCTAGGCAATATGTTAGGTTTAGGTAAGGCTAGGTTTTATAGTAAGGCGCTCTTATCCCAAAATCAGTAATTTCAAAGTCAAATAGAACTTTCAAATATCGTCTAAAACTTCCAAAAAAAAATACGCAATATACACTGGTGGACATAAAAATCGACTCAAGCATTGTTGTTCTACATTTAAGGAAATAACCCAATCATACAAACATAAACATATGAAATATATAGCATATCATTTTAAAGGTATCGGCTTCCACCTTTAATTAAATGCATTTTTGTCTTAAAGCATTTGCTATACAGGCTGTAATTTTTTTTTTAAGTGATGAATTAATAAATATTGAAATAATCAAATAGCGAAAAATTGAAAAAAAAACCTTCTTTTACAAAATCATTAATTTATTAATTAATTAATTTTAACATTAATACTTCGTGTTCCCCCCTCTAGCCCTTATAACTGCTTGCAGCCGGTTCTTCATTGACCTAATAAGTTTTTAATTAATTAAATGAATTTCACGTCCTGTATAGCGAATACTTTTAAACCAAAATGCATTTATTCAAAGATGGAGGCCTATACCTTTAAAATGATATATATATTTCATATGTTTGTTTGTATGATTGGGTTATTCCCTTCAATGTAGGACAACAATGCTTGAGTCGATTTTTATGTCCACCAGTGTAGTTCGAACCTTTATCTAGGTCTTCCATGCATGTGTTACACGATCAGATAAACTTTGCTCGATAGAAATAATTCACGAACACAGCATGTAATAAGACCTTTCAAATCATGCCATTTCCATAATTCCACTCTTTTATTAACGAAACATATCTGGTAATATTGCTCTTTAAATTTTCTAGGTCGACCACGTAAGTGAGTTTTAATAAACATATCCCTTATTTTTAAACAATTTAAAAACCGATAAAAACAACGAAAAAGTACAAAAGTGTGGTTATTTTCTTTACTCCTTACACGTAAAGAAAAAGACAGAGAGTCACTCTTCTGGGATAAGAGCGCCTTAAAGGACTATTTGTTCGTGTTTAGTTGGCAATCGATAACCTTTATGGATCGACATACGTCGCATTGACTGAATTATTTCGTGTTTTCCAAAAATAAATACAGATCCAGTATAAAAGATCATTCAGACAAAACACGAGCAAGATTCCTTAGAGAGTCCCATCGGTGTGAAGGTGGCTCTCCATAAATAAATATTCCTTCGAGAGTTTTGACGAAGTACGATAAGCGAGTGCCCTACGAGGTTCAGAGCTCCCCTCCCTTAATGTGCATCTGTTAATTAGGAAGAAATAGAAAAAAAAAGAAATAATACAAGAAGGCAAAGTGAAAACAAAGTAGTATAATTTAGCAAAATTCCTACGAGATCCCGAGTAGACTGCGTGCATATTACAGTGCATATATGTAGGGGAAGGTTGCCCAAATTGTACCGTTCCTAAATCGCACCCCTCGCAATATCTACCAAACTAAGAAGTATATTTTTATAACGGCAACATTTTTTTATGCGCTACCAACATAACAACCAAGGCACCATATTGCTTTCTGGCAAAGAGACCAGAGTATCATTTTATTCAATAAACATTGTTTTTGTCAGTTTTTATAAAAAATTTCAACCGAAAACTGTAGTGAAATAACAATAAATTTTATGTTATAATAGACTTGTAATTTGAAAACAGTGTATATTAAGGACTGTGTAAGTTATTTTGCAAAAAGCAAAATTCCGGTTTTTAATATATTTTTTCCATTTTGTTGGTCAAATGTCTCTGTTGCTTATATCGTACCACCATAACGTGCCTAAATCGTACTTTAAAAAAAACAAAGAATAACTAGATTTTATTTAGAAATTATCAACAATCAATGCTTTTAAATGAAACTATGAATACTGCTTGCTTAAGAAAGCCGAGAGAGGCTAGAATATATATTATAAGATGGTTGATATTGATATGTCAGAATAAAAAGAACAAAACATTTTAGGTATGATATTTTTGTTTACTGAGGGAATTTAAGATGTTAATTTGGATAGTATTTTACTTAAAAATGGTAGTACATATTTACTAAGTACGATTTGGGATACCATAGGAACAAATTAGGTTACAAGTTTCCTATATCGTATCATTTCGAAGCTTTTTTAAAAACAGAAATATTTTGTATTTACCAATAAGCAATAGTTTTAACTAAATAAAACGTTGATTAATAGATAACTGCTCTTTGCAATAAGACAGAAATCAAAACCCTAAACCGTCACATTTCTAAGAAAATTTCAGTTGAACCAAAATTGGTCCAATATGCGCAACCTTCCCCTATATGTATGCACAAGCCCAAAATACAAAAATTCTTTATTTACTTTATAAAATGGTTGTTTTCTGGGGTGGGACTTCCCCCTTTAAGTTTAAAAACCTGTATTAAGTGAGACCCGCTCTTTCTGCGGATGGCACTTCAGCTCCGTAGGCCAAATTAGTGAACTGATAAAAAAAAACGGTCAATTGCGAGTCAGACTCGCGTACCTAGGGTTCCGTATCGTGGATGAAGATTTGAATTTTGTCTTTTTTTTTCGTGAATTTCTCAACCGCTATATTTTTCCTGTAATCCTTACGTAAGCAAATATTACCATGATTTTTTTCTTATTTTTCGGTCCACCAGTTTTGGAGATAAGGGGGGGGGAACGTACATTTTTTTGTTGTTTTTCAAGGATTTCTCGAAATAGATGTAAGTAAATATAGAAAAACTATGTATTTTTACAATCAGCTTTTCAATACCAACAATTTGATAGCGATATTGTATTTTTATAAAATATGTTTTTAATTTATTTTACTTTTTTTTATATTTCTCATTTGTGTTCAACTTTTTTTTAATTTGCTGTACTTTTCGTGTAATTGGCCAGTTATGTGTGATCTATAGGTTTAGCCAACATTTTTTTCATCTTTTTTAGTTCACCGGTTTCGGATATCGGGGCATGCTTTTTTTGTGGTTTGTCGAAGATTTCTCGAAATTAGTGCCTGTAAATATAGCAAAGGTATATATTTTTATAATTAGCTCTTTAATATCTACAATTTGGTATCCATATTGTATGTTTAGAATAATAATTTTAATTTTTCGGACGAACGGTTGCTTTTGTACCTTTTAGGTACAACGGAACCCTAACAGTATTGAGGAATGAATTATTGAACACTTTTTTATTCTGCTTGCATTTGTATGGACACAATATTTTTTCTTTAAAAATGACTCGTCCCAGGTACACTTTTTTATAACAAGAGAAACATTTATTTGTATCTTGTTTTTCCAAAAAAAATTGTTGATTGTAGGTTTATATGAATTTTATTGGATAAATAGGTTCCGCCCGCGGCTTCGCCGGCGTAGATTTTGTTTTTGCGAAGCTGAAAAAGGATTTTGACCCATCCTCGTGACAGATGTCAAAATTGACAGATTTCACAAGTGACAGATGTCTGTCAAAACTGACCGCTGATAAAAGATACCAGATCCCTCGGAAGCATTTTTCCGGTATAAAAAGCATTTAACGGATATCAAAAGTGACGGATGTCAAATTACTCTCTGAAAAGTCTCCTACCATATAATGAAAATCTCGTCAAAATCGGTTCAGCCGTTTCAGAAATTAGCCCGGACAAACAGACAGGAGAAATAAGAATTTTGAAAATGCGTGTTTAGTTTTTGGTAACGTACAAATAATCATTATGAACTTAAGAAAAAGCCTTTATTTGGAAACCACAGACAGATATTTCAATTTTATGTATTTGTATAGATGGATACTGGATATGGTTTATTAAAAAAGGCATGTAATGTTGTCGATTTAAAAAAGGGTCGCGTTGGAGACAAAGTAATTCGTTAGTAACAAGTTTCAAGTTTGAAATTGATCCGTTAGGTTGGGTTAATCCTTTCGGGATTAGGGTTTGATAGATGAATAATAATTTTTAGGGTTCCGTACCCAAAGGAAAAAAAGGAGCCCTATTAAGAGCGGTTTCGCAGCCGGATTGTAAAAACCCGCCTTTTTCTAATTTATCGAAACAGAACACTTAACCTTAAACCTTATAACCTATGTATTGTGTATGTTGCCATCGCAAAGTTTCCATTGGTTTCTGTGAATTAGATATTCAAAAATTTTGAATTTAATAATGTCCAGCCTCATAAGTCATAACTTTAGCACCGTTGAAGATAAAGACTTGAAAGGAGACGGTCAGTTCCCCATAAAAAAAATATATTGTGGTCAATGATAAAGAACAAATTCAGAATAAAACGGTTTGACTATCCATTTAAAACGGACACCATATTATAATAACATTTTATTATAAATCGTTTTTTTTTGAGGTTATTTTCATATGGCATTGCGAAAATAAACTTAAGCGCGTTTGAAACGTTCATAGTTGTAACAATGTTTCACGGTGATTCTGATATATTTAAAAGGGTCATGCTCAAATGTCAGTCGTAATGTAATCTCTATCAGAATCCAGAAGAAAAGCATGAATCGTGAAATAAAAAGCTGTGACTGCCGATTGCGTCACGCATGACTCCATCAAAGCACGGTGGAAGCATAGTTTGTGGACTATTTGGTAGATGGCGCCCTTTCGTTTCGTTCGGTGTTCGCTCTCATGACTGGCTGCGACATTAAATACTTATATTATTTTTCAATGCATGTGCTCGTAAAGGTTCACTTTTTATGCATCAAAACCGAACAAAAAGTCGATTATTTTGCCCTAGGGCTTTATTATTATTTTTTTTTTAATTTGTTTGCAATGGTTGGCTAACCTGCAGCTTTTCCTGTGAACCATAGATGTTATACTTTTTTTTCCACTGTTTAACGGCTCTGGATACAATCCTTTTGAGCCAATCATAATTTAAAGTTCACAAGATTATATTTGTTTTCATTTCCTCACACTATGCATTGAAAAATGTAGTATGATACACGGGCGTAAAAGCAATAAATTACTCGGTTACGTTTAAAACACTCGCTACGCTCGTGTTTTAAATCGTCCTCGTAATTTATTCCTTTTGGCCCTTGTGGCATAAACTACTATTAATATGTGTGTCCGTGTTATTATGAAAGTGGAACTAGCTACGAATAAATCTAACAGAAATTATAGTATAAATTTATTTCATGTACGCGGTTAAGGCCGATTCTGATCATCTCCTTTGGTATAAAATGGCATTAATTTGCCTATATGATATAGTGTAATGAAAAAACAAATTGTTGAAAATGTTGCTACAACAAAAGAGAGATATTTGTGCAACTGTAACATAACTTGAGACATTGCACGAGTGTTCTAACTATGTTCTATCCACCCATCAGCCTAGTTCGTCCACTGCTGGACATAAGCCTTTCCAAGACTGCCACTCCCGGCGGTCATCCTGGAAGAATTGCCCATACTCACACACGCTGGGCAGGCGGGTTGGTGAGCGCCGGAACCCTCGCACCAGTGACACCGCTGCCCGTCCCCAGTCTGTTCCATATAAGGCCCGATATATTGTTGTATATTTATTTATATACAGTATATACACTAATATGTATATTAATGTACGTTTATTTGTGTATTTATAAGTAGATATGTTTATATAAATATTATTTGTTATATTATTATGCAGACATTATTAAAAGTTAATATTCATAAATTAATTGATTAAGTAACTTATTTGGCACTACCCTGGTAATCTCCACATCACCAAAGTTTAACTGGTAGAGAATGCTAATTAGCATTAAGTTCGCCTTTTTGCATTGTATACTTATTTTTGTGCAATAAAGAATTTACATACATACATGAATGTTTGTGATATTCGCACATGACATGACAATACTGATAGTTTATAGAACAAAAGCAGTCGATGTCAATATATATTGTCAATCACTTGAATCCAATATTGATAATGTAATATGTTGGGTGTAACATGTGACATTGGTATTTCTTACGCATTGTTCATATATAAATAGTATTTAGTGCGGAGATGATGAATATAACCATTAACCATTAAATTTAACGAATATTGAGAATTAACCATCATATATATCAAACTTAAATAACAAAAAATTTACTTTATAATAAAACTAGATAAATCTATAAAATACTTAAAACTTAAACAAACTAAACGCCTAAAAATAAATATATTACAAACTAAACTAACAAACAAAATACAAATGCAAATGATTTAAAACAAATAAAAGACATTATTTAAGTCGTCGCTATCGCCGGGCAGGGTACTGTGATGTGCACACCGCGCACTCGGGATCTCGTGAGGATTTTTTTATGATTATAATATTTTATATTTTGTTTATCTTCTTTATATTTTCTTTTTTCACTTTATATGCCCTAATTATCATATATATATTAAAGGAGGGGAACTCTAAATTTGGTAGAGCACTCGCTTCTTATATTTCTTCAATAATTTACGGATGGAGAAGCACATCCGCACTAATCGGACTCTCTGAGGAATCTTTCTATATGGAGAACTACGTCCGCTCTAATCGGACTCTCTGAGGTATCTTCTTCGTGTTTTGTCTGAAAGATCTTTTATACTCGATCTGTATTTATTTTTGGAAAACACGAAATAATTCAGTCAATGCGACGTATGTCGATCCATAAAGGTTATCGATTGCCAACTAAACACGAACAAATAGTCCTTTAACCTACCTATAAAACCTAGCCTTACCTAAACCTAACATATTGCCTAGCTATATGTTACAGTACCCAGGACACTGGCGGCGTTACCTCGTTGGATGGCAAGGCTGATTCGTTGCCCGTTAACCATCATATTAAATATACAAAATTAACATTTGTGTCGACTCGGTGTTACACTTTTTAACTTATTTGACAGGACTAAAGTTAATTTAAGCGTTCTGTATTTTTCCTTCTGTATCGAAAAGACACAGGACGCTTAAAATAAGGTTAGTCCTGTCAAGTTAAGTCGTGTTACTCCAAATCGACACCATTATCGAATAAAAATATCATATCAACTTCTCTAGTACATATTTATATTTGATATTTTTAACACACATTTCGATTGGTTATTGGTTGATTATTAGGTTAATCTGGTTGTGTTACTTGAAAAACAAAGTTTTTCCGTTAAATGTGAAGATTGTGAAGTTTTTTCGCAAAATAACCTACTTGGAACCATTTCGAAAAGTGTGTGTGAGTGAAAAAATTAAACAGTATTTGTTTATTGGTTGAAAATATTCGTTAATATTTTTATTCAACGGTCGCATTCAATAAAAAAATTAAAGAATATTTTCAACCAACAAAATTATCGATATTTTTTTATCAATATACTATTAACCAATAAACAATTTTAACCATTATTGAAATCGCTACTTCAGTGTATTAAATATTCAATATATCTATGTACAGTCCTTATAGATAAATGCGCAAAGGACAGGAAAAAACTACGAATAATAAAAAATAAATTAGTTTAAGGTGAATACATACTCTAACCGCAGTTTGGACCTGTCTTTGAAGACCTACTCCTCCCACACGGGTGGTCCTAAAACTTTAAAAATAATATGAGATAGGCATAATAAAATCAAAAATAAATTTTATTTTCTGTTGGAATTTTTGACAAAAAAAATCGAATGTTATCGAAAGTTTCATCTTCGTAAGAGTTTTCTTAATCCTTCCGAATACCTGACCTCTTAGCACAGTGTTTAATCGTAAAATGCCACTTAGTTGAATCACAAGTGCGAGGAGCGCTTCTCGCACTTGTGATTCAACTAAGTCACATCGCGCGCGATTAAACACTGTGCTACGGGCCCTGAAGTAATTTTAATGATTATAGACAAAATTATAGACAAATTATAGAAAAATTATAGACCAAATTATAGACAATTTTTAGATCTATAAAATTATTGCATTGAATGATCTTCCTTTACATATAAGAAGAGCCCCTTCCCTGCCTATCTTCAAGAGACTAGTTAAAGGACACTATCTTTCACTCTGATTACCGAAATATTCATTATCACTTTTATTTTATTTTTCCAGTTTACAATTTATTTCATGTCATATACATATATATATATTTTTATATATTTTATTAGTATGTATTTATCATTATATATTAATGTAGTTTTTGTTTATTAAAAGTTAATAATAAAAAGATAAAAATGAAAATTTTACTCAAGATATATTTTAAGCCCCACTGGGTCCAGCATCAGTTGTATATGTTTATCTATTAATATTAAGATATATATATATATTATTAAAAAATAGTACACCACCATTTCAGCAATCATTCCAAACAGTTTCATCCACCCAAAGGTTGTCTGGAAGAGATCGCTTTAAGCGATAAGGCCGCCTGTTTGTGCTACATAATAAGTTAGTTAAAAATTAAGTATTCATATTTCTGTTCCTTTTTTTTATGGTGTACAAATAAAATTGTATTGTTGTTGCTTGATTTTTTTTCCCTCTTTCGCGTCCTAGTACAATTTTCTCCTGTTTTGCGCTGTCCGGAGACGCAGCGATCGTCTAATCGACTAATTAGACTCTAATGTACAGTGCGCGCCAATCTTTTAGTCGCCTCTGAAGATAGACGCAAGAGGGCGCGGAGCACACCCGCCTGCGTGCCGCACCACACCCCCGCTCGCCAATTCGCAGGTGTCAACACTATGCGTTAGTGTTAGTGCATGAAAAGTACGTTCGTGGAAAAAATTCTATGATTCGTTAAGTTAATCGTTGAATCTGTTTGTGTTGCCTTTATTTGTTGTTTTGTTGATTTAGTTTGTTAAAGTTTATTGTTGTTGTTATGCCTCGCGGTCGTTCTAGCGTTTTGAGGCGACAATGTAGGAAAATGGTGTTTATATTAATTTGTTTTATTTAAACAGTTAAGATTGCACTAAAATAATAAATATATATCAAATAGGTAGGTACAACAAGTACACCTTCCCAGTTATAGTAAACATTTAATAATCAACCGTTCATATTATTGTTTCCTTGACTGTACCTGCGCAAGCTTGCACTCGTAACTCAATCAGATGCGACTAAAAGATTGGCGCGCACTATAGTGCTAATTAGACTCTTATTTACCCTAGGACCAGAAGGGCCAAAAGGCCCGGGGCGGCAGGCTGCGAGGGGCGGCGCAAGCAATTAAGAATTAGCTATTCTTAATACTGGGCACTAACGAAAAACAACATCAAGAAACTCGAAGTATGCCAACACAACATGGAGAGAAGTATGCTGCACCTAAAACTTAAAGACAGAGTAAAAATAACAAAAATTAGAAAAAAAACTAAAGTAGAAGGGATTACTCGCACAATAAGAAAAATGAAATGGAAATGGACATATGATCAGAGAAGGCAAAGATAAATGGACAGAAAGAATAACACCATGGTACCCGAGAGAAGGAAAAAGAAAAAGAGGGAGACAAATAAGGAGATGGGAAGACGAGATAAGAGAAGTAGCCGGAAAGACGTGGACTAGAGAGGCAAAGGATAGAGAGAGATGGAAGTTCCTGGAAGAGGCTTATGTCAAGGACAATCTAGGAGAAGAAAACTAATAAAACAAACAATATTATTGTTAAAATCTTTAACCTAGAAATAAGCTATAAATAAATAAAAATACCTATAGAAGCTGACTTGATAAAATCCGTTAATTATGACAGAGTCATTGAAGAATTTTGTAACTAATTTGGCCACCAGAACAAATGTAAATATTGAATAAATGGTGTTTGCATGGCTTTTTTAGTTTTTTCATTCATTATCACTATTCTTAGCCCACATCAACACACTGTTGGATTTTATTTTATTTTATAATTGAAATATTTTTGTTTTTTTTTCCTTATTTTATAGGGCGGCAAACCTTTCAGGCCCAGCCCCCCTATTCTGTATCTTTAGTTGCCAACTGCACGAGGTGCCTATCATCAAAAACATAGCTAAAACTGTAATTTCAAAATTGCCTTTAGTGGGTATTGAACTATTAACAATCTGTGTCGTCACTTCAAGTGCGAAAATATCCTTAGGACATCGGAATTCGATAGTATATCTATGTTTTTGATGATAGACACCCAGTCCAGAAGGCAACTAGAGATACACAATAGGCCCGCTGGACGTTAAATCTTAAAATACGCCACTGGACAAAGATCGACTCAAGGTCGTTGGCGTGTATTAGAGCCTTAAAAGTCGTAAAGAAAACACGTGTCTATAATAGCGAGTGAACTTGACACTGCGACCATTAGACTTAAAACAATTATGGGAAGTCACAAAGATTATATCTGAGATTGTTTTGTGGTTAAGCAATTGACAACGTGGTTTTTTAATCGGATGGATGACCGTTGTCTCTGGTTGCATTAGCATATTGATCGATGTACTGAGAAATGAAGTTCTCTGATTTAGAAATAATCACATAGATTTGATTTTGGAAGCGGAGCGGAGCGGGGCGACCCTTCTAGTTTTAACAGAAATACGATCTGCCATCGAAAAAGCTGCAACTTCCATTTGCCCCGTGTAACGTCACTTGAGTAATGGCTGTTTAGAAATGTGTTCTTTGCTATCAAGATAAATTTATAATAATTTGCTTCAGAATAATTTGACAGCTAGATGACAGATGAGTAGACAGACAGAGACAGACCACTTTTTTTATAAGCGATCACACATCACAATCTGTATAATGTCTAAAATTCTCAAGTGACAAGGTCATCGGACAATTCTTTAAAAAATCATAAAAAATAATGGTTAATTTATGTACCAAAATAATGAAAGCTATGCCCTAAAATGGCGTATATTACCTAAAAAAAAAACTTTTACAAATTAAGCTATGGGAATTCCACGATGGCCCGACGACATTATAAATCGTCACGACATTAATTCCCGAGAGGGTGTCAGAGATGTTCCAAACAAATACAAATAATATGGTTTTTGTACTAAACATAAAAATACAAGTAAAAATGTTACATATTTATAAATTTAAGGCAGTCATAATAAAAATTATGTCATAAATTTATGAAATACTGCAAAAAAAGAAACTTAACTAAAACTTAAATAACATTCAAAAACTAAACTCAAGATGACCTAAAATAAAAACCTAACAAAGTAAACCTAAATTTTGAAAAATTTATAATAAATAAAAAATGCTGGCCAGTAGCCTAACCATGAAAACATATCCGTATAGTTACGTTTGAAACTAAACTTAGGTTGTCATACGTAGCTATTAGTTCTGCTACTGTCCGCTTGGAGCGGTTTACCAGATTCCATACGATTTTGATGTAGTTTGAAACGCAACTATACGGAGATGTTTTCATGCTACTGAAGCGTGAATGAATAGTTTGGTCAAGTGCGATTCGAACTCGTATCGTCATTAAAATAGAGCTAAAACAAATAACTTTAATAAAATGCTACTTTTGCGAGGATTGCTGTAATCATTACAGTGTAATGGAATCTGAATCGGAATCTGTATAGGAATATGTATGGGAATTTTTATGGTAATATGTATGGGAATCTGTATGGGAATCTGTATAGGAATATGTATGGGAATTTTTATGGTAATATGTATGGGAATCTGTATGGGAATCTGTATAGGAATATGTATGGGAATTTTTATGGTAATATGTATGGGAATCTGTATGGGAATCTGTATAGGAATATGTATGGGAATTTTTATGGTAATATGTATGGGAATCTGTATGGGAATCTGTATAGGAATATGTATGGGAATTTTTATGGTAATATGTATGGGAATCTGTATAGGAATATGTATGGGAATTTTTATGGTAATATGTATGGGAATCTGTATGGGAATCTGTATGGGAATCTGTATAGGAATATGTATGGGAATTTTTATGGTAATATGTATGGGAATCTGTATGGGAATCTGTATGGGAATCTGTATAGGAATATGTATGAGAATTTGTATGGTAATATATATGGGAATCTGTATGGGAATCTGTATGGGAATCTATATAGGAATATGTATGGTAATATGTATGGGAATCTGTATGGGAATATGTATGGGAACTTGTATGGTAATATGTATGGGAATCTATATAGGAATATGTATGGGAACTTGTATGGTAATATGTATGGGAATCTATATAGGAATATGTATGGGAACTTGTATGGTAATATGTATGGGAATCTATATAGGAATATGTATGGGAACTTGTATGGTAATATGTATGGGAATCTATATAGGAATATGTATGGGAACTTGTATGGTAATATGTATGGGAATCTATATAGGAATATGTATGGGAACTTGTATGGTAATATGTATGGGAATCTATATAGGAATATGTATGGGAACTTGTATGGTAATATGTATGGGAATCTATATAGGAATATGTATGGGAACTTGTATGGTAATATGTATGGGAATCTATATAGGAATATGTATGGGAACTTGTATGGTAATATGTATGGGAATCTATATAGGAATATGTATGGGAACTTGTATGGTAATATGTATGGGAATCTATATAGGAATATGTATGGGAACTTGTATGGTAATATGTATGGGAATCTGTATAGGAATATGTATGGGAACTTGTATGGTAATATGTATGGGAACTTGTATGGTAATCTGCATGAGAATCTGTATTGGAATGTGTATGGGAATCTGTATTTTAATCTGTTGGCCATAGTAACATCTGTGTATCTAATTTCCATATTTTTAGGGTTCCGGAGTACCTTAAAGGTAAAAAACGAACATTTATAGTGAGACTCCGTTGTCCGTCCGTCCGTATGTCATAGCCTCATAACTAGAATAAACACTTGAAATTGGGCACAAAATTAGTTTTAATTTGCTGACATATCACGGTTAAAAAAAATTATATGAAAAGTTTGAAATTGTTCAAAATATTTTCAAAACAAAAGTGATAAAAATAAAGAATATTATCTTGATACAATACAATATGGGTATCAAATTGTAGAAAATAAAAAGCTTATTGTAAAAACATATAGTTTGGCTTTATTTAATTGCACCTATTTCAATAAATCCTTGAAAAACAATAAAAAAGTATATGTCCCCCCCTTATCTCCAAAACTGGTAGACCGAAAAATATGAAAAAAATCATGGTAATATGTGTTTAGGTAAAGCTGTTGAGAAATTCACGAAATGATTAAATTTATCATCCACAATACGGAATTCTAGGTACGCGAGTCTGACTCGCACTTGGCCGGTTTTTTTTATAAGTCGTAACAGGTTTCTGATAAACCTTTATTATTGTAACATTATGTATTCTTTTAGTAATCAAATAAAAATACAACGTGTAACAAAAAGGTGTAACCATATTTAAAGAGCTTATTCAGTCAATGGTATAGAACAACCTTTACTCTGAAATCTCAAAAAAAAATCTGCCCTTCCATACATTGCATTATATTAGCGGCATTGCATTTTTCTATGAAACAGTAAATTTTTTTTTTTCGAGATACAGTGTTTGTTCCATAGTAAAAGTTGTTCTATACCATTGACTGAATAAGCTCATCAAATATGGTTACACCTTTCTGTTACACGCTGTATACATATAAAACGTAGGTATTCTATGAAAATTTTAACTAGCTTCCTATTATGGCTGAAACTGTAGACCTCTGTGACAGACGTACAGACAGACAGACAGCGAAGGCTTAGTAATAGGATCCCGTATGGCACCCTTCGCGAACGGAACCCTAAATATCAACCTGCCATTTAACATTCGATAAGGCTATCTATCGAAACTAAATGGCTATTATTTGTGAAGAATATGATAATGAAAATAAACTTATTAAGAAAACTAGACCTAAGAACTTACGAAACCTAACTTACCTACCTACTTATAAACTACCTAACTATAATAATATATATGGTATGAGAACATGGGAGTACATGCTTCCTTTAATACTAAATGAAATACCTACCCATACATTAGGTAGACTAAAACACTTAAATAATAATAAAAAGTGCCATAAAGCTTTATTTTCTTCAACATCAGCAGCCTGTGGCTGCATGATGTTATATAAAATAATATAAGTTAGAATTTGTTTAGTTAGTTTAGCATAAAGTTCGCGATCTCGCCATACCGCGCATAAACCATGTGGTTTTAGTCGGATGGCTTTAAATTCTTAAAAATGTAAGTAAATGTAACTATGAAAAAATAAACTAAAAAAAAAAAAAATCGAAAGCCCTGTTGCCACACAGCCACACTAGAAATAACGAAAGTACAATTTTCCATGTGAATGTCGTGTATTTAGGATCAAGCATGAAAACATGTCCGTATAGTTGCGTTTGAAACTAAACTTAGGTTGCCATACGTAGCTGTTAGTTCCGCTACTGTCCGCTTGGAGCGGTTTCCCAGATTCCATACCCAATTACCGTATTCTATTATAGCACCTATGTAGTGCTGCTGAAAGTCAAACATTGTCATTTTTGTAGGCGAAACATGGAAAAACATTTTCTATTTATAAAGCACTCTCTACATGCCCAATTACATAGTGCTAAATCCCTTTTAAAATCAACTGAAATCTGCCTTAGCAATTTTTCCACTCGTGCCAGTAACCTAAGCATGAAAACATCTCCGTATCGTTACGTTTGAAACTAAACTTAGGTTGCCATACGTAGCTGTTAGTTCCGCTACTGTCCGCTTGGAGTGGTTTCCCAGATTCAATACAATTTTGATATAGTTTGAAACGCAACTATACGGAGATATTTTC
This sequence comes from Ypsolopha sequella, assembly GCA_934047225.1. NCBI lineage: Eukaryota > Metazoa > Arthropoda > Insecta > Lepidoptera > Ypsolophidae > Ypsolopha > Ypsolopha sequella. Next base: position 6,234,707 of record OW204010.1, on the reverse strand, counting down.
ATGCTTAGGCTACAGGATGAAATTAGGCGGTTGATTAAATTTCACCTTTGGTATATAGGTAAATACATTTTAGTACATTATTTATTTATATTTATATACCTACCGCAACCACCATAGATATCCTTCGTGATTATTTTTCATGACAATCCAGAAGCACTTTGGCCTAAGCCAAACTAACTTTTCCTAAAAGCGAGCTTTTTCTTGAAAATCTAAAATTACGGTGTAAACACAATTCCATTACGCGATCATACGAAATCATTTTCTGTTATAACCAGGGGGGTTTGCCTCGTCGCGTCGTCGCCTCGCTTCGCTCGGCTCCCCAAATTTTCACAAAAATCTTCATGTGGGAAACGAAATCAATGTGACTGTTAACTAGCGACATCTACCACCTATTGTAGTACTAATTCAGTTTGCAAATATTTCATAATTATTTTACAGATGGCGGTCTACAAACAGTATTTCTACTCGACAACAGATGACGCTGTACAAAATAATAATACTACTTGACAACAGATGACAGTAGGATTCTCTTATAACCCGAATAAATTTAAAATATTTACCTAGGCCGTAGAGAGGGTAAAACTTCGGCCTAGGCGGCATAATACCTCGTGTTTTTTAACTTGGTAGGCTTACTTAAGTAACTGTCACTAAGTGGTGCTGCCATACTAAAATTTTACCAGCATATCTGTAAAATTGTTACGTGTTTTAAGAGAAAAATTAAAAAAATTGATTTTTCAGTGTTAATTATTTCTATCTCTTGTTTTTGTGGTCGTCACGCGGCGGTGAGGTGTGACGTGGAATTTTATTTGAATTTAATTGAATTACTCAAGGGTCTCAGCTTAATGCAAGCCCGAATTGTCTGACAACCAGGCTTTAATTTTCCTGGCAAACATTTTTTTGATCTATGACAGAAATAAATTTCTATGTTTGAACTCTTGGTGATTTATCCATTGCAAGAAGATATAAATTAACATTACATCATTGCAGTATAGAAACTCAGAAAGAAAAGTATCTTAAAGAAAAGTAAATAGTATCACATCCAGATTTACTTTTCTTTCTGTGTTTCTATACTGCAATGATATAATGTTAGTTTTTTTGATCTGCTAGTCTGGTTGTTTGAAACTTTACACCTATAAAGCTTTCAGCCGCAGCATATTATGGTATTTATTTTCTCGAAAATGGCAACACAGTTAGTGCCATGCCCTTCGTTCGTTCGTTCGTCAACGACCGAAACTTCGAACAACTACAACAAATGTTTATGTAAACTTTCTGCCGAAAGAAAACTGTATTATAGTATAGCTTACACCGTGTAAAATTACGTGAATCCGCTCTATGAATCGTAATTATTCAGTGTGTATGTGTAGAAAGTGGTTTAAACACTCAAAGTGCCTTCTGGATCTAAAAACAAGTGACTAGTGCACTTCCTGTGAAAAAAAAACAAGTGAAGCAGGTTTATTCGAAAAACAAAAGTTTAAATAACGTTCGTTTTACCATAAAATTCATCTAATGCGTTGTTCGTACGCGTATTTTAATGATTATTTCAAACAAAGTTGGTACCTACCTAGTTGTGTTTGAGTGCAGGTCAAAGTTGTAACTCGGTAAAAGGTCAACATCTGCTTTCTGGATGTAGAAAAATGTCTTCTGTCGCCTCTAAATAATGATATCACAGTCCAAAAACCGAGTCCAAGCGATCAAAAGTAAGTTCGAAAACCTAAATTCTGAAACTGAATCTCTTAAAACACGTAAGAAATCTATTACTGTGCCCGAAAAGCAGCTGAGCAAACAGAAAGTTATAAACGACGTTTACTCGCACAAAAATGAGTCCAACAGTATCAACGACAAAGAAAACTCATCCCAAAACACACATGTTGTCTTTCAACAAGATCAAAATTCCCCTGAAGTTGAATCTGATTCTTCTAGTGAAGAGTTTTCAGCGAAACCCAATTCTAGCTACCTGTACAGTAAATCGGATGTCAAAAGAAGTCTCAGTGAATCTAAGAAGTCGTTAACAAGACAGACAAGCGACCCCGGGAAGAAGCTACATAGGAGTCATGCGTTCAGGTGTGATCGTAGCCAGAAAATCTGCTCAAGCCCTCAAAGACATGGTAGCTGCAATGGTCGCTCCGAAACCAGCGATTTTGCTTTAAAAATGGGTGAAAAGAAGCTTAGTAAAGAGAGACTAAAACGACTGGGTAACCTTCTTGAAGATCAAATGAGAAAAGAGAATTTTGTTCCATTAAGTAGTGTAGAAAAATCCAGTGAAATGGCAGATGATGAAATGTCCGAAGTTTCTACACCGTACTGTTCTATACCAGATGAGGATGTGCCCCAGCATATATTAGACCAGTACGCTAAAGTTTTGAAACCGAAAAAGAAGGAAGACTCTCCGTCCGATAGCAAACATGATACAATGACTGATAGTGGTGTAAGTTCTGAAACCGAAAACTTAGAAGAAGACAACAGATTGAAGAAAATAAAGCAATTTGAGAATGAGTACTTTACTGAAAATAATATGCCCAAAAGTGCACCAATAAATTCCAATCTATTAGAAGTTTTAGACAAAGAATTGCGTGCTTCAAGTGAAACAATGAAGTTGGAGAAAAAGAACCCCCATTTAAAATTAACAGACACATTAAAAAAGGCATTAAAACAACCTCTTCCCCCGGGGCCACCTCCAAAAAAACCGCCTCGAACTTTCACCGCTTCACCAATACCAGAATCTCCAGAAAAAAGCACAACCCCAAAGAAAAAGGACACAAAACAAATGCTAGAAAAGCTTGAACAAGTGCTGCAAAAGCGTGAAACCCAAAAAACTACAAACATTTACGACGTAGCGGAAGCAAATTTGAGTCAAACAAATTCATCTCGAGAAAAACCCAAAGAAGTCCACTACTTATGTACAGAAATCCTAGATATTACACACAGAACATTATTGCCAAACCAAAACAACCCAACAGACGTTCTAAAAAAGTGTTTTAACTCTCTTAACTGTGCCATTGACAATCAATCCATGTTAAGTCTTCCGTACACACGATTGAGCACTGGATCCCTATCAAATAACCGCAATTCAATGCATATTTGTAGTTCTAGCAGCACCGATAGCTTAGACATAGACAATAGGCAGCAGAGGCTATCAACGTTTTTCAAAGACGACAATCAGTTCAAATGCCATCTCAATCCAAAACCTAAGCAACATAATTCTGAGTTTTTTGTGTCCCAAAATGAGCATATCTATGACATTCCTTTTGGGGTTCCAGACAGTAAAGATGCGAACAATTTTTTTGCCAACAGTGATAGTTCTAAAGTGAAGACGATTCTGAGAAGAATTGAAAGTGAGAGTGACTACGGTGCAGTGAACGGTGGAACCATGGATATGATTCACAGCCGTAGTATGGAAGATCTACGATTGGGGAAAGATGAGGTAAGAAATCTTTAAGATTGTGATATAAGCAGAGCGATTTAGTCCAAAGAAATGGATTATTTGGGTCAGGTCAATTATTAATCTGTTGTTTTATCTGTCGTTATCTTAAACAAAGAGTACAAAACTATTACTATGAGTTATCTAAGGTGTATTATTATTAGGTATCTACTTATAAAATAATAAAAATAAAATATAAGTTTCTTGGACATAGTTAAAACACAACAGATTAAAATAACAAATAAATCCGCAGAGAAGGTAAAAAACATTTTCCAGGGGTCCCCAAACTCTGCTTTGCAGGAAACTTGGGGTACCAAATGACAATTTTATATCCAGAGTTACATCGTTGTACAACATAATATATATATAGCTAAAAGAGGAAGAAAATATAAAACATAATTTTTATAATCGACATAAGACCGTAAGGTGTTTAAAATAAACTTAGAACTTAAGATTTTGCAAGAGACCAACAAACCTCCAGTAATTTTTCTGTATCCTCATAGTCCACTTATAACATGACATATTCTTCGAAGGCAAAACATGTTATTTTCCTGGACCCTTCAAATGAAAATAACAATTAAATCTTAGTTTAATTAATTATAATACGAGTTTACCTATATTTAGATTTAGAGTCAATTAAAGTCTTTAATTATTTTTTATTTTGTAATTATCTACTTACACAGTTACTTCTTTGTGAAGTAAAATTATGTTTGTCATAATTTTTTTTTAATTTATGAGATGTATTAGGTCTTCACATGTGAAATTGCCGTTTTCTATAGAGAATTTGAAGGAAACTCAATTTTCAGTACTAACATTTTTGCATTTTTTTTTTTAGGTATGACAAATCCAAATTTTATAATTACTTTTGTGTATGAATGAGACAACATTAAGCTAACAGCAACATTAATTTAATTTTTGAAAAGTGTCAGCTGTGTAAAATCATTACGAATCATATCATGGAAATGGATTGCATTTAAGACGATCTGTTTTTGTAGATTTAATTTTTATAATGAAATTGAAAATAATAAAAAATAAAACGTAGATGTAAAACCTTGAAATCAACTTTTAATTATATTGTAGCTAAGATCTGCGTTTATAATTTAATGGAACACCAAAGTTATGTATGTAAGAGACGAGTAAAGGAAGCTAGTCCCCACCACCCAGGGAATACTACTGTGGGGACTAGAGAACGACAAAGTTAGTAACTTATACATGTAAGAGACGAGTAAAGGAAGCTAGTCCCCACCACCCAGGGAATCCTACTGTGGGGACTAGAGAACGCCAATCTCTGTTTTTGTCCTGTCAAGGCGCTACTGAAAAAAATAGACACTTTTAGAACTTGCATATCTACTTCAGTAAATAATGTATTATTTTGATAAAATAGTAGATTATTTTTTGGATTTTTTTCTAGGGATCTGTTAAAACAGAAACGCGATTGGAGAAATCCGGCTCGATAGAAATATTTATTGAAATGAGGTCTTTTTTGACACCAATTCTCCTGGTTTGACAATTTAGAATAACATATGGACTGCAATTATATTTTATTAGATGGGTTTTAACGGTATCTAAGACCTGGTAAAAAGAAATTTTGATAGATACTTTAGTACATTTTATATTAATGAAAAACTGACTTTTGGCTACTTTTCCACGAATCCGTCTCCCTCGCACTGATGGTTTTTTCGCATATGGAGTAACAGGGACGCTAAACTTTTACATACATCGCCTTAATAAATAAATTTGAATTTGAATGTGAACCTAGAATCTAGATAGGTAGGGACACCATATGTTCTTATCTAAACAAAAGGTGTGTGTTTTAGTTCATTGTCCTTAAAATAGGTCTAAACATCTTTCAGTTGATTACTAAATGAGTAATGAGTCCATACACTTCTGACTCATATCTAGTACTTGCAATATAAAATACTAACTTATGCAGGCTAAATTAGACCTTAAGTTTTCGAAATAAGATTGATGTAAATTCTCAATTCTGTTTTCAAGATGCTCTTTGGTATCAAAACGCCCCGTTTGGAAGAGAAATGCAGGGGAAATTCGACCTTTGCTCTACAATTTTTGAGTCCATTTTAATTTGATACGGGCGACGATTAATCAACCTACATAGATAACATTGTTTTCGCCAATCTTCTTTGTCTTTCGACACCGTGTTGAATACATTAACTTTATTAGATCGTACTGATAATATTTGTATGAGTAGTATTAAATAAAGGAAGCATAATGATATAATCGCAAGTTACCAAGAACTGAAGAATTTGGTTCTAGACAGAGAACGATGAAAAATGCTACACCGGCAAGAGCTAAGCTCTTAAATAATTCCCATAGCTTAATTTTAAAAGTTTTTTTTTCATTTTTTTTTTTCTGGGAATATATGTACGCCAATTTGGGACATTTTCATTATTTCGGTGTATAAATTAACCTTTTTTTTTTGTTTTTTTTAAAGAATGGTCCGATATATGACATCCGATATTTTAAGTTATTTAAAAAAAACTGACTTCACTTGAGAATTTTAGACATTATGATGTGTGATTGCTTATAAAAAAGTGGTCTGTCTCTGCCTGTCTACTCATCTATCATCCAGCTCTGTCAAATGAGTCGACAGTAAATTATTATAAATTTATCTTGATAGCAAAGGACACATTTCTAAACAGCTATTTCTCAAGTGACGTCACACGAGGGCAAATGGAAGTAGCAGCTTTTTCGTAAAAATATTCATCATCATGAGATTTTTTAGACCACAAATTCGAAAATACGGCTTATTAAACCTAAATCTCGAAATGGTTATCGAATTAACACATCTTTACATAATTTTTCAATGCATGTGCTCGTAAAGGCCCACTTTTGATGCATCAAAACCGAACAGAAAGTCGATTATTTTGCCCTAGGGCTTTATTATTTTTTTTTCATTTATTTACAATGGTTGGCTTAACCTGCAGCCTTTCCTGTGTACCATAAATGTCATACTTTTTTTTCCACTGTTTAACGGCTCTGATACAGTCCTTTTGAGCCAATTACAATTTAAAGTTCACAAAAATACAAAATTATATTTATGTTTATTTTGCGAAATCCATCGCTATGAATACTCTAAATATTATTAGAGTGCAATACAAACTAGAAAATATCAATCAGAAACAAACCCAAAGACATGTCTTTGGGTTTGTTTCTGATTGATATTTTCTAGTTTGTATTGCACTCTAATAATATTTAAAATTATATTTGTTTTATTTCCTCACACTATGCATTGAAAAACGTAGTATGATACACGGGCGTAAGAGCAATAAATTACTCGGTTACGTTTAAAACACTCGCTACGCTCGTGTTTTAAATCGTCCTAGTAATTTATTCCTTTTCGCCCTTGTAGCATAAACTACTATCTTGGTAATATTTTGTAAAGAGTTGTGTAACAAAGACTCCTCTATAGCTTACACGGGTTCTTAAGGCGATATGCGAAAATAATACGGGCGTTTCTTTTCTGTGTATTTCATGAAATACAAAAATTATAGTCAGTGTCTGGTATATATGCATTTTGACTATATAATCTAGGGTTTTGAAATTGGAAAACATGTTTGGATAAATTTTCTCGATAGAAATAATTGTTGAAATGAGGTCTTCAAACACACTTTTTCTCCTCGTTTGACGAATAGGAACGATAACTCAAACATATTTTATTATGTGTCTTTTAACAATATCTAGAGATTTGATATTTAAAATTTTGCTAGTTATTTTAGTTTTTATAATAAAAATATAAAACCAACATTTTTCCCTTTTGCCCTGAATCCGCCCCTCTCGCGCTGCGCGATTTTTCGCTTGGAGTGACAGTGACAAAAATAAATTTCGCATAGCCTCTTAATTTCGACGCATTACCACAGATTATACTAGGCATTATTACGAATCGTCTCTAGCTGCATTATAATCCCAGTTTTATACTACAGTGTACTTGACGTACTACGTCAATAAAAATGAGAAAAAAATATCTGAAATTGTACATTTCGTACCGGACAAGAAACGTTCCCCTTAAGAGGGTTCAAATGCCCCTCGCCCCTCAAATCTGCATTTACGTAGATGCATTCATCATAAAATGTTAAGTTAGTTTTTTAAAAGCTTTTTTTATTTGTAATTTGTTAATATAGCCTACATAAATAAATGAATTGAATTGAATTTATATCATAATTATAACTGAAATAAAATGTTAACGGAACACCTGACGCTAGAACATCAACACCACCAGGTTTTCAAGGGTTCATTGGAAAAAACTAGGTCTCTCCTCATATTGAAGAAAATGTATTTGATTTATCTATCTTTTATCTAGGGATTCCACCTAAAAACAATGTTTTAAGATTTATACCTTTGTCAAAAAAAAAATGTTTTCCATCCTCTTTTTTTTTGTTTTCAAACGTTCGTTTTAAAGACGCGGTTAAGAGATCAACTTGATTTTTTTTTTATAAAATAGGCAATAGAAATATGAAGCGATTTTACATAAATCCAATATTTTTTTCCCTACAAAATATTTCAGTATTAGCTAAAAACACACCAATTTGTTGTTTCGCTGCGTGATCACTGATTACACGTCCAAGAACAAGAGGCCCAAAAGCCAACATTATAATCGCCTCTATGCAAAGCAAATAAGGTCTTTGCCATTAGACTTGTTGTGCTGGACGGGTAATAAAAAAAGTTGCTAGGGTATGCCATCCCTTTAAATAAAACTTCTATATGTAGTTCTGTACTAAAAGTGGTGGAATGAAGCCGCAACCCGACCACAAGACAGCCATCTCTTTTATTTACCAACAATCCGCTCAGGGGGTAGATTCCCACGGTCCGTCAGCCGTGACGCCTTGTAGACGTCTACTGTGGAATGACGGCCCAGCCGTGACCGACTGTCACACCTAGGGTTTGCACTATTCGTTTAATTTTACTATTCGAATAAAATGAATACTTCTAGAGCCAAATATTCGAATATTCGGATATTCGAATATTTTTAAACATTGATTGAAAACAATACAATATCAATTCAAAACAAACAAAAGCAGCTAGACTGTGGTTTGGTTTGATTGCTGCATAATTTTATTCAAATAAAATCAAGTATTTTAATTATTTTTCTTGTTTGTGTTAACACAAGTTAACACAACACAGATGCGTGCGCGCTGTCGCTGGCCGCGTGACTGACTGAGTGAACGAACGAACGAGGCTGAACGAGTAAATGAACACAAGGTGGGGTGGGACTCAGGGGCAGAGTAAGAATAAGACCAAAAACAAAAACTTTATTATTATTCAACTATTCGAATAATTTAAATGAATTATTCGAATTTGAAATTGGAGCGGATATTCGAATAAAATGAATATTCGAATATTCGAATTGCAAACCCTAGTCACACCTGAGTGACCGACTGTCGGACCGAACGGGAGTAGGGTGGTGTTACGTGCTTTTAAGACGATATGTAAATGTTTTAGCGTCCCTGTTACTCTATATGCGAAAAAATGCACAGTGCGAGAGGGGCGGATTCGTGGAAAAGTAGCAAAAAGTCGGTTTTTTATTAATATAAAATGTACTCAAGTTGCTATCAAAATTTTGTTTAAGGGGTTGCACAATGCTAAAATTCAGTCCTGCTCTAACGCGTTTGTTTTTTAACTCTCTATCCTACTCTCATCAGATGCCGCGCACGCAAAACTTTAGTTATTTTGAAATAGTAGCTACATTAGTACATTAACCATAATTTCTTAATGTAATAAAGATGACTTTTTCTAGTTAGTATCTGCATGTGTTTGTTTCGTTTCAATCGGTTTTGAAACATGGAAACTGAATCGCTTTTTTCGTGAAATTCTTGCTTTTTTAAAAGTTATATAATTAATAGAAGATTGATTGACCTTGAGTCACAAAACATGCCATATTTTTTAAAATATTTACAATCTACGTTGACGGAACTGAATCCAATACAAAACTGATGTTTAGCATTGTGGAGCCCCTTAACCAGCGGGCCTACTATGTATCTTTAGTTGCCAACTAAACTGAGGGTGCCTATCATCAATAACATAGATATATATACTATCGAATTCCGATTGTCTATGGACATTTTCACACTTAAATTGACGTTACAGTTCGTAAATAGTTCAATACCCACTAAAGGCAATTTTCAAAGTTCAGAATCTTGATAAAAACGCTTGTACTGTTTCACAATATCAATGTTTTATTAATCCAACCGGTTTCGCCTTACGGCATTATCAAGGAGCTGTTAAGGTGGCTCTGTCGGAAAAATTAGCAACTCGATTCGTGGTGGTTGAAATTTCGAACAAAACCGTATTAAAATAAAGTTCTTATCAGCTCGCACTGCAACATGGCTGTTACGTCAGTCGCTGTGGCTGACAAGTGCGAAAATAGTGTGTTTTTAATTTATTTTATCTTAAATAGAATGAATTTCCAAGAACTGAGAAGACCATATCATTTTATATTATTTTGTCTAGAAGTTTATAAATTTATATACTGTTTCGATAAAAACTGTAGCAGTTATATTGTTACAAGTGGATAAAAAATCGAAAATAAGGGTAAACTCAGAATTTTCTTACATCACTTCTGTATATTAAAATAAAATTCAAGAAAAACCACATCACTATTTGTATCAGTAGATTACTATATATTTTTCTTCTATTAAAAATGCTATAGTTACCGTATAAAATGGTTATAAAGTTACTCAGTTCAAGGTCGTTGGCGTTGGGACAAGCCTTAAATATAATAAATAAACAAAGGAATGCGTAGTTATTGTTTACATTGCAGATGGTGAATAACAATAATGAATAACAATCGCAAGTATTAATCATTTCAGTTCAATCATTCAAGTTCAGTTTTTGTCTATGTTTTTAAACCCATCTAATAAACAATAATTGCAGTCCATATGTCGTTCTAAATTGGCAAACCAGGAGAATTGGTGTCGAAAAAGACCTCATTTTAATAAATGTTTCTATCGAGCCGAATTATTCCAATTGAGGCGAGTGCTCGAACAAAGCTGTATGTTATATTATGGCGAAAGATATCTATTCTTTGTAACATACATCGTTGTTCAACTGTATGCCAACGTTTAACTACTGCTAAACTTCGCTACTATTATGATTGTATAGTGCGCGCCAATCTTTTAGTCGCCTCTGATTGAGTTACGAGTGCAAGCTTGCGCAGGTACAGTCAAGGAGACAATAATATGAACGGTTGATTATTAAATGTTTACTATAAGTGGGAAGGTGTACTTGTTGTACCTACTGTATATTTATTATTTTAGTGCAATCTTAACTATTTAAATAAAACAAATTAATATAAACACCATTTTCCTACATTGTCGCCTTAAAACGCTATAACGACCGCGAGGCATAACAACAACAATAAACTTTAACAAATTAAATCAACAAAACAACAAATAAAGCCAACACAAACAGATTCAACGATCAACTCAACGAATCATAGAATTTTTTCCACGAACGTACTTTTCATTCAACGCACGCGTGTGTGGTGTACGGACGTAGCACTAACACTAACGCATAGTGTTGACACCTGCTAAATGGGTGTGGTGCGGCACGCAGGCGGGTGTGCTCCGCGCCCTCGCACCTGTAACGTCCCCCTGACACCGTAAAACGGCTATTGCGTCGCCTCTTGCGTCTATCTTCAGAGGCGACTAAAAGATTGGCGCGCACTGTAAAACAAAACTCAGTTGCAAACAATGCCAGTGTTGACAGACAGCATTTTTCCATCATCAGCTGACTTTTGCCAAAAAGGCCTACTCCTCCCACACGGGTGGTCCAAAAACTTTCACAAAAATATATGATAGGCATTATAGAGTCAAAAATAAATTTTAAGTTTCATAAACTGTTTTTCTATTGTAAGTTTTGACAAAAAAAAATCGGAAGTCATCGAAAGTTTCACATGATTAACACAAGAATTCTATTACTCCTTCCAAACGCCTAAAGCGATTTTAATTATTATTTCACCAAATTATAGGAAATTTTTAGATCTAAAAAATTTAAGTACAATTTTTTTTTTTCCTTTCATGGCGTCCATGTGAAAAGTATTATTTTCTCCTATTTTGCGCTAGCCGGAGACGCAGTGGTTGTCGTAACAGCCACTTTTCAAGGCACGCTGAAATGAACATTATTTCAATGTCGTTTCCGTTGATATTTGTACCGACACACACTTTTTGGAAAAATATTCCAAAAATAATCTGTATTATCAAAATACTACATTATTTATTGAAGTAGATATGAAAGTGTCGATTTTTTTTCCGTAACGCCTTAAGAACAGACATCATAAGGCGACCAACTCAGTTGTGAGCGTGGCCAAATGTCATGCTGTTTCATTTGGCTATACGGTGCACGCTCCATGAAACTTGCGAGGACAATACAATCGTGCCGATTTCGTCGCGGGCGCGAAATTGAAAACTTGATTCAGAAGTAACCACATTTTGGCAAGACTGTGAACGTTTTCAAATATTATTTTTGTTTATTATTAATCTAGATAACATTTTCGATGTTTGACTCGTATTAATATTTTGATTTTATCTAAAACAATAAAACCATATTCTGCTACACTTTTGGTAAAAAACGGTTGAAATGCCAAAACACGACGAAGACTGGCTGGAGAATCATGAGCAAAAAAGACTTCGTCTTGCTTCATCACCTCCTACAGACTCACGCTTGGCAAGCTTGATGTGGCAAGAAATGCCGTGCTGCCATTGGGGTTTATAGCCATCAACGGCTATGTGGGAACCCGTAAACCCACGAGTGCTGCAACAATCATCTACAACAGATGCTGTGGCCAATGATGATGAAAATTGCTCGAAAATAAATAGCTTCAATTTGCGATGTAGATGCATGAAATCAGTAAACTTTTATGGAAAACCCTGGTTCTTCGACATCTCATTGTAACATTGTAACCGGTCGGCCACAGCTTCAGGCTTCGAGAGGCGCGCCAAGCGGTTCTTGCGACGGCGCCGACGGAGAGAACAAATGTATGAAGTTGTATAGAGCCGGCCATTGGTCGAAGCTCGCGCGTCTTGTCCGGCTTCGAGTGACTTGTGCTCTCAGGACGGCGGTGTGCGGGGAGGCGGGCGGTTGAAACCGTGCTCGAGCGCACAGGACGAACCTAGTGTCGAGCGCTTTGAGCGAGCGAACGCGCTATACATGAAGGCGCTGACGGGTGTCGAGGCAGGGCAAAGCCCGTCGCAAAAACCGCCTGGAAGCGCAGCAAGAAGCGCCACCAGAAGCCTGAAGCTGTGGCCCTGGCGTAAGGCTGTTTTCTTTCTCGAATGATGGCATTGGCCGTCAGTGTAATAAAGATTAAAATAGCATTAGTACAGTTACAAAGTTACAAAATCATCTGTCAAGCAGCTTGCGTGAATTATGAACGGGTTCCGTAAAGTTCAGACAACACAGAATATTCGTTTATTTATCTGTAGACGAAATACAAAGGCAATCAACATACGGAAAAAAAAAAACAGAATAATAAAATAATGTATCTAAAACTAACAGAAATTGATATGTATGTATATGTATATGGAATAATAGTATAATGATAGCTACGGTCGCAGCAGAAAAAAGGGCCAAGACTCAGCATATGCTGTAGTCTTACAAAGTAAAACCGACAGCGCTGATTTTCGGTCCTAGCCCGCGTAACGCACAAACAAACAAAACTGCTCGAGTATCGTTAACTTTTTTCAATAACATATTTTTTTTGTAAATGAACTTAACTTTATTAGAAAAATCTTTAAATAAATAAAATTGAAATGGCAAACCAGTTAATAGTTTTGTAAATCAAGAATAAAGGTACCCAAAAGGTACAAAAGGAACCTTTATGGTGAGACTCCGTTGTCCGTCCGTGCAACGTCCGTCCTCTTCTCCGAAACTGGTATAAAAAATATATAAAAAAAAATATATTATACATCATAAATATCATGTTGATTATAGATCATAAATATCCAATTACACGAAAACTAGCGATTTAAAAAAAGTTGAGCACAAATGAGATATTGTAGGTATAAAAAAAGAAGCAAAATTTTTTTTTTATAAAAATACGATATCCTGGGTATGAAATTGTAGGTATTAAAAAGCTGAATGTAAAAATATATAGTTTGGCTATATTTAATGGCAAATATTTCGAGAAATCCTTGAAAAACCATAAAACATTGTTTGTCCCCCCTTATCTCCAATACTGATGGACCGAAAAATATTTAAAAAAATCATGGTCGTATGTGTATACATAAAGATTATAGGAAAAATAAAGCGGTTGAGAATGTCACGAAAAAAAATGACAAAATTAAATTTATCATCCACAATAAAAATCCACATCACACTGGTATAAAAAATATATTAAAACATTTTATTATAGATCATAAATATCCTGTTGATTATAGATCATAAATATCCTGTTGATTATAGATCATAAATATCCAATTACAGGAAAACTAGCGATTTAGCGGAACCCTAGGTACGCGAGTCTGACTCGCACTTGGCCGGTTTTTTAGTTTACTTTTGAAAGTATGTAGAATGTTGTTTCAACATTTCATGTTCCTTCCTTCATTTATCAACTCCCTAAACATACTATTCACACCTGTCTCCTAAAGAATTAGTCGGAGGCTACAAATCTCGACACGATCCTGACACACATATTTTTTTACACTCTTCGCCTACCTAATATCCTATATAAGGTGACATTTATTTATATGGCCAAATTCACACTGAAGATTCGGTAAGTAGCCGGTAGCAAGGTTTGATGACCCTTCTGGGAAATTCAAAAATTGTTTTTTTGCACCCTACAAACGCGAAGCTAATTTTGTTTTTCAAATGTAATTGATCCGTGATACTGATCACTTACCAAGCCTCCAGTAAGAATTTTGCTGCATGAATAAATGTCACCGTATATTGCGTGGGTTTCAAGATTTTGACGAATCTCTAAAAAGTGTGTTAAAACAAGAAAAGAATCAAGACCAAAACCACAGACCAGGTCAGTGTTACCACCTTGGTTTTTGAAACAGAGCAGTTGGACAAGCTAGAAAGGGCTAGATTTAGCAAATTTTGCCATCAAAAGTGCTAAAAATTGTTTATTTGAAATGTAGTAAGTAATTTCAGAAAATGCAACAGAGTAATTAAAACTAAGTTATTGAATTTGTTAAAAATCGTACCTGCTGAAGCAGAAAAAGTTGATGGCTGATTGACATCTGCGTTTTTTGCGGATTTGAACGAAAATTTCAAATGAATCCTACAGTTTTTTATTATTTCAGTTGACACCTTGGGTGAACAGCAAGACTCTCTCAGTCGTTGTAAACCCCATCGTATACGTAGTATGGACATCATTGTTTTTAGCCCCATTTTGTTTCTGGTTTTAGTTTTAATTAGGTTCACAGAACTATAAATATATACACATAACGAAAAGGGCTAGATTGCTCTTTTCGGGCTAAATCATCAAAAAACGAGTTCAACTACGGTAAAAAGTGCTAGATCTAGCCCGAAAAGGGGTAAGGTGGCAACACTGGACAATGTCTGAAATGAAACCAAAAAGACCTCGCAACAATAGATCAAATTACACCACAAAAAATTATAGTAAGCCGGTTTTATCTCTGAATACACCATTAAATTGTCATTTGTCCGTATCCATTCAAATTGAACTGTCATTTTGGATGTTTTCTGTGTCGCTTTCGCTCTGTATTAGGGTTCCGTCGTACCTAAAAGGTTCAAAAGGAAGCTTTCCGCGACACCTTGCGGTGAAAAACTTTTAATACCTTGTAATCAGCACCTAGGTACAAAGCGATTACCTCAATTTCGAGAGGTATGCTGTTATTTTCTGAGGAGTTCCACCGCCTATCTCTGAAGACCTTCATCAGATCATGACCAAACCCAAAATGGGACCTACCTGGAAGTACACTCTTTCAAACAAAAAAAGAATTGTTCAAATCGGTTCAGAATTGACGGAGTTATGGAGTAACAACGCCCAAAAAAAACATACAGTCGAATTGAGAACCGCCTCCTTTTTGAAGTCGGTTAAAAATGGAAGTTTTTCGGGTCGCAAATCTTCAAGCAAGCTACTGGATTGTTGTGTGGTTAAAAATATTACTATACTAGCAACCCGCCCCGGCTTCGCACGGGCAATGGCTTTACTAGCATCACAGCTATGAAGAGTTTGTACAACGCCTTAGTTCGAAGCAGGTTGGAGTGTAACGCGGTTGTCTGGGCTCCCCATGAAGCAAAGTATAATCTCATGTTGGAGAAAATTCAAAATAAGTTCACGAGATATCTCTACATGAAGCTTCATGGGGTGTATCCTAAATATCCGCTTATGTATCCGACATTGTTCGTGCTAGGGATGGTTGGATACAACAAGTTGGAGGTTCGACGGGACCTCACTTTGGCTTCGTACCTGTTTAAGATATGGCGTGGAATAGAGTGTAATCCCGTTTTATTAAAGAAATGTAAGTTAAGGGTGCCCAAAGGTTTCCTAAGGGTGCGAAGTGGCCGACTGTTTGATGTAGGAA
Organism: Ypsolopha sequella; assembly: GCA_934047225.1. Taxonomy (NCBI): domain Eukaryota; kingdom Metazoa; phylum Arthropoda; class Insecta; order Lepidoptera; family Ypsolophidae; genus Ypsolopha; species Ypsolopha sequella. The sequence continues at coordinate 6,218,783 of OW204010.1, read as the reverse complement.
GCAGTAGGACAAACCTTCACCAGAAGGCTCCCCTGACGCGAGCGCTACAACTGCTCAACATGATCCACGATCACACAGACATATTTCTCTGCTCTCTGAGTGAATTCACAAGAACAGCGTTGTATATTATTTGTTATGTATAATTTTTTTATTGTTGCTTGTGATGATGGTCTCCAAGCCGACACGGCTACGGCGACTACTATTGGTGAGGGTGTGATGGGCTTCGCTGGTGTGCCCGAATGTGGCTGACGTAACCAATCTTGGCTTTAAATTTTCGTCCGCATATACCACATTTGAGTGTTCCATTCTCGTAGTTGTAGTCAATAGCCACAGATGGTCGGGCCTTGAGTTGGTCGGGCCTTGAGTTGGTCTCGCTTGGAGTCGAGATCTGCTTGTCTTTGTGCTTCAAAGCTAAAAACATTTGTTTGCACAAGATGTCTCCACTCTGGTCTTTGAGCTGCGTGTTCCTCCCAGGTCTCATGGGGTATATCGCAACTCTTCATATGTCTCTTCAACACGTCCTTGCTTGTATTATGTGTTTGTAGTTTAGGGTGAAAATTGTAAATATGTACTACGTCTATTGTAGTTATGCCATAGTTATTTTGTTTCCTTTTTTTTTTGATGTTATATTGTATATGTTAGCTGCACTATCGCATTGGCCTAGCTGTTAAGATAGTGTAATGTAGTTAATAAATAAAATTAAAAAAATGTATTATAACCTTTATATATAAACCTTCTTCTTGAACCACTATCTATTAAAAGAAACCGCATCAAAATCCGTTCCGTAGTTTTAAAGATCTAAGCATACATAGGGACAGACAGCGGGAAGCGACTTTGTTTTATATGTAGTAACGAAGAATTGACAGAAATTGTGCGTAACCTCCCTTAAAAACTTCAGAACCCTTGTGCCCAGTGTAATTTTTGGTGGATTCCATGGTTCAGTGGAGGACCACGACAAGCTGACTTGTCGCCATCCGTCCACGTGCATGCTCACATCAATAGCTCCAAGAAAAAATGATCATGCATTCCTTTCCTTACCAAGCGATTGTCTCTTGTTTCATTTACCAAAATCGTTCAATTAGCTCTTCCCTCTCTGTCAGGATCGTGTTAATCAATCATACAGTCCATTTCACCCGTCCACCATAGTAAGTCCGCGCCATCAGTGAATTCGATGACGGAAATGTTCTTAACGGGACACCTGACGCTAGAACATCAACAACACCAGGTTTTCAAGGGTTCATTGGAAGAAATTAGGTCTCTCCTCATATTTAAGAAAATATATTTGATTTATTGATCTTTTGATCCCACCTATAAACAATGTTTTAAGATTTATACTCTTCAAAAAACATTTTTTCCACCCTCTTTTTTTGTTTTCAAACGTTAATTTCAAAGACGCGGTTAAGAGATCAACTTTTTTTTTTTTTTATAAAATAAGCAATAGAAATATGAAGGGATGTTACCTAAATTCAATTTTTTTTTTGCCTACAAAATATTTCAGTATTAGCTAAAAACACACACCAATTTGTTGTTTCGCTGCGTGATCACTAGTACTACGCGTCCAAGAACAAGAGGCCAAAGAGCCAACATATAATCGCCTCTATGAAAAGCAAATAAGGTCTTTGCCGTTAGACTTATTGTGCTGGACGGGTAATAAAAGTTGCTAGGGTATGCCATCCTCTTAATAGGCCCCCCTATACGAGATGCGAACGGCTTTTTCCCGACTCACCACAGTCCCAATTCGACACAACTTTTTACTCTCATACGTTCATTCCCGATTCACCGCAAATTAGAAAAATATAAAAATTTCGATTTTTTTTGTGTTCCCGATTCACCACAACTCTTTATTTCTATAGAGAAATGTACCATTGGCAAAATAAAACAAAAGTTTATTTAATTTAATATTATAAAACTAGATTGACAACTTCCAATAATCAGTACAAATAAGTAATAGGTATGCATAAACTATAAGCATAAATTGACTTATTTTTCATATTACGAATCACGAGCGAGTGAACACATGCGCTTAGTCCCCGACCACTTGACACGACGCGACGTGGCACGACGTGTATCTTGTTGAATCCTGGTATTCCTAGGTAGCAATTAAAAATATTCATTCCGTTCGTGCATTAAATTGTATGCACTATCTCTCTTACGATATAACACATTTATTGTAGGGAATATTTTATTCTAAACTAATGGAAGGGGTTTTTTTTGCTGCTGGCTGTACATTCTGTACTGTGTCGAATCGGGAATAGGTTTTTAGTGTGGTGAATTGGGCAGTGGCGTGCACAGAACTTTTTACTGGAAAAGCAAGCAATTGGTCAAGAATAACTATAAAAAAATTTAAATATCAATTTGAAAAAAAAAAGTTTGTATAGGAAATTTTTACTCTAGGGTAGACAATTGTCTACCCTGGCGTCATACAATTTTTTTTTTAAAGTGATATTTAAATTTTTTCATATCTTTTTTTATTGTTGTTCTTGCCCAATTGCTTGCTTTTCCAGCAAAAAGTTCTGTGCACGCCACTGGAATTGGGATTGTGTTGAGTCGGGAAAAAGCCATGCGAACATGGGATTGTCCACTTCAAAACAAATGAACTAATCACGACTATAATGCTCACGAGTTGTACTATAATACATATTTGTACAATTAGTGTTGCCTGTTATGGTAATGAATTGTAGTGTCGATATGTGGCTCATTCATAAATGTTCGTAGTGTAAACAAGTTAGTGTTGTTATTGGGAGCATTATTCTGTAATAGAAAATACAAAACTACTTGTATACGCCATTGCTTCGCAGAATATAGAAGAAACGAAATTTATGTTAGCACCATTTGCACCTAGTTCAACAAATAAAGGTGATTTGATTTGATTTGAACTAGTGTTGTGATTTCTTAGGGAGCGAATAGTGTTGTGATTTCTTAGGGAGCAAATAGTGTTGTGATTTCTTAGGGAGCAAATAGTGTTGTGATTTTTTAGGGAGCAAATAGTTTTGTGATTTTTTTAGGGAGCAAATAGTGTTGTGATTTCTTAGGGAGCAAATAGTGTTGTGATTTCTTAGGGAGTAAATAGTTTTGTAATTTTTTAGGGAGCAAATAGTGTTGTGATTTCTTAGGGAGCAAATAGTGTTGTAATTTCTTAAGAAGCAAATAGTGCTGTGATTTCTTAGGGAGCAAATAGTGTTGTGATTTTTTAGGGAGCAAATAGTTTTGTGATTTTTTAGGGAGCAAATAGTGTTGTAATTTCTTAGGGAGCAAAAATCAAAACTCACGTTTATTAAGATAATAATTAATTAATTAGTGTTACTTTAATAAAAATGTGAAGATATTCCTTAATGAAAGATAATAATTAATACAAAAATAATCCTAAAGAAATAATTATAAAAAGAAAATTGCCTCTAGATCACTGCCCTGCGGGAGAGTGCCCAAAATACTTGCCACATTACCTCTCTGTATGGCAAGACTTATACGCTGGCCTAGATAAGAGCCAGCTCGCCGGTCGCCGCTAGTGTCCACAAGCTTTACAGAGAGGTCCGTGACAAGCTGACGCGCATCCGGACCCCATGTCCCCATTGTCTCAACCCCAAAAGGCGCAAACATGTAGCTTGAACCTATTGCCACATATGTACGCCTCTTGGAGAGCTCAGCAGCGGCCGCCGCCGAACCAGCAGCCCTACTGCTTTGGGAAACATGAGAGGGCGTCAGCGTATCCACGCAGGTTGCATCCCAATATGATTTGTTATATGTGTTATGATTTCTTAGGTATTGGTATTACTCATGTTGAAGTCCTGCCTATCGAGCATGCACCTTTTATACACAAGCCATTTGGCTGTATTTTTTGTTTATTTAGAGCAATGTTTTTCTAATAACTTGTCATGGTTCGATTAAGTATTATTTAGTCTAACACTATCTGCGGAAACTTTAAATGACTAGATAGTGTTAATTTTAGTTTTTTACCATGAAATATATATGAATATTAACAGGTGAATCTTAACCATCTTACTTGGAGACCCCCTCGAAGAATTCGGGGGAGAGTAAGAGGACAGTTAACACACAAAAAAACCAGGAGGCCCACCATGCCTGGGACCGATGGATGGCGGTATATCCATCCCTAATAGCCGGGCCTTATATGGAACAGACTGGTGACGGGCAGCGGCGTCACTGGTGCGAGTGTTCCGACACCCCGTTCACCAACCCGCCTGCCCAGCGTGTGTGAGTATGGGCAATTCTTCCAGGATGACCGCCGGGAGTGGCAAAGTCCTGGAAAGGCTTATGTTAAGCAGTGGACGAACTAGGCTGATGGATGGATGGATGGATGACATATGAAATTGCTGTTTTCTATAGAGAATTTGAAACTCAATTTTCAGTACTAAGGTGTTTGCATTTTTTTTAGGAATGACAAATCCAAATTATGTCATTTCTTATTTGTATGAATGAGACAACATTAAGCTAACAGCAACATTAATTTAATTTTTAAAAAGTGTCAGCTGTAAAAAAATATTACGAATCTTATCATGGAAATGGATGGCATTTAGGACGAACTGTTTTTGAAGATTTAATTTTTATAATCAAACTGAAAATAAAAACGAAATTTAATACGTAGATGTAAAACCTTGAAATCAATCAACTTTCAAACAAAAAACAAATAATGGAAAATGGGTATTGAATTACAGGAATTACGAACTCATGAATCTGTAAAAAAAAACGGCAATTTCGTATGTAAAGACCTATAAAAATTTGTATGCAGTACGGCGCTTGCTATATCAAGTCCCTAAGGAACATATTGTCGTCGATATGATGGCCGTTGGGGCCGGTAAAGGCGTTGGAATGGAGACCACGTACAGGAAAGCGTAGCATAAGCTGACCTCGTGCCCGCTGGACCGACGACCTGACCTGGTTGACGGGGTCCGCCAGGAGTGGGGAAATATTAGAGAGATAAATGGATGAAACATACCTGCCAAATTCAAGACATGATCTTGCTAAGTTTCTTGCTCTTCTTAGCAAGACTAATCGAATGGGCGGAGTTAGGCATATATTTATTATATGCATTGCATTGCATTTTATTTAATTATGATATAATTTATTCCTATATTTTTTATTTTATTAGATTTAAGTTAACCTAACCTTTATTATTTTTCGTGTATTTCCCCATATTATTATTTATTTATTATATAAAATTACTAGATATATATTATTCACTTAGTTATATCGTTTTTTATTTTACATTAAGAGGCTACGCGAATTTTATTTTTGTCACTGTCACTCCAAGTGAAAACACGTTCAGTGCGAGAGGGGCGGATTCAGGGCGAAAGCGAAAAATGTTAGTTTTATAGTTTTTATAAAAAAACTAAAATAGCTAGTAAAATTTCAAATATCAAATCTCTAGATAGTGTTGAAACACACCTAATAAAATATATTTGAGTTCTGTATATGGTTCCTATTCGTCAAACGAGGAGAAAAAGTGTGTTTGAAGACCTCATTTCAACAATTATTTCTATCGAGCAAAATTTATCCAAACATGTTTTCCAATTTCAAAACCCTAGATTATATAGTCAAAATGCATGTACCAGAAATGTATTAAAATTTTCCGTGTATTTCATGAAATACACAAAAAAGAAGCACGTCTATTTTTTTACATAACGCCTTAAAGCCGACCTGTAATAAGTGCATCTTATGATATTACCTGATATACCTACATTACATAAATAAATATATTTCATTTCATATTGGATGCTTACATACGAAATTGGCGAAATTTTCTTACAGATTCATGAGTTAATAATTCCTGTAATTCAAAAGCTATTTCAATTATTTGTTTTTTGTATGAAAGTTGATTTCAAGGTTTCACATCTACCTATTAAATTTTGTTTTTATTGTCAGTTTGATAACTAAAATTAAATCTCCAAAAACAGTTCGTACTAAATGCCATCCATTTCCATGATAAGATTCGTAAATTTTTTTTACAGCTTACACTTTTCAGAAATTAAATTAATGTTCCTTTTAGCTTAATGCAGTCTCACTCATACACAAAAGAAATTACAAAATTTGGATTTTCCTAAAAATAAATGCAAAAATGTTAGTACTGAAAATAGGGTTTGAAGTGATAATTATCATTGATAAGTACAACCTATATTGTATCACGAAATTAGGAACAAAAAATTAATTAAAGATTACCTTGATTGTAAAATGTGTATAATTTATTTACTAAACTACTTGCTTTTAACGTAAATGTAATACCAGTTAAAAAATACAGTTGAATTGAGAACCTCCTCCTTTTTTGAAGTCGGTTAAAAAGGATGGCTAGGATTATATCTGTTTGATGATTGTCGGATAATTGTTCTGATGTTTACCAGGATATTTATCGCGATAAATGTCGAGGGACATTTTTATCTTCATAATTTCAAACCCAGCTGAAAATTGAGTTTTTTCAAATTCTCCATACAAAACGCTAATTTCATTTCAAAATTTGTAGAATCTATAATTCTGGAGATTTCGTGAAGTTATTTCGCCTTGATTTCGAAGCCTTACATATTTGTGTCCGAAGTACGGCGATAGGGCTCACCACCCATTCCGCTGGGGACGCAATAATCGTCGGTGAAACGTGTTTACGGGCGTCGACTGTGTCATGCTCAGAACACCTCTGACACACCCTCGGGGATTCATGTCGTATCGATGTATTTATGTATGTTTTAGTAATAACCTACTAAGATCGTTTGACTTTTGTCAATTTTGACGACAAACTGTGAATAAAGACTGTCGTCATTAAACCATAGAGGTAAGCATAGATTCTAGAGGTACACGAACGGAAATTTTGTATGAACCAGAAATGTGTCGTGTCAGTTGCCTCGAGAAGTCGAGAAGGTTACCCAGTTACACTTAACCCCCGCTTAATTCATCACTTCACTTCACCTCAATACTATATGGTCGGGAGGTAGCTGACCAGGGCCCGTAGCATAGTGTTTAATCGCGCGCGACGCCAATAGTTGAATCACAAGTGCGAGGAGCGTGACGTACTGTTTAGTCGCAAAAACAACGTGTTGCGCTCCTCGCACTTGTGATTCAACTAAGTTGCGTCGCGCGCGATTAAACACCATGCTACGAGTACATGTATCTAACCATTGGAGCAATGATTAGAGCACCAGGTTTTAGTAATCAGGTTCAAATCACGTCGGAAGACATTTTTTAAAGTCATACAACAAGAATTTCAAAATAGGTACAACAACGAGCGTGTTAGGTTGCTGGTGATCATAAATTCGGAAGCGGAGCGGAGTGAGGCGACCCGAGTAATCTTAACAGTACTCGTAATTCTTGTCTTTCAACTACCGTAATGGATTTTGCCTGCAAATTCCTTCAAACTCCTCTACGCGAGTTTTTCAACCAATCAGAGGTCACATTCAAAACTCAGTCGGTAGACTACTTGTATGCCTATTTTTGCCATACTTTGTAAGGAGCGTACTTCCATTTTTTTTTTAATTTCAAATGTTCTTTACTTTCGTAAACATTATAGTACCTAACAACTACAAACACAAGTTGCCAGTCTACACCCTTATACTAGAAAATTGTTTTAACCTGGCTATATTCGTCTATATAATACATAAATAGTACTTAACTCGTTGAACCATGATGGACACAATAAAAAAGTATGCTATATTGATCATGCTTACTTACGAAATTGTGCACTTACGTCGTTTTTAAACGATACACTTATTGCTATCAATAGCGTATTTTCATTGCATTTACTCCAGATTATGTTTATTTAGCGAAATCCATCGCTATGAATACTCTAATGCATTACAAACTAGAAAAGATCAATCAGAAACAAACCCAAAGACAAGAATTTGAAAAAAATCCTGGGATTCGAACCTGCGACCTCTTGTTATCAAGACAAGTGCGCTACCAATTGCGCCACCGAGGTTCCTGCCTAGACCGGCGAATTCTTCCATCATACTTGTCCACTGTTATTTTTGCATCTGCTTGATATACTAGCTTGTACTGCACATACAGAACGCTCACGAGGGCGTTATGTGATTTCACGCCTGTCTTGATAACAAGAGGTCGCAGGTTCGAATCCTGGCCCGGGGATTTTTTTCAAATTCTTGTCTTTGGGTTTGTTTCTGATTGATCTTTTCTAGTTTGTAATGCACTCTAATAGCATTTACTCCACTTCAGTTTCGAGTAACTGTGGTATCACTGTCGTTTTCCCTCTAGTACTAAACTTATCTCCATGATTAAAACTATATCTGTACAAAAAGATCTACTGATTCATAAATGAAATAAATTGTGTAAAGTATTTTTAGAAACAATGACGTAGATTATCAGTTCATTACTCCTAACATTACTTGACGTATCTATAGTAACATGATGAATGAATACACTCGCACCCGTTTCACAGTTTATAAGCTTTAACCCGACCGGTTTCGGTTTTACACAATCATCAGGGGTTTAGTTAGACTGATTGGGTGTTATTCCGTGCAATAAATGATATAGTAAACGAATGTTTACACTGTTGATTGTTGGCACTTGGTGTAACTTGCAATACATAATGAACAGAAAATCACTTGTACTATCCCACAAATTTATTTAATACTTCCTGACCGGTTTCGCCTTTATGGCGTATGTCGTATGTAGGTGAAGTATGTCGTCAACTTCGTACTTCACTGTTTATTTACTATATAATTTACTAGCGACCCGCCCCGGTTTCACACGGGCATGTATTATACATATAAACCTTCCTCTTGAATCACACTTTCCATTAAAAAAAAACGCATCAAAATCCGTTGCGTAGTTTTATCATACATAGAGCTAAGCATACATAGAGACAGACAGACAGCGGGAAGCGAATTTGTTTTATACTATGTAGTGATTGCGCGGAATAACATCCAATCAGTCTAACTAAACCCTTAGTTAGACTGGTATGATGATGGTACTGATGATGGTGTGAAACCGAAACCGGTCGGGTTAAAGCTTGTAAACTGTGAAACGAGTGCAAGTGTATTTATTCATCATGTTGTTATCCAAGTTTCACCAAGTGTCGACAATCGCAAGTATTAATCGTATCTACAGTACTTTGATTTACAAGTATTCTTTATTCCACAGTATTCATTTACTTAGCTACCGTTACTTCATTTCACTTCTACTAGTATAATTTCTTCACCACCCGAAGGTTGGCTGGAAGTGATTGCTTTTAGTAATAACTGATGACGAGCAGCGGCGTCACTGGTGCGAGGGTTTCGGCACCGCGCTCACCAACCCGCCTGCCCAGCGTGTGTGAGTATGAGCAATTCTTCCAGGAGGACCGCCAAGAGTGGAGAAATCTTGGAAAGGCCTATGTCCAGCAGTAGACGAAGACAGGCTGGTGAATGGATGGATGGATACCGTCATCAATCGGTCCCAGACATGGTGGGCGGGCTACCTGGTTGTGCCTGTTTGAGAACTGTCCTCTTACTCTCCCCCGAATAATTTCGGAGGGTTTGTAAGATGGTGATATCTCCACAGTCGAGCCCGGTATCAGCTTTACCACCTATATGCGACATTACTTTTCCTATCTTTGCTTCTGACCATCCAAGATACGTGAACAAACATCTAGACACCTTGTTTATTTAGCGAACTAGCACCAAATTACGGGAAGTCCAGTCTACGCCATGACACCACCATGGTAGCTCTTATAAATGCCGCATAAAAGCCATAGTCATACAAAAAAATACAACTTTGGATGTGGCCGATCGTATTAAATAACTCGGTTTTCACTATACGAGTACTCTCGGACCGAGTGCGCTCATACGAGCTAATCGTATAGGAGCCCACTTGAAAGAAACAAAGAAAAGAAGAAAGAAAGAAAACCTTTATTTGTTGCTACACAAACAGAGAAAATAATAAAAAAAAAACAAAGAAAACAGAAAGTAATGATAATAATGAAACATTAAGAAGAAATAACGATTGTAGCAACAAAAAGGTCCTTGGATCAGCATAATGCCGTAAGCTCCATAAACTTACGACGCTGATTTTCAGCCAAAGCCTAAATAATATAAAATATCATAAGTATTATTTAATGTAATAAATATACATGCATAATTATGACTACATATATATTGTACATAGATACTGTATATTGTGCATGAAATAAGGACGAGGTTAAAAATAGAAATAATATAAATTTTCATATTCCACATATCAAAATGCTGTGGGTGTAACATAACATACGAACACGACTACACATAAAATTAATACAAGACATAAGACAGTTAAAAGAAACAAAATAAAAAGAAAACAAGAATCGGTTTTCACAGTTCAGCGTCTAAGTAGCATTTTTTGTCTTCGCCAACCGAGTTGACAACGACAAATAGCATATTATGCTGCTGCGAGGTATAGAAATTGTTGCAGACTGTTAATGGCTGAAGTACAAAATCATGAAGTGGAAGGAAATCAAAGAAAGAGAAAAATTTGGACGCGGAAATGAATTTTAAGACGTGACCAACTGAGCGCTACAAACAATTTTATTCGGCAAGTGAAAGAGGAGGATAAAGACAAATCATTTGAGACTAAACAGCGAATAATTTGAGTACCTCCTATCCACTTTTTCTCGACTTCCGCTTTGTTTTTCTTAGTTGATGCTATTTTATTTTTATAAAATTATCAGATTAAGCTTGTAAAAATAGAGCCTTAACCGAGTCCACTCTTCGGATGCCGATGTCCTAGTGCGCTCGGATGACGTGTTTACACGGTACGAGTAGCGTCCGAGTAGTCATCTGAGCGCACTCGATCTGAGAGTACTCGTGAGCCGGGTTTTCACTAGAGTACTCTCGGACCGAGAGCGCTCGTACGAGCCAATTCGTTTAGGAGCCCACTTGGAATTTAGTTTTCACACGGTTCGGCTAGAGTAGAATCAAAGTAGAATTTGTCCCCTTGTACAGTCGAGATGACGACGATTGATCTGCTACTCCGAGGTGTAGAAATTGTGGCAGATATGTTAATGGCTGAAGTAGAAGACCAAGAAAGGGAAAAAAGAATATATAAAAAAGAACAATTTGGACTCTGAAATGGATTTTAAAACGTGACTTATTATTATTTTAAGACACCACTTCCTCTGCTTCATACAGTTTGACAAACCGCACTGTTTCCCGCTCTGTCCACTTTTTCTTCATCACTTCTTTCTTCGACGCCATTTTGTTTTGGTAAAATGATCCGAGTCGGCTCGGGAAAGTAAGACCGGCGGGTCTACCACGTAATTCTGATTTTCATCAACATCAACTTGAGATTGAAATTTGACGTGCGTGCGACGACGCCCGCCTAACACGCCATCTCTTTTGCACGCACGTCAAATTTCAATCTCAAGTTGATGTTGATGAAAATCAGAATTATGTGGTAGACCCGCGGGCCCGAGTCCACTCTGATTGGACACCAACGTCCGAGTGCGGCGGATTACGGGTTTTCACTATAAGAGTAGTGTCCGAGTAGCACTCGGTCCGAGCGTACTCTTATAGTGAAAACCCGGCTTTTGTTATGTACAAGTGAGATGGACCGAAGAATGTGGGACCACTAAAGTCAATATACCCGTACTCGAAACAAACTAACCTAGATGTTGTCGATATTCCGTTTGGACGCAACATTCCAAATCTCCGTTTATCATCTCCGGATCAGAATTTTTGAATTTGGAACTACTTGTGTCGCTTGGAGTGACGACAAAAATAAAATTCGCATAGCCTCTTAAAACACATAAAAAACAATAGCCATCTTAGGAACTTGGAATTTGTATTGTTTTGCAGCTAAATTACGGTACCATTTAATAATATTAACATTGTCTAATTTCAACATAATCGCTTTCAAAGGTCTCGTGATTGACGAAAAATTATTTGTGATGTCATTTCTAGCCAATCATGTATTAATTGATAAATCCACGATCCAATTTTAATATTGAATTAAAGTATATTTCTAGGGCAGCTGGAAAATCGGTCAATGACCTTTACGCATTTTGTACTGGACCCCGTACCACGAAACGCAGTAATTTGCGACAACCGATAAAGATTGTATGGCGAGATTTGCGGTGGTCAAGAGTAAGCCCTTCTAATAAAAAAAACTTCATATTTCAGTGATTTCCTCCTTAAAATCCAGGAAGACCTGTAAACTAATGTTCTATTCCGAGTGGAAGAAGTGAAAGAGGTGTGGCACTATCGTAGCAGATGGAAATACAGGCGTGAGTATATGCACGGATGTCAGCATGACACCTATTGGTAGTTCTTATTACGGCGTAATAGCTGCTAAAATCGTATACAAATAAGGAACTTGAACTGCCGACACGGCTGTACCAATGACATCTATAATCAACGTATGGAAAGCCATATAAATACAAATTAAGCCAGTTTCCATATAATGAACAATGATTATGCATCTCCAGCAATCATAATCAATAAGGCAACCGCATAATTAGCCACTTACATAAGCGAAAGTGTATATCTTGGATATCTATTGTGTTCTCAAGTGTGGGTAGAGAGAGAAAGTAAAACTTACAACGATCGGCGGCGTGGGCGCAGGGTTGCCAACTCTCGAAGGAACCAACCCGGGTGATTTGAACAAATCGGTGGGGAGTTTAATTAAAGTCGGTAATCTTTGTTAATTTTTGAAATTGATGTTTATGTCGTGATCATGATATGCCCAATTCTAAGATATGCCTACGACATTTACAGTGCTTTTGAGAAAAGTCTAATTTTTTATTGGCTTTTGAGAACAAAATCATAAAAGGTGAAAATGAAAATTTTTGTAGTATTTGTTACTTTGCTTTAAACTAACAATATGTTCATTCCGCGACCATGGCAGATGAAACTCTGCCGAAAATTCGGGAAAATATAAAAACCAGACACGGTGAGTCCTGTACTCCTAATAATATGTTCATTCTATATCATCTTTCATAGCTCCACACATGTTCCATCATACTGAATACCGTTCCCAAGAAGCATTGGAAACAAAAATGTAAATAAACCATGCCAAGCTTTTTCAATGTTCGACAGGAATTTCTGCCATTTGATTTCGCAACCCGGCGTAAATCTACCCGATTCTCTTCAAAAAGATATGATTAGATGTGGTTGCATTTCCCGAAGAACTCCCAAATTTGATTTGGCGCAACAATTAATTTAATTTTAGAATACCGGAGACATTATTGCATCCGGGAGCTCGGGAGATTGAATAATATTCCGGGAGTCTCCCGAGCATTCCGGTGGAGTTGGGAACCCTAGCAGTGCAAGAAGCGGTTTTTTGTGTTTCGCCAAATGAGCCGTTACGCAGTGGGTGAATTATCAATGTTTCCTGATTTGAACTATTCTGATTACTATAGTCTTATAATTGTGTCGATTCGGCACGTTTTAGCTTATTTGACAGGACTAAACTTAATTTAAGTGTTCTGTCTTTTTCTTACTATATCGGAAAGACAAAGACGAGACGCTTAAAATAAGGTTAGTCCTGCCTGTCAAATAAGTTAACCGAATGTTACACCGAATCGACACTAGCTGCTAGCATGTATTTATATATAACCTATTAGTATGTAGTATATAGGATGGGATTTGGTCGGCCGCCTGGATTCGTGCTGGGGGCTCGGTTGGTGATCATTGAACCTTGTTCCTGGTCCCTGGCCGGGTCTCGGTTATGGGTTCGGGCGGTTGATTGGATTTTACGTTGTCTAATTATAGATTTTACCTATCATTTTAATCGTACATATATTGCTACATAAATTAAACATCCTCAATGATCCCCTCTCCCCCTCTTACCTGAAAGAAAGTTTCGTTTCCCGTGATTCCCTTGGTCGCCTTCATCGCCCAGAGAACCATTTACTTTTGTGCACCCCCTCACATAAAACTGACATGTTTACAAATTCATTCACAATTTACGCAATACGTCTTTGGAATAGCTTACCACTCATCATTCGAGAGTCTTCATCAATAGCTGTTTTTAATAAAATAAACTTTTAACAAAAAAATAGCAACCGACTTCAATAGTAACAGCAGTCATTCACTAAAAAGCTAATAATAATTCTATAAAGACCGATGGTACCGAAGCAACACTTTTGCCGACTTCTTTCTTCCTGAAACGTTATGTTATCTAGAAGTCGGCGTTCTTATATTGGTTTCTATGTTGCTATATCGTAGGAAATACGCCGACTTCTAGATAACATAATGTTTCAGGAAGAAAGAAGTCGGCAAAAGTGTTGCTTCGGTACCATCGGTCTTTATAGAATTATTATTAGCTTTTTAGTGAATGACTGCTGTTACTATTGAAGTCGGTTGCTATTTTTTTGTTAAAAGTTTATTTTATTTCACATTTTTTAGTGTTGCTGGGTTAAATTGTGAGGTATAGGTAGTTCTTGCAAACGTGGTGTTAATATGAAACGAAGTTCAAGTGAGTATAAGTAGCCATGTTTGAGTAGCTTCCTGCTATCAGCACCCTAACACAACATGATTACCGCAATCTCGAGTTATGTGCTGTCATCCGTTGAAGAGTTCTACGGTGATGAAGCCAAGATCGAGATGCAGGTGGGTACACTGGCAATTTTCAGCAATGCCCTGCAATGAGCACCCTAACACAAACTGGTTGCCGCAATCTAAAGTTATGTGCTGTCATCCGTTGAGGAGTTCTATGGTGATGAAGCCAGGATCGAAGGTCAGGTGGGTATTCTGATAATCTCCAAGTAATACCCTTGAATCAGCACCCTAACGCAGTGATTGCCGCAATCTCGAGTTATGTGCTCTGATCCGTTGAAGAGTTCTATGGTGAATATGTTGATGAAGCCAGGATCGAAGGTCAGGTGGAAGAATGTCGATTTTCAAGTAATACCTTGTAATCAGCACCCAAGTACATAGCGATTGCCTCAATTTTGAGAGATATGCTGTCATTTTCTGAGGAGTTCCACTGCCTATCTCTGAAGACCTTCATCAGATCATGACCAAACCCAAAATGGGACCTACCTGGAAGTATACTCTTTCAAACAAAAAAAGAATTGTTCAAATCGGTTGGGAAATGACAGAGTTATGGAGTAACAACGCCAAAAAAAAAAAAAAAAAAAAAAAAAAAAAACATACAGTCGAATTGAGAACCGCCTCCTTTTTGAAGTCGGTTAAAAATAGAGTCATGCAGCACTTTTTACATATGCAAAGTAATTAATAGCACATTTAATTTATCAATCCTTGTATGAGTTTTGAATCTTTCTCTTAATTGCATATTATATTTAAATAATATGTATTTGTATATATGTGTGTATGTATTTTTTTATTATTTGTATTTTATAGTAAGTACATTTGTTTTATATGTAGATTATGTAGATATTATGCTCCGTTTGTGTATACGAATATTTTAATGCCTCTGTCATTAAGGCATTTAGTATTGTTTTTCCGATACCTTTCCCGGCACTACCCAATAACGATCCACAGCACCAAAGGTTAACTGGAAGACAATGCTAGATAGCATTAAGTTCGCCTTCTGTACAATTTTTTAGTGCAATAAAGAATTTTATTATTATTATTAAATAAACCTTTAATTCAGTTCATGTACATCTAGGTATTATTTTATTATTATTATTACATGCTCCCAAAGATATTAAACGAACTACCAAGTGAAATTATAAGTCAACTGAATCGTAATCCTCACAAAATAAAAACTATTTTAAAGTGTCACTATCTCGATAAAAAAAATTTATAAAATTAAATAAGTAAAATTTTAGTTGTGAGCGCTTGCAGCGACGCATAAACCTCTTTATGGTTTCCGTTAGCTGTATAAGTTTTATAATATTGTATATTTTTCTTAATAATTATGTTAATAAAATATTTTTATAAAACACCGTTCAAGGGCCTTTTTTATTTTTTTTTTATTTTTTATATATATGTTTTAGTCCACATAAATACAAACAATTAAATGGTTTTAGTCGCTATATTTCGACCCCTCAGTGGGGCCGTCATCAGGCGAATAGGAAAAAATATTATATGACATATATGTATAGGTATTTGAAGTAAGAAAACCGCTGACATCTATTGATATAAAAATATAAAAAAGTATACTATAAATCATGAACCAGACTTTTTGAGGGAGAATTTGGTCAGCCGGCGCTAGGTGGCGTGCTCATACAGAGTGCTCCGATTCTGAATATTTTGTTATATAAAAAAAAAAGAAAAAAAAAATTATAATAATAATAAACTGTAAATTTGGATTAGTCAGTCAGTAAGTCAGTTAGTCACTCAGTCAGTGTTGTTTGTTCAGTCCAGAGGGCCTATTATGTATCTTTAGTTGCCATCTGGAATTGGTGTCTATCATCAAAAACATAGATATACTATCGAATTCCGATTGTGTAAGGATATGTTCGCACTTGAAGTGACGACACAGTTCGTAAATAGTTCAATACCCACTAAAAGCAATTTTAAAAGTTCAGTTTTTAGATATGTTTTTGATGATAGGCACCTAGTCCAGTTGGCAATTAAAGATACAGAATACAGGGGCAGGTCCATAATGAGCTCCAAGTGACCATATGAATGATGTCTCCCATGTCCGTAATTCAATGTCGGTTAATGGAGGTGTGAATGATTTAATGATACGTAGGGTGAAACAGTCTAAAGGTCTGGTTGTGGAGTCGTGTGTGTGTAGGTATGGGAAGAATGTTGTTTATTAATTTATTAATCTACACACACATTTTTTTTTTTTTTTTTATAAAACAAAATATTCAGAATCGGAGCACTCTGTATGAGCACGCCACCTAGCGCCGGCTGACTAAATTCTCCCTCAAAAATTCTGGTTCATGATTTATAGTATACTTTTTTATATTTTTATATCAATAGATGTCAGCGGTTTTCTTACTTCAAATACCTATACATATATGTCATATAATATTTTTTCCTATTCGCCTGATGACGGCCCCACTGAGGGGTCGAAATATAGCGACTAAAACCATTTAATTGTTTGTATAATTGTTTGTAATGAATGCATGTGTGTATGTTTGTCCGACGATATATCGTTGATCAGAACGTGATCAAATTTGGTAGGCGAGTAAATCGCATTACATCCTTAGGTTTGAACTTTGAACTGAGTTATATTTCCTTACAGCTGTTTTATCTCACGACGTGACGTCAGGCTTGGTTGTAGTAGTGCGTACATGTATACGATTTTAAAGCGGACTCCCTATCACACATTACGTACGCACGCGTGGCGAATACTCCATAGAAGCCGATTCCCACCGGCTTACTTTTCAGAAATATCTCTAACTATAACCATAGATAAATAAAAGGAAGGATAGATTGCTATCTCCTTGTACTGTTCGCAATACTAAAAAAAACGTTGCTAGATGGCGTTACTTGTCTCGCTGGAAATAAAATTTGTCTGAAATCGACGAAATATAGCATCTTACTGTTCTGGTTCATCATATTTATTTATTTTATGAATAAAAACACGAAATTTTCATAACATCGCATCAGAAAATAGTGAATTCTTAATCAGGTGTTTTTAACATTTTTTTCATTAAACTTACGGTGGTAAGCTGGCAATCTCACGAACCGTGCAGATGGTTATTCTGAATTCCGGTAGATGGCGCACAGCGATCAATTAAACAAAACATGTGCATTAAAATACGCTTTATTTACCTAACACACACTACTCATACATACTGGTATATAACTTTACTCTTTGACTCAACTGTCATGCACGGTTGAGCGATTTATCCTCAGATTTATCGTATGCCATGTGTCGCGTATTGTCGTATTCTAGCAAATTTTTGTTTTAGTGGGTGCAGTATAGTTGCTACACACACATAGAATTTCGTTTCATCAACAGTTCGATAGATGGCACTAGGTATGTCACAATGTATCTAGTATAGTAGCGACATCAAAAATAATAAGTCGAACTACTAGGTACCGGCGAAAATAATAAGTTTTACGCGGGCTTTGTTCCAATGTATGGAGTGAGCAATCTATCCTTCCTTTATTTATCTATGCCATAACCAACCAATCCACCTTTCATTATTTTAATGTACAATTATTTTCGTGTGCTCCTAACTAAGAATTACAAAAAAAACGCCGGGGTGAAACGAAAAGCATTATCTTAAGCTCTTCTGTTATGTGTAATTTTAGAAGTTACCGATGTTTTCTTTTATATAGTTTTAAATATTATTTGCGAAGGATGTATACATTTATAAGGAACGTACAACAGAACTGTACCTTTAATATCGTCCACCATCAATGTTTACATTTATAAGGAACGTACAACAGAACTGTACCTTTAATATCGTCCACAATCAATGTATACATTTATAAGGAACGTACAACAGAACTGTACCTTTAATATCGTCCACCATCAATGTATACATTTATAAGGAACGTACAACAGAACTGTACCTTTAATATCGTCCACCATCAATGTATACATTTATAAGGAACGTACAACAGAACTGTACCTTTAATATCGTCCACCATCAATGTTTACATTTATAAGGAACGTACAACAGAACTGTACCTTTAATATCGTCCACCATCAATGTATACATTTATAAGGAACGTACAACAGAACTGTACCTTTAATATCGTCCACCATCAATGTTTACATTTATAAGGAACGTACAACAGAACTGTACCTTTAATATCGTCCACAATCAATGTATACATTTATAAGGAACGTACAACAGAACTGTACCTTTAATATCGTCCACCATCAATGTTTACATTTATAAGGAACGTACAACAGAACTGTACCTTTAATATCGTCCACCATCAATGTTTACATTTATAAGGAACGTACAACAGAACTGTACCTTTAATATCGTCCACCATCAATGTTTACATTTATAAGGAACGTACAACAGAACTGTACCTTTAATATCGTCCACCATCAATGTTTACATTTATAAGGAACGTACAACAGAACTGTACCTTTAATATCGTCCACCATCAATGTATACATTTATAAGGAACGTACAACAGAACTGTACCTTTAATATCGTCCACCATCAATGTTTACATTTATAAGGAACGTACAACAGAACTGTACCTTTAATATCGTCCACCATCAATGTTTACATTTATAAGGAACGTACAACAGAACTGTACCTTTAATATCGTCCACCATCAATGTTTACATTTATAAGGAACGTACAACAGAACTGTACCTTTAATATCGTCCACCATCAATGTATACATTTATAAGGAACGTACAACAGAACTGTACCTTTAATATCGTCCACCATCAATGTTTACATTTATAAGGAACGTACAACAGAACTGTACCTTTAATATCGTCCACCATCAATGTTTACATTTATAAGGAACGTACAACAGAACTGTACCTTTAATATCGTCCACCATCAATGTTTACATTTATAAGGAACGTACAACAGAACTGTACCTTTAATATCGTCCACCATCAATGTATACATTTATAAGGAACGTACAACAGAACTGTACCTTTAATATCGTCCACCATCAATGTTTACATTTATAAGGAACGTACAACAGAACTGTACCTTTAATATCGTCCACCATCAATGTTTACATTTATAAGGAACGTACAACAGAACTGTACCTTTAATATCGTCCACCATCAATGTATACATTTATAAGGAACGTACAACAGAACTGTACCTTTAATATCGTCCACCATCAATGTATACATTTATAAGGAACGTACAACAGAACTGTACCTTTAATATCGTCCACCATCAATGTATACATTTATAAGGAACGTACAACAGAACTGTACCTTTAATATCGTCCACCATCAATGTTTACATTTATAAGGAACGTACAACAGAACTGTACCTTTAATATCGTCCACCATCAATGTTTACATTTATAAGGAACGTACAACAGAACTGTACCTTTAATATCGTCCACCATCAATGTTTACATTTATAAGGAACGTACAACAGAACTGTACCTTTAATATCGTCCACCATCAATGTTTACATTTATAAGGAACGTACAACAGAACTGTACCTTTAATATCGTCCACCATCAATGTTTACATTTATAAGGAACGTACAACAGAACTGTACCTTTAATATCGTCCACCATCAATGTATACATTTATAAGGAACGTACAACAGAACTGTACCTTTAATATCGTCCACCATCAATGTTTACATTTATAAGGAACGTACAACAGAACTGTACCTTTAATATCGTCCACCATCAATGTTTACATTTATAAGGAACGTACAACAGAACTGTACCTTTAATATCGTCCACCATCAATGTATACATTTATAAGGAACGTACAACAGAACTGTACCTTTAATATCGTCCACCATCAATGTATACATTTATAAGGAACGTACAACAGAACTGTACCTTTAATATCGTCCACCATCAATGTATACATTTATAAGGAACGTACAACAGAACTGTACCTTTAATATCGTCCACCATCAATGTTTACATTTATAAGGAACGTACAACAGAACTGTACCTTTAATATCGTCCACCATCAATGTTTACATTTATAAGGAACGTACAACAGAACTGTACCTTTAATATCGTCCACCATCAATGTTTACATTTATAAGGAACGTACAACAGAACTGTACCTTTAATATCGTCCACCATCAATGTTTACATTTATAAGGAACGTACAACAGAACTGTACCTTTAATATCGTCCACCATCAATGTTTTTTGTATCTTCTGCAAATGTGTCTAAAATAAATAAATACAAGCAAATCTTCCATACATATTATTTCAACTCATTATGGCGCGCAGTCTTGGACGAGCGCGCAGCGCTATGTTTGCACAAAATTGGGAGGTTAGGCCGGTCCATTTTAACTAACCTTGCAACGTTGCCACGTTGGGCACTATTGGGCAGGCTCCCATAGTGAGCAATTTTTGTATCGGCTTACCCATGTCATAATCCCACCCCCCGCCACACGCACACAAGCGAGAGCGGGAGCGCGCACTACTACAACCAAGCCTGCAGCTGTATTTTTGAATCATTCGAATTTCAATTCACATATGAATCCGCATGATTCGCATACGAGAACTTGAAATCAGTATTTTTGAAAATTCTCTACATGAATTCTGCAACGAGTGGTCTGACCCACTCGTTTTCCGATTTCCGACAAGAAGAAAATGTCAATGTCGATGCATCGATGAGACTGACATGACATTTTAATTTACGTTCCGTTCACCTGCATTCATTACCGGTTTTTAAAATCAACGAAATATTGCTTTCCGGTTTTAATTATTTCTGCGTGAAACGAAAACCGTTTACATTGATTTCTAATTTCTACTGATTCAAAAATACTCAAAATCGTGATCATTCGAATTGAATTTCGCACGTGATTTTTTTTCGTGCGTGAATATATGATTCATGGCGAGTGATTCAAAAATACAGCTCCTGATGTCGCGTCGTGAGTCGTGAAATAAAACCATAGACTTAGGACATCACAAGACAAGTCTATGGATAAAACGGCTATACATTTAGTTCACTGGCGACCGTAAACAAATTTTGAAATAATTAGTATGAATACAATGAGAACCTTGAGCTCCAAAGATAATAGGTCTGAAACGAATCGTCGACGGGACCGAACCAAATCTTTAGAAGGCGGGAAATGCTATAATATCCATGAAAGTTTTTATCTTTTAACGTTGGTAGGAATTTTTTTTTTTGTTTGCGTGGTTATTACAACAATCATATGGTAACTTCGACTTCGATATGGTATCATATTTTGGGGCAACTCAACCGAAAAAAAAAAATGTATTTAAAGCCCAAAAACGATGCATTAGGTCAATATGTGGACTAAAAACAGCGGACTCTTGCCAACCTTTTTTTAAATCGCTCAAGGTACTGACTTTTCCGTCTTTATACATTTATGAGATGGCAGTTTTTGTGAAGTCAAACCCTAACTTATTTACTAAGGTCTCCGAGTCGCACCATGCTAGAACTGTAAGATCACAATTTAGACAAGCATTATCTCTTCGATCAGCAAAAACTGCCTTAATGCACAAAAGTGCCTTCTGTATGGGACCTAAAATTTACAACGCAATTCCAAATGACATAAAAGATTTAGATATAATTTTATTTAAGAAGAAATTATTTAATTTGCTTATTGATAAGTGTTATTACACAATTAATGATTATTTAAATGCTAATTCTTCCTTTTGACATGTGTAATATAATAATTTATAATTGCTTATTGATAAGTGACATTGTACAATTAATGATTATTTAAATGCTAATTCTTTCTTTCATATAATCATCTATTGTAAATAATATTCATAACGTTTCATAAATGTCTATTTTTTGTTTAATGAGCATGTTTAAAGTTGCATGTGTTTAATATTTGTATGCTATACTTTAAGGCAGAACATAGCGGTCAAACACGAAACAACCACCATCTTGTAAGAAATATAATGATACACCTATGTTTCACAAATAAACGATTGATTCTGATTCTGATTCATTATTTTGTATGGTTGTACAGTCAAAACTACATCAAGCTATACACTTGCAGTACTACATTAGCCCCTAGAGTGGAGGGTATAAGATAGGTACAGTGGAGACTGGAGACCGCATCAAGTAAGACACATTGGACTTTGTACTTATCTTAAATTCTTCTCTGTAGGGGCTAATGTCGTACTGCAAGTGTATAGCTTGATGTTGACTGTACCAATCATGGCATGATGAAACCATTGAAGGTATGGGGCTGTCCATATACAGTACCCTCTCGCTAATCCGCCACCAAAAAATCCGGACTACCGGCGGATTACCGAAAACGGCGGATTATAATGTACAGGAACATCAAATTGAGGAAAACAACAAAAAAACATAGTAATTTTGTATTAGTACTTATGAAGGTAAATACATATGTACATTTGTATTAAAATTAAAAAATGAACTGACACAAATCGACTTGCAAAAATGGGCGGATTATAGTAGTTGTTGGATTATCAAGCGGCGGACTAGCGAGAGAGTACCGTATTAAGTCATCGATTTTGCCGATTTTCAACCCCCCCCCCTCGAAACTCCTACAATCATTCTATCGTCATTCACCAATGAACCCACCCTCTCACAAAACTGATGTAATTTTCGTTGTCTGTATTACAAAACAAATGACAAAATTAGCTTCTTGTTTTTTGTCGCCTTGATGTTGATATGGCGTCCATATTGTTGTTATATATGTACTATAAAGTTTTTAGGTTTCCGTATCTGTATTGTGTGGTGGTACGGAATCTTTAGTGCGCGAGTCCAACTCGCACTTGGCCAATTTTTTTAGGATAATAATAGGAAACCACTAAAGTATAAAAAAAGAAAATCAAAGAAATAATGAATATGTAACTGTAGATCTCAAAAAATGTTAATTTAACAACAAAGCTAATATTTTCTCATGCTGTACTAATCATACTAAACAAAACCGCGCAAATGTAAAATAAACGTCTACAAATAGATAGTGAACCCAAAATAACAGATAATTTTAGAACCCTCCAAACTAAAATAGAACCTAAACACTAAACAGACCCTGCAAGATGTGGAATGTGGAAGTGGTTTGTATTGTAGTTAGCTAAATATAGCATCATCCATCGAGCAACTATTGCCCGAGACTGGCTAAATACATAGGCGGGCCCGCCCTGGCGGAAATCATTCAGTGAGTGAAGAAAGGATAGAGTCATGCGATAGAAAAGAGCAGAGAGGCGCCTTGAAGCCTCGCTGTGCGAGCTGCATTGCACTTTATTTCCACAGGACGAGCTTAGCCAATCAGAGAGCTTAGCGTTAAGACTGTACCTGAGCCTAGAGCATGACCAACTCCAGGCTATCAAGGATTCGTTTGAAGAAATTCGGACTCTCCTTGTATTGAAAAAAATATATTTGGTTTATTAATCTTTTCTCTAGGGACCTTACGTATAAAAAATGTACTAAGATTTATACTTTTGTAAAAAAAAAATGTTTTGCACCCTCTTTTTTCATAAAATAGGTAATAGAAATAATAACCTAAATTCAATATTTTTTCCCCTACAAAATATTTCAGTATGAGCTAAAAACACACCAATTTGTTGTTTCGCTGCGTGATCACTAGTATTACGTATCCAAGAAAAAGAAGCCAAATAGCCAACATATAATCGCCTCTATAAAAAGCGAATAAAGTCTTTGCCATTGCCATTAGACTTATTGTGCTGGACGGGTAATAAAAAAAGTTGCTAGAGTATGCCATCTTCTTAAGGTTAAACGTCAGCTTAGCGCAAAGTGCATAACTTAACTTTGTTTTATTTGTTTAGAAATTTAAAATTGAAAAGCATTTTGTTTTAATCTATACCATTTGACGCCAATAGTTCAGTACTAGTGACATTTATAAAGTAAGCCCCGGTTTCTGAAAGGCCAATCAATGTTAACAGTAGATTAAAAACTAATTATCTGCGGATTAAGCCAGAAAAAGTGGGAATTTTACATTGAAATCAAAAATTAACTAAGTTAATTATTGATTCATCACTATTCAGACTTCATATATGCTTTATTTTCACCGTTATTTGCGGTAAAACTTTTTTTTATCTACTGTTAACTTTGATTGGTCTTTCAGAAACCGGGGGTAAGAGTTTGAAATTGTATACACAATTAGTCATGATCTTCTCAAAACCAACTTAAAATGCTGTTTTAATTTTGACTAATTGTGCATTCAATTTCAAACCCATGCTTTTAAAGCCTCACTAATACTGAAGTATTGGTGTTTACTGCCACATATCAAAATGTTTTTCAATTGTTAACTTCTAAACATACAAAGTTAAGATATGCACTTAATGGTAAGCGACTGTCGTTTTACCTTAAAAGTTGGCGAAATTTATTCCGAACAAACTAAGTGTCATTTCGCCTCTAGGGTTAGTTCCTCTGTGGCATCGTCAAACGTTACTCAAATAGAAAGCGAACCATATGGCTTATGATTTATATTCAAGCTCTGTCGCGGCTCCTGTGTGATAGATATGTCGCTAGGGGGGGGGGGGGGGTCCATATATTACGTCATTTGAAATTAGGGGGGGGATCTGGTCTGCGGATGACGGTAATATCATGAGCATTGCTAAGTTTCTTGCCCTTCTTACTAAGTTCTTTATGGAAGTAATCTTTGGGGCGTTATAGTTATTGATATACACAAATGGCTCACCTCAATTTTTATCAAAAAAAAACTAGCAAAACTACATTTCCAAAATCAAAAATCCAGTTTTTAGTTGAAATAAATCTAATAAAGATAGGTTTGGGTTCGTTACACAGTTCCTAATCATCAAACGAGAAGAAAAGTGTGTTTTTACACTCTTTTAACTCATTTCAATAATAATTTTTATCGAGAAAAATTAAGACCCTAGATTACAGGGGTCGGCAACCTTATGATATAGGAGGGCCACAAATGCTACCAGGAGATCAGCGAGGGCCGCATTTTGTGCAGTATTGCGTCTAAATGTGCATCTTTTAACTGAGAACAATGCTTGCTTTTTAGATAGTTCAGAATAGAAAATGTCTGCTTACACAAATATAGTTATCAAGCAGTGGTTGCGAACTTTGCGGGCCACAGCAAAGTGGTTCACGGGCCGCATGCGGCCCGCGGGCCGCCGGTTGCCGACCCCTCTAGATTATACAAGGTGACTTTTTGATCATCGTCCAAATTCATACTGGTGGCTTGGTAAGTGATGAGTATCATGGATCAATAACAATTTTTGTGAAATTCGTAAAATGAAATTTCGACTCCCCATAGTGATTCACTCGGGACTGGAACTGACTTTCTATGGGAAGCCGAAATTTCATTATACGAATTTCACAAAAATTGTTACTGATCTAAGATACTGATCACTTATCAAGCCTCCAGTATGAATTTGGACGATGATCAAAAAGTCACATTGTATAGTCGATATGAATAAATATAATTTTAGCTATATTAGCTTTTTATTTGTAGTTTTAAGCAATTATATGATAATAATTTAAAAAATAATAAACTTTATATTTTTTCGATATATTTCGGCCTCATCAGTGAGGCCGTCATCAGTCGAGTGGTTGACAGGTAAAAATTATAAAAAATATATATGAAAACAAGTTGGTACAGTCTGAAAAGGTTAGGAACTATTTACATTAAAAAAAAAAATGATGAAAGAAAGGTGGTAAAATAAAAAAAGAAACAGTTTGGAGGGGAGTACTTGTTGATTGGGTCAGTTGGTCGAGTCTGTCAGTGCTGTCTGTTGAGTCCGGGTCCATAATGTGCGCCAAGTGACCAGATATATGATGCCTCCCATTGTATAGTCGAGAAGTAGCTGACCAGTTATAGTTATGAATAATTGATCCTTAAGTGGCTTCATAAGCAAACCTGTCTTTAGAGACGTTTTTGAATTGCTTTAAACTTTCTATATGAATATTACAAAACATCGACAAAAATACATGAGATTTATGTACCCATGTCCCGTAATTGCGATGTTTTAAAACCTTTAATAAAGCTCTAACCTACGACGAGTAAATAAATACCTTTCAAATACTTTAAAATGATTTAAAAAACTGATAAAATGTTTAAACTTTTACGGTGTAACTACAAAACGGTGTTTAACTTTAGACAGTGTTTAAATCTGTTGCTGTCACTCTTTTACAATATGAAAGAAAAGGCGACAACAACAGATTTAAACACTGTCTAAAGTTAAACACCGTTTTGTAGTAACACGGTTAAAATTCAAAAAAGTCAAGATTAAAACTTGAACACAAACAAGAGTAATACAAAAATCTAACATAATGACGTTTAAAACTTTTAAATATCAAATGCAATATGTGTAAAAAGTATTATTTTCCTTATTTTGCGCTGTCTGGTGACGCAGCGATCGTCGTAACAGCTACTTTGCAATGCACTCTAATATGAATGTTATTTCTATTTTGTTTCTGTTGATATTTGTACCGACACATTTCGAGCTGCTAATCTAGCTTACTGAAGCCCCTTAAGTTTCTGCAAGATATTTGATGAACAAAACGGCGTGTTTCGCCTTAAATAACATCGACTTAAATTCAATGATCAACTCTAATCTAGAGTCTTGACCCCAGATTGCGATATCGGTATTTATGTAACTTTTAGATTACACTAGCGTTTTTAGGGTTCCGTACCCAAAGGGTAAATCGGAGCCCTATTAATGTCACTCCACTGTCTGTCTGTTTGTCTGTCACGGGTCTCTAGCTCTTAGACGGATTGAGATAGAAACCTGAAAGTTTTATTTATGTGGTATAAAATGTTGATCCGAAACCGAATTTTGAATTTAAAATGTAATCAAATTATTTTTTTTTACAATTTATACATTTTTTTTTGTCTTGAAAATGAAGGAATGGGGGACTATCTAAGTTACCATTTTTAGACCATTTTTGTTACGGGGTCTATCTCAAAGACCAAATTAGTTAGGAATTTGAAATATCTGTATTATTATGTACCATATGCTGTATTTAAACAACAAATACTGAAAACGCCGATTTATAATGTGGTTTTAGAGTTATGTCCCCGAATACTCAATCAACTTAATTTTGCAGTTTTTCTGTCTGATAGAATTAGAGCATTACCTAAAATTAAGTAAATGTCTAGTTTGAAATAATTGGTCATATGTACGGAACCCTAAAAGAGCGCCCGACTCGCACTTGGCCGGGTTTTTTAATTACCATTGTGATATAGTTTGTCGGGTGTGTGGTTGGTCTTAGGCTGACGATACAGTCAGAGCGGGCGGCCATTTTTAATCCCAAGGTCAAGATCATATGTTTTTATCGCTTTAGATCAGGGATGGGGAAACTTTTTCCTTCGCGTGCCAATGTTTACTAACGAAATATATGGCGGGCCAAGTTGTTGCATTTTTGGCTTTATTATTTACTGAAATAAAAATATTAGTATGTATTTTCTGAAACACTAATTTATTGTGAAATATTACAAAATAACTATTGAAATAAGGAAGAAATTGCAAATTACAATTAAATTAAACTCTCAAGTTAGCTGCGAAATTACTAACAATACAAAACTTCTCTTGATTTTTGTTTGATGGTCGCGGGCCTTTTCACCACTTAGAAGGTTGGCTGGAAGAAATTTCTTTAGAAATAAGCTCGCCCTTGTACAATATCATTTTCAATGCAAATGCTCGTAAAGGCGCACTTTTTATGCATCAAAACCGAACAGAAAGTCGATTATTTTGCCCTAGGGCTTTATTATTATTATATTTTTTTATTTATTTACAATGGTTGGCTAACCTGCAGCCTTTCCTGTGTACCATAAATGTTGTACTTTTTTTTCCACTGTTTAAAGGCTCTGGGTATAGTTCTTTTGAGCCAATAAAAATTTTAAGTTCACAAGATTATATTTGTTTTATTTCCTCACACTATGCATTGAAAAACGTAGTATGTATGATACACGGGCGTAAGAGCAATAAATTACTCGGTTACGTTTAAAACACGAGCGAAGTCCTCGTAATTTATTCCTTTTTGCCCTTGTAGCATAAACTACTATTAAGTTTTTTGTGCAATAAAGAATAAAAGAACTAAAGCCGGATGGGCCGGACAAGAGGTCAAAAAGCCTAACACTGTCCGGCTTTATCCGGACGGATGGCAAAGCTATGTGCATTGCAGGCTGGTGTATCAATCAAGTAGTTACATAAATCGGTGTTCATATATGTATAGTGGAAAAATTCATCGGTCCAAATAAGAACCTCGGTGGCGCAGTCGCTATAGCACGCTTGTCTTGTAAGCAGGAGGTCGCAGGTTCGAATCGTGGCTCGAGATCTTTTTTTAAATATTTGTTTTCGTTACATTTGTTTCTGATTGATTTCTGGTTTGTAAAGATATTCTGGACGAAAGAGAAAAAAATATGTTTTTTGTTTTTATCAAAAAAAAATAGTAAAAATACATTTCCAAAATCAAATATCCAGATTTTAGTTGAAATAAATCTAATAAAGGTTCTAATAATAATAGGTTTGAGTTCGTTACATAGTTCCTAATCGTCAAACGAGAATAAAAGTGTGTTTTTACACTCTTTTAACTCATTTCAATAATAATTTTTATTGAGGAAAATTAAGACCCTAGATTATACAAGGTGACTTTTTGATCATCCTCCAAATTCATTCTGAAGGCTCGAAATCGATTACAATTTTTGTGAAATTCGTATTGAAATTTCGACTTCCCATAGTAATTCGCTCCCAGTCCTGAGTGAATCACTATGGAGAGTCGAAATTTCATTTTATGAATTTTACAAAAATCGTTATTGGTTCATTGGCTGATCACTTACCAAGGCTCAAGTATGAACTTGGACGATGTTCACAAATTCAGCTTGTATAGTCAAAATGGATATATATAAATTTTTGTTTAAGTGTTCACTTGGTGCTCTTCTGAAAATAAAGTTAATTATTTAATAACATCGTCAGCTCAAGGACTATCCATTGCGGAACCAGCTGTTATCCTGGTACTATTTCTGTCTCGCACAAACAAGACGGGTTAATTGAATTAATCAAGTCACCTTGTTAAAGCTAGCCTACTGTAATTAAGACCAGGCACGTATCCAGGAAAGTCCAGGGGGTTCAGATCCCCCCCAATGCCCTGCCTTCTTATAGTTAGGGAGACCGCGTACTCAAATGCTCACTATCCTAAGTAAGTAAGTATGTAAGTAAATCGTTTATTTGTGAGAATTCGGGTTTATAATAGATATTACATATAATTATAGTCCCAACAAATTCAACCATGTCATGGCGTATAAACATTTGGTTGTATAATTATAAATTATAAAATATGTATGTCAATTAAGTAAAAACCATGTAAAAACAAATATGTAATATGTTTAAAAAAGAAACTTGAAGTTGGAACAAAACAATCTTAGAAATATTAAAACAGTTACAATGAAAAATGTCTGTAGTGTTCTTTATATTATAAATGTCATAATCATAATGTATTCCTTGACCGTGTAAAAACATTTATCTAATAAAAAATCTTTAAGCTTTCTATGGAACCGAAGAATTTTGACAATATGTGAAATCGATTGTTCACTCATAATCAAAAAACCGGCCAAGTACGAGTCAGACTCGCGTACCTAGATTTCCGTATTGTGGATGATTTTAATTTTGTAATTTTTTTTTCGTGAATTGCTCAAACACTTTATTTTTCCTGTAATATTTACGTAAACACATTACCATGATTTTTTTCATATTTTTTGGTCTACCAGTTTTGGAGATAAGGTGGGAGGACATACATTTTTGTATGGTTTTTCAAGGATTTCTCGAAATAGATGCAATTAAATATAGGCAAACTATATACTTTTACAAAATAAAAAACAGCTTTTTAATACCATATTGTATTTTTATAAAATAATTTTTTATTTATTTTACATTTTTTTTTCATATTTATCATTTGTGCTCAACTTTTTGAAATTGCTATAGTTTTTCTGTAATTGGCCAGTTATGGTCTATAATCGTCATTTTTTCATATGTTTCGGTATACCAGTTTCGGAGATAAGGGTTGGAGACATACATATTTTTGTGGTTTTTTTATCAAACCATTGAACTTTACGGGTATCCTCTGAATAGAGTTGAAAAGTTTAAATACCTTGGGCATGTTGTAACCTCGGACCTGAGAGACGATGCAGACATAGAGAGGGAGGGAGCATAGGGCGTTGTCTGTTCGTGCTAATATGATAGCCCGCAGATTTGCTCGCTGTTCAAGAGGCGTCAAAGTCACCCTGTTCAGGGCATTTTGTACGTCCTTCTACACGAGCAGTCTGTAGATGAGTTATACGCAAAGACAGTACAACGCACTACGTATCCAATATAACAATGCGTTCAGGGTGCTTTTGGGGTTGCCTCGCTTCTGTAGCGCTTCGGGGATGTTCGCGAATACACATGTGGATTGCTTTTATGCAACCATGCGCGGGCGGTGCACATCCCTGTTGCGCAGGGTGCGGGCCAGCCGCAACTGTATCTTGAACGAATTCGCGGAACGGTTTGACTGTCAGTACCTGAATCATTGCAGCATGGTTCATGTACTGACTACCGTCAGAATACTGTTTTAGTGTTTTTTGGTAGTTTTTAAATTATTATGCTATAAACGCAAGTATATGGGCTGAAAATGTTTATTAACTTTTGCACGCGGGCTCCCTTACTAATAAACAAAAAGACCATCCAAAGTTTGGAAATACTACGATACGTTAAAAATTAAAATAATCTAGGAAGGGAAGAGGTCTGTTACCTATCAATAGGTTACTTTGTAGCCTAGTCTAGGTTTCAGGTACCTACAATAAAGTTTGGAAATCATCGGCAACAGATAAACATTTTCGACGGACCCCCCGTAATACAAAGTCATGGATACGTCCCTGTAAGACATATAAACACTGGTTTGACCTATTAGTTCAGATGATAGCATTGTTTTGTTAATTTGAAGGTCAAGGAAGGTTTATTCCAGGCAATAGAGAAATTGTTGATCTCGATCCTAAATAATATGCAGTTTGGCTAATAAAGAATGGTCCTTTAGCCTAAGCATGATAGTTGCGTTTCAAACTCTGAAAAATGTTTCATGAACAAATGAGTGAATGAATTAGGACAGCTGCCGGAGCCGGCATTTAGGTAGGACAGTTGCCGGAGAAAACGTAATTAAGTTTTTTGATGTTCGCTTGATTCGTTATTTTAGATATTAGCCTTAGGTTTTGAAAACTAGGTGCTGAGTTTGAAAGCTGGTAATAACTAGTAATGGGAAATAAGTAGTAGTATTATAAACAATATTTGCTTGTCCAGCATTTTGTTAATAATATTTCATACTAAGGCTGTTTCTTAATGTCACAAGCGTAAACGCAGGCAAGCCTGAGAAAAGAAAATCGTACTATGCGTGGTTACTTTGTAGTATAACGACACGTAACATTACAATTGTTCGGTAATTTAACACACCAAAAAAAGAAAAGGTTACATAACCTTAAAACTGCTCATCAAGCATCTAAAATATACTGTTTTTCTATTTATTAAGTATTAAGTTAACAGAAAAGAACAAATAGACCGAATGAATGAATGAAAAAAGAATGACTCGTTCATCACCGAAGATACATCACTATAACTGTCAAAAGGTGTCAAGTGTGAAAAAATCTTTTCTTTGTTTACCTGTCCACTCAATCCGACTTGATCGTAGTATACATCAAAATCGTATCGAATCTGGGAAACCGCTCCAAGCGGACAGTAGCGGAACTAACAGCTACGTACATGGCAACCTAAGTTTTTTCAAACGCAACTATACGGAGATGTTTTCATGCTTAGGCTACTGGTCTGTGTATTTTTCCGATTCATATAATAAAGTATAATTTAACTAAGAGGAAAATGCCTTGGTTGGATTTATAATGTCTCAATGCGTGTTTTATGCCCGCCATAGATACTATCCACCGGAGTGGTCTACCTGGGTGGCTATTCTCGCAACATTTTTCACACGCTTTATATTTCGTACGACTATGTTAATCACGTGATAAATGTCGTGTTATGATGTTTCTACTAAGTAAAACCCTATAAAAGACATGTAAAACAGACATGTATATCGTCAAAATCGACACTTTTTGAAGTTATTTATCTGCTGTTCAAAAGAAGTCCCAAGTTAAATAAATTAGTATAACAATTTTGGGACCTTTTTCTAGATTTTGGTCTATCAGAAACGCGATTGGAGGAATTTCACTCGATAGAAATAATTATTGAAATGAGGTCTAAATTTACACTTTTTTTGATATTCTGACAAATCGGGATAGCAGACTTCAAAAATATTTATTTAGATGAGTTTTAACAATGCCTAAATTACTGGTTATGGAAATTTTCATAGCTATTTTAGTTAATTTTGTATTAATTAAAAACCGACTTTTTTGTCAATTTTTCCCGATTACATCCCTCTCGCACTGCGGATCTTTCCGCCTGGAGTAACGGGGACCTTTGCACGGACGATATCACCTTAAGGCGCTACGGAAAAAAAGTTTTCACTTTTAGAACTTCTATACCTACTTCGGTAAATAATGTATAATTTTGATAAAATAGTATATCATTTTTGGAATCTTTCTCTAGGGATCTGTTAAAACAGAAACACGATTGGGGAATTTCGGCTCGATAGAAGTATTTATTGAAATGAGGTCTTTATCGACACCAATTCTCCTGGTTTGACAATTTAGAATGACATATGGACTGCAATTATATTTTATTAGATGGGTTTTAACAGTATCTAGGACCTGGTTAAACGAAATTTTGATAGCTCCTTTAGTACATTTTATATTAATAAAAAACCGACTTTTTGCTATTTTTCCACGAATCCGTCCCTCTCGCACTGAGGGTTTTTTCGCATGTGGAGTAACAGGGACGCTAAAACTTTTACATATCGCCTTAATCCGGGCTATTTAAAAGCTCAAACCGGTGCAAGGTCGAAAATCATTTCTTTTGAGTGACGCAGGCGCACCTGCACTGGTAGTCCTCTCCGGTAGACCGTAGTGGTTTATTGTAGTTACTTTGATTTAATATGTGATTCATCATAGTGTTACCAGGGTAAGCTGAAAATCGGCGGCTGTCTGCATGTGTGTCAGCTAGCTGTATGCTGAGCTTAGACCTTTTTGCGTTTTCACTTTTGTATCATTTGTATTTTGTATGTGAGCAAATTAATTTGTAAAGACAACTAAAGTTTTTTTTTCCTTATCAGCTACGATCCTGACACACCTTCAACAACCTGACAAGCTCTTCTATTCTGGGTGCTTTTGACATCACCCTGCTTCAGTATGTCGCCAATTTGTACTTTCTGTACTTTCCACTTGCACACCATAAATTTCCTTCGTCACTCTACTTTCGTTCATCTTCTCTATATCCATCCATCCATCAGCCCGTATTCGTCCACTGCTGGACATAGGCCTCCCCAATATTACGCCACTCTTGGCGGTCCTCAGTCATCCTCATCCAGCCGCTACCCGCAACGTCCTTCAGATCGTCAGCGGGCACGAGGGGAGCCTACGCTGCGCTTTGCTGTACGTGGTATCCATTCAAGTGCCTTACGGCCCCAACGGTTATCACGTCAGTGACAAATATGGCCAGTCCACTGCCACTTCAACTTACTCATTCGGCAGGCTATGTCGGTCACCTTCGATCTCTGACGGATATCTTCGTTTCGGATTTTATCCATCAGAGATATCCCAAGCATATATATCCTCTGTATATGTCTAAATATATTTACTACATGTCTAAGATAGTATACATAATCGATCAATCTTAATTAATTACCTTGTTAGTTAAGAGGATGGCATACCCTAGCAACTTTTTTTATTACCCGTCCAGCACAATAAGTTCAATGGCAAAGACCTTATTTGCTTTTCATAGAGGCGATTATATCTTGGCTCTTTGGCCTCTTGTTCTTGGACGCGTAATACTAGTGATCACGCAGCGAAACAACAAATTGGTGTGTTTTTAGCTAATACTGAAATATTTTGTAGGGAAAAAATATTGGATTTAGGTAACATCCCTTCATATTTCTATTGCCTATTTTATAAAAAAAATCGAGTTGATCTCTTAACCGCGTCTTTGAAACTTTTCTTTTTTTTTTTTGACAAAAGTATTAATCTTAAAACATTGTTTATATGTGGAATCCCCAGATAAAAGATCAATAAATCAAATATATTTTCTTCAATATGAGGAGAGACCTAGTTTCTTCCAATGAACCCTTGAAAACCTGGTGTTGTTGATGTTCTAGCGTCAGGTGTCCCGTTAATAAATATCGGATAAAGTTTACAACTAACTAATAACAAGAGTAATTGAGCACATTGCGAGTGAAAAAAAATGAAAGACCCGCATTGTTCTTTACGTGTGACAATGATATTGAAATTGCTACCTTATGCCTAGGTGATAGGGTTGAGAGTGTCAGGGAGTTACTTGTAAGGTTAAAAGATTGTTTTGTTCAAGAAAAGAGCGGTCGTACCGTTAACTAGTAACGGTATAACTATAACGCGATAAACTATTAAGGGTCGATTCTCCGTATATGTCACAAAATGTCCGTATGTCATTTAATAATGTCTTAAGGGCCTTACTATTGCCAACT
Organism: Ypsolopha sequella; assembly: GCA_934047225.1. NCBI lineage: Eukaryota > Metazoa > Arthropoda > Insecta > Lepidoptera > Ypsolophidae > Ypsolopha > Ypsolopha sequella. The sequence continues at coordinate 6,183,798 of OW204010.1, read as the reverse complement.
GGGTACTTTCTAAAGCCTACTCCTCGTTTATGGCCAAACCAAAAATAATGAAAAAATGTATTATGAATAATCAACTCTTAGACAACATATGCAACATTACTCTTTTTCATACCACCAAAACTTCCACATAAATTTTTTTTTACCCTGAATGGTGTTTTTTGACCTCAAATTCCCTACTGCTCCTGAGTGGCTTGGCCGATTGAATTCATCTATGCTTTGATAAATATAAACATAACATAAGATTATTCAATCGAGTAATCACGTCCAAGTGAAAAGTATAATTTTCTCCTATTTCGCCCTATCAAGGACGCAGCGAGCGTCGTAACAGCCACTATGCATTGCGCGCTGATATAAACGTTATTTCAATGTCGGTTCCGTTGATATTTGTAGTGACAAATATCGAGCTGCTAATTTGGCGATGGTAATCGCCTTAATGTCGTAATGTCTTAGACGGAATGAGATAGAGACCTGAAATTTTATATGGTGTGTAAAATGTTGACCCAAAATGGAATATTAAATTAAAATTAAAATTGAATTATTTTTCAGGCCCCCTCACACACGAAAATGGAGACAAAAAAAAATTTTTTTTGCTACTAAAGTTTGGGTGTCGTTATTAGCTTATTAGGTAGAGTGCAAATGTACATTTTTTTTTTTCGAAAATATAGAAATAGGAGGCTATTAAAGTTGTAATTTTTAGACCATTTTTGTTACGGGGTCTATCTCAAAGGCCAAAGCAGTAATTATGTACCATATCCCAAGCGGCACATGACAGCTGCATAGCAGCTGGAATATAGACTCACTAAATGCTCGTGGCTGTATTAGGTTGCTGTACAAGAGCTGAGTAAGCTGCTACACAGCCCTTGTAATGCTAAATTGGGCCCCAAATTAAACAGCACTGAGCATTACAATAGCTGGTTAATAGCATGATAAGAGCTGTACAAGTCTGATTCTAGCTTACGATTCAGCTCTTATAATGCTCTTGTGCAGAACACGACTGTTTAAAGCCTTGACAACAGCACTTTACAAGAAAGAAATAACCAAAAAATATTAATATATTGCTGTCGCATTCATATTAATCTGAATTCTTGTATATTGTTCTCTATTAGAGGTCTGCAGGTCTGTGTCAGTAAATATCAATTTATGGTAAAGTGTAATTAACACGTTTTTTGTCTTTCTGTGAATATATTGTGTTGGGGGTTCCACTTTACTGTGAATGTATATAGGTGTTTGTATTAAATATTTCACGGGCCATCAAAATAATAACGATAAACCGAAAAAAAATCTCAAAATATATACGGTGTAAGAATATTTTATGGATTGTGACGCATTTTATTGTATTTTATACATATGGTTTTGTCAAATAAATTTAGTGAAATTAATATTATCACATTATTTGGCATCAAATTTCATGAAAACAAATAAGATATCGTAAATTTTTTTTAAACAAATATTTTCATTGTTCTGAAATGGCGTCTATTTATTATACAGCACTTACTCTTGTATCACTCTCTTGTAATGCTCTTTGCTGTACAATGGCAACCCTTTAGTCTACGTACCAGCCCATTGCATTATGATGGCTTTACAATGGATCTTAGCTAGTCTAATCACTGTCTAATGGCGTATTGCAAGAGTATTCAACAGCTCTTTAGGGATCAAAATATTAATAGTGATCCAAAAATGCGCAAAATGATAAAAGCAAATAAAAATAAAGTTGTTATATAAATAAGCCAAAAAAAAACCTCGCAGTAAAAACACATTGAAAGTCTTATTTTAGGAGTTCCACTATGATTTTTATTATAATTTGCGACTTGTTTCGTTAAATTGATCAATGCCCCTCCATCGATGTATTGCCCGACGATGTCACTTTGATGAAACGAGTCGTAAAAAATAATAAAAATGATAGTGGAACTCGTACAAGGAGACTTTCATGGATATTGAAATAAAGTTCCATCAATAGTGACACACAACAGTAAAAATTATGTTTGTACATAAAACATACTCGTAACTTGGTAACACTGTGCGAATAATATAATATTACGAATAATATAAGGCCTTTTAATTTAAATGGAAAGTAATTTAGTGTGTGATTCAGTGTCGTTAATACATCACATTCCACTTTTTTTGCGCGAACTTTTTCTTCACTTGTCCATACAAACTGAGTTAGCTGATCGGACCACTTTGTACAGAGAAGTGGAACAAAAGTTTGCGCAAAAAAAAGGGCTATGCAGTGCAATGCGATGTATTAACGATACTGAATCACCTCCTAAAATACTTTCCACTTAAATTTGAAAGACCTTATATGTATATTTTTTACCTAAGTCGTCACGACATGAATTCGCGAGAGGGTGTCTGAGGTGTACGAAGTGTAAACTGTGCGGAGTGAGCCACAGTCCACACTTCGGACAGCCACTTTTCACCGATAATTTTCTGCCCCAGCTGTGATGGGTGGTGAGCCCTATTGCCATACATCGGGCACAAACGGACCAAACAACGGCTTAACGTGCCTGTCGAAGCAAGCGGGTTTTTGAAATCTATTAGTTTAGTCGCGGGGGGAGGAAGGTGTGACGGGAGAGGCGGCCAGCGCGGCACCAGTGTTTTTGTTTTGTTGGTTGATCAGTCAGTCGTCTTCTTTCGCCTTGTACACGCGTCTCGCGTTCCGTTCGCACACTTACATTGTTTCGATACGTTCGGCAGTTTTTTTTTTGTATCTTATCTTGGTACCGAATATCTTGGACAGCATATTTAGATGGCCAGGAAAGAACGTGAGCTGGAAAATATGGTTAAAAAAGAAAATTCCAAGCCCCTTGAAGATTGGACGACGATGCCATGTACCGTAAAACGAAAGAACAGTACCCAGAAGCGTTAACTACAACGCTTTAGCAACAGATTTTTTTTATATCTTGAAATAAAATATTTTTCATATTAGTATTTTCTACTTTTTCTTCATCTGTACTACTTGATCCCAAACTATCACTATCAGACATAGTTTGATCTAAATGACTGAATCGGTCGCTTTCTAAATCCATAAACCGTACGGAACCCTCGTTACGCTCTGACGACTCTGATAATTTGCTGCAGCTTGGTTGATGTAGAAAATTTTCTTTGTGAAAATCAATATTTTGTGTCCTTTTATCGAAGTCTGCTTGTATAGAACCCTTCTTGCTATGTGCAAGAGAAACTTGGTCATTAAGTGGATGGGGCAAATTTTCATTATGAGTATTCACGACATCGCTACTTTCCGATCTTTCCTTGACCGTATTCTTAGCGTATTCCTTTGAAAGTTTTCTTTTAACTCCACCAGTCCTTTTTCTTTTATTCCATGGTTTTATGTTCTCCATAATCGATATTAAAACCTATTGCGTTTTATCGCTAAGGTTATGCACAAAAATTAAATTGATGTTAAACGAACACCAATAATCTAAATTTACTCTTTAATAATGCTGTTGGCTGTACAATGGCTTTTAGCTACACTCTAAGCATTGGCATTGTAGTAGAGAACGACTATACCATACTGCAGCTCATGAAGTGTAGTGAGACTCTTGTGCAGCCGTTATCAAGCTCATTAATTTAGCATTACAATAACATTTTTGTACACCATATAAAAGCCAATGACAATATGTTATTCTTTAATGCAGCCCTAAGCATTACAAGAGCGTTGAATTTTGCTGTTAACCAGCCGTTAACAAGCTGTGGGTCTTTAAGAAAGCTTGTAGCATTCTACATAGTCAACGACTGGACTGCGGCTTTTTAAAATGCTACTGTAATGCTTTCTGCGGAAAATTTCACCATTATAATGTCGTTCAACAGCTGTGCTGTTTAACAGTGTATGAAATCTGCATTAAAACAGCTTAAAGACTCGTAATATTCTCTAGTACAGCTGTTAAAAAGCTCTTGACTGTAGTACAGCTTGTTTATGGTTTAAATTTTCGCTTATGTGCTGCTTGGGATGTTTTATTTAAACAACAAATACCAAAAACGCCGATTTATGATGTAGTTTTAGGGTTACGTCCCCGAATACTCAACCAACTTAATTTCGCAGTTTTGTTTCATACAATTTGTTGGTAATGATAAGTTTGTAATTTCTCTTCTAATTAATTAACCTATTTAAATGGCACGGAACCCTCAGGGCGCGAGTCCTACTCGCACTTGACCGGTTTTTAAATTTGTAGCAACTGTGAATTGACTTCATTAAAAAGATATGACGGATTAACTTACATGAAATTTATATCTCGATACGCGACATGTTTCGAGTAGGCATAGATTAAATTATGTTAATTCGAAAACCATTTCGAGATTTAGGTTTAATAAGGCGTATTTTTGAAGTTTTGGTTTAAAAAACCTCATATGATGATAAATATTTTTACGAAAAAGCCATTTTCCATTTTCCTTTGGTGACGTCACTTGAGAAGTTGCTGTTTAGAAATGTGTCCTTTGCTATCAAGATAAATTTATAACAATTTGCTTCCGACTAATTTGACAGCTAGATGACAGATGAGTAGACAGACAGAGACAGACCACTTTTTTTATAAGCAATCACACATCACAATCAGTGTAATGTTTAAAATTCTCAAGTGACGTCATATCGAACAATTCTTTAAAAAATAATGGTTTTATTTATATACCAAAATAATGAAAACCATGTCCTAAAACGACGTAAATTCTCTGAAAAAAATTGAAAATAAAATCTTATAAAAAATAATCCACGGGAATTCTCTCCGAATTTGTTTACAAGCTGGTGAATGATGACTATAAATTTCTATATTTTAAACACTTGGCGATTTATCCCAAGTGTATAGAGGCCTCCCAAAAGTCAACGCTATCCCTTGGAAAGCTGATAGGCCAGCTCATGACTGACCAGAATATCAAAATATGCCCTCAACAAAAAGTAGGTAGATATATATACAGCATCAGTGGACAGCATCAGTGGACAGCATCAGTGGACGCAGACTCTACTTAGGACTAGGGTAGCCAACTGTCGGATGAACCAACCACAGCATCAGTGGACGCAGACTCTACTTAGGACTAGGGTAGCCAACTGTCGGATGAACCAACCACAGCATCAGTGGACGCAGACTCTACTTAGGACTAGGGTAGCCAACTGTCGGATAAACCAACCACAGCATCAGTGGACGCAGACTCTACTTAGGACTAGGGTAGCCAACTGTCGGATGAACCAACCACAGCATCAGTGGACGCAGACTCTACTTAGGACTAGGGTAGCCAACTGTCGGATGAACCAACCACAGCATCAGTGGACGCAGACTCTACTTAGGACTAGGGTAGCCAACTGTCGGATAAACCAACCACAGCATCAGTGGACGCAGACTCTACTTAGGACTAGGGTAGCTAACTGTCGGATAAACCAACCACAGCATCAGTGGACGCAGACTCTACTTAGGACTAGGGTAGCCAACTGTCGGATAAACCAACCACAGCATCAGTGGACGCAGACTCTACTTAGGACTAGGGTAGCCAACTGTCGGATAAACCAACCACAGCATCAGTGGACGCAGACTCTACTTAGGACTAGGGTAGCCAACTGTCGGATAAACCAACCACAGCATCAGTGGACGCAGACTCTACTTAGGACTAGGGTAGCCAACTGTCGGATAAACCAACCACAGCATCAGTGGACGCAGACTCTACTTAGGACTAGGGTAGCCAACTGTCGGATAAACCAACCACAGCATCAGTGGACGCAGACTCTACTTAGGACTAGGGTAGCCAACTGTCGGATAAACCAACCACAGCATCAGTGGACGCAGACTCTACTTAGGACTAGGGTAGCCAACTGTCGGATAAACCAACCACAGCATCAGTGGACGCAGACTCTACTTAGGACTAGGGTAGCCAACTGTCGGATAAACCAACCACAGCATCAGTGGACGCAGACTCTACTTAGGACTAGGGTAGCCAACTGTCGGATAAACCAACCACAGCATCAGTGGACGCAGACTCTACTTAGGACTAGGGTAGCCAACTGTCGGATAAACCAACCACAGCATCAGTGGACGCAGACTCTACTTAGGACTAGGGTAGCCAACTGTCGGATAAACCAACCACAGCATCAGTGGACGCAGACTCTACTTAGGACTAGGGTAGCCAACTGTCGGATAAACCAACCACAGCATCAGTGGACGCAGACTCTACTTAGGACTAGGGTAGCCAACTGTCGGATGAACCAACCCGGGAGATTTGAACAAATCGGTACGCAATGAGCGTTTTTCTCGTTGTTTTTTTTTTTTAGTTCTTAGCTTTCCTCCAGATGTCACTGTCCATATCACCATAGATAAAATATGTTTCGTAACAATCAATGTCAAAGTGGTTATAACTTTGTTTAGAATCTGTGCAAATTTTGTCTTTGATTCTGTTGCTAAAGTATACGACAGTGCCATCTAGGAATATTATTAAACACTAAATTTAAAAACAAGGAAAAACGCTCATTGAATGAGACTCGGTAATATTTGTTATTTCAAGAGGCTATGCGCATTTTATTTTTGTCACTGTCACTCCAAGCAAAAAATCGCGCAGTGCGAGAGGGGTGGATTCAAGGCAAAAGGGAAAAAAGTTGGTTTTATATTTTTATTAAGGAAACTAAAATAGCTTTCAAATATCAAATCTCTAGATATTGTTGAAACACACCTAATAAAATATGTTTGAATTCTGTATATGGTTCCTATTCGTCAAACTAGGAGAAAAAGTGTGTTTGAAGACCTCATTTCAAAAATTATTTCTATCGAGGAAAATTTATCGAAACTTGTTTTCCAATTTCAAAACCCTAGATTATATAGTCAAAATGCATATACCAGAAATTTATTAAAGTTTTCCGTGTATTTCACAGAAAAGAAACACCCGTATTTTTTTCGCATATCTCTGAAGCATCATTCATATTTGATATGAAAAATCAAAATATATTTCGTCATTAAATTATTAAATTAATTTTATTGCATCCCGGGATCTCGAGAGGTTGAACAATATTTCCCGAAGTCTCCCGAGCGTTGGGAACCCTACTTGGGACACGAGTGTTTCTTTACGAAACGAACTAAATGAGTTTCGTAATAGACTGCAAGAGTGTCACAAAGTGCAGTCTGCGTCCACTGAATTCGTAAATAATTCGAAACATGTTGCGTATCACGAGATAAATTTCATTAAAAATTTGCCTTTATCAGCTTGTTTTTTTGTTTTTTATAGATAATTATATAGGTGAATACACATAAAAGAAACACAATTATTGTAGGATAACATAGTCCAAGTCCATAATATAGTCCAAGATATATTTCGGGCCCCACTGGGCCCGGCATCAGTTGGAGTAATAATGGTAGCAGGATGACAGATGATATTTACAGATAAATTTCATGTAATTCAGTCCGTCATATAACTCTGCCTACCTCTCTGAGTGCCAGTATGTAAATATTTTCAAATTGCAGCAACAGCTGGAATGCACACGTTTCCTGTAGCACATTACTCATTATTCTCAGTTATTATTAGATTGAATCTCGGCCGCTTGGTCGTCAGCGAAAGGGCTCGAGTTGCTAAAGTCTTTACTTGATTTGCCAGCTGACTGCAGTGTTGGACACATTAAGACCGGTTTCGCAGCCGGATTGTGAAAAAACCCGCCTTTTTCTAATTAATCGAAACATAACACCATCCATCAGCCTAGTTCGTCCACTGCTGGACATAAGCCTTTCCAGAGTTGCCTTCTGGACTGGGTGTCTATCATCAAAAACATAGATATACTATCGAATTCCGATTGTCTAAGGATATGTTCGCACTTGAAGTGACGACACAGTTCGTAAATAGTTCAATACCCACTAAAAGCAATTTTGAAAGTTTAGTTTTTATCTATGTTTTTGACGATAGGCACCCTGTGCAGTTGGCAACTTAAGATACAGAATAGGGGGGCAGGACTTTGCCACTCCCGGCGGTCATCTTGGAAGAATTGCCCATACTCACACACGCTGGGCAGGCGGGTTGGTGAGCGCGGTGCCGGAACCCTCGCACCAGTAACGCCGCTGCGCGTGACCAGTCTGTTCCATGTAAGGCCCGGCTATTAGGCATTGTGGGCCTCCTGGTTTCTTACTCTCCCCCGAATCACTTCGAGGTGGTCTCCAAGTAAGATGGTGGTACCTCCACAGTCGAGCCCGGCATCAGCTCTACCACCTGTAAAAACATAACACTTATATTCAAAAGTAACTCAATAGTTCCTCAACCTATATCCTCAAATTACCTATGTATTTCATCGCGAAGTTTCCGTTGGTTTCTGTTAATTAAAATTATATTTTTTTAAATATTCTACTGTACAAAATTAAATAATAAAGAGAACTTATTTGTTTTTTTTTATTTAGTTTATACTATGTATTTCTATAAAAACACTTTATTATAATAATAATTTCCAGATATATTTCGACTTGGAAAGTCGGCGTCAGTGGAATTAAGTAAAATTAATATAATATGTTAAAATGTCATAAAATGGAGTGGATGATTGACAGACAAAGGAAAGACAAAAAAAAAGTCATTATACATGTAATGCATTAAGTAGGTAGGTTTTTAAATTGAAGTGTGGAGATGGGTAGATGATTATTTGGACCGTAATGGGCACCAAGCGACCAAATATAGGACTCCTCCCATGTCCTGAGTTGGATGTCTGTGAGTGGTGGTGAAAAAGATTTAATGATTCGTGCGGTGAAGCAGTTATTGAATGTCTTGTTGTGAAATCGTGTGTGCGTTGGGGTGGGTAGCGTGTTGTTTGTTGTTTTGTACTGTAAAAAAGTTTATTTTGAATTTAACAAAATTTGAAATTCTAATTTACATAAACCAATTGAAACTTTGCGATTTCAACATACATAATACATAGGTAATAAGGTTTTGTTGTGTAACTATTGAATGCATTTTGAATTCTGTTTCGAAAAGGTGGGTTTTTCACAATCCGACTGTAAAACCAGTCTTAAACTGTTGTTCCACTTGTGCCCGAAGTACGGCGATAGGGCTCACCACCCATCACGCTGAACGTAATAATCTTCGATGAAACGTGGTTGTAACGAGTGTGGATTGTGATTTGCACAGTTCACACTCGGAAACAGCTTCGACACCCTCTCGGGGATTCATGTCGTGAAGATATTTGTGTTATCTGTATTTATTTGTTATTTTTACAGAAACTCCGAAAGCCTTCTTTTTTCCTGTGTTAATCCCAATTAGATAAATTGGATGCAGCAGAATCTAACAGAATTTGTGTGAAAGTGATGCCAAGAAAATTATTTATTATGTCTTTAGAAGATGAAACAATGACACAATTAAGAAATGGGAAATCTATTCACTTGTAGAATGCTTAAACGTTGAAAACGAAGGCTTTTAATTAGAAAATGACATTATAGATGAACCATACAATCGAACGGACACAACACACCTCTGATATCTCCTTTCATGCAACCTTTTCATGTACCTCGTTCCTCGTCGAAGCTTCCAGAATGCGGCGCAACCACACTTCTGATACCTCCTTTCATGCAACCCTTTCATGTACCCCTATCCTCGTCGAATCTTCCAGAATGCGCAACATTCTAAAATTCTCAAGTGACGTCATATCGGGCAATTGTTAATTTATATACCAAAATAATGAAAACTGTGTCCTAAAATGACGTATATTTTTTTCATTAAAATAAATCAAATAAAAATCTTTTAGAAATTAAGCTATGGGTATTGCCGGCCCTTATATGAAACAGACTGATGACAGGCAGCGGCGTCATTGGTGCGAGGCTTCCGGCACAGCGCTCACCAACCCACCTGCCCAGCGTGTGTGAGTATGGGCAATTGTTCCAGGAGGACCGCCTGCATCTTGCAAAGGCCTATTTCCAACATTGGACGCAGACAAACTTGTGGATGTATGATTTGAACTTGATATTTTATGACAAAATGTATTCACTTTTCTACTAAAATCGGTCCAAAGGGGGGGGGGGGGGGGGGGTTGGACCCCTAACTAAACACACCCCTTATACAGTGCTAATGGTATGCCCTGTACTGGTCCCGAACTTCTATTTCGTAGTCGAATCTCTAAATAGACAAAAGAATAACTGTTATGTGGTAAGGCGTGCATTAGCTTTATCTGCGGGCTGCGCCGGCGCAAGCCAGCCTTGATGCATCCGCTGTTCGGTCAAGCGCGAAGTTATTGTGACGAAACTTTTGATTTGCTTGTTCGCTTTCTTCTAAACTTGGTGTGCCAGACTGATTTCTTGGTCGGCTTCTGATGTAAGAAGCAATACTTCAAAGATAATAATCGTCCGTGAAAAGCGGGTGTACCAAGTGTTAACTGTGAACAGTTTACACTTGGAAACACCACTGACACCCCCCTGGGGATTCATGTCGTGATGATAAGTTTACTTTAAAGATTGGTGATCTAATCTCAGCGCTGCCTTACTTAAGGCGTAACAATATGCGAAAATGTCACTTTAGAAAAAAAAAACTATAATAGTTATTGAAAATCTGCTCAAAAAGTAAATTTCTAGACGAACTATTTTTACATAGCATAGTTTTCATAGACAACGTCTTCGATGAGCTAAAATTTTAACTTTGGCTAAACTTTGGCTAACGTTTGTGTCCAGAATACCGGTTTTTTATTTTATTTTGTTAATTTAATATACAAAAATATTTAAAAGTGTAATATAGTAACTACGTAATAACTACATTTTTAAGAATATTAATAATACAAGGCAGAAAATCTCGTACTATGTATAAAGACTTAATCTATAACTATAAGTGGAAACTTGTAATTGGCCTTCTGTAATATTACTTTTAAGTTTATATTATATTTCTTGTGCTGTAAGTTTTCCGAATAAATAAATAAATAAATAAAAACAGCCGCTTTTGGCATTAAGTTAAAATTCTAGCTATAAAAAGACGTTGTTTCTGAAATATTTGAATATAAACTTAACTATGTAAAAATAGTTCATTGCTGTTTCTAGACATTTACAGATTTTCAATAATTATTCTAGCAAGTAAAAATGTGTTTTTTTTTTCTAAAATGGCAACACTTTCGCATGTTGTAACGCCTTAAGGCGCTACGTAAAAGTTTTAGCGTCCCTGTTACTCCATATACGAAAAAACCCTCAGTGCGAGTGGGACGGATTCGTGGAAAAGTAGCAAAAAGTCGGTTTTTTATAAATATAAAATGTACTAAGCTATTTTATCAAAAAGATTTTCAAGGAGACTTTACAAATACATAATATCCACATTTCGAATGCAATTTCATAATGAAATTAGTTAGGATTTCAGAATTACAGGAAAAAATAAAACAATTTAGAGGTCTTTTCGGAATTAAATTCTATCGAGAAAATTTCATCCAATCGCGTTTTCCTTCAGTGAGAATCTTTATCAAATACTAAATAAACATTTACCCCATTTTTATTTTGGTATCGCTTTATAGTGGAGTAAATGGATTCAAAAAACGCCATTTTTATTTTGGTATCGCCTTAAGGCGCTGCGCTGCACAAGGCTGCCCTGCTCTAAAGCTTTTGTTTTTTAACTGTTCAAAACGTACGCAAAGCTTCGGTTATTTTGAAATCGTGTCTACATTAGGACATTAACTATAATTCTTTATGTAATAAAGGTGTTTTTTTTTCTAGTTTGTATCTTTCGTTTCAATCGGTTTTGAAATATGGAAACTGAATCGCTTTTTTCGTGAAATTCATGCTTTCTTTAAAGTATGTTTATTTACAAAGTGTAATTAATAATTGTCTCGAGTCAAAAAATACCCCCATTTTTTTCAAATTTTTACCATCTGCAGTGACGGTGCTGAATCCAATGCAAAACTGATGTTTAGCATTGTGGAGCCCCTTAAAGAGGTTCGTCACTGTTTCGTTCCAAAACGCTCAACCATGCAACTGCAATGCAACTTGTGATTCGTTTTCTCATTTTAAATATGATTTTTTTAATTTATCTGTGAAAATACTACATATATATATACACTCGCCAGTCTCTCAGAGGGGTAAATAGAGACTACAAGATTTCCATCTGCTACAATCCTGACACACCTCTTTCGCTTCTTCCACATCCATCAATTTATAGTCATAGAAGCTCTTCTATTCCGAGCACATTTATCTTTGCCCTTCTTCGTATAACACGCCGTATTATAAGTAGGCGCGCCGGATTGAAAAAAGTCGCTGTATTGTAATGCGGCTGTCTCACGTTCAGCCAGATTTTAATTCGGCTGAAATAAAGTGCGCACTTCGCGTTCGTCAAAGCGGCTTAGTAACGTGGCGCCCACATACAAACGGGGCATCATCGATATGTCGCTTTGAAAATTTTAGTTCCACTTACCGCCGCAAGTAGCGCTGCATGATAATTAACAACAAAAATGGCGTCACAATCGACAACGGTGTCACAACAAAGTAAAATTAATAAGTTACTGCATTTAGAAATGCAAACGTTGATAACATTCGTGAAAATGGTAAATTCAAAGATTGTGAAATCCGCAGCCGGATTGTGAAATACGCGCCTTTTTTTAATCAATCGAAACATAACCCTTAAGTTCAAATTCACTGTATAGTTATTCAACTAAACCTTATTACTTATGTATTGTGTATGCTGACATCGCGAAGTTTCCATCAATTTCTGTAAATTTGAATTTAAAAAATTACCTAAATTTTTTTTTTTTTGATCTCTTGTTCATAATTTATAGTCACCCTACATTGTTTCTTGCTGACAATAAAACTCAACGTTGGACGCCGCTTTGTAGAAAACCGGCTGAACGTTAGATAGCCGCATTACAATACAGCGACGTTTTTCAATCCCGCGCGCCTACTTGTAATACGGCGTGTTATACGATATGGCTGGCCTTCCAGGGCGGCCCGTCGAGCTCTACCTACTTGTGCACCACAAATAAAATACGGTGCAAATACTGTAATTTTATTATAGAAATATGACAAGAAATTTAATGTGTTCAGTGTAATTTGTAGTCAACTGGTCATTATTATGTCATTAAAGCATAGTATTTACAGTTATGTCGCTAATTCATTGTCAGTTATAAAGGAAAGTAAGAATCTCGTCTTGACGTTTGCGTGTCGTAGATGAAACCCAGTTTTTGTTTTTTTTTTAACTTTTTATTATTATAATATCCAACGACCTCCATGTTTGTGTATTTGAGTAAAATAATTCAACGTAATAATAAAATTGTAAATATTTGCATGCCTTCTTAAGGTAAAATATGTTGGACATTTTAAATTTAACAATTACACTACGAATATTTGACGCAAATAAAATTATCTTTTATCTCTATCACAGAAAATTTAATTTTGTCATTTTGTTTTCGTGAATTTCTCAACCTCTATATTTTTCCTAATCGTTACGTAAGCACATATTGCAATGATTTTTTTTCACATTTTTCGGTTCCTCAGTTATGGAGATAAAAGAGGGGGCATACATTTTTGTGGTTTTTCTAGGATTTCTTGAAATAGATGCAAGTAAATATAGCCAAACTATATATTTTTACAATCGGCTATATAATATCTACAATTTTATACCCATGTTGTATTTCTATAATTAATTTTTATTTTTTTTATGTTTCACATTTGCGTTATTTTTTTTTATCGCTATAGTTTTTCCGTAATTGGCCAGTTATGACCTATTATCGTCATTTTTTTTCATGTTTTTCGGTCCACGAGTTTCGGAGATAAGGTCCTGTTCCTGTTTGATAGGGTCCTGTTTGGCACCCCTTAGGTGCGGAACCAGCATCACGTATTCAGTGAATATTTTAACTGGCTACCTATAACGGCTGAAGCTGTAGACCTGTGACGTTGGCACACTTTATGTACGGAACCCTAAAAGAATCATTTTTAGTTCTATAATAGTGTCGATTCGGTGTTACATAATTGACAGACAGAACCAAAGTTAAAGTAAAGTAAAGTAAAGTAAGTAAAGTAAAAAAGGTTTATTGCCAAAAAAATACTTAAAACTAAACATATTAAGAATATACATAGGTTAAAAAAATACAAGAAAAAAAAAAGTTTTAAACATTTCTGGCAAATGGTAGTATGCTCAGCAAAGCTGCCGATCTCATAGAAATCGAGCAGCGCTGATTTTCAGCATACCCCAGACAGAGGACATAATTTAAGAAAAAAATCAAATAAAGGCGCAGAAGGACGTGTAAAATTCAACACAAAAAATAAAAGTGAGAAAAGGAATAATAATATTAAAACAGTAGGAAAATTTAAATTTATTATTAGTACAGAGAGGTATTTAAGTAGTGTAGTGCGTGTGGTGTCTGTAATAAAGCATTCTGTCCTTGTCTCTTTGATACAGTAAAATGTCAATATTATGTCAATTTGTTATAAATATGGTTAGCTTATCTTTCGCATTATTATACCTGTAAAGATAGATTTTAGTTTTGTTTTTAATAAATTAATAAAATATAATGTTACCATTCGGCTTTTCTTTATAAATATTGATATATATAGTGTTTTTTTTTTTGTAAATTATACACATTAATTAGTATGAGCAAGATATATTTCGAATCCTTTTGGACTCGGCATCAGTTGCATTGACAATAGATATATGACATTATAAATATAAAAGACAATTTTTTTTTTTCTGTATTTTAGTGTTGTTTGTTCAGGCCTGGTCCAAAGTGGGCACCAAGCGACCAGATGAATGAAGATTCCCACGTGCGAAGCTGAATATCTGTGAGTGCCGGATGAAATGACTTAATGATGTTAAAAATAAAGTTTAGTCCAGTCAAACATGTAACACCGAATCGACACCGTTATCTCTTTTTCTATAGATCCTGAGATCAATTGAGAAAGGTAATTTTTATGGTCCCTTTGGGATGTTTCCAAATGTCAGGACCACACACAGAGATAAATGATTTATCGTTGGGTCAAAATTATAAAAAAAAAACATCGTGTGGGAACAGAATCTGTGTTGGAATCGTAATTTGTTTCATTTTACGATTTTTAGGGTTCCGTACCCAAAGGGTAACAAGACCCTATAACTAAGACTCCGCTGTCCATCTGTCTGTCCGTCTGTCACTAGACTGTATCTCATGAACGTTGATAGTTAGACGGTTGAAATTTTCACAGATGATGTATTTCTGTTGCCGCTATAACAACAAATACTAAAAAACCCAAAAGGCCTCCACTCAGCATGTGTCATGGCACTATTCTGTACCACGACGCTGGTCTTCCGTGGACACCTCGCAGGGTAACATTATTTAGCATGCAACATAAGTAGCACCTAATATCTTAACCTGTAGAATTATTGAATTGAGATGACAATATATCGCAGCTGAGCGGAAAGGGCCACCTTAAGGATCACAATTTCCAAACAGACGGCCTCGTACAACCAAACCTGTCCCCATGGAAAGTGAAACTTGGCACCTGACCGGTCTGCCACCAGGACTTGGCCACATGGGCTACTCAAAAATAGGCTGTATTGCTAGGAAATAAGATTGCAGCCGGGTTTTTGGATTAACCGGTTAGCCAGGCGGAAGATTGACTTGATAAAAGTCGTTATCTCAGAGATCTGTCGTGATATATCAGATCGATTTTGTTTTATCCGTCAAAACCGGGTATGTCTGTCTGTCAGTGACAGACCGTAGAACGGCTGGGGACTTTCCGGGGCAAAACAAGAAAAATCTACGATGACATTGTTTTGAACCTTCATGTGGAGTGTACCGCCGGATTCCAGATTTCCTTCAGGCGCTCTTATCCCAAAATCAGTAATTTCAAAGTCAAATAGAACTTTCAAATATCGTCTAAAACTTCCAAAAAAAAATACGCAATATAGTTCGAACCTTTGCCTAGGTCTTCCACGCATGTGTTACACGATCAGATAAACTTTGCTCGATAGAAATAATTCACGAACACAGCATGTAATAAGACCTTTCAAATCATGCCATTTCCATAATTCCACTCTTTTATTAACGAAACATATCTGGCAATATTGCTCTTCAAATTTTCTAGGTCGACCACGTAAGTGGGTTTTAATAAACATATCCCTTATTTTTAAACAATTTAAAAACGGATAAAAACAACGAAAAAGTACAAAAGTATGGTTATTTTCTTTACTCCTTACACATAAAGAAAAAGACAGAGAGTCACTCTTCTAGGATAAGAGCGCCTTCAGGGAGAGAGGGGGCAATTTCAAAAGATCGGCGAGCGAGATAGTTATGACGATAACTTAATTTTGAAATTAGTGAATCTTATGTACAGTTGGCGCCCCTGGATAACGTATACTATCAATTTGTAAGTTTAAGGCTATTACCATCGCCAAATTAGCAGCTCGATATTTGTCACTACAAATATCAACGGAAACTACATTGAAATAACGTTCATATCAGCGCGTAATGCATAGTGGCTGTTACGACGCTCGCTGCGTCCTTGATAGGGCGAAATAGGAGAAAATTATACTTTTCACTTGGACGTGATTACTCGATTGAATAATCTTTTGTTATGTTTATAGCTATAAAGTTTATCTATTTATCAAAGCATAGATGAATTCAATCGGCCGAGCCACTCAGGAGCAGTAGGGAATTTGAGGTCAAAAAACACCATTCAGTAAAAAAAAAAATTCATGTAGAAGTTTTGGTGGGATGAAAAAGAAAAATGTTGCATATGTTGTCTAAGAGTTGATTATTCATAATACATTTTTTCATTATTTTTGGTTTGGCCATAAATGAGGAGTAGGCTTTAGAAAGTACCCATTTGGCAATAGTAAGGCCCTTAAATCCCGGCATGGTTATAGAGACATGACCTTGTAGGCGCGAAGTGATTTTTTGGGTCCGTCCATACAAAATTGTAAGCGCAAATCCCGACTACTTTGCTGCTCATGCTCATGCCTTAAGGGTCGGTATAATGTCAGATGCACAATTTCAAATGAGCATAAAACATTGTGTAACTTGGTCAATCGGTTTAATAAAAATAATATAGATAATAGACTATAGGGCTAATATTCGTGCAGAAGCAAAAACGCAAAAGCTTTAAGTTCGCTCGATAGAAAAAAATAACGAAGTTACCTCTATATTTCATGTTTTTCGAGTGTTAAAGGACCTTTCTTAAAACAGTTTGCCTTGAAATTTGTATTAAAAATAAGAAAACAAATGACCCCGTATAATTGCACGGGGATTTTGAATAATTCTGTTTCGTTTTCATTTAATTTAACATCTAAGAATTGGCGCTTACGTCGATTTATTCTGAGACAAGGCGGCGACAAGATATCTCGGTCGCACGCGCTTTTTGTTCCATGCTTTGTTTCGTCACTCACCCGTCGGTCAGTTGTGATCGCTCCGTTGAGACGGGAAGGCTACGTTTTTGCGCTCTCGACGTCCCGGTTTCGTAATTTAAATAAATCTCGTAATTTGAAACATGGGAAATAAATGCAACCAATGTAAAAAATGGAATAAAAATGTTTTACGAGTGCAAATAAAGCAGTGGATGAAAGTAATGCAAAGGTACGCCATTACTTAACAAAAGTAGATAGGTCATGTTTTATTAAAGATGGTGAACTAAAGGTTGTCTCAATGGACTAATGAATATCGCTATGTTTTTCGTCTGAGGTATTTTTTTTAGCTTACAATTTAATATCACAATAAATATGGTTGATGGATGTGGAAGAGGCGAAAGAGTTGTGTCTGGATCGTAGCAGATGGAAATCTGTAGTCTCTGCCTAGCTGCCTACCCTTCTGGGAGACTAACAAAAGCTTATCTCACCATCACCATCGGCGTATCGACGTATTCTCGTATCGGCGTATCGACGTATCGGCGTATCGACGTATCGTTGTATCGACGTATCCCCGTATCGACGTATCGACGTATCGTTGTATCGACGTATCCCCGTATCGACATATCGACGTATCGACGTATCGGCGTATCGACGTATCCCCGTATCGACGTATCGACGTATCGGCGTATTGACGTATCGTTGTATCGACGTATCCCCGTATCGACGTATCGTCGTATCGGCGTATCGACGTATCGGCGTATCGACGTATCGGCGTATCGACGTATCGTTGTATCGACGTATCCTCGTATCGACGTATCGTCGTATCGACGTATCGACGTATTCTCGTATCGGCGTATCGACGTATCGGCGTATCGACGTATCGACGTATCGGCGTATCGACGTATCGTTGTATCGACGTATCCCCGTATCGACGTATCGTCGTATCGACGTATCGTTGTAACGACGTATCCCCGTATCGACATATCGACGTATCGTTGTATCGACGTATCGTTGTATCGACGTATCCCCGTATCGACGTATCGTCGTATCGAAGTATTCTCGTATCGGCGTATCGACGTATCGGCGTATCGACGTATCGACGTATCGGCGTATCGACGTATCGTTGTATCGACGTATCCCCGTATCGACGTATCGTCGTATCGACGTATCGTTGTATCGACGTATCCCCGTATCGACATATCGACGTATCGAAGTATGACGTATCCCCGTATCGACGTATCGACGTATCGGCGTATTGACGTATCGTTGTATCGACGTATCCCCGTATCGACGTATCGTCGTATCGACGTATCGACGTATCGTCGTATCGACGTATTCTCGTATCGGCGTATCGACGTATCGGCGTATCGACGTATCGTTGTATTGACGTATCCCCGTATCGACGTATCGTCGTATCGACGTATCGTTGTATCGACGTATCCCCGTATCGACATATCGACGTATCGGCGTATCGACGTATCCCCGTATCGATGTATCGACGTATCGACGTATCGACGTATCAACGTATCGGCGTATTGACGTATCGTTGTATCGACGTATCCCCGTATCGACGTATCGACGTATCGGCGTATCGACGTATCGTTGTATCGACGTATCGTTGTATCGACGTATCGTCGTATCGACGTATCGGCGTATCGACGTATCGTTGTATCGACGTATCGTCGTATCGTCGTATCCCCGTATCGACGTACCGTCGTATCGACGTATCGGCGTATCGACGTATCGTCGTATCGACGTATCGGCGTATCGACGTATCGACGTATCGTTGTATCGACGTATCGCTGTATCGTCGTATCCTCGTATCGTCGTATCCTCGTATCGACGTATCGTCGTATCGACGTATCGACGTATTGCCGTATCGTCGTATCCTCGTATCGTCGTATCCTCGTATCGACGTATCGTCGTATCGACGTATCGGCGTATCGACGTATCCTCGTATCGACGTATCGTCGTATCGACGTATTGCCGTATCGTCGTATCGTCGTATCCCCGTATCGACGTATCGTCGTATCGACGTATTGGCGTATCGACGTATCGTTGTATCGATGTATCGACGTATCGACGTATATACGTATCGGCGTATCGACGTATCGTTGTATCGACGTATCGGCGTATCGACGTATCGGCGTATCGACGTATCGTTGTATCGACGTATCCCCGTATCGATGTATCGTCGTATCGACGTATCGTTGTATCGACGTATCCCCGTATCGACGTATCGACGTATCGACGTATCGGCGTATCGGCGTATCGGCGTATCGACGTATCGTTGTATCGACGTATCCCCGTATCGACGTATCGACGTATCGGTGTATTGACGTATCGTTGTATCGACGTATCCCCGTATCGACGTATCGTCGTATCGACGTATCGGCGTATCGACGTATCGGCGTATCGTTGTATCGACGTATCGTTGTATCGACGTATCCCCGTATCGACGTATCGACGTATCGGTGTATTGACGTATCGTTGTATCGACGTATCCCCGTATCGACGTATCGTCGTATCGACGTATCGGCGTATCGACGTATCGGCGTATCGTTGTATCGACGTATCGTTGTATCGACGTATCGTCGTATCGACGTATCGTTGTATCATCATCGTTATCATTATCTTTGCAAGTATGACTTTCGAAAAATAAAATTTTGAAATATAAAAATTAGATGCAAACACAAAATTACGCAAAAAAATGCCATTTCGAACAAACCGTTTTGTCAACTGGGTTGAATTTTATACATCGTAGATGCATTATACTTATTATTGAAAACTAGCACGTGCACGGGTTAATGACCGCGGATCCACACCGCTCGTGGGAGCTAAGAAATAGCGCTCGCGGCCGGTGACGGCCGGTCGCGCAAACAGTTGAGGTGCGGGGATGCGGGGGCAAAATCACTAATTTGTCCAGGTTTATACGCAGCCTTAAGAGGATGGCATACCTTAGCAACTTTTTTTATTACCCGTCCAGCACAGTAAGTCTAATGGCAAAGACCTTATTTGCTTTTCATAGAGGCGATTATATGTTGGCTCTTTGGCCTCTTTTTCTTGGACCCGTAATACTAGTGATCACGCAGCGAAACAACAAATTGGTGTGTTTTTAGCTAATACTGAAATATTTTGTAGGGAAAAAAATATTGGATTTAGGTAACATCCCTTCATATTTCTATTGCCTATTTTATAAAAAAAAAACAAGTTGATCTCTTAACCGCGTTTTGAAAACCAAAAAAAAGAGGGCGGAAAACATTTTCTTTTTTTTGAGAAAGGTATAAATTTTAAACATTGTTTATAGGTGGAATCCCTAGATAAAAGATCGATAAATCAAATATATTTTCTTCTATATGAGGAGAGACCTAGTTTCTTCTGAACCCTTGAAAACCTGGTGTTGTTGATGTTCTAACGCCAACGACCTTGAACTAAGTAACTTTGTAACCATTTTATACGATAACTATAGCATTTTTCAACAGAAGGAAAATTCATAATAATCTGCATGATACAAATAGTGATGTGGTTTTTCCTGAATTTCATTATGATATACAGAAGTGAAGCTCACTTGTAACAACATAACTGCTGCAGTTTTTATCGAAACAGTATGAAAATTTATAAACTTCTAGACAAAATAGTATTAAACTCCGGCCGTTCATTCGAGAGAATGGTGACGTTTGCAAATGTCAGGGGATAAAACCTTTTTTTTACTGTTTTGCATTTCAATATTTTATATTTATCATGATGATTTTAGGGTAGATTGTATATCGTTAAAAGGTCCCATTTTTTAATAAAAAGTATTTTTGTCGTATATATTTTCCAATTCCTAGTACAAAACTTAATGAATCAGCTGACTCAATTTCTACGTAAAAGTTAAAAATAAGCGCAAAAAATATTATTTTCGGCGAAAAGTTGTCTATTAGCGATACTGTCAAGTTATTTCTGTCAAATCAGCAATCATAATGCCTGCAGTATGAATCCTCGACTTTTTGAATCGACATTTCAGAAAAAGGTTTATAATATCTGCAGTGTAAGGCAGTGTTGTCGTATTATAAAACTGATATACCTTACCAAATAATAAGATCGTATATAAATTCTATTCCAGGGTTTTTATTTATAAAAAAAGTTTATATAATCATGATTTGGATTTATTTCGTCCCATTTGTTGTACCGTTGATATTTTTTTAACGTGCCTTTATTTATTTTTGTCGTGAAGAAGCTCTTGTTGACTTGTAGTATTTTTTCGAGATATCGCCACACTCCATCTGTCATCATTCTCTAGAATTAACGGCAGCAGTTTAAATGATTTGGTTTTCTCAATTCTTCGAATTTATTTTAGATAAAATAAATTAAAAACACACTATTTTCGCACTTGTCAGCCGTAGCGACTGACGTAACAGCCATGTTGCAGTGCGAGCTGATAAGGACTTTATTTTAATATGATTTTGTTCGAAATTTCAACCACCACGAATCGAGTTGCTAATTATTCCGACGGAGCCACGTTAAGAACCGTGCCGGGATCTATACTCCTCCTGTACATGTTATCTAGGGGCACCGAACCGATGGTACTACACTGTGTGATCGGCGCCTGTGTGTGTAAGACTTAGTAATGTGGTTGTTTGGAGCGCAGAACGCGGCTCTGTGTGATCGGCGCCTGTGTGCGTAATACTTAGTGATGTGGTTGTTTGGAGCGCAGGACGCGGCTCTGTGTGATCGGCGCCTGTTTGTGTAAGACTTAGTAATGTGGTTGTTTGGAGCGCAGAACGCGGCTCTGTGTGATCGGCGCCTGTTTGTGTAAGACTTAGTAATGTGGTTGTTTGGAGCGCAGGACGCGGCTCTGTGTGATCGGCGCCTGTTTGTGTAAGACTTAGTAATGTGGTTGTTTGGAGCGCAGAACGCGGCTCTGTGTGATCGGCGCCTGAGTGTGTAAGACTTGGTAATGTGGTTGTTTGGAGCGCAGAACGCGGCTCTGTGTGATCGGCGCCTGTTTGTGTAAGACTTAGTAATGTGGTTGTTTGGAGCGCAGGACGCGGCTCTGTGTGATCGGCGCCTGTTTGTGTAAGACTTAGTAATGTGGTTGTTTGGAGCGCAGAACGCGGCTCTGTGTGATCGGTGCCTGAGTGTGTAAGACTTGGTAATGTGGTTGTTTGGAGCGCAGAACGCGGCTCTGTGTGATCGGCGCCTGTTTGTGTAAGACTTAGTAATGTGGTTGTTTGGAGCGCAGAACGCGGCTCTGTGTGATCGGCGCCTGTGTGTGTAAGACTTAGTAATGTGGTTGTTTGGAGCGCAGAACGTGGCTCTGTGTGATCGGCGCCTGTTTGTGTAAGACTTAGTAATGTGGTTGTTTGGAGCGCAGAACGTGGCTCTGTGTGATCGGTGCCTGTGTGTGTAAGACTTAGTAATGTGGTTGTTTGGAGCGCAGAACGTGGCTCTGTGTGATCGGCGCCTGTTTGTGTAAGACTTAGTAATGTGGTTGTTTGGAGCGCAGAACGTGGCTCTGTGTGATCGGCGCCTGTGTGTGTAAGACTTAGTAATGTGGTTGTTTGGAGCGCAGAACGTGGCTCTGTGTGATCGCCGCCTGTGTGTGTAAGACTTAGTAATGTGGTTGTTTGGAGCGCAGAACGTGGCTCTGTGTGATCGCCGCCTGTGTGTGTAAGACTTAGTAATGTGGTTGTTTGGAGCGCAGAACGCGGCTCTGTGTGATCGCCGCCTGTGTGTGTAAGACTTAGTAATGTGGTTGTTTGGAGCGCAGAACGCGGCTCTGTGTGATCGCCGCCTGTGTGTGTAAGACTTAGTAATGTGGTTGTTTGGTGCGCAGAACGCGGCTCTGTGTGATCGCCGCCTGTGTGTGTAAGACTTAGTAATGTGGTTGTTTGGAGCGCAGAACGCGGCTCTGTGTGATCGGTGCCTGTGTGTGTAAGACTTAGTAATGTGGTTGTTTGGAGCGCAGAACGCGGCTCTGTGTGATCGGCGCCTATGTGTGTAAGACTTAGTAATGTGGTTGTTTGGAGCGCAGAACGCGGCTCTGTGTGATCGGCGCCTGTGTGTGTAAGACTTAGTAATGTGGTTGTTTGGAGCGCAGAACGCGACTCTGTGTGATCGGCGCCTGTGTGTGTAAGACTTAGTAATGTGATTGTTTGGAGCGCAGAACGCGGCTTGTGTGATCGCCGCCTGTGTGTGTAAGACTTAGTAATGTGGTTGTTTGGAGCGCAGAACGTGGCTCTGTGTGATCGCCGCCTGTGTGTGTAAGACTTAGTAATGTGGTTGTTTGGAGCGCAGAACGCGGCTCTGTGTGATCGGCGCCTGTGTGTGTAAGACTTAGTAATGTGGTTGTTTGGAGCGCAGAACGCGGCTCTGTGTGATCGGCGCCTGTGTGTGTAAGACTTAGTAATGTGGTTGTTTGGAGCGCAGAACGCGGCTCTGTGTGATCGGCGCCTGTGTGTGTAAGACTTAGTAATGTGGTTGTTTGGAGCGCAGAACGCGGCTCTGTGTGATCGGCGCCTGTCTGTGTAAGACTTAGTAATGCGGTTGTTTGGAGCGCAGAACGCGGCTCTGTGTGATCGGCGCCTGTCTGTGTAAGACTTAGTAATGTGGTTGTTTGGAGCGCAGAACGCGGCTCTGTGTGATCGGCGCCTGTCTGTGTAAGACTTAGTAATGTGGTTGTTTGGAGCGCAGAACGCGGCTCTGTGTGATCGGCGCCTGTCTGTGTAAGACTTAGTAATGTGGTTGTTTGGAGCGCAGAACGCGGCTCTGTGTGATCGGCGCCTGTCTGTATAAGACTTGGTAATGTGATTGTTTGGACCGCAAAATGCGGCTCTTGTGCGGTCGGCCCCTAAAAATCCATTGTGTCACAATATCGTAGACAGCCTATTTTATTGAGTGCAAGAATGTCAACCGATACTATTATAGTTTAATTGATAGTTTGAACGCAGGAGCCAGTTTTAGCCGGAAACCAGCTGGGCTGGCTTTACTGGTTTTCTTATAGTACTTGGTGAGCCTTGGGGTAGTTATCTTCGTAGTTCCACTCTTATTTGCACACTACCTATATAGATAATGTATAAGCGTTTTTTTGTTCTTTAAGGTTAAACTTGAATAGCTTAGCGCAAAGTGCATAACTTAACTTTGTTTTTCTTGTTTAATCTAAATATATAAAACAAAGTCGTGTTAGTTACACCACTTATAACTCAAGATCGACTGGACCGATGTTAGTTATCTCTTTTTTGGTGAATTGTTCTCCACTCCGAATAGCAGAATATGGCAAGCAATAAAACATTTCTGTGTTTGCAAAAAAAGTTGTAATGTAATGTTATTACCTTAATGAAATGCAAAATTGAGTTTAACTAAAGCTAACACGATATTATTAGACTGTTAGGCGGAACGAAGTTCGCCGGGTCAGCTAGTAAATATATATAGTATGCCTTAATTAGCTTTTTATTTATAATTACACAATATAACTTGAAATATATGTCGGCCCTTAGTGGGCCGTCATCAGTCAAGTATTAAAAAATTACGAATATGCCATAGTAATAAAAAATAAAAGAGACAATATTTTTCTTAATCAACCTCTTAAGATTTAAAAGGTACTTGTACTTGTCCACAAATTCTTATATCAAATAATAAAAGTTTGTGGACAAGTACAACCACCCTTCAAGTGCCAATTTTTCTTGTTTAGAAATTTAAAATTGAAATGTATTTTGGTATGTGGCATTTGACGCCAATAGTTCAGTATTAGTGAGGTTTATAAAGCAAGAGTTTGAAATTGTTTACACGGGCGAAATACTATCAATATTAATACATATAATAAAAGAGTAGAACCTGGTGTGTGTGATTGAAGAAAAGTAATAAAAATAGAAAGGGGGTGACTAAAGAAGACTACGGAACGAGTTAATCAAGACTTACACAACACTTAGGGTGGATGGTCCAAGGTAGTTGTTATAAAAAACTTGTGAGAACCAATAACGACGACAGAAGTATTATTATTTAATTCTGTTACCTTTTTCCACACGTTCCATCAACTTTACACACGCGAATATTCAGTTTCTCTAAAAATAAAATGTTTTAACAGACTTTAGACACTTTTAATAGTCACGGACCCCTTGCACAATTTCAAAAACTGATGGACCCCTTCCAAACCTACTTACAGACCGTGCGGTCCGAAATAGAATACATCGATAAAAGCTATGAATGAATTAAAGTGTGAGCGATGACTGGTCCGTAATTTGTGAGCTAGCAAACGATGTGAAAGATAGTTTATGATTCGGACCGCATTAAAAAAGATACATCTTAACCATAACCTCTTATCACAGAATACAATACGATTATTTGATTTTACTTCGTCAAAGTGCCGTGATTCGTGATGGAACAAGAAGAGTTTTGTAGCACTGTTCTTCAACGTAGACTCAGACAGTGACAAAAAAAATATATATATATTCTTCCTTTTCGACGAAGAGTTCCACACGACTTTCCATTTGTTTCTCTCATGACCGAATAAAACATATACCATGGTTTATCTGATCTGAACTGCTGAAATAATGGAGCGAAAACAATTTTTGACATTCCATTCCGTTCAACGCTCACATCGCCTCACCTCCGTCGCATGAGCCACGAAAGTCATACGAATGAATGAACGCATTTGCTTCACTCATGGATTATTAGCCATTCACCTCATTCATTCGTAATCGATTTTAGCGAAATAATTCTATTTCGGAACGCGGGGAGAGAAAGCAATTACTACTTTAAAAAAAAAAAAATTATTATGTAATAATGTTTTAAATTTAGATTCCTATTGAATCGAGCATGAACAATAACGAAAAGCAATATTTAAAGGTTCGTTTGTATAGTTTGTTGTATTTTCTGTTACATAGGTATAATGTTTTATTCATATTGATGGTTTTAATATATATTTTCATTTTCACCTGCGCACTAAAGACACAATAGCGCTTTACGGCGTTCGGTATCAGACATCATGCCACGGACCCCCAGCACTCACGCTACGGACCCTTTGGGGGTCCATGGACCCCAGTTTAAGAAACCCTGCCTTAGACCATATGCGGAGACTTGTCAATATTTTTGCGTTATCTAGCTTTAAGACTCTCAAATATTTAATTAATTAATTAATAGACAAAGGATGGTAAGGGTAGACATGACCACCCAAGAGGACCTACCCAAAAAAAGGCAATTAGTTTTTTTATGAGTATAATCTTTAACGATTTAGAAAAAAAAAACAATCAAGTGCGAGCTGGTCTGGCCCCCCCATCCCGAAGCCAGTTTGGAAATTTAGCAAATAAAATGCACTAGTATAGTAAATATATATTTTTAACCGACTTTCGGTACTATAAATAAACATCAGAAATAATGTAGTGTATGCTTCGATCAAATAACCCCTAGATCTATTATTCCATTCAAAATCAGTTGAATGGTAATAATGGTCCAAGTATGTTATACAATTATAGTTATATCTATACATCGCAATAAAACAACAATAACATAAGAGCTAAGTTATGTTTTTTCGAAAATAAACCTTGTCCGCACTTTCATAAGATTTGTTTTCCACGATCCATTTCAGGACAAATTCTATTTTGCTTTCGTAGCTCGTAAAAACTATTAAAAAGTCGTAAAACCATATCAACCAGCCAGCGAATAAAGAGCTCAGTGATTATTATTTTTTATATCATCAGTTTTCGGAGCCGCTTTTTGTGCGCTGATTCAACATCTAGGGGTTATTTGATCGAAGTGTGTATGCCATATATGTCACTATAGTTACGTCAACGGTCAACATGCCCAGTAATAAAAATGAAAAAAAATTCCTTATATTCTATTTCCGCCTGCCGTCAGGTAGGGAAGCTACCTGGCCGGGGTAGCTGGGTGGTTGGGTGGTTGGGGCCCCTAGGCTGGCTGGGCCCCTGGGCACAGAATAAAATATGGGCCCGGGCCATGAGACCAAAGTAACACGACACTTGGGCACAAAACAGATAGATACACACGCAACGAGCGAAAACAGGCGCACGCACACATAGACGCGTACGTACGACGGAGTCGGTCGAATGCCAATACGAAATGGGTAGTATTTATACGAGCGAATATAAATTCAAATTGAGGGTGTCAAAAATACTGAACATAGCGTACTAAAATACGAAGTGGGTAAATAAAAATGTCGAAAAAGGCGACTTGAAAATACAAATTTGAGTTGACTTGAATAATTCTCAGGCGAACAATTTTCTATTTTAGTGACAATTTAATTTAAAGTAATAAAACTAGGGACGTCGCCTCGCTCCGCTCCGTTTCGCTCGGCTCCTTATTTTATCTTACATGTAAACCTAACACGTTCCTCCTCGCTTCGCTCGTCGTCGCACCCATTTTATGACTTCTGCTTTTGGTGAAATATTTTCGATTTCATACTTGAAATTAGCCGACTCAGTATTTTAGTCGCACGCTTTGGTATTTATTCCGGACACTTGAAGTCGCAAATTATATTTTTATTTGCCCGATTAATAATTTCCCACACCAAATTAGATCGTCGTATACGCGTCTATGCGTGTGCGCGCCTGTTTTTGCTGCTTGTATGAAGTTGCCCATCTGTATCTCTCTGTTTTGTGCCGCGGGTCATCGCTGACTGACCACGGAAACCTGAGGTCTTTGTCCTATTCTTTAAACACCCGTTGAACTTCAAACCGACTTGTGCAATCAATCGATTTTGGTTTTTACACTGTTGCCATAAGAGCATCGTTGTCGATGCCCGGCGCTAATAACAGTGGTTGCGATGTACCAAGTCATTGTGTTATTGCGTAAGTAAATGTTAACGGGACACCTGACGCTAGAACATCAACAACACCAGGTTTTCAAGGGTTCATTGGAAGAAACTAGGTCCCTCCTCATATTGAAGAACATATATTTGATTTATCGATCTTTTATCTAGGGATTCCACCTATAAACAATGTTTTAAATTTATATTTTTGTCAAAAAAATAAATGTTTTCTACACTCTTTTTTTTGGTTTTCAAACGTTCGTTTCAAAAACGCGGTTAAGAGATCAACTTGATTTTTTTTTATATAATAGGCAATAGAAATATGCAGGGATGTTACCTAAATCCAATATTTTTTTCATGTATGCCATCCTCTTAAGAAATAATTTTTCCGGAGAAACCGTTTGATAGAAGAAAATGTAAAGATGTGAAGAAATTGATAATGGCGCGGATTGCAAAGTGGCTGTTAGCATAGACTAAGTATTACTACGTATAGACCGACAACTCCCATACATCAAGATGTAGCAAATTTTTTACGCGCCCTTACGACACTATGTATCGCCAAGTGTTGCAAATAAGCATAAGTAAACTCTCGTGGTTACCAAGTAAACATGTAGCTATAAAAGTTTCGCTAAGAAAAACTAGATGGCGCTAAGTTGACAACACCAACAGTGAATATTTCAGCGCCATATATTATCGAAGTAGGAATTATTTTATGTTACGTGACATCGGTGTGCCACTAGCATCACCAATCGGTCTTTTTTAGCATCGTGTTCGTATTTAGCAACGCCATCTAGATTTCGTTAGAATTTTACACCTTTTTTGTGGCTACAAACTGATGTATATGAACTGCTAGTCTATACGTAGTAATTAAAATTAAAAAAAAATAAAAAATTCATTTATTTCAGGTGACCAAGACTCATATTGGAATAAAACATAAACAGATTAAATTAAATATAACATTAAATTGTACTAATAATAATAATAATAAAGGCGTAGGGATGTGACGACCCCATCGCCCTCTTGTATGTCCTGTACGTCCAGTGCAATCAGTCACCGCAGGGCGGCTTGTGGCGAGCCGATGGTGAGTGGCGACACCACGGACCCTACCTCCAGGGGACACTATCACACATGCGCTTACACACACACATACACACAGCAACACACCCCCTGCCTCTGCGCTTGCCTTAACCAGCCGGCCAGAGTGGAAATGCAAGAGCGGAACCTATGCTCCAGGTTGGAAGTGTAAAATGTCATAACGCCGGGGGCACTTGACTGTAGAAGGATCTTGCGCCCCGCAGACTCACCTCTCGACGACCTTAGCTGCTTACATTGTGTTGCCCCCTGGCCGCGCCATGGTGGCTAGATAGGGGGCCCACAACGGCTATCCTGTTGGATAGTTATCAAGCAGCAAGTCACCATCTGACATATTTAAATTTGTGAGAGATTTTCGAGGCAGATGTCCGTTATCTCACTCCATAGCCCAGATATCCGGCCCATTTAGCATCCCATCCACATAGCCCACTCCACGTCGCTTCCTTCCTGGCAATAGTTTGGCAACTGTGGGGGACTGTCCGTTAGTGTATCACAATGATACATTGAGGGAGAGGCCTCCATGGATGCAGCCATCTCACATTTAGATTAAATGGTACCAAAGGCCTCTTCAATATTGGCTTCGGCCCCATGAATGCCTTTCAAATGACCGGATCCCTATGGGCCCGTGACTGAAAAGTGTACCTACATAATAATAAAACACACAATATATATAATAACTGCTCACCACGACTACACACATGCCTGTCGCATGCCTGTTGCAACAGTGGCGTATGTAGGGACAATCAAGCCTGTCCGCGATCATTGCCAGGATAGTGTTGGCGCTGGCCCGCACTCTGTGTAGCAGAGACGCGCATCGTCTGCGCATGTTCGCATGGAAGCAGTCAATGCGAGCCCAGTCGAACATGCCCGAGGCGCTACAGTAGCGTAGCAGCCTCAACACCGCCCTGAGCGCGTTATTGTACTGGACTTGGACAGCCCCGTACGACCTCTGGGTGTAGCTAGCCCACAGGCTGCACGTGTAAAGCGATGTACAGAAAGCCCTAAATAGGGTAGAACAACGTGCAAACCTGCGAGCCAACATATTTGCTCTAATCGACAAGGCCCTCCGTTCCCGCTCAATATAATACTTGGTCTATGGTCATTGTAAAGTTAAACCCAGTTTCGGTGTCATCCGTTACCGCACGCACCAGTGAGCCGGTCACGAAATAACGGTCACTTGACACCCAATTGTAACTTGTAACTTAACAACGTGGGAATTTTCACTTGGGCGCGATGAACTTGGAAGTAAGTTTTCCAGAAAAAAACCGGTCAAGTGCGAGTGGAACTCATGTTCTGAAAGTTCCGTACTATACATGCTTAAGGCGATATGCGAAAAAAATACGGGTGTTTCTTTTCTGTGTATTTCATTAAATACACGGAAAATTATAATGAATTTCTGGTATATGCATTTTGACTATATAATCTAGGGTTTTGAAATTGGAAAACATGTTTGGATAAAATTTCCTCGATAGAAATAATTGTTGAAATGAGGTCTTCAAACACACTTTTTCTCCTCGTTTGACGAATAGGAACCATATACAGAATTCAAACATATTTTATTAGGTGTGTTTCAACAATATCTAGAGATTTGATATTTGAAATTTTGCTAGTTATATTAGTTTTTTTTTTTATAAATATTATAAAACTAACATTTTTCTCTTTCGCCCTGAATCCGCCCCTCTCGCACTGAGCGTGTTTTCGCTTGGAGTGACAGTTACAAAAATAAAATTCGCATAGCCTCTTGACAGTTATGACGCCGCAATAAGAACCAATGGTAGCCTGTCGTGCTGGCGTCCGTACATTGCAGGAACAACTATTTCGCGGCACCATACGAACTTTCTCACAAAATACACGCAGTCATCGATATTAATACTAATTACGGTAATTGTACTACATAAATAGACTTTCTATTTTTTTGTTTATGGTCATACGCCTGGAAAGTTAGTGAGGATGAAGCGCGCTCGCTCAGATAGTACTTTACTCTACTTTTAAGAAGATAGGTTCCGCTTGCATACTACCCTGTTACTCCATGCGGAAAGACCCGCAGTGCGAGATTGACGGATCCTGGAAAAAAGTCAAAATGACAACTTTTACACGTTAAATAATGTTTAATCATCAAAATTGTTTCATCCTGATTTTCTGTGTTTTAATTTTAATTTTAATTTTATTTTATTGACATATTGTTTGTGACATTTTTGTATTTTTCTGTGTATTATGATGTTGTGTTTTTTTTTATGGAACCCAGTTCTGAAATAAATGATTTTTATTTTTTATTTATTTATTTATTTTACATTAATTTTATTATTTAAAAAAAAATGGTGCCATGAAATATCTGCCCTGTTAAAAGTTTAATAAAGTTTGTACAGAATTTAATCCATAAATAATATAAAAGGGTTTTTGCTCTAATAATCTTAAACCTCGACATGAAAACTTTTTAGAGCCATCTTTGGTATATTATTTATCAATATTGGAATGGCTTCTGAGGACTTTGTTTAGATATAAGTGTGTATTATATTCCTGGAAGAATTTTTTTTTTTCTTTTTTACGTATAATTGCTAGATTGTTCAAACCAGAGCGGGCCTATTATGTATCTCTAGTTGCCATCTGTACTGGGTGCCTATCATCAAAAACATAGATATACTATCGAATTCCGATTGTCTAAGGATATGTTCGCACTTGAAGTGACGACACTGTTCGTAAATAGTTCAATACCTACTAAAGGCAATTTTGAAAGTTTAGTTTTTATCTATGTTTTTGACGATAGGCACCCTGTGCAGTTGGCAACCAAAGATACAGAATAGAGGGGCAGGAAGAATAACTCATGGTTTTGCGGAAACTATCCCTTTAAGGCGAATGGATACGCCAACTGCAATTTGGACTTGTCTTTGAAGGCCTACTCCTCCCACACGGGTGGTCCAAAAACTTTCGTAAAAATATATGATAGGCATTATAGAGTCAAAAATAAATTTTATGTTTCATAAACTGTTTTTCTATTG
The DNA here is from genome assembly GCA_934047225.1 of Ypsolopha sequella. Lineage (NCBI taxonomy): Eukaryota > Metazoa > Arthropoda > Insecta > Lepidoptera > Ypsolophidae > Ypsolopha > Ypsolopha sequella. The sequence goes on along the minus strand of OW204010.1, from coordinate 6,151,764 downwards.
TAAGTTTTGACAAAAAAAACAGAAAGTAATTTAAAGTTTCACATGATTAAAACAAGTATTCTCTTACTCCTTCCAAACGCCTAAAGCGATTTTAATTATAATTTCACCAAATTATAGGAAATTTTAAGATCTAAAAAATTTAAGTTCAAAATTTTTTTTCCATTCATAGCGTCCATGTGAAAAGTATTATTTTGTCCTATTTTGCGCTAGCCGGAGACGCAGTGGTTGTCGTAACAGCCACTTTTCAAGGCACGCTGAAATGAACATTATTTGAATGTCGTTTCCGTTGATATTTGTACCGACACACATCGAGTTGCTTTTTTAGCGTGGTCATACGCCTTAAAGTAATTTACTTTACTTTATTAGGGATAAACGGACATACATACATCCGGAGATACATACATGATGTCAATTGGCAGGTAATGCGTCCCTCTTTCACGCAGTAAGGAGCAATGAACTTGACATAAATAAATAATATATGCCTTATAAAATAATAATTAATTAAGGCGATATGCGAAAAAAATACGGGTGTTTCTTTTCTGTGTATTTCATGATATACACGGAAAATTATAATCAGTTTCTGGTATATGCATCTTGACTATATAATCTAGGGTTTTGGAATTGGAAAACATGTTTGGATAAATTTTCCTCAATAGAAATAATTGTTGAAATGAGGTCTTCAAACACACTTTTTCTCCTCGTTTGACGAATAGGAACCATATAGAGAAATCAAACATATTTTATTAGGTGTGTTTTAACAATATCTAGAGATTTGATATTTGAAATTTTGCTAGCTATTTTAGTTTTTTTAATAAAAATATAAAACCAACGTTTTTCCCTTTTGCCCTGAATCCGCCCCTCTCGCACTGCGCGATTTTTCGCTGGAGTGACAGTGACAAAAATAAAATTCGCATAGCCTCTTAATATACGCTTCATTAACTTGTCCTTATTTCAAGGTGTGCTACAAAAATCACGAGGTGTTTAAGTTAAAGTATTTGTTTCGAAACTATACCACTAGATGGCGCTGTACATATCCTGCATCGCGGTTGCGTTTGTTCGTCGATACAATTAACATACTTTGTGTTACAAATAATCACAACGTATACGCATGATGTCATCGTATTAGTTTCGAGAATTTTGCGAAAATATTTTCTCACGCGATAACTTTTTCAGATATATCTTCGATTCCATTCTTCAGATTTAAATAACTATTACAATTACAACTAGGGTTGCCAACTCTCGAAGGAATCAACCCGGGAGATTTGAACAAATCGGTAGGGAGCCATCCATAAATTACGTCACATGTTAAGGGGAGGGGAGGGGTCGACGAAGTACAAAAGCGTACGGCACGCACTTGACCAATCAATCACTTTACGTATGTAAACGATTTGATCGACCTATCAAGGCGCTACGAAAAAAAAATCGACACTTTAAGAACTTGCATATTGTCACCTTAAATGGAAAATTAAATAAGTAACATTTTTCCAAAACACGTTTTATTGCATTTTCTAAAAGTCCGAATTTTTCTGCATCTTTTGGTCTGAGAATCGTTTTCCTACTCCCTTTATTTCCTGAGATAGCTGTTTGTGGCCAAACTGCTTAATCCGGAAAACTACTAGAAAACTGATTGGGAAAACTATATTAAAATCACTTATACTAAAAGGATTAAAGAGATTGAATCTACCTGTAGTTTTTTCATTAGGATAAAAAAATAACTCACCTTATTGAATTTTGGCAATAAACATATTTCGAACTGATGATAATAACCGAAAGGCAAAAATACATAACTGCTCTTATTGAAATGGTGTAAACGAATATTTAAATCGATGTTAACCGTACCTTAAGGAAAAAACGAATAATAGTCTTTTTATTTATTTTTCGCTTGTAAAGGTTATCTTGATAGATGCAATTAAGCTTTTTTTGTGTGTTTATTTAATTTTAGTAAGCAGACTATATTTGAGGTTAAGTAATTAATAACTTTTTATTGGAATTTCGCAAAAATATTTAAATTTTATAAAACAAAGCTGCAATACTAAGTTGGTCAAGTTTTCGGGCAGGGTACCCTGAAATTACATTACTAATTGGAGCTGCTGTGGTTAAAAAAAATTGTGTCCGAACCAAATCGATGAAGTGATATCAGCGGAGCTGCCTGGACTTGGACAAACAGCTATATAACACGATCACTAAAAGCATGAGTCCTTGTGGAGTCCATTGACAAATTCAACAACCATGAAAAATGGCAAACTATAAAATGGCAAACATAAATAAGGCTACTTAAATCATACAAAAAAGTCACAATTTTTATTTTATTCAACGGTTAAATTGAATCACAAATATGTAAAACTAAATAACTGGGCATAATTTTGGAAAAGTATTTTGCCAAAAATGAATAAACGGTAAATCATGGATATAGGAAACTATTTTCCAATATTATAAAATGTAAAAATTAAGAATTTTCTAAAGCCCACAACATATAAAAAAATTAGAATTTTAACTTTCTTAATAACGGAGATATGAATTTTCTAATGAAAAAAAAAACACAAAATTGCGATTATCTCGGAACTTTTTTTTGTTGGTTATTTTATTTTCCCTTTAATTAAGGTGACGATATCTACTTCAGTAAATAATGTATTATTTTGATAAAATAGTAGCTTATTCTTTGTATTTTTTTCTAGGGATCTGTTAAAACAGAAACGCGATTGGAGAAATCCGGCTCGATAGAAATATTTATTAAAATGAAGTCTTTTTTGACACCAATTCTCCTGGTTTGACAATTTAGAATAACATAAGGACTGCAATTATATTTTATTAGATGGGTTTTAACGTTATCTAGGACCTGGTAAAACGAAATTTTGATAGATACTTTAGTACATTTTATATTAATGAAAAACTGACTTTTTGCTACTTTTCCACGAATCCGTCCCTCTCGCACTGAGGGTTTTTCCGCATATGGAGTAACAGGGACGCTAAAACTTTTACATATCGCCCCTTAACAAATTTTTCTTTTATTGTTCCCAGGACCAGAAAATCTACGATATTCCATGTGACACCTCGAGAGCTGCATCCCCAGAGCCTGAAGTCATCAGTTCCAACCAAACAGACTTCCAACGTCTGCGATCCAACTTCGAAACCGGTAACCTTAAAGAAAACGCCACGAAACCGATTAACGAAAACAATTTCGGTATCAAGAATTTTAACAAGGACAGTCCAAAACACGCGACCAATGAATCGTTAAAAGACAAGATGGCGCCCATAGAGAAACCGTTACCGATAAAGCCGAAACCGATATTACTGAAAATCCCTAGCGATTCCAAAATCAAATTATCCAAGTCAACAGAAAATTTGAACGACGAGTTTCGATTGGCGAAGAAGAGCATAGAGAAGAAGTTCGCAACAGAAAGCAAGCGGTTCAAGAAGTCAGAGAGAAATGCTGGACATTTGAAGACGAGCTTGAGCCTCAGCATCGCCAGGAAGGAAAGAAAAGACCAGCTGGATGTGGACCGGGAGAACGTGAGTACCTGTACATTTTTTTAATATCAGATGATGGGTTCCGTAGTACCTAAAAGGTACCTACAAAAGGAACCTTTATGGTGAGACTCCGTTGTCCGTCCATACGTCCGTCCGTACTCAGTCTCAGTCACACCTACAAACACCACCCCTCACTTATTCACATACATTATTACCTAATCATATATTGTGTTAATTAAGTTAAATAAATAAGCTAATTGTAAGTTTGCTGTCCACTATGGAAGAGCGGAGTCTCCTACTACAGGTATTATTTTACTTAAAAGGGGACTCCAACAACCTGTAAAAACCTATGAATGTGTAAATGAAATAAATAATTTTGTATTTGTATTTGTATTGTACGTCACAGCCTCATAACTTTATGAAATTTGCCACAAACATTGCATTAATTTGCCCACATTTCACAGCGAAAAAGAAAAGAAAATTTTAAATTGTTCAAAATATATCCAAAATAAAAGTGAGACATACAAAATATTATGCTAAAAATACAGTATGGATATCAAATTGTAAATATTAAAAAGCTAATTGTAAAAATTTTAATTGTACTTTTATTATATTTACTGGCTCTGGTTTCGAGAAATCTTTAAAACGCCACAAAAATATGTAGCCCCTTATCTCTGAAACTGGTTGACCGAAAAATATGAAAAAAATACAATTATAGATCATAACTGGCCAATTACAGGAAAACAATAGTGATTAAAAAAAAATTCAGCACAAATGAAAAATATAAAAAAAAGGAAAATAAATTAAAACAATATATTATAATAATACAATATGGTTATCGATAGTAAAAATATATAGTTTAGCTATATTTTATTGCACCTATTTCGAGAAAGTCTTGGAAAACCATGAAAAAATATATAGATAGCAAGCCAGGTTGTGGCTTTAATCTATTTTAGGGCTTGAATTTTTGCTAAAAGAAAAGATAAGGCTTTTTATATGTGCTTATAATATAATATCTCAAATAATAAAGGTGAGATAAAATTCTCATCATAAACACCGTGAAAGCCTCGACATCGATAGCCGGCGTTTCCGAGAGGCGCGGCCCTGGCTGCGAGTACCGTAAGATACCCCTTATCTCCAAAACTCCAAAATCATGGTAATATGTGTTTACATAAAGATTACAGGAAAAATAAAACGGTTGAGATGTTCACGAAAAAAAATGACAAAATTAAATTTATCATCCGCAATTCGGAACCCTAGGTACGCGAGTCTGACTCGTACTTGGCCGGTTTTTTAAGCTGGGTCATTACCGTGCCTCGTGAAAAACTCTCAGAAGTGGGATAGTGTTAGCAGGAGAGGCCTCATGGTGCCCTTCAGGACCATTAAGTTGTGGGCGTGGCCAAATATCATGCTGTTTCATTCGCTATAATATGCACGCTTCATGAAACTTGCGAAGACGATACAATCGTGCCGATTTCGTCGCGGGCGCATTTAAAACTTGTTTCAGGAGAAATTCAAATAGTTTATTTTGTAAAGTAGGTATACATAGTTCACTTTTTACGAGACGAATTTAATCTTATAAAAATTTATTTAATAAAATATTAAACTTACATGAACTAAATTAAAGGTTTATTTAATATATGCAGAGGTATATATACGATTCAAATGATAAGTAAAACCTATATTTATACAATGTGGAATCTAACCAACCGCCCGAACGGTCGACCAAACCCCATCCTATATACTAACAGGTTACGTATACAGTATGCTTGGTAATTCGACCTATTCCTTGAAAGGGGTTATACTAGAGATCGAATTAAGTCCTATCAACTAGGTGTCGAAAATGAATGTTCTCCGAGTTACGAAGGTTTTTATATTATTTTTCAAACTTTCAGACTAATAACCAAAAATAAATAATTTAAAAATAACTATTCCTCTCTCAGCACTTATTTATTATATTTCTGATCAATGATAGATGAGTGATCATTTATAAAAAAATACGTGCCCTGAATTCCCATAATCTCAGAATTAAAAGGTCTTAAGTGGAAAGAAAACCTTTTTTATTTTGTAATTTTTGAAATATCGACGTGTTTTACTTGAAAAAAAAACATAATTTTCGACCCCTAGTCGATAGGCATTATTTGTTGGAAATGATCCTTAGTATAACCCCTTTAAAGGAATAGGTCGAATTACCAAGCAGTCTGTATAAATAGTTAAATACATGCTTACCATCGCCCATTCGATTAGTCCTGCTAAGAAGGGGTTTTTCCTCGAGGACCCCGATCCTTTAGGACCCCGATCCTTGAGAACCCCGATAGAAAAATGCCAATGTCGCTTAAAGTATAATCGCCAACAAAAGTGTTAAACTAACAAAATGAATAATCAGCAGTTGCTAATAAAGTGGCTCTTATTTCAGCGTTTTTAGGTCCATAATGCAGCTTTTAAATCACGCGTACTTTTTACTTTATTTAACTAGTTAGTGGCCAGGTAGAATTTTTAACAATGGTTCCACTTTTCTGGGTCGTCATTAGTATTTCTAGGGATCTAAAATATGGAATAACATAAAATTATATCAGCTTAACTCTAAACTAGGTTGCATTAACCAAACTAACACATTATTTAATTAATGTACTTTGAAGCACTTTTTGTATCGATGGTACACCAGCATGATAATAGCAAAATTAGACAAAAAAAGATAATCAACTTTATCGGGGTTCTCAAGGACCGGGGTCCTAAAGGACGGGTGTCTCGAGGACTGGAGTCCTCAAGTATGAACCCCTAAGAAGAAGGGCAAGAAACTTCCTCATCAGATAAGGCTTTCATTAAGGCCATGATTTATTTACCATTTCAATAACAACATTTGCGTGAAGTTGAAGGCTAGTACTTAAATATCGGTTACCAAAAATTGCCGATTTCCTTGACAAAATTATCAATCTGACATGCGGTAATTTTATCGGTTACTTTATTGAAATGTCACAGCTGGATCAATTTACGATCCAAAGTTATCTTTTAAGGCTCTACCTGAGCCTAGAACATCAACATAGCCAGACTTTCGAGGTTTCCTTGGAATAAATTAGGTCTCTATTGAAAACAAAAAATACATTTGTTTTGTTGGTATTATTAAGGGAACGTTTAATAGTAGTTTATGCTACAAGGGCGAAAAGGAATAATTTACGAGGATTTATTGCTCTTACGCCCGTGTATGATACTACGTTTTTCAATGCATAGTGTGAGGAAATAAAACAAATATAATCAAAGAAAACAATTTAATTATTAAAGTTGAAAGTTACATTCTTACAATTGTGCAAGTTAATGATTGGCTCAAAAGGACTGTATCCAGAGCCGTTAAACAGTGGAAAAAAAAGTATAACATTTATGGTACACTAGAAAGGTTGCAGGTTAGTCAACTTCTCGTTAATAAATTAAAAAAATTATATTAATAAAGCCCTAGGGCAAAATAATCGATTTTCTGTTCCGTTTTGATGAATAAAAAGTGGGCCTTTACGAGCACTTGCATTGAAAAATATATACTTGTCTATTTGTCTAAAAAAAAAATATTTCCAACCCATTTTTTTTTTGTTTTTAGACGTTCCGCTGACAAACGTGTTTTAGGGATCGACTTGATTTTTTAAATAAAATTTGTAATAGAAATATGGAGGGAATCTACTTAAATTTAATATCTTTTTCCCTACAAAATATTTCAGTATTAGCTAAAAACACTCCGATTTGTTGTTTCGCTGCGTGATCACTAGTATTAAGAAAAATAAGTCAATGAGCCAACATATAACTGCCTCTATCAAAAGCAAATAAAGTCTTTGCCTTCTAAATAAATCTAAATGCCTCTATAATAAAATCTTGGACTTATTGTACTGGACGGGTAGTAAAAAAAGTTCCTAGGGTAGGCCATACTCTTAATGTTCAATAACATTAACGCTTTTAATTCTCGTTATCTCTTAAGGTTAAACGTCAGTCGTTCGGTACAAAGTGCACAACTTAACTTTGTTTTTCTTGTTAAGAAGTTAAAAGTAAAAAAGACATTATATAACTTTAAACTCTCGCGTTTTGTACACATTATAATATATATAATCGGGTCTACCGCGATCAGTTTCCCGTAGACCACGAGACATGCAACTGTCTCGAAACTTCGGGCGTCCCCTTTTCGTAAAAAGGTAAAATTTGATCGCGGTAGACCCGATTATATATATTATAATAAAAAAGACATTGTTCTGTGGCAATTCACGCCAATAGTTCAGTATGAGTTAGGTTTTTAAATCAACAGCTTTAAATTTAATGCACATGATTTTTTCGAAACAAACTTAAGAGGCTATGCGAATTTAATTTTTGTCACTGTCACTTCAAGCGAAAAATCGCACAGTGCGAGAGGGGCGGATTCAGGGCAGATGGAAAAAAAGTTGGTTTTATATTTTTATTAAGAAAACTAAAATAGCTAGCAAAATTTCAAATATCAAATCTCTAGATATTGTTGAAACAGACCTAATAAAATATGTTTAAGTTCTGTATATGGTTCCTATTCGTCAAACGAGGAGAAAAAGTATGTTTGAAGACCTCATTTCAACAATTATTTCTTTCGAGAAAAATTTATCCAAACATGTTTCAAAACCCTAGATTGTATATATAGTCAAAATGCATATACCAGAAATTTATTGAAATTTTCCGTGTATTTCATGAAATACACAGAGAAGAAACACCCGTATTTTCTTCGCATTTCGCCTTAAAACGGCATTTTTAGCTTGTTAGGTCCAAAGCGTGAAGTTGTGCATTTTATTTCAAACTATTGACTATAATTTTAACTTAGGCCAAAAGCGGCCATTTTTAGCATAAGTTAAAATTTTAGCTCATCGAAGACGTTGTCTATGAAAACTATGTTATTTAAATTGCTATATCTACGAATTTACTTGAGCAGATTTTCAATAATTAATAATTAATTAAAGAAATTATATATATATATATATATACGAAAACACAAAAAATATAATTATAGGTGAGTAGTAAAATATATTTCGACCACTAATTGTGGTCGGCATCAGTTACACAATTTAAATAAAACTTAAAAATTAATAATTATAAATTATAGATACGTATGATACTGAATATTTTATTTTTGTAATGATGACAGCTACAGTGATTGATAGGAAATGGAAGAAGGTCTTATTAAGAAGTTTGCATTGTTTCTTGTGCTGACTCCTCGTAAATATCAATGCTGCTTGTTCAGGCCCGGACCGTAGTGGGCACCAAGTGACCAAATATAGGATCCTTCCCATGTCCGTAGTTGAGTGTCTGTCAGTGGAGGTGAAAATGATTTGATTATTCGTGCGGTGAAGCAATTATTGAATGGATGGTTATGAAGTCGAGCGTGGGTGGGGATTGGCAGAGTGTTGTTTGTAATAGAGTCGCATGTGTGTCGGTGTTGGTTGATTCGGATGTGGAGAGCGTTTTTTGTTTCGCCGATGTAGAATGCAGGACAGTGCCTGCATTCTAGTATGTAAATGCAGTTGGATGTTTTGCATGTGCTGTTAGGTTGTGCATGGTATGTGTTTCTGGTGTGGTGTGTGTTGATGGCTGTGGCTGTGTTAATAATTGCGCATGTTTTGCATCGTGGCCGTCGGCATGGTGAAGTGCCAGGAGATATGTATGTGTTTTGAGAAGGGATGCTTTTTGTGTGAGTGAGTAGAGATTTGATGTTTGGGTTTTGTTAATTTTTTTTAAACTTCTTAATAAGACCTTCTTCCATTTCCTATCAATCACTGCTACTGTCATCATTACAAAAATAAAATATTCAGTATCATACGTATCTATAATTTATAATTATTAATTTTTAAGTTTTATTTAAATTGTGTAACTGATGCCGACCACAATTAGTGGTCGAAATATATTTTACTACTCACCTATAATTATATTTTTTGTGTTTTCGTATATATATATATAATTTCTTTAATCGAAAAGACAAGAAAAGTCTATTATCATTTTCTAATAATTAATTAATTAAATTAATTATTCTAGTAAGTATTTTTTTTTTCTAAAGGCAGCATTTTCGCAGCATAAAGCGCCATAAGCTGCAATTCCATATTTGTGCCCGAAGTACGGCGATATCCACCCATCTAGCCGGGACGAAATAACTGTCGTCGGTGAATTGTGGGTGTCAGAAACATCCCTGACATCTCTCTGGGTATGATGATGTATGTTTGTAACTTTGCATCCACACAATATCCGTGACGATGGATTAAACGAAAAATACAAATGAAATACTCGAACACTAGCGCCATCTCTTGCCTTTTCGAAAAACCCCCATAAAGACGGGCACGGCCTTTCTTGAAACTCACTGACAGTTCACTAGAAGACCGTCGGTGGCGCTAGTAAAGAAGTAAAAATCAACTGTTGGCTTGCATTTATATATTCATCACTTGTTATTCAGCAAACTACTAATTTGTATTTTTATTGACAATTATGTTGAAAAATGTGGCAGATATTTCACATTATCAACACAATACTGCCTCTTAACTCTTAACAGAACAAAATAGACATAAATCAATGCATGTTATCGTGCAGTCTTCTTTTTATATGTTTATCAGCCTTGTCTGACTAATAATTAATTGTAGGACATGGCTGCAACATCATTTTAATGGGGGTTATCAATAATTGTTGATGTATCATTGAATTGTAATAGATTGTTGTTATTTTCTGAATTCATTAGTTGAATACAATGTTCTTTGATATTTACAAACATAGTTGTATGTCGGGGCTAGTAGTCTTACGAAAATTTTAAACATTCGAGCAGTTTTGAAGGAATTCGCTTAGATTTAATTATGTTAAGGTGTGTTAATTCGAAAACCATTTCGAGATTTAGGTTTAATAAGCCGTATTTTAGAACTTTTGGTATAAAAACTCGGGGACAAACTCGTCCACTGAGTTAACATGAATTTGTAAAGAATTACCAAGATCTCTTATTATTTTTTTATATTTAATTATATAAGCTCTTTCAATTTACATGGAAAGTAATTTAGGAGGTGATTCAGTATCGTTAATACATCACATTCCACTGCAAAGTATTTTTTTTTGCGCGAACTTTTTCTTCACTTGTCCATACAAACTGAGTCAGCTGATCGGACCACTTTGTACTGAGAAGTGAAAAAAAAGTGTTTTGCAGTAGAATGTGATGTATTAACGATACTGAATCACCTCCTAAATTACTTTCCATTTAAATTGAAAGACCTTATATATTATCTAGTTGGCGAACAAAACCATTTTTGGAAAGAAAAGCGCCGAATTCTAAATTTTGTCATTGAATACTGGCAACGACTTAAAAAATAGTGTTGGTAAAAAAAGTTGATTGACCCAACAGCCACGTTGCAATGCGCGCTGATATGAACGTTATTTCAAATTATTTCAATATCTTTTCCATCGATATTTGTACAAACAGTTGTTAATTTAAGGGCACATTTTGACATGAAAAAAAATATATATAAGTACATAGAAAGAAAACTTACAGCTATAATAAGCTGATTCTGAAGGCTTTAATTTTAGTTTTAGTGAGCTGTCAAAACTAAATTTTCTTCGATACAAATTTAGTCCTTGAGAGTTAGGATTAGAAGATAAATGCTTTGAAAAATTTTAAGCTTTGACAGCACTATTTAAAACTAAATTTAAAGCCTTCAGAATTGCCTTAATTATATATACATGGTGGCTTTTTGATCATCGTCCAAATTCATTCTGGTGGTTTGGTAAGTAATCAGTATCATGGATCAATAACAATTTTTGTAAAATTCGTAAAATTAAATTTCGACTCTCGATAGTGATTCACTCGGAACTGGAAGTGAATTTCTATGGGAAGCCGAAATTTCATTTTACAAATTTCACAAAAATTGTTATTGATCCATGATACTGATCAGTTATCAAGCCTCCAGTATGAATTTGGACGATGATCAAAAAGTCACCTTGTATATAGAAGGAAAACTTACATCTATAATAAGCTGATTCTGAAGGCTTTAATTTTAGTTTTAGTGAGCTGTCAAAACTAAATTTTCTTCGATAGAGTTAGGATTAGAAGATAAATTTCTTTGAAAAATTTTAAGCTTTGACAGCACTAAAACTAAATTTAAAGCCTTCAGAATTGGCTTTATTATATTATATATAAAACCAATGATATATCATTGTATAAAACATACAAACTTACTAACAGAAAAGCCAATTACAAGTTTTCACAGATAGGTTCAAATTTGGAAACATAAGGTACAAAAAAAACAGTTACGAGTACAAAACAGACAGGACTTCCGTCCTGCACCAAAGCTTTTGTATTAGATTTGTCTATCCTGTTCTAATAAACTGCTGCGCACGCAAAACTACAGGTTATTTTGAATCTGCGGCTAAATTAGAACTTTTAATTATAGTACATTGTTCACCGAGGGAAGAAAGGGGAAGATTACCAACGAGGGTGTAGTTTGAGGCCCGAGGCGAAGCCAAGGGCCTCAATACACACGGGTTGGGAATCGCACTTTCTCCCGAGTGATACATAGTGCTTTATACTACACCTGCGAGGAAATAGTATAATTTTACTTTTAATCAAGATACAATAAAAGAAACCGACTGACTCGCGTGCGATTGTCACTTTTTATTTCCTTCTTATTTTTTATTATGTACAGGAAAAGCAAGTGGCCAGTAACATTTTTCGAGTTTTATGTACGAGTTCGCAAAATAATACTGGCCGCTTGGCCACTTGCTCATTCTTTATGTTATTTAAAAAAAAAACAGCACGTTAACAATGGATTTGCATATACTTTTTCTGCCCGCTCAAGCACGTTAACAATGAATTTTCATACACTTTTTCCGCCCGCATATTAGTATGACAGTAATAACGTATTTTCTGCACCGTTTTCAAAAAAGTAAGAAGGTACTTTCCGAGCAGGTGTAATATAAAAAATATTTCCTGTCACAACATTAACGGTTTGTAAAACAAATATTTATGAAAAATTTCTTGGCGCTATCTTCAAAAAAGCGAACCAAAAAGTTTTTTCTTGGTTTCGAGATCCATTTTTGTATTTTGTATCGCGTTTTTGGCCCGTCAGAACACTAAAACATATACGAGGGGCATGCCAAAAGAAATTAGATACTCAAAAATTATAACATTTATTCTTTATTACAAGTATCGATCTTTTCGAAGTATTCACCCTGAGCACGTATACACTTTTCCATACGTCTGAACTAATTGGAAAATACCATAGACCACTCTTCTTTAGACACCTCAGAAATCTCGAAAATATAGGCAGCCAGTGCATCTTCTTTGCTTTCAAACTTCTTCCCCTTTATTTTTTCTTTGATTTTTGGAAACAGGTAAAATCACAAGGTGCTAGGTCAGGGGAATATGGTGAGTGAGGGAGGATTGACGCATTTTTTGAGTCGAAAAAGTCAAGTGTTTTGGCAGACGTGTGCGACGCTGCATTGTCGTGGTGCCTGAGAAGGCGTCGGATTCCTGACTTCGGTCGCTTGTCACACCAAGCTGATATTACTGTTGGAGCACAAACTGTCACATACCATTCGGAGTTCATCGTTCTTTGATTCTCTAGCACTACAGTAGCAATATGATCCGTTTTGCTGAAAAACGAGGCGACCATTTGTTTCTGTGTGCTTCGTGCACGGCGACATTTCGTTGGAGTTGGCTCATCTTCAAAGCACCATACAGTCGAATTTCACTTTGTTTCGGGATCATAGTTATAAAGCCATGTTTCATCACCAGTCAGTATATCATACACATTTTTTTTCTCGCCACCGTCGAATTTATCTATCATGAATAGGCACCAATCCAACCGACGGTCTTTCTGCTCATCGGTAAGTTTGTGCGGCACCCATCTCAAACAACATTTACGGAGACCACCTTGGTCGTGAATTATGGTTTGCATTGCTGCTGATCCGATTCCCTGTTCTCGTTCCAGCTCTACATACATAATTCGTTGGTTTTCGCGAATAAGTTTTTCGACTGCACGAACGTTTTCTTCTGTGACCGTGGTTGGCAGCCGACCTGTCTTCGCTTCATCTTTGAGACATCCCCGTCCTCTTTTAAATTCAGCAAACCAATTAAATACTGTTGTTTGTGAGCAACCAGACTCACCAAAAGTAGTAGCCAAAAGTTCAAAACATTCTTGAGGCTTAAAACTTTTTTATAGTCATAATAAATCATAGCGCGACAATCACTTCGACTGAGCTCCATTGCTGCAAGCGAATTCCCGCCAGATTCTCGGAAAAATGATGCTCATCCAAATAAAAAAAAAAAGAAATGATGTGCGTTCTATTTTCAGATATATCAACAAACAACCAGCCTACAAGATGATGTATAACTTGCCAGTGTCAATCAAAGGAGTAAAGAGTATCTAACTTCTTTTGGCATGCCCCTCGTACTTGAAAATATATATATTTTTTTTATATTTTTACGTTCTTATTATTTTTATTTTATTAATTGTGTTTTGACATTAGTTGATTATATTATTGTAAGTATTTAATTTTAAACAAATACGGATCTTTGTTATCTGAAATAATAGTAGTTTATGCTACAAGGGCGCAAAGGAATAAATTACGAGGATGATTTAACGTAACCGAATAATTTATTGCTTTTACGCCCGTGTATCATACTACATTTTTCAATGCATAGTGTGAGGAAATGAAAACAAATATAATCTTGTGAACTTTACATTATGATTGGCTCAAAAGGATTGTATCCAGAGCCGTTAAACAGTGAAAAAAATAAGTATAACATTTATGGTACACAGGAAAGGCTGCAGGTTAGCCAACCATTGTAAATAAATTTAAAAAAATAATAATAATAAAGCCCTAGGGCAAAATAATCGACTTTTTGTTCGGTTTTGATGCATAAAAAGTGGGCCTTTACGAGCACATGCATTGAAAAGTTGTTTGCGAAGACTACATTTTGCTTTATACTGCGCCGTAAAATGACAAAGAGGTATCTACCATTGCAAATTATCCTTTATATCTACATAAGGTATACAAAGCGAGGTAATATTACACACATATTCCATATAACACGTAACACGACAAGAATCCTAAACCGTATGACGTATGAGCATAACGAGAGATCATTATCTACACAAGTACGTCACGGTGTTGTGGTACATAGACTAGTGATTTACCGTGCGGTCCGAAATAGAATTACATCGATAAAAGCTATGAATGAATTAAAGTGTGAGCGATGACTGGTCCGTAATTTGTGAGCTAGCAAACGATGTGAAAGATAGCTTATGATTCGGACCGGATTAAAAAAGTAACCTCTTACCACAGAATACAATACGATTATTTTATTTTATTTCGTCAAAGTGCCGTGATTCGTGATGGAACAAGAAGAGTTTGTAGCACTGTTCTTCAACGTAGACTCAGATAGTGACAAAAAAAATATGTATTTATAAATTCTTCCTTTTCGACGAAGAGTTCCACACGACTTTTCATTTGTTTATCTCATGACCGAATAAAACATATACCATGGTTTGTCTGATCAAAACTGCTGAAATAATGGAGCGAAAACAATTTTTGACATTCCATTCCGTTCAACGCTCACATCGCCTCACCTCCGTCGCATGAGCCACGAAAGTCATACGAATGAATGAACGCATTTGCTTCACTCAAATATTATTATCCATTCACCTCATTCATTCGTAATCGATTTTAGCGAAATAATTATATTTCGGAACGCAGGGTTTGTGATGTGCCGGCAGGTGATATTATTACCAGTGGTTCATTTTTTGATATCATCTACTTGATTTATGGGGGGAGGGAAGTGGGAGAGAGAAGCGAAGGGAGGGGGAAGAACCCTTTGTGCCACTTTTTATTACCGGAGCAGCGTGGTTTTTATTTAAAAAATCGTATGAAAATATCTTTAAAATATAAGACACAGATATTGATTTTGTTTTCACAGTTAGAGTCGATCTTCGAACCATTTGAACCTACCAGTACAGGGGGTCTACCGCGTAATTCTCATTTGTATCAGCTTCAAGCAAATGCATGCGAAATTCAACGCGTGCAAAAGAGATGGCATGTTAAGCGGGCGTCGTCGCACGCACGTCAAATTTCAATCTCAAGTTGATGTTGATGAAAATGAGAATTACGCGGTAGACCCGCTGATGTCGATTTACGATCCACAAAACACGATTTCGGGTGCGTGTTCCAAAATTTACAAAAGCGTGTCCGGCAATAAAAAATGTAACTGTGTTTGGGACTAGTCCCAAACACATTGTTATACAGGGTGTAACAGAAAGGTGTAACCATATTTGAAGAGCTTATTCAGTCAATGCAATGGTATAGAACAACTTTTACTATGGAACAAATCCTGTATCTAGAAAAAAAAAAAACGTTTTCATAGAAAAATGCAATTGCTCTCGGCTGAAATGTATGGAAGGGCAGATTTGTTTTTTCAGGTTTCGGGTTTGTCTCCGTAGTAAAAGTTGTTCTATGCCAATGACTGAATAAGCTCTTCAAATATGGTTACACCTTTCTGTTACACGTTGTATGCTCCAAGTTACGGTAGATGATATTAAAAGCCAACCCTCACCAGTATGTGTACCAAGCGTTCTAAAACTTTTGTGGGTACGGTCATCAGATCACAATAAACTACTATTTCCCACTATAAACAACCACGATTCGGTCATGACCCTCAACACACGTCAAAAATCGTGGGGAAAAATTGGCTGTCAAACGTGATTGTGCAGCTAACTTCAGGCCACTATAAACCACCATGGTATGTAATGTGGTAGTTGGTTTATTCTGCTGATTTACATAACCGACTTACCCACGATAGTTAAGGATGTTTATTCTGTTGATCTGATAACCACACCCTATGGATGTTAATCTTCCCGCCAAAAGAAGGCTATGGTTTCACCAATCACAAGTATAATAGTAGTTTATGCCACGTAACCGAGTAATTTATTGCTTTGACGCCCGTGTATCTTACTACGTTTTTCAATGCATAGTGTGAGGAAATGAAAACAAATATAATCTAGTGAACTTTAAATTATGATTGGCTATTACATAGGAGAGGATACATGTAAAATCACAAATCAACACAAAATACTACGAATTCTAGAAATCTAGAAACTCTTTGAGTGAATAGTAGGTATTTTCTAGAAGCCATTTTCGTAATCTACTTTTTTCTCCCGAATGACGGGAGATCGAGTATATTTTGTGGCAGTTTGGTAATACATATGACGTAACGATTATTTTATAAACTTCAGTATTAGATTTGTGGTCTATAACCAATCTACATGTTTGGGTTTCGTATATTTCTGGGATAAATGTCTTTTGCCTTTTTAAATAGGTGAGTAGTATGTCTGAAAAAAGTGGCAATTTCAAACACATATAGGCAAGGGAATGGTAAAACTTTTTAGCTCACCAAACAACGGTCTGTATGAGACCATTTGAGACACATATAAAGCGCGTATACATTCTTTATGACCTTTAAATTCTGCCAGCTTATTTGTACCATTACCCCAAATTATCAAACCGTACGGATTCCACATAGCCATAGCAGGCAGCCAATGCCGTTTTGTCGAAACGCAATTTTATTCAGTCTACCTAGGACATAACTATATGAAAATCTGTTTAATTAATCTGTATACAAGGTGACTTTTTGATCATTCATATTGGAGGCTTGGTAAGTGATCAGCATCATGAATCGATAACCATTTTTGTGAAATTCGTATAATTAAATGTCGACTTCCCATAGTAAATCACTCCCAGTCCTGAATGAATTACTATGGGGAGTCGAAATTCCATTTTATGAATTTTACAAAAATCGTGACTGGTTCATGATGCTGATCACTTACCAAGGCTCAAGTATGAATTTGGACGATGTTTACAAATTCACCTTGTATAGATATTATCTGTTTAATCTGTATGTATATAAGTATTGCAAAACCAGCTAGTTACCCCTGTAATGTAATATTAGGTCTTTACATATGAAATTGCCGTTTTCTATAGATAATTTGAATCAAACTCAATTTTCAGTATTAACAGTTTTGCACTTTTTTAGTAATCACAAATCCAAATTATGTAGTTTCTTTTGTGTATGAATGAGACAACATTAAGCTAACAGCAACATTAATTTAATTTTCGAAAAGTGTCAGCTGTAAATAATTATTACGAATCTTATCGTGGAAATGGATGGCATTTAGGACGAACTGTTTTTGAAATTTTAATGTTGGTTATCAAACTGACAATATAAACAAAATTTAATACGCAGATGTAAAACATTGAAATCAACTTTCAAACAAAAAACAAATAATGAAAATAGCTATTGGATTACAGGAACTATGAACTCAATTCGGCAATTTCATATGTAAAGACCTATTATAAACCCGCGAATATTCCCGCTACATCGAATACAATACATACACAAACAAACAGCCATCCAGACAGACAAAGCATAACTAACTGTAGCATCATTATCTGGCTCGGCGCTGACTCATGCCAGGATGGAAAAAATCACGAAACTGACGGAAAGGCGAGGTTTACATGCCGCCGCCGGTCGATCGATAAGCCCCCTTTGCCCATCGGCCATAGCTTCAGGATTCTGGCGCCGCTTCTTGTTGCGCTTCCAGGCGGTTTCTGCGACGGGCTTTGCCCTGCCACGACACCCGTCGGTGCCTTCCACCGCATTGGATGTATAGCGCGCTCGCTCGCTCAAAGCGCTCGTCACTTGGTTCGTCCTGTGCCCTCGATCACTGGCGCGGCTCCCCGCCTCCCCGCACACCGCCGTCGAGAGAGCGCAAGTCACTCGAAGCCGGACAAGGCGCGCGAGCGGCGACTCATGGCCGGCCCTATACAACTTCATACATTTGTTCTCTCCGCCGGCGCCGTCGCAAGGAGAACCTCTTGGCGCGCCTCTCGAAGCCAGAAGCTATGGCCGACCGGTTAGGCGTTGCTTGCTAAATTAGCAACACTGAATCGAGCCACTCAGCTTCCCTCTATGGTGATTGCGATTCTGAAAGTACTGGAACTAGTTCCGTGTAAGAGCAGACCGTCATAAAATGGTACAAGCATAAAGATTATATTTTGATTTGTTCATAGTGTATAGCATATTTTGCGGTCCACCAGTTTTGGGATAAATTTTTTTATGGTTTTTCGAGGACTTCTCGAGATAGATGCAGTTAAATAAAGCCAAATTATATATTTTTGCAATCAGCTTTAATACCTACAATTTGATACCCAAATTGTACTTTATATATTTTTTTTTAATTTATTTTACTCATTTTATATTTCTCATTTGTGCTCATATTTTTTTAAATCGCTAAGTTTCCCTGTAATTGGCCAGTTATGATCTGTAATCGACATTTTTTTTCATATTTTTCGGTCAACCAGTTTCCGAGATAAGGGGGGGACATACATATTTTTGTGGTTTTTTAAAGATTTCTCGAAATCAGTGCCAGTAAATATCGTAAAAGTATATTTTTATTATCTACAATTTGATACCCATATTATATTTTTAGGTTAATATTTTTTTATTTTTCTCACTTTTGTTTTGGAAATATTTTAAACAATTTCATATTTTTACAAAGTGATATGTGGGCAAACTAATGCTATTTTTGTGCTAAATTTCAAGTCTTTATCTTTAACGGTACTGAAGTTATGAAGCTGTGACATACGGACGGACGGAAAACGGAGTCTCACCATAAAGGTTCCTTTTGTACGTTTTAGGTACTACGGAAACCAAAAACTAAAAAAAAATGTGGTACATGACGCGTTGTAGAAAATGCTGTAAGCATAAAATAAACTTATAACGATAAAGTTTGACTAGAACAAAAAAAAATACGTATTTACGTATCACGTAGATACCCTATTATTTTTAGTCCAGTTCATCCACTTCTGATATCGATTCCCCAAAACCAGCACGCGCATGTAACCCCAACTTTAGCCCACGCCAAGGTTCCGACAAACACGCGACGCTAGTACCAACCTAACCGCGCGATAGAAAAGGTTCTTTCAGCCGTTTCCCGCCAAAAATATATACGAACTATTTTGAAAGAACACGCAAAAAGGCCTTTTTTGTAAAATGAAAACAAGTTTTGAAAACACTTTAAAAATAAATGTGCGTGAGGCTGAGGTGAACTAATTTTAGTGCATTTGAAGAGTTTGTTTTGGCAACTAGACAAAGTGAACTAGATGTAAGGAACTATTTGCCAGTTGTTTCGATGATGGATTGAAATGATGTGAGTTTTATAAATAACATTATATCATTGCGGTATAGAAACGAAGGCCAAAGATAAATCTGGATGTGAACCGGGATTCGAACCCGGGAACTCTCTCTTACAGAGCGATTGAGCAATTAAGGCGATATGTAAAAGTTTTAGCGTCCCTGTTACTCCATATGCGAAAAAACCCTCAGTGCGAGAGGGACAGATTCGTGGAAAAGTAGCAAAAAGTCGGTTCTTTACTAATATAAAATGTACTAAAGTTCCTATCAAAATTTCGTTTAACCAGGTCCTAGATAACGTTAAAACCCATCTAATAAAATATAACTGCAATCCATATGTCATTCTAAATCGTCAAACCAGGAGAATTGGTGTCGAAAACGACCTCATTTCAATAAATATTTCTATCGAGCCGAATTTCTCTAATCGCGTTTCTGTTTTAACAAATCCCTAGAAAAAGGTTCCAAAAATAATATACTGTTTTATCAAAATAATGCATTATTTACTGAAGTAGATATGCAAGTTCTTAAAGTGTCAATTTTTTTTCCGTAGCGCCTTAAGGATTTAGGTTTAATAAGCCGTATTTTAGAACTTGTCGTCTAAAATACCTCATGATGATAAATATTTTTCGAAAAAGCTGCAACTTCCATTTGCCTGCGTGTGACGTCACCTGAGAAATGGCTGTTTAGAAATGTGTCCTTTGCTATCAAGATATCCATCAGTCCGTATTCGTCCACTGCTGGACATAGGCCTCCCCAATATTACGCCACTCTTGGCGGTCCTCAGTCATCCTCATCCAGCCGCCACCCGCAACGTCTTTAAGGTCGCTCAACGGGCTATGGAGCGGGCTATGCTTGGGATATCTCTGATGGATAAAATCCGAAACGAAGATATCCGTCAGAGATCGAAGGTGACCGACATAGCCTGCCGAATGAGTAAGTTGAAGTGGCAGTGGACTGGCCATATTTGTCGCCGACGTGATGACCGTTAGAGCCGTAAGGCATTGGAATGGAGACCACGTACAGCAAAGCGTAGCGTAGGCTGCCCTCGTGCTCGCTGGGCTGACGATCTGAAGGACGTTATCAAGATAAATTTATAATAATTTGCTTCCGACTGATTTGACAGATGGATGACAGATGAGTAGACAGACAGAGACAGATCACTTTTTGTATAAGCAATCACATCACAATCAATATAATTTCTAAAATCCTCAAGTGACGTCATATCAGACAGTTCTTTAAAAAATCATGAAAAAATTACTGTTAATTTATATACCAAAATAATCCAAACTATGTCCTAAAATGACGTAAATTCTCTGAAAAAAATCTTAGAAATTATGCTATGGGACTAATTAAAGTCAAGTTTTGTTTATACCTTCCCTCTGTCAGTCCGTTCGTAGGATGTAAGGTGATTTTGCATGATAATTCATACTGGAGACTCGGTAAGTGGTCAGGGCCAAGGTTTAATGACCCTTTTTGCTAACTGCCTCGGCTCAAGGAAGACGCTGATGAAAGGCGCAAAGAGAAAATGGAATAGTGAAAGCGTTCGAGGCGTTATTCAGTAAAAGGAAGGTTACAATTTGCGTAATTTTTTTCAGAAAACCTTTGAGTGGAAATTATTTGTTTGTAAAATAACGAGAAGGCATTGGTTTGATACCTATCCTATTGCCGACTTGTACAGTGGACAGACAAACATACCGCACCAAAGTTACGTTTTAAAGCTTTCCGTGTTTTGATAGAACCTTAAGGCGCTACGGAAAAAAAATCGACACTTTTAGAACTTGCATATCTACTTCAGTAAATGATGTATTATTTTGATAAAATAGTATATTATTTTTGGAATCTTTTTCTAGGGATCCACTAAAACAGAAACGCGATTGGAGAAATTCGGCTCGATACAGATGTTCATTGAAATTAGGTCTTTCTCGACACCAATTCTCCTGGTTTGACAATTTGGAATGACATTTGGAGTGCAATTATATTTTATTACATGGATTGTTACAGTATCTAGAACCTGGTTAAACGAAATTTTGATAGCATTTTTAGTACATTTTATATTAATAAAAAACCGACATTTTGCTACTTTTCCTCGAATCCGACCCTCTCGCACTGAGGATTTTTTCGCTTATAGCGTAAAAGGGACGCTAAAACGTTACATATCGCCTTAAAAACAGAAATATCTCTAAAATCACGTGAAACGTCAGCATTGCGCTCACCATTTACTAAACCCAAAAGAAAGTTTAGTGTACAGGTCGACGCATGTAAAAAGAGCTACAGACGCCCTGTGGTGGGGATACGTCTGCGGATGTGGGACACTCGCGGAAAAAAGTTCTTATATCTATTATACTGATTAATTATGTAACTAAATTTTTATTCGAGAATAGCACCACTAATGTCTGTTTTGTAACAGGTTAGTAATAAAAAATCTAAATATTTATTTATCATTTATATTAAATATTTATAATTTATGATAATGGTTCCACGCCTTCCATTAAATCGTCTAGACGGTAACTAGAAGTCGATGGTGTGTTGGTGTTAGTAGAGGCAACTTCATAGTCATCATTATCATTCTTCCCTTTGTATGTAAAACCATCGTGATACAATTCAAGAAAATTATTTCCATGTCTGTACTTTGCGGACGGACGAAACGTGAACACTGCGCTGCGATGCAAAGACGACTGACGAGCCAATCGCGTGGCAGTAAAGCCAGGCCGCGCGAACTTCCTCCGTCGCACCACACCTCATACCGCCAAATTGACCGATAATTCGCCTACTGCGCAAGTACATCTTTCGGAGCTCTTTTAACATGCGTCGACCTGTACATGTTTTTTGTTTTGTTTTCACAAGATGACATGTGTGTCATTTACTACTTAATTTAACCACCTACATCGCACTAAAAAAAAAGTAACAATCTGCACGTGTATTCCCAAATAATCCAAATTGGCGCTGTCCGTATTGAATAATCATGAAAAAGACAATTTGACCCCGGTTGTCTGAATATTACCATTTTTACCAATCAGACCGAAAGAAAGAAAATAAATTTATTGACGCGTTTACAAAAAAAAACTTATAGCTAACACAGTAGAAAAGGTTTACTTAAGTAGGGAGTAATCTATAGATAAAAATAACAACACGACAAAAGGATGTAGCTCAGCTATGTGCCATCCAAAACATGCTTTGGTTGGCGCTGGTTTTTAGCTACCTCCGAATAGGACCTATTTCCTAGCCAGTCAATTTCTGCTCTCTTTCCAATTCCCATAAATTAATTATACATTTATCTTGATAGCAAAGGACACATTTCTAAACAGCCATTACTCAAGTGACGTCACACCAGGGCAAATAGAAGCTGCAGCCTTTTCGTAAAAATATTCATCATCATGAGGTTTTTTAGACCAAAACTTCGAAAATAATGGTTTTCGAATTAACACAACTTAACATAATTTAATATATGCCAATTGGCGCTGTCCGTATTGAAGAATCATGAAAAGACAATTTGACCCCGGTTGTCTGAATATGACCGTTTTTTACCAATCAGACCGAATAGGTCCGCCAGTCAATTTCTGCTCTCTTTTCAATTATCTGCTAGATATGACGTCACAGCCTTGCCTATTTACAATTATGTGGTTAAAGCTATCTTTTGTCGTGCGATTTTAGCTTTAATGACAGTAGAGTAAGAGCTGATACTATGTAAGCCTCTGTACGGGTAATACCGTGTCTTCATTTGAAGTCACGAGCGTTCTTCGTTTGTCAAAGATAAAAGTAAATAATAAAAAGTATTAAAAAACACGACTGCCATCATTTCAAAATGAACTTAGTAACGACACCCAGTGCAGTTAAGGCGATATGCGAAAAAAACACGGGTGTTTCTTTTCTGTGTATTTCATGAAATACACGGAAAATTATAATCAGTTTCTGGTATATGCATTTTGACTATATAATCGAAGGATTTGAAATTGGAAAACATGTTTGGATAAATTTTCATCGACAGAAATAACTGTTGAAGTGAGGTCTTCAAACACACTTTTTCTCCTCGTTTGACGAATAGGAACTATATACAGAACTCAAACATATTTTATTAGGTGTGTTTTAACAATATCTAGAGATTTGATATTTGAAATTTTTAATAAAAATATAAAAGCAACTTTTTTCCTTTTGCCCTGAATCCGCCCGCTCCCGCACTACGCGATTTTTCGCTTGGAGTGACAGTGACAAAAATAAAATTCGCATAGCCTCTTAAAGGGACAGCTCTACATTGGATACTTGTTGTTTTGTATGTCCCCCGACTGCACTGGGTGTCGTTACTAAGTCCATTTTGAAATTATGGCAGTCGCGTTTTTAATATTTTTATCTACACTCATATCGTAAAATCCTGATTATGAACTCAAAAATAGTGCATAATTTAACATTTTTTTTTCAAACGTCTTTTATACAGAAAAATGATTATTTAAAAGAACAGTTTCTTTTTTAAATAATGCTTTTAAATATTTTTTTCTGCTATAAAAATATAGTTACACGAAATCGAAAGGCAAAGGGAACTTAGACCATACAGCCATGTCTGAGGTTTTACCAATAAGGTTTTTATTTAATACGCCATCTCTTTTGAACGCGTTGAATTTGTATTATGTTATTCTATAGTATGTCCTGCTGTCAGTGTTAGGCGAGCGGTCGTTCGGCGATCAATCTGAACGCAGCCAAGTTGTCTGCAGCGCGCATGCGCGATGTTCCACAGAACATAATGGACTGACTGACTGCTGGAATTTAATTTGATTTTAGCCTCCGCCATTTTATTGCAACTTACATAAACAAAAACAAACCAAACGCTTGAAAATCTAGAAATTACTTAGTGCCTGGAAATGTGTTAAACGAAAGGTACGAGGAATAAACTAACCTAGAACAAAAAGTACAAGCAGGATTTTACATTGCTATATTGAAGTGCCATCAAGAACAATCGATCAAATATATTAATTATCTACCTATTGCATGAGTGTACATAAAGAAATGTATGAGACTTCACACATGTGCCAGTTTCATATGCTACCATTTATTTTTATTTAATATTTGTATACCCAGTGCCAATCCGGATGGTATAAAGATTCTAATGGCACCTCATTCGTCCATATTGATTAAAGCGTTCAGAAGATATGATGGAATAAACAAAAATACATACATGAACCCTGAAAACAATACTCTCCTTTTTTTGGGGGCAGTCGTGCAAAACTGTTCCTAAATAGTGGAAGATGTTTATTTTGTCTGATGAGGTTACGATTTTTAGGATTCCTTATCCGAAGGGAGCCAAACGGGACTCTATTACTAAGGCTCCGCTGTCCGTCTATCTGTCTGTCCGTCTGTCCGTCTGTCACCAGGCTGTATCTCATGAACCGTGATAGTTAGACAGTTGAAATTTTCACAGATGATGTATTTCTGTTGCCGCTATAACAACAAATACAGACAACAAACAGAATAAAATGAATATTAAAGGGGGGCTCCCATACAACAAATATGTTTTTTTTGCCGTTTTTTAGATAATGGTACGGAACCCTTCGTGCGCGAGTCCGACTCGCACTTGGCCGGTTTTATTTGACAGATATCCCGACGCGTAGACGACAATTTCTAAATCCGTGTCTAGGTCACAAACTAAAGGAAATAGAAAGTTAATCTGTTTACCTACTTTACACGAAGAAGAACAATGACACCAAAAAGCTATTGTCAAAACTAACAATAAGTTGGAATGTTGTTAAACGTTTTGAGGTAGAGCTCTCTGTTGATGTAGGTGGAGTTTGTTATAACTAGACATCTGATTTAATGCATAACTCTCTAATTACGGCGTCAAGGCGCTACGGAAAAAAATCGACACTTTTAGAACGTGCATATCTACTTCAGTAAATAAAAAAGAATAAATAAATAAAGAGCTCTCTGTTGATGTAAGTAGAGTTTGTCAAAACATAATTGTACCTAGTTTTGAGGTAGAGCTCTCTGTTGATGTAGGTAGAGTTTGTCAAAACAGAATTGTACCTAGTTTTGAGGTAGAGCTCTCTGTTGATGTAGGTAGAGTTTGTCAAAACAGAATTGTACCTAGTTTTGAGGTAGAGCTCTCTGTTGATGTAGGTAGAGTTTGTCAAAACAGAATTGTACCTAGTTTTGAGGTAGAGATCTCTGTTGATGTAGGTAGAGTTTGTCAAAACAGAATTGTACCTAGTTTTGAGGTAGAGCTCTCTGTTGATGTAGGTAGAGTTTGTCAAAACAGAATTATACCTAGTTTTGAGGTAGAGCTCTCTGTTGATGTAAGTAGAGTTTGTCAAAACAGAATTGTACCTAGTTTTGAGGTAGAGCTCTCTGTTGATGTAAGTAGAGTTTGTCAAAACAGAATTGTACCTAGTTTTGAGGTAGAGCTCTCTGTTGATGTAGGTAGAGTTTGTCAAAACAGAATTGTACCTAGTTTTGAGGTAGAGCTCTCTGTTGATGTAGGTAGAGTTTGTCAAAACAGAATTGTACCTAGTTTTGAGGTAGAGCTCTCTGTTGATGTAAGTAGAGTTTGTCAAAACAGAATTGTACCTAGTTTTGAGGTAGAGCTCTCTGTTGATGTAAGTAGAGTTTGTCAAAACAGAATTGTACCTAGTTTTGAGGTAGAGCTCTCTGTTGATGTAAGTAGAGTTTGTCAAAACAGAATTGTACCTAGTTTTGAGGTAGAGCTCTCTGTTGATGTAAGTAGAGTTTGTCAAAACAGAATTGTACCTAGTTTTGAGGTAGAGCTCTCTGTTGATGTAAGTAGAGTTTGTCAAAACAGAATTGTACCTAGTTTTGAGGTAGAGCTCTCTGTTGATGTAAGTAGAGTTTGTCAAAACAGAATTGTACCTAGTTTTGAGGTAGAGCTCTCTGTTGATGTAAGTAGAGTTTGTCAAAACAGAATTGTACGTAGTTTTGAGGTAGAGCTCTCTGTTGATGTAGGTAGAGTTTGTCAAAACAGAATTGTACCTTGTCTAGCCAAAAAGTCGGTCTCTCGTAAAATGGTATTTAAATCAAATTCGGAAAGAAAAAATAAATCGAAATTACATTCAAGATATTTTTCTTGTCTATTTAATTAGATACAAATAAAATTCATTAAAAGTGCCCCCCTTTTGCTTTGACACACTTCAATCGATCCAGCCGTTCGTCTATCGCCGCACGCACTGTTTCTAGAGGTATCGATGCCGCTGCTGCCACTAAATCACACTTCAAATAATAATAGTATTAATAAATCTTTGCCAGATGTTCGGTTTTGGACCGGACAGTACGGTTTTTTGAATGGCTGTCCGGTCAAGAAAATTGTGAAAAACCGGACAATAGAATGTCCGGTTTTTTCGAAAATACACGATATATAGTGTTCTCGTCTCCAATGCCTTCGTAGAAAGAGTTTTTAGCGTAATGGGTAATGTATGGACTGACGAAAGAAATCGACTAGGTGTGAATACCGTAAAAAGCGAATTTTGTGTTTTCAGTAACACTGAATTTAAAGAAACAAATCTAGTGCCAAATATATTAAAAATTGTTTTTTTTTGCTTACCAATAATAATAATAATAATAAAGGCGTAGGGATGTGACGACCCCATCGCCCTCTGGTATGTCCAGTACGTCCAGTGCAATCAGTCACCGCAGGGCGGCTTGTGGCGAGCCGATGGTGAGTGGCGACACCACGGACCCTACCTCCAGGGGACACTATCACACATGCGCTTACACACACACATACACACAGAAACACACCCCCTACCTCTGCGCTTGCCTTAACCAGCCGGCCAGAGTGGAGATGCAAGAGCGGAACCTATGCTCCAGGTTGGAAGTGTAAAATGTCATAACGCCGGGGGCACTTGACTGTTAGAAGGATCTTGCGCCCCGCAGACTCACCTCTCGACAACCTTAGCTGCTTACATAGTGTTGCCCCCTGGCCGCCACATGGTGGCTAGATAGGGGGCCCACAACGGCTATCCTGATGGATAGTTATTAAGCAGCAAGTCACCATCTGCCATATTTAAATTTGTGAGAGATTTTCGAGGCAGATGTCCGTTATCTCACTCCATAGCCCTGTTATCCGGCCCATTTAGCATCCCATCCTCATAGCCCACTCCAAGTCGCTTCCTTCCTGGCAATAGTTTGGCAACTATGGGGGACTGTCCGTTAGTGTATCACAATGATACATTGAGGGAGAGGCCTCCATGGATGCAGCCATCTCACATCTAGATTAAATGGTACCAAAGGCCTCTTCAATGTTGGCTTCGGCCCCATGAATGCCTTTCAAATGACCGGGTCCCGATGGGCCCGTGACTGAAAAGTGTACCTACATAATAATAATAATAATAATAATAATAATAATAAATATAGACGAGATCAAAAATTCTCAAAATAATAATAATAATAATAAGCCTTTATTTTTCCAAATGAAATGCTTCAATAAATTTATAAACTGAAGCAGCATGCACACTCCAAATACTCCTTTTTTTTAGACATTTTGAGTAAATAGTTTCAATTAGAAATACAAACATTAATTATAAATTTCATTCCATAATACAAATAAATTAATAATCAAAAAATTATACATAATGAATCAGTAAATGTCCTTAAAATTATGTATTAAAATAAGAAAAATATGAAAAAATAGTGAGTTTAAATGTCAATAGTTGCAGTTTATTAGATATACCTATGTACAAAAAATTTAAAAAATGACTTTCCATTAATAATAATGAATTTTAAGTGGCATGCAAAATAATATTTCATCTGGGCACCCATATCTGAGTGAAGGCCTCCTCCATCTTTTGCCACAGACGCCTGTCTGCGGCCTGTCTAGTCCAAGTCGGGCCGGCCACCTTCTTAATATCATCATACCAGCGTTGTCGCGGTCGCCCAGGTGGGCGCTTTGCCTCACGAGGGTACCAATGAATGACACGTTCTGTCCAGCGGCCATCCATCATACGTGCCACATGACCAGCCCATCTCCATTTGAGCTGGCAGGCTAATGTAGCTGCATCTATAAGTTTGGTTTTTGCTCGGATATCTATTTTTTTTTTTTTGTCTTTTAGTCTAATGTTAAGCATACTTCGCTCTGTGGCTCTTTGAAATACTTGCAGCTTTTGAATGATTTTCTTAGTCAGTGCCCAATTTTGACAGCCATAAAGCAAGGTTGGCAATATTGTTGTATCCATTGCCTTCTTCTTCAGTCTCAGAGGAATTTTCTCTTTGAAAATGTGTTTTAAGGACCAGTATTTTCCCCATGCTATTTTTATTCTTCTGTCTACTTCTTGCTCGGTTTGTTTCTGGAACGAAATGGTTTGACCCAAATACACATACTCCTTAACATACCTGACGTTTTTTCCTTGGAGTTGAAGGGGTACTTGGTTGCTATTGGTAAGAATACAAGTCTTGTCAGGATTCATCTGGAGACCACATCTACGACTTTCTCTGTCCAACGTTTGCATCATGTATGCCAGATCTTCATGGTTCTCACTTATTATGAATATGTCGTCTGCGAATCGTAAATGACTAAGGTACTCGCCATTAATATTAATACCCTTTCCTTTCCAATTCAATTTCCTGAAAATTTGTTCTAATAGGGCTGTGAATAGGTTGGGTGAGATTGGATCTCCTTGTCTCACCCCTCTTTTTATGTTAAATGGTTTTCCCACTTGATCAATTTTTACAGTTGCAGTGCTTCTGTTGTAGATATCTTTCAAGATTGAAATAACTTTTTTTGGTAGACCTTGTGACTCTAATGCTTGCCATAAAGAATCATGCCGAATTGAATCAAAAGCTTTCGAGTAGTCTATGAAAGCAACGTACAGCTTTTTATTATACTCAATGTATTTTTCAATGATTTGGGTCAGGGTGAAGATGTGATCCATCGTTGAGAACTTAGGTCTAAAACCTGCCTGCTCCCTTGGTTGATGCTCCTCTAAGGTTTTTCTTACTCTTCTCAATAATACGCTTGTGAATATTTTATATATTGTTTGAAGCAAGCTTATCGGTCTATAGTTGCCAATATTAAACGGATCGCCTTTTTTATACAGTAAAGTTATTATAGAGTTTTCCCATTCTTGAGGAATAGTGCCAAGATCAAGGACGTTGTTGAAAAACTCAGTTAAGATGGGTGTGATCGGCTCGATTATAGCTTTCATGATATCGTTTGTTATTCTGTCCTTACCAGGGCTCTTCGCTGATTTAAGGGATTTTATAGCTTCATATACCTCAGATGTTAAAATTACTGGTACATCATCCGAGTCTAGCTTTTCATTGTTTGAAATTTGTGTATTTTCATGACAGTCGTATAAGTTTTTATAATATTCTGTGGCTATTTCTATAAGGCTTTCTCGATCTGTATAGGCTTTGCTATGTTTGTCTTTCAGAGACGTAATCCATTCTTTAAAGTCTTGCAAGCGTTTCTGTGACCTTTTGACAGAACATTTTTGTTCCAACTCATATTCTATTATATTAAGCCGGTATCGTCGTGCTGTTCTTTGTATTTTTTTCTTGATTTTACGGTAGAGTTTAGTTAAAAGTTTCTTTTCTTCTTTGGTTTTATTGTCTTTGTTTTTCAATTCTGTCCGTCTGTGTATCAGTTTTTCAATTTCTAAGCTAAATGTATTTTGTTGACTAGGTTTTTTATTGGGTAACAGATTTACACTTTCTTTTATATTGTTCACAATATTTGAATATTTTTCTTGTAGGTTTCCATCATTGATCTTTTCTTTATCACATAGATTTGTGAATATGCATTTTAGTGATTCTTTTTCAATTGGTAACAATTCCTTGTCTCTATATCCAAAAGCTTTTCTGTTTCTTTTTAATTTGGTATTTATCTTTAATGCTTACCAATAGTAATAATAAATATAAGTTTTAATGTTTACTAAGTGTAAATTGTGTTCACCCTCAGTAATTTTCGGTAATTTTCTCAGTTTGATCTGGCCAAAATCACTTTAGACAAATTGTACCAAAAAAAATCCCCTTTTATACCATTTGATAAAAAATGTTCGGTTTTTTTATCTGCACCATCTGGCAACCCTAATTGGCACCCATACAGAATACAAAACCAATAATACAATAATAACTAGACTAAATGTAAGAAGTAAGATTACTGACACAAAATATCCGAAAAGTATAAAAAACTAACATTATATCATTGCAGTATAGAAACGCAGGAAGAAAAGTAAATTTGGATTTACTTTTCTGCATTTCTATACTGCAATGATATAATGTTAATTTATATCTCCTTGCGATGGATAAATCGCCAAGTGTTCAAACATAGAAATTTATTTCTGTCATAGTATAAAAAACTAGTAAAAAAGAGTGAATTTGTAATAAATATGATTAAAACTGTAATTAACATTAAAACTGTAAATTAACTAATTAACGTTCAAAGAACGACTCAATGTTACGATGAGTCTTCGAGCAGGCTTTATTCTCTAAAACTTAAAACTTCCCATAGTCCAATGGGTTGAGTTCGGTACAACCAGAGGGTCAATCTTCGAAGGCAATAAAATAGGTTGTTCTGACATGAAATTTTCAATGTGATTATGCTTTATTCGATACAAAAATCGTGGTAAACTGGAAACCGGTTGGATATAGCGTAGAGAAACAAGAGTGTTTTCTTGAAGTTTTTTTTTATTTATTTATCAAAAATATTGCGCAGCATTACAGATTAATCCAATTCACTGTACAATTAAAAAAGTAATAATAAAAAGCATGCGAGCCGCCAGCACAAACCGCAGACTGGTCCAACCACCTGACCAGTCCGCCAATCCACCATCACCACCAGTTGGCTTGGTGTCGGCAGGGTCTTCACAGACCCAGCATTCGGCACTCGCCGCTGGTGAGAGAGTACGGCGCATGAGATGGTCTAGCGAAATGAACGCCAATGCCATGCGCGCGTACTTCAGAGCAACGGGGGGCAATACCGGTGCAACGGGATATCGAGCAGTAATGTTCCGCGAATTTCTGTTGCTGGAGCCCTCGATAACTGTCACGGAACAAAACCTAGCGGACAGAGTTCGGTATATACAGCGCTCTAACGTATTTACTTAGCACCGCTGAACGAGAGTCCGTGTGGCGAGGAAAGGAATTGCACGGGAGATTTCACAAGGCCCTTCACGAGCCTCACGTTGACAAAAAAACCTCCATGCATTGGCTGCGCTTTGGTGACTCTTCGGGGAAACCGAGGGTTTTGTCTGTGCAATACAAGATCAGGTGATCAAGACGCGTAATTACCGGAAATACATTATCAAGGATGGGACCCAGGACATCTGCCGGGCATGTGCCCATCCTGGAGAATCTCTCCGACATGTTATCTCCGGGTGTTCCGCTCTTGCCAACACTGAGTATCTGCACAGACACAACCAAGTGGCCAAAATCCTTCATCAAGAACTCGCCCACAAGTACGACCTCGTAAATCAGAAGGTGCCATATTACAAGTACTCACCGGCGCCAGTACTAGAAAACGGCCGCGCCAAGCTCTACTGGGATCGGTCTGTCATCACGGACAGGACTATTCTCACGAATAAACCTGATATCGTGTTGATGGACCGGGCGCAGTCTCGGGTGTTTTTGGTGGATATTACAATCCCACACGATGAGAACCTCGTGAAAGCCGAAACTGAGAAGAGGAGGAAGTATCTCGACCTGGCTCACGAGGTTACCGACATGTGGGGCGTGGCATCCACCGAAATAATCCCAGTTGTTTTATCCGCGAACGGGTTAATACCAACCAGTCTCGAAACCAACCTGAGACGGCTGGGATTCCGCGGCAGTTCGCTTCCAGCGCGGATGCAGAAGGCGGTTCTACTCGATACTGCTCGCATCGTTCGCCGGTTTCTTTCCCTGGGGCTCTGAACCTCGGTCGACTGTGCTTCTGCCGAGGGATGTACCGTCTCTCTCTCTTTAAATTCTTTTGGCCAAGAGGGAGAGACGAGATCAAAAATTCTCGAAATAATAAATAATAACAATAAACATAAAATATTTACAGAAAAATAAAACCAACAAAAGTAAACAAGATACATTTTTTTTTTACATTCGACTGATGACGGCCCCATACCGAGGGCCGAAATATATCGAGTTATAATTTTTTTTATTGTTTTAATACTAATAAATAATCAAAAGCTCATACAAGATAAAAATACATCTTTTGGTCTAAAGCTTAGTATCTAAGGACATCGTCATTGAGGCTTCACTCTCACAGAATTTCAAGCATTCCCGCACCACATCCGTCATTCTGTCAGAGAAAAGATCACACAGTGGTTCTGATACCAAGAGTGCGTTGACCTTCATTGGTACTCCCTCCGCGCCACGGAGCATGAAGCAGACGTTGCCAAGAGCCTTTCCAAGTTTCACCAAGTGCCGGCAATAGGGATCCACCATCCATCCATCCATCAGCCTAGTTCGTCCACTGCTGGACATAAGCCTTTCCAGTACTTTGCCACTCCCAGCGGTCATCCTGGAAGAACTGCCCATACTCACACACGCTGGGCAGGCGGGTTGGTGAGCGCGGTGCCGGAACCCTCGCACCGTGACGCCGCTGCCCGTTACCAGTCTGTTCCATATAAGGCCCGGCTATTAGGGATGGATATACCGCCATCCATCGGTCCCAGGCATGGTGGGCCTCCTGGTTTTTTGCCTGTGAGCTGTCCTCTTACTCTCCCCCGAATTACTTCGAGGGGTCTCCAAGTAAGATGGTGGTACCTTCACAGTCGAGCCCGGCATCAGCTCTACCACCTGTAGGATCGACATTACCAAATTTTCCTTAGCGTCGATCCGGCCATGAAAATCTGTCATTTCAGTACATTGTTATGGCTTTGGCGTAGTTTTTTGTGATTTTTTTCTTGGAATTACACCTTTGTGTGCCGTACTATATAGGTTGCTATAATAATGGTGAATTAATTTATTCCCGAAAAGCACCATATTACAAATGAATAACATTATGACAATAACAAATATATAATATATTGGAATACAGGTGATAACAGGAAGTATAAAATAACGCGAGATATTGGAGAAAAACAGTAGTAAAACGTAACACACTCAACAACAAAGTTTGACATAGCCGGACCCTAGTATTTATTGGCCGCACCTATACTAGCGCCATCTGTAATTACTTAAGGCGATACCAAAAAAAAATGTTTTTTTAATCAATTTACTCCACCATAACGTCATCTACGTATTTCATTTTTGAGTAAATGTTTATTGAGTATTTGATTAAGATTCTCACTGAAGGAATACGCGATTGGATGAAATTTTCTCGATAGAATTTAATTCCGAAAAGACCTCTAACTTGTTTTGTTTTTTCCTGTAATTCTGAAATCCTAACTAATTTCATTGTGAAATTGCATTTAAAATGTGGATATTATGTATTTGTAAAGTCTCTTTGAAAATCGTTTTGACAAAATAGCTTAGTACATTTTATATTAATAAAAAACCGACTTTTTGCTACTTTTCTACGAATCCGTCCCACTCGAACTGAAGGTTTTTTCGCATATGGAGTAACAGGGACGCTAAAACTTTTACGTATCGCCTTAACTTTGCCTGGCGATCACCATTGCAAGTATAAATTATAGAATCACCAGCGCAAGAGGTTTTATTTTAGTGACAGAGCACATCCGGCAATACTTCTGCCACCCCCTCGGGACATAAATGTCGTGACGATATTTTGACTGAACTATTTATAGAAAAATATTCAGATTTCCCATTACTCACGAAAGGGCCTCTCCCAAGGCGATATCGATTAGTTCCAGCGTCACACTTCGATCTTATCACAAGGAAGTAAAGTTCAAAATGCAATGACTATGTTTCTCAGACCCATATTCCCTGACTCATCACGCCCTGTTAAATGGCAT
Organism: Ypsolopha sequella; assembly: GCA_934047225.1. Lineage (NCBI taxonomy): Eukaryota > Metazoa > Arthropoda > Insecta > Lepidoptera > Ypsolophidae > Ypsolopha > Ypsolopha sequella. The sequence goes on along the minus strand of OW204010.1, from coordinate 6,117,255 downwards.
GTGACGTCATCTTTTGACACCCTCTATAAACGGCAACGGGGTTGGTTCTTATGTTGTTGGCATAAAATTTATTTTGCAATGTGCGTTTATGATTGGTCTATATATAAGTGTAGGCCTGTTTTTATTGGTTCATATCATTAGTGTTTTGTTCGGCATTCGTCATTGCTGTTATAGTTAAAGCTTTTGTAATATAAAGAATGTAATGCCTTCCTTCCCGTTAATATGTCATATTTATTATCTAATCCTATTAAGACGCTATGCGAATTTTATTTTTGTCACTGTCACTCCAAGCGAAAAATCAAAAAAATATGTTTGAGTTCTGTATATGGTTCAAATTCGTCAAACGAGGAGAAAAAGTGCGTTTGAAGACCTCATTTCAACAATTATTTCTATCGAGGAAAATTTATCCAAACATATTTTCCAATTTCAAAACCCTAGATTATATAGTCAAAATGCATATACCAGAAATTTATTACAATTTTTCTTGTATTTCATGAAATACACAGAAAAGAAACACCCGTATTTTTTTCGCATATCGCCTTAAAAAAAATACCTTTATCCGGCGAATTCTGTCCTAGCAAAATTAATCTTATCAAATGACATTAAAATATAATTACTGTTTGTTAAAATTACCTGATGAATAAACGACGTCTGATTAACCTTTGTCGAAAACTAACTTGACACTGGCAAAAACTGACGCTAGAACATCAACAACACCAGGTTTTCAAGGGTTCATTGGAAGAAACTAGCGGTGTTACTAGTTTAGGATTAGACAGGTTCTGTTGAAAAGGTCGCTGACTCAGCTTTTGTCCCTTAAGCCAGAAGCAAAGGGACGCTGTTATTCTGTCACTGCCTGTTCATCCATAACAAAAATTAACATAACTATGATTAAAACACATGAAAAACAATAGCCATTTTTAGGAACTTTGAACTTCTACGGTGTTACTACAAAACAGTGTTTAACTTTAGACAGTGTTTAAATCTGTCGTTGTCACCTTTTTTTTCATATTTTAAAAGAGTGACAGCAACAGATTTAAACACTGTCTAAAGTAAAACACAGTCTTGTGGTAAGACCGTAGGTCTCTCCTCATATTGAAGAAAATATATTTGATTTATCGATCTTTTATCTAGGGATTCCACCTATAAACAATGTATTAAGATTTATACTTTTGTCAAAAAAAAAAAAGTTTTCCACCCTCATTTGTTTGGTTTTCAAACGTTCGTTTCAAAAACGCGGTTAAGAGAGATTTTTTTTATAAAATAGACAATTGAAATATGAAGGGATTTTACATAAATCCAATATTTTTTCCCTACAAAATATTTCAGTATTAGCTAAAAACACACCAATTTGTTGTTTCGCTGCGTGATCACTAGTATTACGCGTCCAAGAACAAGAGGCCAAAGAGCCAACGTATAATCGCCTCTATGAAAAGCAAATAAGGTCTTTGCCATTAGACTTATTGTGCTGGACGGGCAATAAAAAAGTTGCTATGGTATGCCATCCTCTTAAGGGGCTCCACAATGCTAAACGTCAGTTTTGTATTGGATTCCGTTTCGTCAGTGTAGATAGCAAAAATTTGAAAAAAATATGGCGTGTTCTTTGACTCAAGACAATTATTAATTAAACTTTATAAATAAACATACTTTCAATATTTTATTACTTATATTACTTTTAAAAAAGCATGAATTTCACGAAAAAAGCGATTAAGTTTCCGTGTTTCAAAACCGATTGAAACTAAACCAACACACGCAGATACTAACGAGAAAAAAACCATCTTTATAAGATAAAGAAATTATGGTTAATGCCATAATGTAGCCGCGATTTCAAAATAACTGAAGTTTTGCGTGCGCCGCATCTGATTAGAGCAGGATAGAGAGCTAAAAACAAACGCGTTAGAGCAGGACTGAATTTTAGCATAGTGCAACCCCTTAAGGGGCAGGTGGCCGCCAACGACCTTGAGTCGACCTGCTGATGGATGGATGGAAGTATCAAGTCGTATTCACATCTATCATAAATAACGAATGGGTAATTGGGTAGTATTAAATGAGCGAATATAAATTCAAATTTAAGTTGTCTAAAATACTGAATATAGCGTACTAAAAAACTAAGTGGGCTATTAAAAATGTTGAAAACGGCGACTTGACAATACAAATTAGAGTTGAGTTGGATAATTCTCAGGCGAACAATTTTCTATTTAAGTGACAATTGACAGCATGGAAGCATGGGCGGCCGCTAGTGTGGGACGCAACATGCGTGGACACGCTGGCGGCTTCTTATGTACAACAAAGCTGCAGGGCCGCTGGTGCAGCGGCGGGCACTGCCGAAAGCAACAAACGGCGCAAGTATTCCGCACTAGACAGGTGCTATATGTTTGCGCCTACAGAATCCAATCCCGCATCAAAATCGCGATCCCGCAAGCCTGCGGGATTAAGATCATCAATCCCGCGGATCCCGCGGGATTTGCGGGATTGATTTTAATTATTATTATTTTTGTTTCATGTAATTTAAAGAAAGAAAATACACACAAATATTTTTAATTATTCTTATCAACATGAAGCAAAGTTATCACTTATATTATAAATTAAATATAATGATGTTTAAGACAATACAATATTCACAATATTTCACGTTTCATATTTAGATTTTTATTTGAAATAGAACATATTCATTGGTTTCATGTTCATGTTCATGGTACTCTAAGAAAAGAGCTCGACGAGATCTATCTACTAAAAAAAAAAAAAAAAAAAAAATAAGCTACTGACTCCGGGTTTAGACTATAATGATTGGTTTGACAGGGGCTACATGGCCAAATTAAAAAAGTTGACATTTGACAGCTTTTGACAGTTTTTTGACACGTCTTAAAAAGTGGTCCAATTTGCATTTAATTCGGTATCAAGGGGTGTGTAGGGTCGCTGATTACGGTACCGTTTTAAAATTTGACACTTCTTAAGAATTGACAGTTTTTTTGACATTTATTGGATATAAAAAATGCTATGCAATAGCTTTACCGCGGCAGTCCCCGAGTGCCACATGTCTTTTTTTTTCAATCCCGCGAACGTGCGGGATCCCGCGTTTGCGGGATTGGATTCCCTATACGCCTTTTGGGGTGGAGACGCTGGGTCCGTGGGGTCCGGAGGCGCGGCAACTGTTTAAAGATCTTTCGTCGCGCCTGGTCGATGTCTCGGGTGACCGGAGGGCTGGCGCTTACCTCGGCCAGAGGATCAGTCTGGCCATCCAAAGAGGGAACGTTGCCAGCATTCTGGGCACCCTACCGGGGGACAGCGACCTGGACCGGGTTTTTTTATCTTTAATTTTCTTATTCTTATTATTATTATTTTTTTTGGTTAGGCGTTTTATTTATAGTTTAGTTTTTAATTTTAGGAAATCTAGATTTTAGTTTAAATTGTCGTTTTAGTGAATAAAACTAGGGACGTCGCCTCGCTCCGCTCCGCTTCGCTCGGCTCCTTATTTTATCTTACATGTAAACCTAACACGCTCCTCCTCGCTTCGCTCGTCGTCGCACCTATTTTTTGACTTTTGGTGAAGTATTTTTGATTTCATACTATAAATTCACCCACTCAGTATTTTAGTCGCACGCTTTGATATTTATTCCGGACACTTGAAATCGCTAATTATATTTTTATTCGCCTAACGAATTAATTTCGTTAATAGTTTTGTTTATAATATTGATGTATTATTTTTGTAACAGACCTTGAACTGATAGATACGCAATTGAAATTTGCACTTGACCGAAATATTTTTTATTTTAAATCTCAAGTGGAAATGTACAGACAATATCTATATAGAAAATATATATATAATATATATAAAAGGCGTCATTCCGTCTGCTGTCATGTATGAAAGAAGTGCAGAAGTTCAAAGTATGTTTTTTAGATAACCTTTGAAAGAGACAGACATGTTGCGACAGCAGCGCGTCTGAGTAGTCCGGCGAATGAAAAGGAGATCGGTTAATACTGTTTTTGGAGTTCCCTCAAAACACGAAAACCATTAAAGGCCAACCAAACAGATATTCAATAACACAAAAGTTGGGCTGATTAAGAATCCCAATTTTGTCTCTTTTCTGATTAATTTTAAAGCGCTACGGAAAAAAAAATCGACACTTTTCGAACTTGCATATCTACTTCAGTAAACAATGTATTATTTTGATAAAATAGTATATTATTTTTGGAATCTTTTTCTAGGGATCTGTTAGACCAGAAACGCGATTGGAGAAATTCGGCTCGATACAAATACTCGTATTTATTGAAATGAGGTCTTTTTCGAAACCAATTCTCTTGGTTTGACAATTTAGAAAGACATATGGACTGCAATTATATTTTATTACCTATACATGGGTTTTAATGGTTTTAACGGTATCTAAGACCTGGTTAAACGAAATTTTGAAAAACTTAAGTACATTTTATATTAATAAAAAACCGACTTTTTGCTACTTTTCCACAAATCCATCCCACTCGCACTGAGGGTTTTTTCGCATAGAGTAACAGGGACGCTAAAACTTTTAAATACCGCGTTAAACCATGAAATTTTGATATTTTGCGTCTGAAAAAAAAATATATTCCTTCTTTCATGCTTTCTGCAGATTTTTTTGCAGTTCAAAACGCGGTACGTTATGCTTTGCTCGATCGAAAGAAAATCCGAAACTTGGTAAATTTTCACGTTTTTTTCGTTTTATATAAAATTTACATTACCAAATCTTAGGAAAATTACAGGAAATTAAGGAAAATGTTCTTTTGCGGATAGTTTTCTGAAAATTTCACCGTAAAAATGTTTTTTGAGTGAAAAACGTGTTTTTCAAGAGCGCGCGATGTTTCGGTTATCGTAACAGCCACGGCTCAGAGCGCGCTATTTTAAACTATAATAAAAGGTCATAGAGTTCAGTTCTACTTGATGCAAAATGAGGTGCTCAATGTTAGGGATAACGGGCCTAATGTTAGGGATAAAGTTGAAACTTGGTATGTACGTAAGAAATTCACTGAGACACCAGAAAAAATCGATAGATTTTATCTATGTGCGATTATAAGAACTTCAGGAAAACATAAAAATTTAGCACGGCGAGTCCGTACTCATAATAATTTTTTTAATGCAAGTGCTCGTAAAGGCCCACTTTTTATGCATCAAAACCGAACAGAAAGTCGATTATTTTGCCCTAGGGCTTTATTATTATTATTTTTTTATTTTTTTACGATGGTTGGCTAACCTGCAGCCTTTCCTGTGTACCATAAATGTTATACTTTTTTTCCACTGTTTAACGGCTCTGGATACAGTCCTTTTGAGCCAATCATAATTTAAAGTTCACAAGATCATATTTGTTTTATTTCCTCACACTATGCATTGAAAAACGTATTATGATACACGGGCGTAAGAGCAATAAATTACTCGGTTACGTTTAAAACACTCGCTACGCTCGTGTTTTAAATCGTCCTTGTGATTTATTCCTTTTCGCCCTTGTAGCATAAACTACTATTAAAATAACTTATCTAGTGATTTTTCAATGACTTGTTAGGTCTTTTCTTGTCTCAAATTCACTAAAATATTTGGGCTCGTCTCCTGAAGTGAAATATCAATATATTTTTTATAGTTACTGATTAAATTAGACAAAGCAAAGCACAACACTTTTTGAAAAATTCCTTTTACTACCGAAGTTAGCGATAGCGACATTTATCACTTTTCTTATGAAATCGTGTCAGATGACGTCACGAGAATTCCGTTAAGCTCACTTTGATTGCCAATAACTTCGTGATTTTTTGAGATATTGGAAAAATAATTTTACTACTGTTTTTAGCTTTTTAAACGCAATTGATTTTCATAAAAATCTTCATTTAAGAGACGGGCTCATTGCTAAAATCAATAGGGAACACTCCTTCTTAGCGTGGTAGAGTCCTAACAAGTTAAATTGTTTCCATGAACTGTATCTTTAGAATAGTGATGTGATGACTGAGATATCGAATATCGATGTGTCGTAGTCGTGACTTTTGATAAATGGCATTAGTTGCAAGTTTAAACGAGGTATAATAATGTAAAAAAAGAAAGCCGTATGGCTTTTAAGTGAAAAAAGACCATAGAAAATTATTAAAAATGAGACACAAAAAATTTAGATTTTGACATTCCACCCTAAATGAAACGCATTAGCTTCAAATTTAGAACGGAACCACGATTTTAGTAGGCCATCGCTTGCCTTAATTGTTTTTATTGTACAGAGTATTTTTAAATTCCTTATTCGATTCCTCGATTCTGGACCCCCTTATCGCCTGTGAAAGCGGTGGGGTCATTTGGCACCCCGAATGACATCATCGATAACTGTCGGGATATAGCAATTAGTTTTGGCACATCATTAAAATTATCTTTAACATTCAACGGCCTAGTCTCATTTGCGATGGATGGTTTTATTCAAAATGGAGTCATATAAATATATATATATTTTTTTATATAGAAATTATTGGATTTAATTGAAATAGAAATAGAAAATATTTATTTGTCTAAAAAACACATAAAAGTAACACAACATAATTAAACACAAAAATACATTAAACAAAAAGGAGACAGCTCAGCTTATGCTGTGAGCATGGTAAAACGTATCTACACAGCGGTGATTTTCAGCTGATCCTGTATCATCTACAATTAAACATAAAGTTCGATAGGTGATGCACAATATACGAGTAACTACAACATAACAATAAATTAAAAAATACATATGTATATAAAAATACACACCAAATTACAATTTTACAATGATTAATATGTATTTGTTGCTTTTTAACTACATACAAATAAATTTATTCTAAATTCTAAAAAATCATGTAGATCGGACCCGTAGCTCTGGAGATTATAGCAAAAATACAATCCACACGTTTTTTTTTTTAATGGTCTAAAACTTTTGTATGAGACTATTTGAATGTAGCGATCGCAGTAAAAGCTTTTCTGATTGTATGAATTAGATGCCGCTGCCAACTTTAGTCAGTAATTGAACTGGAAAATGTAAAATCCGCCATTTTTTATTTCTATGTTTGTTTGGTTGATCTGTGCTATACATGGTTGACATGTACGTTACATGGATGAAGTTTAAGTAAGATAGAAGAGGAAATGTAGAATATCTCCTAAAAAGGAGTTTTAATTTTAATAGGAAAGATAAATTATTCTGCCAATAAGGAAGGACTTTTCAATGAACATAGAAAATTGAACCAATTGACTCCATAGCGCAGACCCAACATCAAATGTCGAAAAAACCGGCTAACCGTCCATGTTCAGAAACACACAAAGTTCTTTAAGGTGATATATCGTCCGTGCAAAGATCCGCGTTACTCCAGGTGGAAAGACGCGCAGTGCGAGAGGGACGGAATCGGGGAAAATTGACAAAAAGTCGGTTTTAAATTAATACAAAATTAACTAAAATAGCAATGAAAATTTCGATGACCAGTAATTTTGGTATTCTTAAAACCCACGTAACGTTTTTCAAGTCTGTAAGATATCCCGATTTATCAGAATATCAAAAAAGTATAAATTTAGACCTCATTTCAATAAAAATTTATATCGAGTGAAATTCCTCCAATTGCGTTTCTGATAGTCCAAAATCTAGAGAAAGGTTACAAAATTGTTATACTTATTTATTTAACTTGGGACTTCTTTTAAACAGCAGATAAATAACTTCGAAAAGTGTTAATTTTGACGACCTTAATTTTGACCCCTTAATGTAATATGTGCTTACAACTTTATGATAACGTAATAAATTGTGACCGTTTTCATAAACAAAAATACAGCTTTTGGGACTTGATAAGCAACGCCATCTATGTTTAATGCTGAAAACTTGCTCATTATTTTGGTTCAACAACATTATACCAAGTACTGCTTCCAGACAACCTGCCTATGTCTCACTAGGTTCTATGCCATCTCTATGTATCTACATATCGTTTTGGGTCATTCTTCGGCCGTTTCCACTGGGATCCCATTTTTAAATTATGTCATTCGGCATAACTGCGTTTCGATATTTACAAACACACCGCCATTTATGTTATTATTTCTTATCTGGACAAATTATCAGTGCGAGAAAACGTGAATAAGTAACAACGTTAAATATTATATTAAACATATGTAAGTTAGACGGTTTGCTGGAAACACGTGAGTGCTCCAAAGCGTTTAAAAAAAAATCAAAAAAAATTTGGGCTAGTTTCCTTGTGATTGTTTTAATATTTTTGTGCATTGTGTACTGTGGTATAACATCGGCCAAAATGGCGTCGAGAGGTATGTATTGCATAATAATGTAACACGTAAAGATACAATCCGTCTTACAATTCTACCTACTCTTACGCGATGTGTAAATTAACATAATAGACGAAAATAATCAAACAAATTTTGTAATAAAATCAAACTCAGCTTTATTTGGGGATCACAATACAAAACAAATATAAGGTATTTTATATTAAGTAACTAACTAAGTAAATTTTAGGCGATGTATTTTGACCTTTAATCTTAAATTCTTAAATGTGTGATTATTATTAATTATACAGATAAGTTATTGTTAAGACACTGTTCGTTTCATTCATGTTTTAATTATTGCATCGCATTCATTGCGGACTTTTCCATTAAAGTAGTGCTATTTAATAAATAGTATTTATAATGGCCCATAGATGGCGCTGTGCAAAATTTTTGAAATGGGAAAGAAAACCAAAAGCTTTTACGGTAGAGGGCGCTGAGTGTTTGTGTCTTATCACGCTCTTGTAAAAGACGCTGATAGATGTTATTTTTGCATTCCACAGTTCTAAAGACTTTTGTGCCTTTTTTTGTTGGTGTATTCATCATGTATTCTACCTGGCGTATCGTTCAGTTGAAGGAGGAGCTAAAGAAAAGAGATGCTTCGCTGCGAGGAAAGAAAGGAGACCTTGTCGTTCAAGTTCCCTTTCCTTTACATCCAAAAGCCACACAAACACCCATTGCTTTAAATTTTCAATGAAAATAATAAATTATTAAATTATTTGTATGTAAACTGACAAGCTAACAGACAAACACACAGTGCCCTCTATGTGGAACTAATTTGACAGCAAGCATCCCCATTATGTCATGTTGAGCATAGAGTTCGTCGTTAGATACAAGTTTATGCTGCCAGTATTGGTTCGTAAATAGCTATTTGCGACATCTAGGAAACCGGAGCAAGCGAAACCATAGATCATTTTTTTTTTGACTTTTGGAAGCTGTGATTTACATTTCATAATTCCTGTAATTCAATAGCTATTTTCATTATTTCTTTTTTGTTTGAAAGTTGATTTTATGGTTTTACATCTACGTATTAAATTTTGTTTTTATATTCAGTTTGATGAACAAAATTAAAATTTCAAAAACAGTTCGTCCTAAATGCCATCCATTTCCATGATAAGATTCGTAATAATTTTTTACACTTGACACTTTTCAAAAATTAAATAATGTTGCTGTTAGCTTAATGTTGTCTCATTCACAAACAAAAGAAATTACACAATTTGGATTTGTGATTACTAAAAAAAAATCAAAAATGTTAGTGCTGAAAATTGAGTTTCCTTCAAATTATCTATAGAAATCAGCAATTTCATATGCAAAGACCTATACAGAATACAGATTGCTTGCCAGACCTACCGCCGTTCACAAGAAAAAAGTTTTATCAGTCACGTTTAAGTTCAACGCTCTCCTTTAGTGCATTATTCTCATAAGTGCATTGTGCTTTGTTTTTATTTTCATCACCACAACAGTTAAAGTAGGGCCACTGAGTGATGGCACTTATGACAGCTGCATTTAGTGATGAGGTACAATTCAAATTTCGGTTAAAAATAAAAATCAAGTGTGAGTTTACTCAACATTAGACACGTCATTCAACATTCAACATAATTATACAAAAGGAAAATGTGCCAAAACCAGTGGCGTAGCTATCGGAGGGCTATGCGGTGTAGGGGCCCCCAAGAGATGTTTAAATATCTAAATCGAAAAAAGTATTTTACTATCATTTATTATCGTTTAGTTTAACTTCGTCATTGTTTTGTTTTTAATTAAATATTATTGCCTAACTTGGCGACCTCAAACACGACCTATAAAAAAGGGAAACTTTAAAAAAAAAAATCTTTGTTTCTATACGAATTCTATTGCACAATAAAGCAACATTCAAATCGAAAAATAATAACCGAAACAAGTAGTACATCACTATCAACAATGAAGTATTACATTTTTTAATTCACACTTGCTTATAAATAATTACGATACTTTGTAGGCATTTAAACGTCATACGCGCCATCACTCAGTGGCTCTACTGTAAGTATAATTTAATGCTGTGCTATATATACATCAAGTTTTGATTGTATATTCTTTACATATGAAGGGTAAGCGGGAAGAAAGATCAGTGTCAGTTTTTTTCAAAAATTGAGTAAATAGTGCCATCTCTTAAAATGTCTCGATAACAATGATTGAGGGAAAACAAAAACTTGAAAAAAATAACACAGTCCGAAGAATATCGCTTTTCAAAATAAACCGGACTCAAGAAGCTTAAAAACCTAACTTAAAAAAAAGGTCATAACTAGTACAAAAAGTAAAAAAAAATTATCTATAAACTGTGAATATGGTATGGGCTGATAGTAAAGTTTGCTTTAGAGAAAAAAAAAATGTTATTACAATAATTAACTGTGATTACAATAAGCCCACTGAGCAGAGTTCTAAAATAATAACCTAAGCAAGTTTTTTCAACTTATTTCAAATTTACCTTCTGTTGACTATGATCCCTCTTCCCGTTTACTTTCATATGTAATTGCCGTTTTCTATAGAGAATTTGAAGGAAACTCAATTTTCAGCACTAACATTTTTGAATTTTTTTGGTAATCACAAATCCAAATTGTGTAATTTCTTTTGTTTGTGAATGAGACAACATTAAGCTAACAGCAACATTAATTTAATTTTTGAAAAGTATCAGCTGTAACAAATGATTACGAACCTTATCATAGAATTGGATGGCATTTAGGCAGGACTCTTTTTGAAATTTTAATTCTGGTTATCAAACTGACAATAAAAACAAAATTTAATACGTAGATGACGCAATTTGTTATGTAAAGACCTATAAGTGGTTGCTAACTCTTTTTGCCGAAGCTCAAATGTAGGGACTTCCTCCGCCAATAAATTTGACGATACCTCAGTTACATCCCTGAGGCGACATCTATGCGGCAGAGAGAGATAGATCTCACTCGTAAGATACTTTATTTTAAGGTGATATACCGTGCTAGCAAAGGTCCCCGTTACTCCAGACAGAAAAACCCGCAGTGCGAAAGGGACGGAATCGGGGAAAATTGACAAAAAGTCGGTTTTAAATCAATGCAAAATTAACTAAAATAGCTACAAAAAATTCCATAACCAGTAACTTAGGTGTAATTAAAACCCATCTAAATAAATATTTTTCAAGTCTATATGCTATCCTAATTTGTCAGAATATCAAAAAAAAGTGTAAATTTAGACCTGATTTCAATAATTATTTCTATCGAATGAAATTCCTCCTATCGCGTTCTGATAGACCAAAATCTAGTAAAAGGTCCCAAAATTGTTATACTAATTTATTTTACTTGGAACTTCATTGAAAGAGCAGATAAATAACTTCAAAAAGTGTCAATTTTCACGGTATAGCCCCTTAAGGTGGCTCCGTCGGAATAATTAGCAATTCGATTCGTGGTGGTTGAAATTTCGAACAAAACCATATTAAAATAAAGTCCTTATCAGCTCGCACTGCAATATGGCTGTTACGTCAGTCGCTGCGGCTAACAAGTGCGAAAATAGTGTGTTTTAATTTATTTTATCTAAAATAAAATTAATTTCCAAGAACTGAGAAAACCAAATCATTTTATATTATTTTGTCTAGATGTTTATACATTTTCATACTGTTTCGATAGAAACTGTAGTAGTTATGTTGTTACAAGTGAACAAAAAATCGAGAAATAAGGGTAAACTTAGAATTTTCTTGCTTCACTTCTGTATATTATAATGAAATTCAGGAAAAACCACATCAATATTTGTATCATGCAGATTACTATGTATTTTTCTTCTGTTGAAAAATGCTATAGTTACCGTATAAAATGGTTACAAAGTTACTTAGTTCAAGGTCGTTGGCGTTGGTAGAAACCTTAAAGTACGGTTGGCAACCCTAGGTGTCTAGGGTTACCAATCGTACTTTAAAATAAAGTACCTTACGTTATTTTGGGTCCCTGTACTTTATACTTTTGAATACCAACAAAGTACGTGTAAATACTTTAAATCAATCTTTACGTAAAATTAGACGTAAACTGAAAACAAAAACACAGCCGTAAAGAAATCCGAGGGAAAATGTATGACTTGTGCGCGTTGTAAGTTTATTTTTATGCAAAGAGCACAAAAGATACAGTTTCACAAAAGGATTTGAGGATGTTAGTATGGAGTCTTGCCTTCATAGTTCCTACCCACCGCAGCCTTGATATTTAAAAAAAAATCTTTGGGCTCCCTTGAATAAAGGATACTTTTGTCTAAACGGCCGTACTTTTTATTTACCTTCCCTGAAATCAGATATACTTTATTTCAACTAAAAAAAGTTGGCAACCCTACTCACACCATAATTTTTGAAGGCGACATTGAGCTTCCCCGTTGGTTTATTTATTGTTTCAATACTTCAGTCCTCGGCTTCCACTAAGTGTATTTATTCTCCATGTTACAGTTGAACCGTTTGATGAACGAGATCTACGAAACAGTGACAGCGGCGTGCAAGATGCAAGAGCAGGGCCCCACCAGGTTCCCCACTGAGGGGGACAGCGGCAGCGAAGGTATTAACACTGCATATACTACTTCAAAACGGAAGATATTCAACTGTAACTGAAAGACTTTATCTCGTAGGAGGAAGGTCTATTTTAGAACGCTGTGCGTGAACAGCTGTTTCACGGACGACGCTGCCTCAAAGTACGCCCGTATCTCGGTGCGTTAGTGTTCACACATTTTAGTTTGAAACTCAAATATTACCTAAACTAATGGTTCACGCGGTGTGTTTGTTGGGAATAGTGGTTCAGTATGATCAGTAGAATATGTACGTTCATTTAAACCATGGACGAATCCTTGATTTAAACTTTTAATTTTAAAGGCAGCAGTCTGGTTACATTCAGTATAAGGTGACTTTAATTGATTTAGCCAAATTAAATTTCTAAGTGGTCAGTAACAAGGTTCAATTACCCTTTCTGTGAAGAACGCAAAATGAAGTGTTGGACTTCCTATACTGACTTGGGGTTGTTCTGAAACATGTATAGTTTTCGTATTTTGCAAAAAGGTTTATTGGACCTTGGCCCTGACCACCTACCAGTCTCCACTCTCCAGTATGAATTTGGCTATATCATTCAACGAATAAAAACATAAAATGTTTATGCAACATGTCATACATAATAATCATTGCTAATTCATTTCGTTATGTCTATTTCCAGATTCAGTGAAACTTACAAGAAGTTTAACGGAAAAACGAAAGAACTACGTGCGTCGCGTTTCTTCCAGAGCCGCTTATATAGACCCAAAAGTAGCCAAAACCCGTTTTAGACACCAAACATCAGTCTGCTCCTACAAATCAGAAATCATAGACAACCCGTACTCTACATTCCGATCATGGAAAAGCTTTAGATGCTCCCAGAATAACATAAACAAGATGGCGGATTGCAGCATCGACAAAATGGCCGCCCGGTGCGATTCAACCGATTCGAAATTCAATTTGACGGATTCAAGCGGGAATATATTGTCTATGAAGGATGAGTTGAATGTGTCTATGGATAATTTGAGCATAGACGACAAGGCTGGATGTTTGCAGCTGGATTTGCCGTTTGAGCCGAGGGAAAGAGGTCTTTTTGATATATGTTTGCTGGTTGGACTCAATTATATGACTGGGCAGGCTTATGTTAAGAGTGTTTTTCCTAATCAGGTGAGACGTTACTTTATTTAAACGTTTCTTCCAATTATCGTCAGTTTTCGGCCTGCCAGGGCCACAGCTTCAGGCATCTGGCGGCGCTTCTTGCTGCGCTTCCAGGCGGTTTTTGCGACGGGCTTTGCCCTGCCACGACACCCGTCAACGCCTTCGTGTATAGCGTGCTCGCTCGCTCAAAGCGCTCGACACTAAGTTCGTCCTGTGCGCTCGATCACTATTTCAACCGCCCGCCTCCCCGCACACCGCCGTACGAGAGCGCAAGTCACTCGAAGCCGGACAAGACGCGCGAGCGGCGAGCCATGGCCAGCTCTATACAACTTCATGCATTTGTTCTCTCCGCCGGCGCCGTCGCAAGAAGAACCGCTTGGCGCGCCTCTCGAAGCCTGAAGCTGTGGCCGTGGGGTAACGGTTATTTTATTAACGACCCTTATAGCTTATATTTTGACTAGGGTTACTACGATGATAATTAAGAAAAACTTATCCACATCCGTTGAGTGGTTCTCGAGTTAAAACGGAAAATACAGACAGACAAACGAAAATTTTAAATATTTAATTTTTCTCAGCGCAATACCAATACTTTATATTCTCTGGCAATACTAATGACCAATTTCATGATTTTTGTGTCTGTCTGCATGTTCCATTTTAACTCGAGAACCACTTAACTGATTTGGATGCGGTTTTGTATCATCGTAGTGACCCTGGTCAACATATAGGGTATATCATATAATATGTATACAGGATGCTTGGAAATTCGACCTATTCCTTGAAAGGAGTTATACTAGAGATCATTTCTTTTCAAGGAATAGGTCGAATGTCAAAGCAGACTGTATACACCGTGTAATGATGACCTGCTCAGAAAATGAAACCACGTATAGGGGATGTTATGAGGGTTCTTTGTACTAAATTTCATTTCAACATTCCTATTAATACATCTACAAATTAATAATTAATTTAGTTTCGCTCACAAGTGCTACGTACTAACCACGTTTTTTTAACAGGCTTAAAAATGCGATGTTGCCGCTTCGTGCAGGTTACTGACATGTAGTAATACTGGAAAGGAAGGTGCACACTTGAAACACGATTTATTTTGTTCGAGAAAACAAATTTCTGTAAACAGAAATATTTTCTCGAAATTGTTTTTTTTATGGCTTTGTAGAGGTATTCCCTACACGTGGTTTCATTTTCTGAGCAGGTCATCATTACATCCTGTATACATCAGTCGTATATTAGGGGTGATGCCGAAAACTGTCGGTAGTTGAAACCCTTTCACGCGAGCGAGGCCGCGGCCAAAAGCTAGTACTTAATACAAGTACTTATAAATTACCAAGTGATAATATTTCCACGTTTTCAGGTGACGGTGCCCCCGCACATTGAGAACCTGGTGTTTCCAGAAACCATCAGCTTGGACACGGAGGATACGAAGATAGACTACGAGTTGTCCGCAAGCAAAACTCAAACCTATTCACTTGTACTTACGGACGAAAAGGGAGAAAGGAATTATGGGTAACTATTACTTTGTGCGATAACTTAGAATAAAAAAAACATGGAGGGAAGATCTGCGCTACATACATAGAGAAACTATCTCTAAAGATGCACAATGACACTTAGTTTGTTCGAAATAAATTCCGCCAACTTTCAAAGCCCTTTTACCCGCTCCGATTGGCTAAACCACGCAGTGATAAGAGTTTTTACGTAGACTTGACTATATGCGTCTCACTCCCCCGGCAATTTGGAGTGAGATGCATATAGTCAAGCCTATGCAAAAACACTGATTAATTGGCGAAATCGGACGTTACGGCGTTTCTTCTCGGGACTAGTGTTAGATGGCTACAGAAAACCGGCATAGTTGCGACCGCTCAAGATATGTTGGGGAAAATACTACTTACGCCATCTAGTGTTGAGTAGTAAAGACTTGTAGTTTTGAAGTACACCAGTGCCCTCTAATGATAAATAGTAAAAGCTTTGCAATGTTGGTAATTTTCAGCTCTTCGGCAGATGGCGCTAGTGATACGTCTAGTAAAAGGAAATTTTATATTTATTGTCCCTGTTTCTATCAACAGCACCCTAAATAAAATCTTTCTAAATGCAACATTACCTTCTTTATTGTGTTAAAAGGTCAATGGAGTTTGATCTTTTTCTGAAAACGCGTTTCATGTGGATGTATTCGATGTAGAATGGCAAGTTTATTCGAGGCATTTGGACAAGGGCATCTAATTATTCACCAATATTTGTCCTTTGTCCACTAAAACTGCATTTCTGTTGTAGAACATAGCTGCCTATTGCCTATACTATTCTTTGTTGTTAATTGTATGTGGTACAAATAAATACTAATCCGTAATCAATATTGATATACAAGATGAAATTAATTAAAACAGACAAATTCATACAGCAGACTCGGTAAGGGTTCGATTATCCTTTTTGTGAAATTTGTAAATTATTTTTTTATGTTCCTTACAAAGGCAAGCCCATCATTGAGTCAATCACTATCGGAAGTCAACATTTTATTTGCCAAATCATCAAAAAGTGTTATCGATCCGTGATACAGATCACTAAACAATCCTCCAGTATGAATTTGGCTGCATAAATCAATGTCGCCTTATATTTGCAGTTATTGCCGTCGCGTGCTACCAGAGGGCGCCACTTGTTGCCTCCCATTGTGCTACTGCATCATAGGGCGGTATAGAGCGCCCGGATTTTATTATAAGGTTAGTTCACAATGGTATTTTGATGACATGATTGATTTTAAGTAGCCTATGTCCTATTCCAGGTCTAGAACTACATTTGTGCAAAGTTTCAGCCCAATCGGTTCAGTAGTTACGACAGAGATTGAATAAACGAGCTAGTAAATTTGTTTTTCAAAAATAAATTTTTGTTTAGTTTTTCATTTATTCTTTATTTTTAGGATAGTTTAGTATTTAGAATTATTAAATTATTTAGTTTTTATTTTAGGTATAAATTTTTTGTTATTTAATTATTGAAGTTGTTATATGAAAATAAATATGTTTTAAATAAAAAACAACTTCATTTCAGGTGCTAAAAGAAATAGAGTCCCACCACGGCAGTTCCGAGGTGGAGATAAACACGGTTCTCCAGCAGCTATTCGAGACAGACTTCCCGAGCCCCG
This sequence comes from Ypsolopha sequella, assembly GCA_934047225.1. Lineage (NCBI taxonomy): Eukaryota > Metazoa > Arthropoda > Insecta > Lepidoptera > Ypsolophidae > Ypsolopha > Ypsolopha sequella. Next base: position 6,100,197 of record OW204010.1, on the reverse strand, counting down.
GCGAAGATATCACCTTGAACTACGAAGTCAACACACACGAGCTTAGAAAACATGCCTTCAGGAACTCCCTCAACTTGGGCGACTTGCTCAAGTCTAAAACGCTGCCTGATCAAAGGAAACAAGATATTAGTGCCAAGTCGTACCAGTTTTCGACTGCTAGCCAAGATATTTCTAAATTGGAGGACATTTCGTCGAAAGTGCCAGACTTTTACGACTTAGAAAACAATAATGGACCAAAAAAAGTGTTGTTAAGTGTAGAAAGTGGTAGAACTAAAGTGATAAAGAGGCCTTTGGAGCCTCGAGTGGATGAGGACAATCTGTCAGTGCTACTGGACTCTTTGGGAGCCGGTTTGTTGATTAAAGTGTTCGGGTCGTTGCTGCTTGAAAGGAAAGTGGTGTTGATTAGTGATAACTTAAGGTGAGTTGTTTGTTATAGACTAAAAGTGAAAGTTGACTACAAGTCAACTCTTTCCAGTGACCACGGAACAACTGCGAATACCGCGTAGTTACTATAACACAGCAAACATTTAATTCAAAAGCAGTTGACATGTAGTCAACAGTATTAAACAGTTACGATTTCATTGATGCAGCGATATCACAGTTTTAATCTGGAGACCAATTCTGGGTTCGAATCCTGGGCTGCGTTCAGTTTGACGGCGATTTTGGCATCTCTTTTGCACGCGTTGAATTTGTATATGCTAAATATATGTGCACTATTTGTATACTTACCACTTGCATAACGGTAAAGGAAAACATTGTGAGGTTAACCCTAAAAAAGAAATCGTGCTCGAAGCGCGTCGATAGGACCCACCTATTCCACCGTTGGGATGTAATAGTAGATTGTATCACAAGGGAGCAAAATAATATTTTTTCAATGCAAGTGCTCTTAAAGGCCCACTTTTTATGCATCAAAACCGAACAGAAAGTAGATTATTTTGCCCTAGAGCTTTTTTTTTTATATATTTACAATGGTTGGCTAACCTGCAGCCTTTCCTGTGTACCATAAATGTTATACTTTTTTTTCCACTGTTTAACGGCTCTGGATACAGCCCTTTTGAGCCAATCATAATTTAAAGTCCACAAGATTATATTTGTTTTCATTTCCTCACACTATGCATTGAAAAACGTAGTATGAGACACAGGCGTAAGAGCGATAAATTACTCGGTTACGTTTAATTAATTTATTACTTTTCGCCCTTGTAGCATAAACTACTATTACGTCGAGGGCGTTATTTTGAATCCAGAGCAGAGCGAATTCTTTTCCGGCTGCCGCAACTCATTCTTAACACCCTATATTATATATATATATGTATATCGTCACGACATGAATCCGCGAGAGGGTATCAGAGGTGTTCCGAGTGTGATCTGTAAATTAAGGTCACAGTCCACACTCGGTACACCCGCCTTTCAGCGACGATTATTAACTCCCAATGTGATGGGCGGTGAACCCTTTCGCCATACTTTGGGCACAAATGCACGATTTTTAGTGCATGCAGGTTTCTTCACGATGTTTTCCTGTGCTGTATTTGTGAATTTTTATGTGATAAATAAACTATTTTTCAATTCAATTCAATTCAAGTACAATAGTTTATAATGTCATATACAATACTGTTATATAACATAGGCATTTTGATATGTGTTGCGACAGTGCGCCTATAGGCAATGTATGAAAAATTACAGCAGGGTAAACCAATGGGTTAAGGGGATATATCTTCAAATTCTACATTTTTTGAAGTTATTTATCTGCTGTTCAAACCATGTCCTAAGTTAAACAAATTAGTATAACAATTTTGGGACCTTTTTCTAGATTCTGTACTATCAGAAACGCGATTGGAGGAATTTCACTAGATAGAAATAATTATTAAAATAAGGTCTAAATTTACACTTTTTTTGATATTCTAACAAATCGGGATAGCATACAGACTTCAAAAATATTTATGTAGATGGGTTTAAACAATACCTAAATTACTGGTTATGGAAATTTCCATAGCTATTTTAGTTAATTTTGTATTAATTTAAATCGACTTTTTGTCATTTCCCGATTCCATCCCTCTCGCACTGCGTGTCTTTCCGCTTTGAGTAACGGGGACCTTTGCACGGACGATATATCACTTTAATACTGTCCATCAACGAGTTAAGAAACAAAAATTTTAATTTGAATCGTATGTCATTGCTGCATGGCTCAATTTTGATTGACGTGCTATTGACACGCTTTTTTAGTTTTCAATGGGCGTTTTTCCTTATGTCAAATTTAGTGTTAGATAAGATTCCTAGATGGCACTGTCATATACTTGAGCAACAGAATCAAAGACAAAATTTGCACCGATTCCAAACAAACCAAAAATCACTTTGACATTGATTGCTACAAAACATATTTTTCAATGCATGTGCTCGTAAAGGCCCACTTTTATACATCAAAACCGAACAGAAAGTCGATTATTTTGCCCTAGGGCTTTATTATTATTATTTTTTTTATTCATTTACAATGGTTGGCTAACCTGCAGCCTTTCCTGTGTACCATAGATGTTATACTTTTTTTTCCACTGTTTAACGGCTCTGGATACAGTCCTTTTGAGCCAATTATAATTTAAAGTTCACAAGATTATATTTGTTTTCATTTCCTCACACTATGCATTGAAAAATGTAGTATGATACACGGGCGTAAAAGCAATAAATTACTCGGTTACGTTTAAAACACTCGCTACGCTCGTGTTTTAATCCTTTGCGTCCTTGTAGCATAAACTACTATTATCTATGGTGACATGAACAGTGACATCTGGCGGAAAGTCAAGAACTAAGAAAAAAAAAACTTCGAGAAAAACGCTCATTGTTTTGACACTCTTTTGGTTTGGACACTTCTGAGCACAGATCCAATGTCTGCTTGTTAGCACGTCAATGTGTTTAATGCTAAGACATGTTGCTTTTCAGTCAACTATCGTCGTGTATAGAAGCCCTGCAGTCGGTGTTGTACCCGTTCGTGTGGCAACAGCCGCTCATTGCGGCGATACCGGCGGAGCTGCGCAGAGAGATACTGGAGGCGCCGCTCCCGATACTAGCGGGGAGTCTGCGGGGCGGGGACTGGCCTGAGAGGGGGGACGCGATCGCTTTTGAAGAGGTATATTCCTTTACAATGTTATAAAAAACCGGCCAAGTGCGTGTCGGACTACGCGCATTGTAGGGTTAACTATGAACATATAAATTGAATAATTTTCAATGGAATTCGTAATCATTTTAGTTTACTTGGCACATTGCAATTTTATGTATTTAAAAAATTATGGTGTTTATCCATACTATCCACGTGAGGAGAGACCTGGCGCTACTAATTTATCTTTTTTCAATGCAAGTGCTCGTAAAGGCCCACTTTTTATGCATCAAAACCGAACAAAAAGTCGATTATTTTGCCCTAGGGCTTTATTATAATTATTTTTTTTAATTTATTTACAATGGTTGGCTAACCTGCAGACTTTCCTGTGTACCATAGATGTTATACTTTTTTTTACACTGTTTAACGGCTCTGGATACAGTCTTTTTGAGCCAATTATAATTTAAAGTTCACAAGATTATATTTGTTTTCATTTCCTAACACTATGCATTGAAAAACGTAGTATGATACACTGGCGTAAAAGCAATAAATTACTCGGTTACGTTTAAAACACTCGCTACGCTCGTGTTTTAAATCGTCCTCGTAATTTATTCCTTTGCGCCCTTGTAGCATAAACTACTATTAAAGTTTTGCGAGGTATATTATTCAATCCGCGGTCGCTAGCGTCCTTGAAGCTGTTTGTGCTGGATAACTATCTTCACGCGAGAAATCATAAGTTGTTTTGCGTGCGCATGCGCGCAATAATGTTCTTAAAGAGTGACCTGTTGTAAAAGCACTCCATCTTTTCAACAGAATCGACAACCTTACGGATACCGATTTGTTTAGTTGTTCTTTGACGGAGTTCGCAAAAACTGCTTTAAATATAATTTGTTACCAATCGCATTAGGTTATCATGTGAGGATTGTGTAGTATAAATGTAAATAATAAATTAATTAATTAAATAAATTTTAATTAATTTCATATGATCTACGTAACGTTTTTTTAATTGTCCTTTTCTTTTTTAGCCAATAGCTTTCCTCAATACAAGCGCGTGTATCCTTTATTAAATGAAAAAAGCGAGGTCTTTCATTTGACCTTCACAGTGACGTCATCATCACTACACGTTTCAATACGAAATAATTATGTGTAAATTATCTGTAACATGCCGCTGACGTAACGGACACCTTAAATTGTGACAAGGATCCGACCATTCAACCCAATATGATAACTTCACTTCCTGTAAATACTAAAAAACTCATAAAATCGGTGTTAAAGCACGAAAAAAAATGTCGTATTGCAATTAGATACCTAAATTGCCTAAATATTAGGCTTGAAGAAGATTATCTTTCTTTTTGCACAAATAATATGATACTTGTAATTTTTTTTTTCTTTCTCCGCACCATCGGTTGACTGGAAGAAATTTCTTTAAGGAATAAGTCCGCCCTTGCCTTTTATTATTCTGTATTCTGTGTTTTATTTTAATTTTTCTGTGCAATAAACCCTGCGGTCCGAAATAGAATTATATCGCTAAAATCGATTACGAAACTATGAAGTGAATGGCTTATGAGCCATTGTGATTATCCCTGCGTTCCGAAATAGAATTATTTCGCTAAAATCGATTACGAATGAATGAGGTGAATGGCTAATAATCCATGAGTGAAGCAAATGCGTTCATTCATTCTTATGACTTTCATGGCTCATGCGACGGAGGTGAGGCGATGTGAGCGTTGAACGGAATGGAATGTCAAAAATTGTTTTCGCTCCATTATTTCAGCAGTTCAGATCAGACAAACCATAGTATATGTTTTATTCGGCCATGAGAGAAACAAATAAAAAGTCGTGTGGAACTTTTCGTCGAAAAGGAAGAATTTATATGTATATATATTTTTTCGTCGCTATCTGAGTCTACGTTAAAGAACAGTGCTACAAACTCTTCTTGTTCCATCACGAATCACGGCACTTTGACGAAATAAAATAAAATAATCGTATTGTATTCTGTGATAAGAGGTTATGGTTAAGATGTATCTTTTTTAATGCGGTCCGAATCATAAGCTATCTTTCACATCGTTTGCTAGCTCACAAATTACGGACCAGTCATCGCTCACACTTTAATTCATTCATAGCTTTTATCTATGTAATTCTATTACGGACCGCAGGGTCTATTTCGGAACGCAGGGAAAGTGTTTATTCATTCATTCATTCATTCATTGATATATTTATCCCAAAAAGCAGAAAAAATAGCACATGGCCGTTTAAACCTCCTGAAACTGTTTTTACATTAATTTGTTTTATCGCATTTTTTGTTATTTGTATTTCTTTAATAGGTAATGCATGTTGATAAAATGTTTAATAATTTGTTTTAATTAAAAAACCAAACTACCCGCTCTACATATAATATTTCGTAAGAACGGGGACATCTGAAAATCAGCGCTGTGCAGATGTACGCACTCACAACATTTTGATGAGCCGCGTCCTTTTTGTCTGTTTAATGTTAAGTTTTTGTGTAATTGGTTGTTTATTAACAAACAAATATATTTTCTTTCTTTCTTTCTTAAAAAAACAACTGAATTGTTCCCACAGGGAATGCTGATAGACATTTCGAACCAAACCACGAAGGTGTTATTCTACCAAGGAGACGAATCTACCATTCTACCAACGAGCAGCTACAAGACGCTCAAAACTACCTTACAAATGGAGACAACCAAGAACCACCAGAAAACAGACAAGGAAGACGGAAAAACTAGAAACGTGTTGATTTCTGAGGCGTTTTTGAGGTTTTTCGTCGACATTTTGGGGGATTTCTGGCAACACTTTTCGGTCGGCGAACTGAAAGACGGTGATTTGGGGAAAGGGGATGTCGTTTTTGATGTAAGTTACTTGAAATGTGCTTAATTAGTTGCTTATCGTTAAATGATAATAGAAAAATACTTGTACTTTGTTCCACTAATACAAGGTGACTTTTTGATCATCGTCCAAATTCATACTGGAGGCTTGGTAAGTTATCAGCATCATGAATCGATAACAATTTTTGTGAAATTCGTATAATGAAATTTACAAAAATCGTTATTGGTTAATGAAGCTGAACACTTACCAAGGCTCAAGTATGAATTTGGACGATGTTCACAAATTCACCTTGTACATTTTTATGAACGGTTGGTCACGCTACCGGTTTCATCGGTTTAATTGACATCCTCAAGAGAAAACGGACACAATAAATGCAAGCAATTTGTATGATAATTATAAATAATGTTTACAGTTTGGATGACTAAAAACAGAATTTATTTAATGCTTATATTATTTATAACTTTTTTTCCGTAGTTGTATCTTAAGAGGCTTCAGTAAGCTAAATTAGCAGCTCGAGATATGTCAGTACAAATATTGACAATAACGAAATAGAAATAATGTTCATGTCAGAGTGCATTGCAAAGTGGCTGTTACGACGATCGCTGTGTCGCCGGGTAGCGCAAAATAGAGAAAATAATGCTTTTCACATGTGCTAAGTTCGATATTTAAAAGTTTTAAACATCATTGTGTTATATTTTTGTATTGCTCGTGTGTGTATAAGTTTTAACCTTGTCTCTTTTGAATTTAAAAAGTTTAAACTATGTATCAGTTTTTTAAAGTATTTGAAAGGTGTTTATTTTCTCGTTGTAGGTTAAAGATTTTAAGATTTTAAAACATCACAATTACGGGACATTGGTCAATATGTGTGATATATTTTTTTCAAAGTTTTGTCATATTCATATAGAAAGTTTAAACCAATTTAAAAACGTTTGTAAACGCAGTTTTGCTTCTGAAGCCCCTAATGTGCCACCAGTAGCCTAAGCATGAAAACATCTCCGTATAGTTACGTTTGAAACTAAACTTAGGTTGCCATACGTAGCTGTTAGTTCCGCTACTGTCCGCTTGGAGCGGTTTCCCAGATTCCATACGATTTTGATGTAGTTCGAAACGCAACTATATGGAGATGTTTTCATGCTTAGGCTACTGGTTGTGCCTGTTTGAGAGTTGTCCTCTCACTGTCCCCCGAATAACTTCGAGGGGGTTGGCGAGTAAGATGGTTGTACCTCCACAGTCGAGCTCGGCATCAGCTTTACATAAATAAAATTAATTTTCCAGAAAGAATCGTTCCTGAAAGGCGTCACATCGAAGCAGAACCAGTATTTCCTCGAGTGGTTCACGGAGACCGCCATCTTTAATCACTTCGTACAGAACATGGCAGTTAGTTGGCGCGCCAGGCGGCAGATGGCGCCACTGGTAATTTTTTTTTTTTTTTACATTCGCCTTAAGAGCGGTTTCGCAGCCGGATTGTGAAAAATCCGCCTTTTTCTGATTAATCGAAACAGAACACTTAAATTCAAAATTCACTCAATAGTTATTCAACAAAACCTTATTACATATGTATTGTGTATACTGCATTTCCAAAGTTGCCATTGGTTTCTGTAAATTAGAATTTCAAATCTTTTTAGAAATTCAAAATTTTTGAAATTTTAGTTTGCATATAAAAAATCAGAATTCCAAAACTTTTTAGAAATTCAAAATTTTTGAAATTCTGGTTTGCATATCAAAAATTAGAATTCCAATACTTATTAGAAATTCAAAATTTTTGTAGTTCTAATTTTCCGAAACCAATGGCAACTTTGGAAATGCAGTATACACTATACATATGTAATAAGGTTTTGTTGAATAACTATTGAGTGAATTTGAATTTAAGTGTTTTGTTACGATTAATTATAAAAAAGCGGGTTTTTCACAATCCGGCTGCGAAACCGCTCTTAATACATCCAAAACAGAATAGATGTAACAGTTGAGATGTAGTCAACAACCATAATAAGTTATTGTCGAAACACAATTTTGAAATATTTCATAAATGGGAACTTTCATTGGTTTGCTTGTTTCTTTATTTGTAACATGTATCACGTAAAAACCGGCCAAGTGCGAGTCGGACTCGCGCACGATGAGTTTCGTACCATTATCTATTAAAAAGGCAAAAAAATCACGTTTGTTGTATGGGAGCCCCCTTAAATATTTATTTTATTCTGTTTTTTAGTATTTGTTATTATAGCGGCAACAGAAATACATCATATGTGAAAATTTCAACTGTCTAACTATCACGGTTCATGAGATACAGCCTGGTGACAGACGGACAGCGGAGTCTTAGTAATAGGGTCCCGTTGGTTACCCTTTGGGTACGGAACCCTAAAAACGACCAACTATGCATAAATAGTTTTCTCTGTTTTGTAGCTTTTGTTTTGGCAAATAAATATTTTAACATTTCGTTACATGTTTGCCCGCGCTTTCAACCGTAGATATAGCAATAAACTATTTTTAAATAGCATAGTTTTCATAGACAACGTATTTAATGAGCTAAAATTTTAACTTTTGCTATAAACGGTTTGGATTAAGAACCCGGTGCAGTACGACGCCAACTCCGATGTGAAGCGAGACGTATCGCGACAATAAAGTGCATATTTGTCTGGCTGATCTAAACAAGCGCCTCACGTTTTGCCCCACGCCGTTCGAACTGTGCTGAGCGAGTCTCGCCCTTTGCGTTGGAAATTATAATTATTTCCGAATACCTTAATTGTGCCTCGATTACTTGTTATTGTTTATTCTGTTTTAAGTAATTAGAATATTGATGATAGTTCCAAGTGGTGTATGTTCTTACTTTGCTTGTTAAATATTCAAAAGTCACTTAACGAAGCCTTGTAAAAGTACTCGATTTTAGGGCGAAATCCAATTATTTTAAATATTTTTCTGGTCTTTAACGCGATGTTTGTGAAAAAATCAGAGACATACACCACTTCATATTGACCGTCTAAATGTAAGCCTAAAATTTATTTTAGCGTATGAAGTACGATTCGGAGCGGGTTCTTAAGTTAAAATTTTAGCTCATCAAAGACGTTGTCTATGAAAACTATGCTATTTAAAAATAGTTCACTGCTATATACAAGGTGACTTTTTTATCATCGTCCAAATTCATACTGGAGGCTTGATAAGTGATCAGTACCTTGGATCAGTAACAATTTTTGTGAAATTCGTAAAATGAGATTTCGGCTTCCCATAGTAATTCAGTTCCAGTCCCGAGTTAATCACTATGGAGAGTCGAAATTTCATTTTACGAATTTCACCAAAATTGTTATTGATTCATGATACTGATATCTTACCAAGCCACCAGTATGAATTTGGACGATGATCAAAAAGTCACCTTGTATACACATTTACTTGAGCGCATTTTCAATAACTATTCTAGTAAGTAAATAATGTTTTTTTTTTCTAAAGTGACAGCGCTTTCGCAGCAGATAGCGCCTTAACACTCCTTATAAGTGTAGATTTACCTACATTATTATAATATCTCTTCCAGCCGATAGACTACTCGACAATAGACGGCGTGGTCGACGCGCCCCTCCCGAACTACTATGAACTGTTCGATGAGAGAATCACCAGGAATGCCAGAAAAAATACCCACAAGTCCCTGGACAGTAGCGCGAAGACCAACTACAAGAGTGCTATGAACAAGAAGGTCAAGTTGCTAAAGAGTAAGCTTAAAGATCTGGTCACATAAGAGAATCAATTGAGTTATATACAGCTTTAAGAGTTTTTGGACAGATTTTGTTCAGAAATTTGATTTTGCGTGTGTAGATATACCGCCATCTGTGTTAGATAGAAGATAAATGGTAGATTTAGATGAAATCTGGCCAGAGAAACGTGTTACAACAAAAGCGCGGTAAAAAATAATATCTCAAGCTGTTAACACTGAGTATACTCTGAAAAAACAACTTTGATACATTTTAGAATACTTGTGTAACAGCATAATAAGATTTTTCCTTACCAACGAAGAAGAAATAAAACAAATTTATGGATGTTTTAATAATTTGCAATATTCCAATAAGTTAATGATGCACTTCAGCAAAGTGCCAATATTCATCATGATTTATTAAATTAATAAACATTGATCATTCATTATAAATGATATCCCCTTACGAAATAAAACTATCAATGGTACCTCATTTGACGGTTGAAAATGTTGCCATAAGAAAACCTTTGAAAAATAGCAGAGCATTGTTGAGTTTTGTTACAATCTATGGTTATCAAATTTATAAAAAACTCCATTTTTATAGAAGAAAGAATCGTCTTGAGAGTTTTCGCAGCAGGATTGTGAAAAACCCGCCTTTTTCTAATTAATCGAAACAGAACACTTAATTACAAAATTCACTCAATAGTTATTCAACAAAACCTTATTACCTATGTATTGTGTATACTGCAATCGCAAAGTTTTCATTGGTTCCTGTTAATTAGAATTTAATTTTTTTAAATTGCAAATTTTTACATTCTAATTTACAGAAATCAATGAAAACTTTACGATGACAAAATTTTAGTGAATTTTGAATTCAAGTGTTCTGTTTCGATTATTTAAAAAAAGGTGTGTTTTTCACAATCCAGCTCCAAAACCGAACTTAATCTTAATTCTGTCCTAAGTATATATGTTATTAAAAAAAGGTAAATTTGGAGACAGATTTTTTGGGATGACCTTATAGTATTTGTTACTGCATGTTTAAAGTTGTTACTGCATGTATAAAGTTGTAAATATCTAGTACTTATAGTGTTTTAGTTTAATATTTTTAGTGAAGAATAGAAATGTGATATTATTATTCTCAGATAATGTGTATTTTCGACGTGCTTCAATACTTTAATAATTTTTTCTACTCTAGCCTAACTATGAAATCATTATGGCTTTATTACGGCTGCGTTCACGTAAAATTTCGTATGGAATCTGAAAACCGCCCCAAGTGGACAGTAACGGAACTAATTCCATACGAAAATTTACTTGAACGCAACCGCAATAAAACTGTAATAATTTCAAGTTTAGGCTACTGAGTTAGAGAAGTTCAAACTCACTCACACATCAATGCCCAGCCCAAACCCGTGGAACTAGAAATCTCAAATTTTGCACAGAGATTCCCTTTATAATGTAGACAAGGAATAAGGCCGAATCTTTAGAAATTCCCTCGGGATCGGGAGAAACGGGTCCACCCGAGTAACTAATTCATTTATTCATTATTATGACGTCATTTGTTTTCGGCCGCTTGGTACCGTTAGCATCGCTGTCGAGTATATTTTCTCATGTAAATTTATGGTTTTGTCTCTATGTCAAGTTAGTGTCATCTGGTGTCATCTGTCTTTTAGTAAATGTTTTTTATTACTTTTCCTGAACTGTTCTTAAACAAACGTCAATGTTATTTAGACAAAGTCCCAACGCATTAGCAATTGGCCACTTTTTTATTTCGTCAATATTAACGATTCGAAAACTGTTTCGGAGAATAGCTTTCCTGGTCATGAATTGTATAGAAAGCGTAAGGAAATACGACCTTTGTCGTGGAGAGGCGAAGATTCCTGGCAATTATTTACTATAACCACTCCCACTGTCTTTATATTACAAAGAATATTTCAAAGGTTGATGAAAACTTGCAGCTCTATTGTACTTCCGTTGTCTTAAAACTGTAAAGTTGCATAAGGTCGTCGCACATTACAACGGGTCGGCACCGGACCACCTCAAATAAAACATTGAAATATGAGCTTTAAGTTGTGGTCTATACGTGACATTTTTGTACTAGTAGACGGCGCGTCCTTCTAGTGATGACGTACGGCGCTGAGACGTGGTCTCTTACCAAAGGCTTGATGACTTTGGAGCGGGCTATGCTTGAGATATCTCTGATGGATAAAATCCCAAACGAAGGTATCCATCACAAATCGAAGGTGATCAACACAGCCTGCTGAATCAGTAAGTTGAAGTGGCAGTGGACTGGCCATACTTGTCGCCGACGTGATGACTGTTGGGGCCGTAAGACATTGGAATGTATCATACACTTCGAAAATGTCACGTATGCAGCACAATTTAAAGCTCACATTTCAATGCTTACTTTGAAGTGGTCTGGTACCGAGTTGTTACAATTTGCGACGGCCCTAAGTTACACTTTACTGTTGAAAGTTCTCGTTTTGCTCTGTAGGAAACCTGTCTTGACTCCCATATGGCATGGAGATAGGCAAACACATCTTTACTTTAGCAAATGGCCTCTTCTCTTTTTCGCCAATATTTTCGGTTCGAAAACAGACCCGGCACTCCCAAAAAGATTCGGTTGATCGTTTATCTCTGACGTACGCATAGAAAGTGTGATATAGATGGATATACGACCGAACGATGTTCGATCAAATTTTGTCACTTCGGAGTAGGTCCTCAGTTTCGAGGAATAGCTTTCCTTTTTTACCTGTTTTTAGTTGACTGGTTTTAAAATGAGCGTCCCTTTATTAAATAAAAAGGCGATGCCTTTCATTTGACTTTAGTGACGTCACATTAGGCACATTTTATTTTTCGTGAACGCATCCTAAAGTCCCAAGAAGCCGACCGTTCAACCTAATATGCTTACGTCACTTCCTGTAAATACTAAAATACTTATAAAATCGTTTTTAAAGCACGAAAACATTTATTATTGAAATGACATACCTAAATAGATCTATTTATTCCAAAAAGCAGACAAAATAGCTAATTGAAGTTTAAATTACGACCGAATTCCAATTGACTCGACTGATGAATGTGGAAGATGCAAGAGGTGTGTCAGGATCTTAGCAGATGGAGGTCTGTGGTCTCTGCCTACCCATCTGTAGTATACATGTGTCGTGTCTTTAGATTTAAGTTTTATATGAAGACTGGCTTTTAATATCGCTTACTTTAAGTTAATTTTATTTGTATGTCATTGTGTTTTTAATTGTAGCGAAAAAAATCTACCTATATATTTATATTATAAAAAGTTGCGAACTGAAGTATAGAAAAAAAAAACAATTTAACACACATAATAGAAAAAGCCAAAATGTTTCATCAACAATTTCACAGCGTGCCGTTTTCCTTGGCATGAAATCAACCATAATACTTTTTGTGAGTGTTAAATTAGTTTTTTTATAATAATAGGTTTTTACATATGAAATTGCCGTTTTCTATAGAGAATTTGGAGGAAACTCAATTTTCAATACAAATATTTTTTTTATTTTTTATAGGAATGACATATCCCAGTTATTATGTAATTTCTTAAGTGTATGAATGAGACAACATTAAGCTAACAGCAACATTAATTTAAATTTCAAAAAGCGTCAGCTGTAACAAATTACTACGAATCTTATCATGGAAATAGATAGCATTTAGGACGAACTGCTTATGGAAATTTAGTTTTATTTATCAAACAAGATAAAAACAAAATTGAATACGTAGATGTTAGAACCTTGAAATCAACTTTCAAACAAATAATGGAAATAGCTATTGCATTACAGGAATTATGAAGTCATGAATCTGTAAGAATATTTCGGCAATTTCATATGTACAGATAATCGGTGTAACTACAAAACAGTGTTTAAATTTAGACAGTGTTTAAATCTGTTGCTGTCACTCTTTTACAATGTGAAAGAAAAGGCGACAACAACTGATTTAAACACTGTCTAAAGCTAAACACCGTTTTGTAGTAACACCGATGTATTTTAACTTTATTCATAAACTAATAAAACATGGCTTTTAACTATTTGTTTTGATAATGCTTTTGAGCTGCTTTCATAGCAATAAATAATACATTCCGTTTAAATGTAAGTATCTTTGTTACCGGTCAACCCGGTTTTAGGACAAACTAGTTTGGGCTAGCAAGGCCAAAGTAGTTTGAGTTGTCATAAAATCATACACTAAGTATTACTACGTATAGACCAACAACTCCCATACATCAAGGCGTAGCAAATTATTTACTCGCCCTTACGACACTAGGTGTCGCCAAGTGTTGCAAATAAGCATAATTTGTTTAATTGGCTGCAAGTAAACTGTCATGGTTACCAAGTAAACATGTGGCTGTAATAGCTTTGCTTAGAAAAACTAGATGGCGCTATGTTAACAACACTAACATTGAATATTTTAGCGCCATCTATTATCGAAGTGGGAGTTATATTTATGTTACGTGACATCGCTGTGCCACTAGCGTCACCAATCGATCTCTTTTAGCATCATGTTCGTTAGAGGATTTAGCAACGCCATCTATATTTCGTTACAATTTTACACCTTTTTTGTGGCTACAAACTGATGTATGGGAACTGCTAGTCTATACGTAGTAATAGTTAGTCTGTGATAAAATATTACCACGAAGGTTATTTGTGACGGTTGCGCCACTATACAGGGTGTTAAGATGAAGTTGCGGAAGCCGGAAACTGGTGATAGTACTCGTCCATACGAACAACTTTTACTACGGAGCCAAACCTCGAATCGCGAAAAAAAATCAGCTGTTCCATAGAAAAGTTACATAGCTAGAGCTATCCAACCAGAATGTATGAGACAACAGTTTTTTTCGATTTCACGATTTTTTTTTCACAAAAATATAAGTACTATCGTCAGTTTCCCGCTTCCGCAACTTCTTAACATCCTGTATAACCTTCTAACTCAGGGATGGGGAAACTTTTTCCTTCGCGTGCCAATATTTACTAACGAAATACATGGCGGGCCAAATTGTTGCATTTTTGGCTACATTATTTACTGAAAAAAAATATTAGTATGTATTTTCTGAAACACTAATTTATTGTGAAATATTACAAAATAACTATTGAAATAAGTAAGAAATTGCAATTAAATTAAACTTTCAAGTTAGCTGCGAAATTTCTAACAATACGAAAACTTCACTTGATTTTTGTTTGATGGTCGCGGGCCGGATTTCAACGCTTTGCGGGCCGGAGATGACCCGCGGACCCTAGTTTCCCCGTCCCTGTTCTAACCTAACCTACCGGGTCTCTTTTGCGCCGCAGGACTTTCTAAAAACTAGTTTATCCTAAAATCTGGTTTGGCCGGTAACGTATCACTCATTGCAATTGTATTTACCCACCAAAATAATATGTGTAAATAATACGCCATGACAGTCTTCAGATTTTTCGCATTATATAGAAACTATATGGAACCCTTGTAGTATATAAGCAGCATGTACTCTTATATATTAACTACATTGTCATGTAGTTTTGTCTATCGATCTGTCGATCCAGTAACTTTTCTAAACGAGTGCGTTGCGATTAAAGTAGAGCCCTCAGAATAAGGAATACAAATAGAAGCCTGACTAAAATAAGAACTGGGCATTAGCCATTGTACTCATCTAACGTAAATTACACCTGTGTACGAGTGAATGAAACAGCGGACCGCACTTACTTTATATTTTTTCCTGGTTTGTCACTAGATTGAACCAAACAAATGTCAGATGGATGTAATTTGGATGTATTTGAAATATTATAATACCATCAAATTAAATATGTCTCATCATTGTATCGTTGTGTTGTAATATCGTTCGTTGCGTGCATCACATCTTAATTTGGTGGCATCGAAATGTCTATTGCATTTTGCGAAAGTTTACAGCTTCACCGAGAGAAATTAAATATTTTGGTGCTCTTCCTCTCAAAATTCGTGAAAGTGTGATTTATTATTGTTTGTGTTGATTGTTTTTTTAACATTGTGATAAAATGTCTTGTGCGATTGAAGGCTGTAAATCGCATACAGGAAGAAAAGAAAACACCAATGAAGCAATATCATTTCATCGGTGAGTTCTGATAGTTTTTATGTTAATAACTTGCAGGATCATACCTAAAACTCAGTAACAATAATAGTAGTTCTTGTAAATCATACTCGTGTTCAATTCTACACCGATATTTGCCTCTTTTATATAGATTTTCTGCCGACTATGAGAGGTTATGTTTTTTCGTATAGTGATGTACTAAAGTCCGTGTGGCAAACTATCGAACATTGGTTCCCGCGGCAGCCGTGCATAAAGGATAATAGATTAATGAGAGGTTTTCTTTTTGAGTATTAAAAAAAAAACATAGTTTCCAAGAACTCTGTAGATGGTATTGAACTGACGACGTTGCTAGGTGCCAAAGCCAAAACGATTGAAAAAAAAAACATTGCGTCACGTCACATATGCTCGTTGGTTGATGACATGTGTGCTGAGCATATTATGTGCGAACGCTCTGTTATGGTCCGTCCAGGTTTAAAATGTACCATGGCTTGTACTCATTGCGCTTTACGACTTTCATCTTTAGGAAAAAGATGTATGCCTCCATTTTAATACAAATCCACAAGGCACAGACTCTCTTCTTTTTCTCTTGGGACATTTTCTTTCTGGCTTAGAAAACTCATAAAAAGACTGCTAAATATTTTTTTCTTTTTCCTTGTTGTTATTATTTATTTATTTTCAAAATGTCATTGTGATGTGATATGACAATGACATTAATTACTTTTTAATGTACGTTTCGTTTTACGATCTCAAAATTACATCCAAGTGCAATAATCAAAAAATTATGTGACGTTCCGTTCCTTGCAGTAACTTACCAAGTTCAGCGCCATCTATACAGCGACTAGGGAAGAGTAAAAAAAAAGAAAAGAAAATCCCTCATTGCAGCGCGAGTTAAAAGAAAAATAATGCCGAATAAATATCGCTATATTTTTTTGTTACAGTTAAAAGGGAAGAATTAAAAAGTGAATGGCTTAGACGAATAATTTGACCAAATTGGGCAATTAAAAAAACAGTCATATTTGTTCGAAACACTTTACGTCGGATTCTTTTGGACCAAACGAAAATTTAAAATGGAGACTTTTAAAAGCAGATGCCTTACCAACGTTATATTTACCAGATACAGACACATTGGTAACCTTTAAATAATTATGTATAATTGCATTATCAATCTTGTTTGTAGGTACGTGCTTGTACTATACTATAGTATATTAACTCGATAATTTTTCAATTTTAGGCAACAGAACCAGTAGCTATGGATGTCTGTGGTTTAGAAAAGTGCATACTTCTGTGTTCGCAAATCGCTCTGAAAGGCCTGTTCGTTCACGTTACTGCCGTGATCGACTTCACGAAGAAATTCCGCAGATCAAGACATTTTTGTACTTAGTGGTTGACAATAAAAGTACTTTGACAGGGTAGTTCTATCGTGAAATGAATTTTGGGAATGCTTATTGACTTGAACTGCGCATAATTTGATTTCTTATTACAGGTTATTAGGTATTTTAATCGTTCATTATTTGTTATTAGTTATTATTCAAGATAAGTTGATGTTTATTCGATAGAAATAAAAAAAAATTAAATTACCTCTGTAGTAATTGCGCTGTCATCGCTCATCATTGACATAATATTATTATTACGAATCCTGTAAGTCTATGATTATTATGATTTCTATTGTTGCGATTAATTCCTTCCTCCTTGATTGAACAAAGACGCGACATCAACGAACATCCATTTGATTGAGTTAAGAGGCGACTTAAAAAGTATCCACTTAAATAGTTTACGGTTGTATCTCTGATACAAGCTACAGCATTTTTTGTACTAGAAACAAGTACAATTTTGGACTTAACTTATGTACCTACCTGCCTACGATATAGTAATTTGTACTTAATAAAAAATATTATGCTAAACGAAAGATATCCTTTTATTAATTCCTTATTTACACAATATAACATGTGTCCCACTGGGGTAGACAGAGACCACTTTGCTATTAATTCTCTTGGCCTCCTTCCAAAGCAAGAGGATGTCACCAGAAAGGTCGGTGCCTCCTGCATTCTCTTTTTTTTCACACTTTGATACGATATGATGTGTTGTAAGGAGATTGGTCGCGGTTCATTTCGATTTGGTTTATTTATCGTAGTCAAAAATCGACATTGTTACATCACTAGCAAAGCAACGAACTAGTGACAACCTACCTAATTAAGAAAAAACTAATACATATCCATCTCTCTCTAACGCACTAAAATGTCGGTAAGAAAATCAAGGATAGGTGTCTTTCTCCGCGTATTATTTTAGCCAGGTTTCTATTTGTATTCCTTATTCTGAGGTAGAGCCACTGAGTGATGGCACTTATGACAGCTGCATTTAGTGATGAGGTACATTTCAAATTTCGGTTAAAGATAAAAATCAAGTGTGAGTTTACTCAACATTAGACACGTCATTCAACATTCAACATAATGATACAAAAGGAAAATGTACCAAAACCAGTGGCGTAGCTATCGGAGGGCTATGCGGTGTAGTGCCCCGGGGCTCCCAAGAGATGTTTAAATATATAAATCGAAAAAAGTATTTTACTATCATTTATTTTCGTTTAGTTTAACTTCGTCATTGTTTTGTTTTTAATTAAATATTATTGCGTAATTTGGCGACCTCAAACACGACCTATAAAAAATGAGAAACTTAAAAAAAAATCTTTGTTTTAATCTCACTAAAAACACTAAATTTACTCAAGTGACAGCTCTAAACTGTGCCTTGAAAATACCAAAACACGTAAGTTGAGTAAATTAGTGCTGTCAAACATAAATTTAGTAGATTTTAAGTTTGACGTTTACAAAATGGTGACTTGAAAATGGCTCTTCGTTTTAATACAACTTTGTGTAAATTTAGATACGTCAAACTAAAACTAAAACCTTCAAAATCGGCTTTATTGAGCGAGCTCGAAAATGTTAGTTCCGCCATTTCACAGAAAATTTAGTGTTGCATTGCATACAATGCCACATCCCTTCAGGTGGACAAAATTGGAACTAAAGGCGTAAATGACGCTGTTTTTCTTAATACACAATAAGCTTAAACCACAGATGGCGTTGCTTACTGAAAAAAAAAACTGTTAAAATGGCGCCAACTGACAGAAATAATGTAATTTTACTGTTTTATTAATAAGTTTAATTGCTTAAATATAATTTTCTTGAAATTTAGCATGAAAAAGTAAAATTCAATTATGATTTCTATCAGTAGGCGCCATCTTAGCCTTTTTTTACGCTATCCTTCGGTTTTAAATGCGTTGACGAAAAAGCTGTCAGGGCAAGTATTGTATTGTATGACTAGATCGATGGATGTGAAATAGGTGTGTCAGGATCATAGCAGATGGAAATCTGTGGTCTCTGCCTACCCCTCTAGGAGACAGGCGTGGGTATATGTATGTATTGTATTGCAAAATCCAGTGATTTGTTGTTGTTTGTGTAGAAATGGTTGTCTTGAAGCGAGGATGACTTGCATAAGTTAGGTTATTTGTAAAAATTTACTGCGTACACCGCTTTGTTTATGTTATGTTATGTGCCTTATATACCACTTAAGTTATTTTATTAATGTTTAAATACAATTAAGTTATGTTTCTTAAAGAAAATAAACGTTTCTTTTATCAAACCTTTTTGCGTAGTTTTTTTTAAATTTTATATTAAGGCGAGACTAATATTTAGTCTAAGAGTTCAAGCATATCTTTACGATTTTATTGGATGCAGAGAAATGCAAGTAATCGTATATCGAACAAAGATTTCAAAAAGTAAAGATAGGCCCTTACCGTAGTATGACAGCACCAAAATGTTTTCACCTTTAAATGGGTGACGCTCACACGTTTGGAATCAGTGCTCATCTGAACACAGTGATATTACGAGAAAAGGGGTCTCAATATAGCGTCGTGTGCATTGTTAAAGTGCACTAACATTTCAATAAATACGAATAAAGCCAAAAGTGTGGCATTTCACATTCAAAAACAAAACAATTAAATCAACAAAACATGAAAAACAACGTCTTTTGTGCGTCCTTGGTTCTTGGTTTCCTTAGTCTGAACTTTACTCCAGTGGAGCTCAGACCTGAGTTCAAGGGTGGATCCAGGATTTGATTTGGGGGGGAGGGGGGGGGGGGGCATCTGACAAAGTTAAAAAAAATTGTTTATAAGCATTGACCTATACCCCAAGCCACAAATCGAGAGTATCGTTTGACGTTTACTGTGATACCAGATGACGACGAAAAATAAATAGAGATGTCCTAAAGGTATTAATTAAATTCATTAACTTAGTAAACGAATGAATTATTTTTGTTTCATAAAATAATTAATTAACTTAGCGAATGAATCGATTGACATATTATTGGTTTTTGTTGTTTCTACATTTAATAACAATATGATAAATAAAACAATCGAGCTTTTAAGTGTCTAAATTTATTAATCTGAAAAATCTGTGTCACTGTCAGTACTGGTTTCATCATTAACATTGATTATAAAACTATCCACAACGCCATCAATTAGGTGGTCGAGACGGCACATTTTGTCCTCTTCTTTAATAACATGAATCACGTAGTCACTCCATTTTTGGGGTGTTACTTTTTTTATCCCTTTTTCTAACAGGCCTTTTACTTCCGCCATTTTAAAAGTTTTGTTATTCATGGCAACGTGACCTTTTACCTGCGCCCATACCAGCTCAATGGAATTGAGTTCGCAATGGTACGGAGGCAGGCGTAAGATTGTGACTCCGTGCTCCGCTGCCATCTCGTCCACAACATACTTGTTTACACATTGGTCTTTATTCTGCCGTATGATATCCATTAGAGTGGCTTTTGGAGGTAAAGGTAGGAGGTAAGTAGGTTGCGTTTATGCTGGTAATGTATGATGATGATGTCTACTGTAGTGTAGATGTCCGTCTATTTTGTATTATTTTAAAAATAGGTTTAAAATATGGAATTCCATGACAGCGAACCTTACTCATTAAGTAGGAGTGAAACAAATATAAACTTGACACTTCGTTTTCTGAAACCTACTAGCGCCTTCTTGTTCATTTTGATGAAACTCAACTGACAGCTGTCAAGGAAAACGGCTCATTGACGCTCTCTCAATGTTTGATTTTTTTCTAAAAACAAATATCAAACCCTTTCATTTGATATCCATATTGAGGAAGTAGTCAAAAAATATTTAATCCGCCATTTTGTAGGGCCGGCCATCTTGGATTTACAATGAAAACGAATGTTTTAAATTATATTGTCATCAGAACTAAAGGTGCGTACCAAAATTTCAACAGGAAGGGGGTCAAATTTCAATTACTAGATTTGACCCAAATAAATAAACACACAGGGCAAGCTAAATAAAATCTTTTAATAAAACCATTCCAAGGAGGACGTATGCTAAGCATGTTGATAAATCACAAATATTATATTAGTCAACATATTATATTTCTGGAATCACGTCGCTATCAGTAAAATTTTTATGAATGAATTTAGTCATTCTTCTATCTATACTATTGAACGA
Organism: Ypsolopha sequella; assembly: GCA_934047225.1. Lineage (NCBI taxonomy): Eukaryota > Metazoa > Arthropoda > Insecta > Lepidoptera > Ypsolophidae > Ypsolopha > Ypsolopha sequella. Next base: position 6,079,037 of record OW204010.1, on the reverse strand, counting down.
CTTGAACGAATTAATTAATCGAACCCATCACTTCATGCAAACACTAGTGAAATAAATCTGGCCACATTATTCAGGGAAATGACAGTAGTGTCTGTCAAACGATACTCTCGATTTGTGGCTTGGGGTATAGGTCAATGTTTAGAGGCTCCTTATGTTAAAAGTCAGTCGCTTAGCGCAAAGTGCATAACTTAATTTTGTTTTTCTTGTTTAGAGGCTAAAAATTTAAATACCTTTTGGTATGTGGCAGTTGACGCCAATGGTTCAGTATAAGTGAGATTTATGAGGTATGAGTTTGAAATTGAATGCACAATTAGTCATGATCTTTTCCAAACGAAGTTAAAACGGCATTTTAAGTAAGTTTTGAAAAGATCTTGACTAAGTGTGTATACAATTTCAAACTCTTACTTTATAAAACTCACTAATACTGAACTATTGGCGTCAATTGCCACAGACCAAAACGCTTTTCATTTTTTTCATTTCTTAACAAGAAAACAAAGTTAAGTCATGCTCTTTCCGCTAAGCGACTGACGTTTAACCTTGTTTTGGAAAATAATATACCTAAGCTATGTAAAATTGTACCAGAATCGATACAAATCAAGTCAAATGTATGGAATTCCTGGATAGATCGGGGTGGGTGGTCATGGCGCCCATACCCCCCCTTGTATCCGTCAATGCCTGAGTTCCCTCCTGTAAATAACCACAGACATTTATTAAGAAACCAAGAAGGTTGATAGCTTAGAATTATTCAGTCTCCATCACTGACATGTAGTAATACAAGTATGCTGGACATGTTCAATTCAATTCAATTCAAAATCCTTTATTGCACACAAGAATAAAACGTATTACAAGTATCAGTAAATTTAAGCAAAAGGTGAGCTTATCCCTGAAAGAGATTTCTACCAGCAAAACCTTAGTGATTTCGATTACGTCGTGCCATACAAAATGACAGTTCTTTTTTGTGCCGATTCAAAGCGTACCGGGAACAAAATTTGACACTTGTTTTAATAGATAACGTCATTACCTCATCTTAGTCATTAGTTCCGAGTACGCTCACGTCACTCACTGCAACGATCAGCGCCAAAATGTCGACAGTCAAATTGCCTATTATGTGATAGTCAAGCCAGTCCAGTGTACTTGTATTATTAGAGGTCAGTGGTTCCCATCCTTCCCGGGACAAAACTCGGCGACTGCCAGCAAAACGTCACAGCAAAATTTCAGTAAAATCCACCAAAAAATGTCCCGCAAAAAATCACCTCGCGTTTCAATCTCTCCCAGCAGCTTGGACACGAGCGGTTCTTTACATCAAATAGAACCTTCAGCGAGCGAATCGGTTGCCTCACAAAGAATGCCGTTACCCCAGGATCCTCTGGCTCAGAAGACCTGCTTCGATCTGCGAGAAGACCTTGGAAGACCGTGTGAAAGGAGACTAGAAACGCACTTTGTAACAGACGAGACTACCACCACGTCTAATGAATCTTTGGGCTTGGCTACTGATATTTCTAGGTGAGACGAGGGTACCTATTGACCTGGGTTTTTCTCACCTGGGTGAGGTACTTCTGTTTTTGATTTTTATAAATAAAAGAACTTATGTACGAGATTTTTTATGGCACGAGAAATTTCTCGTCATCGAGAACTTTACTAATTTCGTACGAGAATCAAATTGTACCCATCTGGCAACCCTACTGAAAAGCCGAAAACTGAAATAAGTAGTTCTCGTCTTTATATCGTCGTGCCGATGATCGTAGAATTGAGCATATCATGATCTGGCTGCAGGGCATATCATGATCTGGCTGAAGGACATATCATGATCTGGCTGCAGGGCATATCATGATCTGGCTGAAGGGCATATCATGATCTGGCTGCAGGGCATATAATTATCTGGCTGAAGGGCATATCATGATCTGGCTGCGGGGCATATAATGATCTGGCTGAAGGACATATCATGATCTGGCTGCAGGGCATATCATGATCTGGCTGAAGGGCATAACATGATCTGGCTGCAGGGCATATAATTATCTGGCTGAAGGGCATATCATGATCTGGCTGCAGGGCATATAATGATCTGGCTGCAGGTCATATCATATTTCTGTTAAACCTAGTGGGTCCGCCTCGCTTTTCTCCGCTTTGCTCGGCTCCCCAAATTGATTTACATCTAAACCTAACACTGTTGGTGGGGCTGGCGTGAGATCGACGAAAATGGCGTGGAGAAGAGGCCTATGCGTGGATGTGGGCTGAATGATGATGATAAAACCTAACCGGTACTCCACGTCACAGATTTTTGATAAACGATTTTCGATTTCTTAGTTTACTATCTGCCTTGGACGAATCGATCTGCCCACGACATATTCAAACAATTTCGCAATTTCTGGTTTATTCTGGTTCGCATTTACATTATAGCGCGCAAAAAATCTACTGTGCGTCTGGTGATCGCACACGTAGATAACTCCAATGATAGTAGCTTAATTTTTAAAAGATTTTTTTTATTTTTTTTTTCAGAGAATATAGGTACGCCATTTTAGGACATAGTTTTCATTATTTTGGTATATTAAATTAACCATTACTTTTTTATAATTTTTTAAAAATTTGTCCGATGACCTTGTCACTTGAGAATTTTAGACATTATACTGATTGTGATGTGTGATTGCTTATAAAAAAAGTGGTCCTGGGGCTCTACCGCGTAATTCTCATTTGTATCAACTTCAAGCAAATGCATGCGAAATTCAACGCGTGCAAAAGAGATGGCATGTTAGGCGGGCGTCGTCACACGCACGACAAATTTCAATCTCAAGTTGATGTTGATGAAAATGAGAATTACGCGGTAGACCCACAGCTCTGTCTGTCTACTCATCTGTCATCTAGCTGTTAAATTAGTCTGAAGCAAATTATTATAAATGTATCCCGATAGCAAAGGACACATTTCTGAACAGCCATTACTCAAGTGACGTCACACAAGGGCAAATGGAAGTTGCAGCCATTTCGTAAAAATATTCATCATCATGAGGTTTTTTAAACCACAAGTTCTAAAATACGGCTTATTAAACCAAAATCTCGAAATGGTTTTTGAATTAACATTAACCTCTAAGCTTAGCGTCAGCTTAGCTGTACAAAAATTTCATGATCATATCAGTGTGTGTTGGTGTCGCACCTTCTTATACAAGAGTCTAACGATCTGCTGACATACAAGCGATATCGCGATGTAGAGGACCCGTGACGCCATCTGTTGTGCACTTAACGCAGTTTTTTTTTCATGAGATTGATATTAAGTTGTAAATAGAATATTTACATGATTAAATTAAAAGGATAGAATAACTTTCATAAAAGAGATGAGGTTAATTAAGATAATTAGACTGATGACGGCCCCATACCGTGGGCCAAAATAAATCTAGTGGAATTTTGTTTTTGTTGTATTAATATTAATTAAAACTAAATAAATGAATTGAATGAAAATTAAAAAAAAAAATTAATTTAATCTATGCCAATTGAATTTTTGCACGATAAGATGCGCATGTGACCCCAGAGTTATAGTAAAAGTTGTACGTATGGATCATTATGGACCTTGTTTCCGGCTTGCGGCTTTTCAGCAACTAGGAATCCAGCCATAAGCAGACTTGACCGCGGGAATTCTTTGGCCCAAGCTCTGCCGCCATTAAAGAGCATTAAAATTCTTTAAAAGGTTTCGAGAAGATTTCGAAGAGCTCAAGTGCAAGATGAAGATATTCGACGAGTCTCTAAAACTGTGCCATTGCATCGCTCACGACTTTGAAGCCAAAATCACAATCATGGAAAAGCGATTGCTGCACTTGGAGAGACGACAAAAAGTTTTCAATGTGAGTAATAGTAGTTTATGCTACAAGGGCCAAAAGGAATAAATTACGAGGACGATTTAAAACACGAGCGTAGCGAGTGTTTTAAACGTAACCGAGTAATTTATTGCTTTTACGCCCGTGTATCATACTACGTTTTTCAATGCATAGTGTGAGGAAATGAAAACAAATATAATCTTGTGAACTTTAAATTATGATTGGCTCAAAAGGATTGTATCTAGAGCCGTTAAACGGTGTAAAAAAAGTATAACATCTATGGTACACAGGAAAAGCTGCAGGTTAGCCAACCATTGCAAACAAATTAAAAATAATAATAATAATAAAGCCCTAGGGCAAAATAATCGACTTTCTGTTCGGTTTTGATGCATAAAAAGTGGGCCTTTACGAGCACATGCATTGAAATAGTAGTTTATACTCGCTACGCTCGTGTTTTAAATCGTCCTCGTAATTTATTGCTTTTACGCCCGTGTATCATACTACGTTTTTTAATGCATAGTGTGAGGAAATGAAAACAAATATAATCTTGTGAACTTTAAATTATGATTGGCTCAAAAGGATTGTATCCAGAGCCGTTAAACAGTGGAAAAAAAAAGTATAACATCTATGGTACACAGGAAAAGCTGCAGGTTAGCCAACCGTTGCAAACAAATTAAAAATAATAATAATAATAAAGCCCTAGGGCAAAATAATCGACTTTCTGTTCGGTTTTGATGCATAAAAAGTGGGCCTTTACGAGCACTTGCATTGAAAAATAATAAAAACATACGAAATAGGAACGAGTTGGTAACGTAGCAGAGATCCTACTTTAGTTTCCATTTTTTTGGAACTCTCAAAGTTTTGCAGCAATAAAACTAGAGAAGTTTGACCTTTGCCTCTTTATTTAAAAAGTTTTAAATGTTACCAAAAATAATGTTGCCAGTGTTAAAAGTAATCACTGGTTTCCGGGAATTTATGTCTGATTTAAAATTCAAATTGTGTGAGTTTCAGACGCGTTCTTTGTAATAACAACATTGTTTACAGACTTAGACACGTGTCCAATTGTCTATTATCTCAATCTAGAGACTGCATGTTATCTGTTTAAAGTTTACATTCATGATTGACTTGCCTATTATTATCATAAAGAGATAAAACGCAAGTTTACATTATTTTACTTTACTGCTAGGTACATATTTAATCATTTTAAGGGCTCTGTCAAAAAGACAACGCTGCGTTCAGTAAGTTATAAGTAGGTATATGCCTTACTTTTTAAATTATTTCGGAAATTTTTTTTTACAAAAATCTTCGATTTCGTCGTAATTTTAAATCTTATAATTAAATTTTAAGAAGAATTTATACTAACAATGAAGCACAGCATTAAAGCCGATTTTGAAGGCTTTAATTTTAGATTTAGTGCTGTCAAAACTAAATTTTCTCCATTGCAAAATAGTTCATAAGTGTTAAAAACATAAGCTAAATTACTTTATAAAAATTTAAGTTTTGACAGCTCTAAAACTAAAATTAAAGCCTTCAGAATCGGCTTTAGTAGTGTATTTATAAAAAAAAAAATTTAGAACCCAAATCTGGATGTAGTTTTTTTTTTTTAGCCAAAATAAGGATTTTGAAGGCAAATCTGCGTATTTTCGCCACAAGGTGATATAGCCAAATTCATACGGGAGACTTTACAAATGATCTATTACAAGATTCAATTACCCTTTCTGTGAAATTTGCAAAATAAAAGATTGGCTTAATTCCTATTTCCAAATTGACTCGTGGTTGTTCTTAGTTCTTACAACAGGCACAGGAGCAAAAACATCATTTTTCGTATTTTACACAAACGGTCCTGACCATTTACCGTGTCTTAAGGGCCTTACTATTGCCAAATGGGTACTTTCTAAAGCTTACTCCTCGTTTATGGCCAAACCAAAAATAATGAAAAAATATATTATGGATAATCAACTCTTAGACAACATATGCAACATTTTTCTTTTTCACACCACCAAAACTTCTACATGAATTATTTTTTTTACTGAATGGTGTTTTTTGACCTAAAATTCCCTACTGCTGCTGAGTGGCTTGGCCGATTGAATTCATCTATGCTTTGATAGATAGATAAACTTTATAGCTATAAACATAACATAAGATTATTCAATCGAGTAATCACGTCCAAGTGAAAAGTATAATTTTCTCCTATTTCACCCTTTCAAGGACGCAGCGAGCGTCGTAACAGCCACTATGCGTTGCGCGCTGATATGAACGTTATTTCAATGTCGTTTCCGTTGATATTTGTAGTGACAAATATCGAGCTGCTAATTTGGCGATGGTAATCGCCTTAAGAGGCTCCACAATGCTAAACATCAGTTTTGTTTCGGATTCAGTTCCGTCAATGTAGATGGTAAAATTTTGAAAAAAACATGGCGTGTGTTTTGACTCAGGATAATTATTAATTACACTTTATAAATAAACATACTTTCAATCTTCTTTTCATAACAATACTTTCAAAAAAGCATGAACGAAAAAAGCGATTCAGTTACCATATTTCAGAACCGATTGAATTGAAACCGACACACGCAGATACTTACTAAAAAAAACATCTTTATTACATAAAGAATTTATAGTTATTGTCCTAATGTAGCCCCAATTTCAAAATAACTGAAGTTTTGCGTACGCAGCCTCTGATTAGAGCAGGACAGATAGTTAAAAAACAAAAGCGTTAGAGCCGGGGCTCTATCGCGTAATTCTCATTTGTATCAACTTCAAGCAAATGCATGCGAAATTCAACGCGTGCAAAAGAGATGGCATGTTAGGCGGGCGTCGTCGCACGCACGTCAAATTTCAATCTCAAGTTGATGTTGATGAAAATAAGAATTACGCGGTATACCCACAGGACTGGATTTTAGCATTGTGCAGCCCCTTAAATATGAATTTGGCTATATAATGCAATGTCACCTTATGTTTTGGTCAAGTAGGGTAGAAAATTGATATTTTTTACATGAAACAGTTTTTTTTCGCGTTATCATGTGTGTCTCCATAGGTTGTTCTTAAAGACAAATAATTATCAGCAATTTTTGGCTTTTGCAAAATCCTGCTAGTGTTCACTAACAGCAGGTAGGTAGACTCGTTCGTATCTGTCTCTGAGTTTACTGTGCAATATAATTTTATCATTTGTGGGATTTTATATCACTTGCTACAAGTCAATACACTTTTATCGTTCAAATTCATTTGAATTAATAATACTATTAGTACTTTATGAGTAGTGCTAACAACGTTGATAAACGATTATGTTTGACTCGTATACCTGCATTGTGTATAATTATCTAGGTACCTACAAATGTTGCACCTGCATCTAACATCATGGTGGTTACATACCATCTCACATGTACAGTGGAGACCACATCAAGCTATACACTTGCAGTACAACATTAGCCCCTATAGAAAAGAATATAAGATAGGTACAAAGTCCAATGTGTCTTACTTGATGCGGTCTCCACTGTACCTATCATCTCACAGTGCAGCGTAAGCTTTGTGATAATAATGCAATATAATCATGAGGGCTGCCATATTTTGCTAGGGTTTCATCGGGACGCTCAGGTGATATGCGAAAAAAATACGGGTGTTTCTTTTCTGTGTGTTTCATGAAATAAACGGAAAATTTTATTACATTTCTGGTATATGCATTTTAACTATATAATCTAGGGTTTTGAAATTGGAAAACATGTTTGGATAAATTTTCCCCGATAGAAATAATTGTTGAAATGAGGTCTTCAAACACACTTTTTCTCCTCGTTTGACGAATAAGAACCATGTACAGAACTCAAACATATTTTATTAGGTGTGTTTCAACAATATCTAGAGATTCTATATTTGAAATTTTGCTACCTATTTTAGTTTTTTTAATAAAAATATAAAACCAACTTTTTTCCCTTTTGCCCTGAATCCGCCCCTCTCGCACTGCGCGATTTTTCGCTTGGAGTGACAGTGACAAAAATAAAATTCGCATAGCCTCTTAATACGCAATTTTAAGAGACAAATATTTATTCACTTATTTAGATATACTGGGTGTTAAGATGAAGTTGCGGAAGCCGGAAACTGGCGATAGTACTTGTAGATACATACGAACAACTTTTCATTAAAAGAAAATGAGAAATCGGGAAAAAAAATCAGTTGTTTCATACATTTTGATTGGGTAGCTATGTAACTTTTCTATGGAACAGCATTTTTATTCGCGATTCGAAATCATCTCCATAGTAAAATTCTACGAGTATTATACTTTTCTGAGTACTTATTTTTTTTCAGTCATATAGTATTCCTCAAAAATAAAAATAAGACTATGCAAGTCATATATAGTTATTACACCTATTATAGTTCATCTGACACTGTCGACTATATCGACTCCACATTGTCGGGACTTCGGGACAGAGGACTCAATAACATTGACAGTCCAGATAATAATATATCGGGACGGATGGCAACCCTAATGGCATCACATGCATCAAGTATGTTTAGAGGGTTTTTACCACATTTTATACAAAACAAACGAAAAATGTTGTATCAAGTTTGCTATACGCAATCACAATCAGCTAGCTTTCAACCTGTAGAATTATGTATTTTTTTTCCGCCAATTTTGTTTTTGGCTATCGGCCAGTTGCAGAAAGGGTTTAAAATGAATGCTGTCACTTTCTTTGTCAAGAACAATGTAAGGGATGCCATCAACTTTAAAGGTTAATTAAACTTAAAAACCCTTTCTGCAACTGGCTGTATATCTCCTAAAGTAGTTGTCAGAATCTAATGCATTTTTTTTTCTAAAACTAGATTACATTTTCTAGATATAGGTAAGTAAAAAAAAAGAAAGTGATTTTTTTATGGTACGGGAGAAAGTATATGGAAAGAAAGTTTTGGTTATATATATTAATATATATCTATATGTCTATTAAAATATTATAATGTTTTAAAAAAATATACAGAAAAATATATTTTTTAAATATAACTCTAGCCATACATTTAAAAAAATAAAGAAGGGGGCGTAAAATTTAGGTCAAAAACAACTCTACCCACAATTTTCTTTTATTATTGTATTATTATGTAGGTACACTTTTCAGTCACGGGCCCATAGGGACCCGGTCATTTGAAAGGCATTCATGGGGCCGAAGCCAACATTGAAGAGGTCTTTGGTACCATTTAATCTAGATGTGAGATGGCTGCATCCATGGGGGCCTCTCCCTCAATGTATCATTGTGATACACTAACGGACAGTCCCCCACAGTTGCCAAACTATTGCCAGGAAGGAAGCGACTTGGAGTGGGCTATGAGGATGGGATGCTAAATGGGCCGGATAACAGGGCTATGGAGTGAGATAACGGACATCTGCCTCGAAAATCTCTCACAAATTTAAATATGGCAGATGGTGACTTGCTGCTTAATAACTATCCACCAGGATAGCCGTTGTGGGCCCCCTATCTAGCCACCATGGGGCGGCCAAGGGGCAACACTATGTAAGCAGCTAAGGTTGTCGAGAGGTGAGTCTGCGGGGCGCAAGATCCTTCTAACAGTCAAGTGCCCCCGGCGTTATGACATTTTACACTTCCAACCTGGAGCATAGGTTCCGCTCTTGCATCTCCACTCTGGCCGGCTGGTTAAGGCAAGCGCAGAGGTAGGGGGTGTGTTGCTGTGTGTATGTGTGTGTGTAGCGCATGTGTGATAGTGTCCCCTGGAGGTAGGGTCCGTGGTGTCGCCACTCACCATCGGCTCGCCACAAGCCGCCCTGCGGTGACTGATTGCACTGGACGTACTGGACATACCAGAGGGCGATGAGGTCGTCACATCCCTACGCCTGTATTATTATTATTATTATTTTTATTGTTGTTGTCTTTCTAGCTTTCCAACGACACCCATATTGTATATAATATAATATAAACACTACTCATACTGAACGATTGCCATGACCTTAGCTGACCTGTGCCGATCGGCACAGTCATAAGCTTACGAGTTAAAAAAAGGGCCCGGTAATTATTCGGTCGTGTAGAGTTCAAGAAACTTTGTGTTTGAGCTTGAGTCACATTTGTCCTTTGTAATTAGACAAAAAATACTAACAATATATAATTTGAAATTTAAACAGAATAATTATCAGTAATAAAAATAAAGCAGCATTAAAATGAAACGAACGTTACAATGATATTAATTTAACAAGGATTAATTTTTGTCTTTGTCAGTCCACTGACTCATGTCATGCACCAAAACATGGCAACACTAGTAAGACTAATTTTAGTTCTGTGCTAATTTTTACTCGGGCAGGATTTTTAAGTTGCTGAAAACAGCCTGGATACTTAGTTTGTAATTTATCCAGCATGTAAGCGGTTTTGATTCGTCAGTTTTGGCTTAACAGACACAACAATGTATGTAACATTTATTCGTGTTCCTTATATGTAGGTTACGTGACCATCAAGCTGAAAGGCCGTATCTACAAAGGACCATCAAAGTAGATAGGTACGCTACGACCCTTCAGTTTGAAGCCCTCGGTCAATGTAGATTCGATCTTTATCTTATAAACCAGAATGATGATTCATCCGACCGAGTTCGGTCACGGCGACTGTTGCTGCTGTGGAGAGCGTCGGTCATGCGAAAATGCGAATAAATTGTTATATTTATAAGTATCGCAAAATCAACAACCTGTACAAGTACTCCAGGTGGATACTGGGGCATTGGAGTTTTCGTTTTTACCTGTTTTTGACCGAATATTTAAAAATACCGTATATTAAAAACCTGCACCTGCGTTCTAAGAACAGGATTTTTTTATGATACTTATCTTCTTCTCAGTTCATCAAAAAATAACTATAAGCAGAGATAATGTATATAACCATTGACGTAAAAATGTAGGTATAACCAAATAACCCATTGACGTTCTTTACGTAATTTTTTTTTTTCAGTCTCCGAGCAACTATTCTGCAATCATTGAGAAGAACAGAATTTTGTCTCTCATCACAATGAAATATAGTAAGGTAAGTAACAAATCAGCTAACTCAGTTATTCAATTTACTAAAAGTTGCTTATTTATCTTATTATACAACCATTAAAGCTGATAATCGAATAATTATTAATATTCTGAACCAAAATCATAAGCTTGCTTAGATCGAGAACTTGAGGAAAAAATTGCTATATTGCAACTTTGAGATAATAAAGCCGATTCTGAAGGTTTTAATTTTAGTTTTAGTGCTGTCAAAACTAAATTTTCTTCGGTGCAAAATAGTCCTTAAGGGTTAGGATTAGAAGCAAAATTTCTTTGGAAAATTTTAAGCTTTGACAGCACTAAAACTAAAATTAAAGCCTTCAGAATTGGTTTTAATAAAGCCGTTTCTGAAAGTTTTAATTTTAGTTTTAGTGCTGTCAAAACTAAATTTTCTTTCTTGCGAAACAGTTCTTAAGTGTTAAGGACAGAAGCTAAATTACTTTGGCAAAATTTTAGTTTTGACAGCACTATATTTAACATTTAAGCCTTCAGAATCGGCTTTATTGTAGCTGATTCTGAAGGCTTTAATTTTAGTTTTAGTGCTGTCAAAACTAAAATTATTCCAAAGTAATTAAGATTCTGTTCCTAGCATTTCAAGAATATTTTACAATAAACAAAATTTAGCTTTGACAGCACTAAAACTAAAATTAAAGCCTTCAGAATCGGCTTTATTATCATCCTCCCGCTGACATATGTAGGTAAAATTTTCCCTTTGGGCTGCTGTACTTTAATGTTTGTTAATCTTGTTTTAGATAAAGATAAGATAAATATAAAGATAAATATAAAGATAAATTTATTGATTTTCAGTAAGAGTTATTACATATAATGGTACATTGCAGTAGGTAAAAACCTATATTCAATACAAATACTATCTTATTTTATAGAAGTAGCTCGGGGAACTCTGTTCCCTACACCAAGTGCTAAGAGTACCTGTACGGTAGGGTTATAGTGATTCTCTTCAGTTTATAGCAAAATTTAGCTTTGACAGCACTAAAACTAAAATTAAAGCCTTCAGAAACCGCTTTATTATCATCCTCCCGCTGACCTATGTAGGTAAAATTTTCCCTTTAGGCTCCTGTACTTTTAATCTTGTTTTAGATAGCTATACTGCATAACGTAATAAACACATTCCCTACGCCGTGTTACACAAGCAGTCTTTATGCGTATCAAATTGTTTATCTATATTTGAAATAGCTTTTGAGCGAATGATATGATTTCACGTCACGCTCTGTTTAGTTACCCGTCCCGTCCGTCGCAAAATCTGTCGTCGCAAACAACAACATGATTCTAAATCATTGGGTCTTGTCTAGCCAAACATGTTTTGCCAATTTTACTATGAGTACAATAGGTACCTACCTACCTACCAACAAATTACGTATATAAAATACGAACTTTACCACAATAATTTAGAAACAGAAAAACTGTTTTATATTATCAAGATCGTTTAGTTGTGTTACATAGTAAAGGTATTCTTTATTACATGCAACAAATGGATTGTTGATGGAGTAAAATCCGAAATCGGTTGGGAGTTAACATAAATAAAGTGAAACTATAATGTACAAGTGTTTTTAATTCAAGATACAATATATATTTTCACGTGTTTTAGATTAATTAACGATTTTAGGTAGAAATAAACAAGTAAAATTATATAATACAATAACATCATAGGCGTAGCTAGGTGGTTTTAGTTTCGGGGGAGGGGGTTCAAGAAAACAAAACGATAAAAATTGCACGACATAAAATTGAAAATTGTTTGCAAACGCAAAACGCTTCTAGCAGCTGCTAGCAGAAGTGTCACTTCATCACGTGACCCAGACAACGTCAAAGCAGGGTTAAGGTTAACATAAGCAATTTATTAAATATTTAATCGTTTAATTTAATTATAAAAACTGTTAAGCCAGCCATAATAAAGAACTAACGATAATTATTAAACTAATAAGTTACTCTTTCGTTAATTACAGTAAGGTTCCATTCGTAACTAGTTAATAATTCTCAGTAACAATAAAATTAAAATTTCCATTATTTAAATCAAGCATTTGGAAATCATAATCGTTATGTATTAAAGATATAACTCGATTAGTAACGAGGTTTGTGACAAAGGTTGAAAAAAAATAAAATTAATCATAACGATTATTTGCTTTTTCACTTTAAAAACAGCCAGTGTGAAATGCTTACATTTTAAATAATAATATATAAAAAGAAACACAATAACTCACAAGGCTGTTAATTGAAAAAGGCATATTTACCTACAACAACCTGCAACAATAATAAAGCCGATTCTGAAGGCTTTAATTGTAGTTTTAGTACTGTCAAAACTAAATTTTCTTCGATACAAAATAGCCCTTAAGAGTTAGGATTAGAAGATAAATTTCTTTGGAAAATTTTAAGTTTTGACAGCACTAAAACTAAAATTAAAGCCTTCAGAATTGGCTTTACTATTTTAGTAATTCTCAATGAAAAAAATTAAATAACTAAATAAAAAATAACCCGTACTAGAAATAACTAGAAATAACTAGAATAAAAAATAACTAGAAAATCAGTTTCATTATTTTTTATCACTTTGCAGGTACTAAGTAACTACACAGTAAGTAAATAATAAATTCATGTCGCTCTTAGTCATAAACTCATCATCTCTCTAAAGACACTTCTTTTTTTTGTACGGTAATGTTTCAAGTTTAACAAGTTTAATCGGCAGTTACATCCTTATGCAGGTCCAAGGCAAAACTTACTTCTTGTAATGATAGAATTAATGCACTTCACTTTTTTCCGTGAGTGCGCCTTCGTGCATTTTCGTTACCATTCGTGCGAAATCGCGACAGTTGTCTCACTCACACTAGTGAGATCACCAGTCCTGTCATCCTATCGTATTTCTGCTAAATTCACCCTTCGTTTTCCGACTTTCCGTACGTCAGTTTATATTTTTAGCTAGTGACTTAAAGACGTGCCGTACGAGTTTTTACACTTGTGTTTATTTAATTGAATTAAAACGTTACTTTAATAATTTTCTGAGTGAAAAAGGAACTTGTTTCGCGATGGCAAAGGTATTGATTATTGTAAAGCAGTTGTAACATTCTGTATGCCGCTTCAGTGTGCAAACATATTTTTTGTTGGAACATCATACCACCCGGTGACGTATGGTAGTTCGAGATAACCATGAACATGGAATTAAGTTAATGATGATTGCAAACTGCAGTTGTGTGTGAAACAGTATTATGTTCCGCGTAATTTTATTCCTTTCATAAGATAAAAAACAACATTTTATAAAAGGGGAAAATTAAAATTTATATTGGCAAAATACCATAACAGTATTAATATTTAAACATTTATTTACATAATTTAGGAGTAAGCTTGTGACTTTAGAATAAATCAAACACTTAAAATATGTGGGTACTTTTTAAATTCAATCAAATATTTGTATAGGTCAGAGTTAAAATAAGTTCATTATGAAGTAAACTATCACTAACTTTAAATGTTTTATTTTTATTCTACATTTTTAGAACTAGAAGTTGTGGGTTAAAATTTATAAATAACTATAATGCTTGAATATGAATGTCTAGTCAGGTAATACAATCTGTTATAATTATAAACCAACAAACTTTTGGAGGAGGTACTTCATTCTTCGCATCTTGTATATGGGGGGCATGTCCTGAATTTATATTTATATTAATATTAATGAAAATTTGATTTCTGATAAGAGATTATTACATTTTTTAATCGTTCATTATTTACTATTAGTCATGATAGGTTAATGATTATTAAATCAAAATAACAAAAAAAAAATAAGTAGCCTCTTAAGTGAATAAGCTACCATCACTGTATGATATTGACCGCCATTGATTCCTTCCTCTGTGTTTGAGTAAAGAGACAACATAAGAATCCTCTTCAATAATTTACGGTTGTATCTCTAACACAACCTGCTGCTTTTTTTAAACCTGTAAGCTTTATATTTTACTTTTTTACTGACCTAAAAATAGCTGCTAAGAGGAGCTTCAGATATTTTAAATATTATAATTTTCTGCACTGGAGTAAGTAGCTCTGTTTTTCACATTAAATTTAAGTTAAAGTAACCTAACATTACTTTGTTATATTGGAGTAACTCCGTTACTTGGGCACGGGATTGGACTTTTCCGATATAGTTACCTAGTTAAAGTTTATTTTTACAACTTTAAAAAGAGAGTAAGTCATAACATTTATTAACTCATTAAATAAAGTTTTACCGAAAAGAAACGAAAGAAAATCTCGATTTTCCGAATTAGCTTGTTCCGGCGAAGATACGCCACTACTACGATGATGGCACCACTGCCGCTTCGACGTTTTCTCTGCAAATCCTATTCTTTAAAATTATCATTAAAGAGTTTGTCTAGCGAACCTTACCAGTAAAGTTACCCGAAACAGGTATGGAAAAAAATATTCTTTCATAACTTTAGAATCAAGAACAAAAAGAGGATTTGTGTAACTGCAAGGCTAAAGGATTTTTCACAAGTGTTATGCATATCAATTAAATTAGTATGAGGTATAGGCCCTAAGGTAAAGCCCTTCGTAATAAAAAGTAAGTTTTCTTCCCCGTTTAGATGGTGTGGTACTTTGATGTCACGAGAAATATAATTTTCTTTTTCTGGCAACACTGTCATGTCCAAATCGATACCGAAGGCAGGGTTGGATTTCGTAGTATAATTATACCATTTGTACCATATTTTCATGACATGTAGTATGTAGTATTGTAATGGAACTATACTACGTAAAAATACCATAATTTTATCTTCAGGCTGACTGACTTGTTTTATTGGTTGAGACGTTTTGCTTTTTAACATTTACCCTACAATATAGGGAATTTTTGTGCGTTATGAATATTTTTAGTAAATTTCTTAATAATGTCACTAACAAATAGGCTCTTTTATTATATTATTAATATTTTTAGTAAATTTTTTTAAAATTTCACTTTCAAATAGGCTATTTTATTTGAATTCAAAACAAAATCGACGAAAAACGAAACGTAGTATAATTTTAACCAAGTAGTATATTTTTAATGCCCATAGACAATAATTTTCCGAGGGTCTGAATCCAACCCTGACCGAAGGGTAAACAAAAAAAAACTGTCAAACAAAATCTGGTTACAGGTGCGGCACGGGAAATTTTCCTCGATTTTTATTATTTTTAAATGTCTTTTTCAATTAAAAACCTGTTAAGTCAAGTAAAAGAGTGTTACAAATTTTTCGTCAGTATGAACCAAAGCTCTATTTGGGTAAGTCAAAGCGTATTGATGATGAAATTTTCTTCAAGAAAATCCTTCATAATTTCCAATCGTTTTTATCACTAAAAGAGACTAAAACGTTACCGATACATACAGTCAATTGACTTTGTTGTTAAGTAGCAACGATTCCTTTTCTTTTATCTTGAAACTTTTATGTTATACAATAGGTACGCATTAAAGTTTTCCAGTTTTTGGCCAAATTTTCCGACTTATCTGTCATCGATCATTTAGCACCTCATTTTACAGTTTCATTTCAGGTTAGTTGTTGAACTTTTGGTATTTCTGGCTACTTGGTAACATGCACTAATAAATAACAAAAAAATAATAAAACTGTACTTACTTAAAATATTTACATAAGAAATGAAAAAAAAAATTTTTTTTTTTGTGTATATTACCCCGACAATGTCAAATAGACGAAACTAGTTGCAATTATTGGTTGGGGTGTAGAAAAAGGGGGCACTATGGGAAAAAAGACTTAGAAAATGTCGCGCCCCCTTATTGACACTCCGACCCAATTATTAAGTAAATAAAATAGTAGAACTCGTACAAGACTTTTATTTGTGTTATTAGGGTTTGAAAAAAAAAACTGTCAGTCATGGGGACTGCCGACAGAAGTGAAAACTTTACCGTCAAAATAGCATGGCAGTGGCAGAACCCATAAGTTTTCCCCTGATAAAAATTTTAGTGTTTTAGGACGAATTAAATAAAATGAGAGGGTATGCATGCTCTTTAAAACAAAATACTTTGAAAAATAAGGGACATTTATTTTATTTATTACACTTAATGTAAACATTCACACAAAAATAGGACATTGAAATATTATAGAGTGTACAAAGGCGGCACTTATTTGTAATAGCAATATCTTCCATCCTTTGGGTGAAAACAAGATTAGAGAAAATATAGAGGGGAGTGTGTAAAAAAAATACCAGAGTAAACTACGTATAGACTAATTGATGGGGGATTCCTAACGATATAAGGGACATCCTAACCTATGTACTTAGTAAAAAACATTTTTTCTAAAACGTAGGTAAGAATTTCTAACAGATTTTGCAGTTTTATCACATGTCCACTTGTCTTATCCGAGCAAGTCGGAGTCGAAGTAAACAACTGTGCTCTCTTTGTACAATATCAGTACAATAAACAGTATTTAATGAATATATACATACATGCAGTACATAATAAAAAAAAAACATACATTTATTATCAAGGGCCCGAAATATATCTCACATTAACTTTCATGTTATTTTTTAAAATCTACATTTAAGGACAAATTAGTTAATTAATAATGTTTATTTAGATTTATTATCAAAATATTTTTTTTGTCATTAGTTTTGTGCATTGTAACAACCCAGGGCCGCATTCATAAGTATATTTATATTTAAACAAAAAACATATAATATATACTATATAATACAGTTAAATGATACCCAACATTAGACCCTCAATGTTTGACCGGCTTTAAATTAAAAAATAATAATATTTTCAGACAAACTAACTCAAACTAGTATGTGGACAAGCTACCTATCTAATAGCAATTTTCAAGGTGATAGGTTTTGGTCACTCCAAGAAAAGTGTTTTTGACAGACAGATGTATTTACTTTATTTTCCCTGATTTAACTCCGAAAAAACAGATCAAAAGCATATAAAAATTATACAAAATTACAGGATGATCAGTTAACTTATCTTAAAAACTTGTTACAATCATAAAATAATTAGATTAATAATGAAGAAAGAACATAAAAACAGACAGAGGGCTTAATGTTCCCATTTCAAAAACATAACAAACAAATACTTGATTCAATACATATACTGACGACTATCTCCCAGAACGGTAGACAGAGACACAGTTTTCCATCTTTTACGATCCTGAAACACCTCTTTTTTCACCAATCTAGTCATACAAGCGCTTCTATTCTATAGTCTAAGTGTGAAAACATCTCCGTATCGTTGCGTTTGAAACTAAACTTAGGTTGCCATACGTAGCTGTTAGTTCCGCTACTGTCCGCTTGCAGCGGTTTCCCAGATTCCATACGATTTTGTTGTAGTTTGAAACGCAACTATACAGAGATGTTTTCATGCTTAGGCTACTGCATGTTTTTGCCTATGCAATTCTTCAGAATGTTGTGAATTTAATCTACCTACATTCTTCTAGGACGGTCTGGTCGAGCTTTACCTTCCACCATAAGTTTCTTTTGTCACTCTTCTATCATACATCCTCAATCAGAAACATTTGTTTTCCTATTCTAGTCTTTATATTTTTTCAGGCTGCAAAGATCTCATACACTCCTCCTTATAATCCTCCAGCCCCCCTATTCTGTATCTTTAGTTGCCAACTGTACTAGGTGCCTATCACCAAAAACATAGATAAAAACTGAAATTTCAAAATTGCCTTTAGTGGGTATTGAACTATTAACAATCTGTGTCGTCACTTGAAGTGCGAACATATCCTTAGGAAATCGGAATTCGAGGGTATATCTATGTTTTTGATGATAGGCACCCAGTACAGAAGGCAACTTGAGATACATAATAGGCCCGCTGGTGTACTGTGTACAGTTTTTACTAAAGGTTTAACCAGCCCCTCTATTATTTATCTTTGGTGTCCAACTGGACTGGGTGCCCTATCATAAAAAACAACTTCCAAAATTGCCTTTAGTGGGTATACTATTTAAGAGGAGGCCTTCCTTTTTCAATAGTTTTTGAACGATTATACTGAATCTACCACAGACGCAATCAATATGAAACTTATATACAAGGTGACTTTTTGATCATCGTCCAAATTCATACTGGAGGTTTGATAAGTGATCAGTATCTTGGATCAGTAACAATTTTTGTGAAATTCGTGAAATTAAATTTCGGCTTCCCATAGAAATTCAGTTCCAGTCCCGAGTGAATCACTATGGGGAGTCGAAATTTAATTTTACGAATTTCACCAAAATTGTTATTGATCCATGATACTGATCACTTACCAAGCCACCAGTATGAATTTGGACGATGATCAAAAAGTCACCTGTATATGTTTTTTCAAACCTTTATCTTTACGTTGTACGTAGCATTACCTAATTGGAAAACTTTCGCTCGATAGATTTTATTTGTGAAAATAGTCTCTTTTTGAGTGTTTTTATGGTTTTGTGTTTAATCCATTTGATTTTTATGTGTTATGTTTTACTATCAATACGAAAATCTTGTTTATTAACCAATCTAAGTTCAAAAATGACTTGAATGCAATATTGTAATTTTAGTCGATTTTAATCTTGAAATTAGACTCGTTCTGAATCGTTTTGGCGCACGCGATTTTCAACTTTATGAAAGTTAGTCTACGGGTTGTAATTGGAAAGCCGCTGTGCGTCTAAGGAAGGCTTCGTCTGTCGTCACTTCAAGTGCAAACATATCCTGAGACAATCGGAATTCGATAGTACCTATATATCTATGTTTTTGATGATAGGCACCCAGTACAGTTAGCAACATAATAGGCCCTCAGGGCACATGAATGATAGCCATTCCCAATTACTATAAATAAAATCTGTGTAACTGCTTCCATCATTTTGTAGTGTTTCAGGCTTTTTTTCCTAGTATTTTTCACTCTACCATTCAATAAGCGTGGAAAACCCCAAAAAAATTTCTTATCAATTCTTATCAACTTCCCAAGGCCGTTTGTTGGCTTCATAATAAAAAACGTGTAGCATGGATTATTTTTTATCAGATATTTGCATTCCACTGCGTTTTGTGAAGGATTTTGTAATCAAACTTGAAATTATAAGTTTGACTAGCTTTTGTCCGCGACTGCGCGCTACTTATTATTTACCTTACTACCTATGTATTGTGTACGTTGCCATCGCGAAGTTTCCATTTGGTTTCTGTAAAGGAGAATTTCAAAATATTTTAAATTTAAAATTTTTGAAGTTCTAATTTACAGAAACCAATGGAAACTTGGCAATGGCAACATACACAATGCATAGGTAATAAGGTTTTGTTGAATAACTATTGATATAATTTTGAATTTAAGTGTTCTGCTATGCGAGCACGTACGCGTCGATTAGATAAATTTGACAGATAGAATCGATAAATTCTAAACGATAACCCTTATTGCAACGAAATAAGAGTTACATTTTTATTTATCGAATCGATGTCGAGTCGATACCAAGTTCATGCTAATACCCCTGTTTCGAATAATTAGAAAAAACCGGCCAAGTGCCAGTCGGACTCGCGCACGAAGGGTTCCGTACCATTATCTATAAAAACCGCAAAAAAATCACGTTTGTTGTATGGGAGCCTTCTTAAATATTAATTTTATTCTGTTTTTTAGTATTTGTTGTTATAGCGGCAACAGAAATACATCATCTGTGAAAATTTCAACTGTCTAACTATCACGGTTCATGAGATACAGCCTGGTAACAGACGGACAGACAGACGGACAGCGGAGTCAACACTTGAAATTTAGCAAAGAAAAAGTAGCGATTAATTTAGCCGAATTATTAAAAAATAAAAAGTTAAATACACTACAACAGCTTTTAATTTTTTTTATATAAATATACTGATAGATAGGATAATACAATATATATTAAAATATTATTTTAATTAAGACTCAACTGATGCCGGGTCCAGGGGCTCTACCGCGTAATTCTCATTTGTATCAACTTCAAGCAAATGCATGCGAAATTCAACGCGTGCAAAAGAGACGGCATGTTAGGCGGGCGTCGTCGCACGCACGTCAAATTTCAATCTCAAGTTGATGTTGATGAAAATGAGAATTACGCGGTAGACCCACAGATCGGACCCGAAATATATCTTGAGATTACTTTATATTTGTATTATCCAATCTATCAGTATAATATTTACATATATAAAAAAAAAACGTTAATAAGAAAAATCATTTTTTTCCTTAAAAGTCCAAAATGGGTATCAAATTGTAGCACATTGTAATCTTTGAAAAACCTCGAAAATTTGTATGTTTATCTCCGAAACTAGGGGACCGAAAAATATCAAGAAAATAGGTGATTACGTAATAATTACAGGAAAAATATAGGGTGAAGGTGATATATCGTCCGTGCAAAGGTCCCCGTTACTCCAGGCGAAAAAACCCGCAGTGCGAGAGGGACGGAATCGGGGAAAATTGTCAAAAAGTCGGTTTTAAATTAACACAAAATTATCTGAAATAGCTACGAAAATTTCCATACCCAGTAATTTAGGTATTATTAAAACCCATCTAAATAAATATTTTTGAAGTCTGTGTAGTCCAATTTGTCAGAATATCAAAAAAAGTGTAAATTTAGACCTCATTTCAATAATTATTTCTATCGAGTGAAATTCCTCCAATCGCGTTTCTGATAGACCAAAATCTAGAAAAAGGTCACAAAATTGTTGTACTAATTTATTTTACTTGGAACTTCTTTAAAAGAGCAGGGATCTAAAAAGGCCGACTTCGGTGAATCATAAAATGATTTGAAAGTAGGATAGATTCAGAGTTTTTTGCAAAAGAGACGGCATTAGAACAGAACCATAATGTGATTCGTGCAAAACGGCCTTTTTAGAGGACCAGATAAATAACTCAAAAAGTGTAAATTTTCACGATATAACCCTTTAAAAAATTCGCGAAAACAAAAGGAAAAAGTACAATCAATAATTTTTTTAGTCATTATCAGTTTCGTGATTATGAAATGAAATATATTTATTTATGTAATGTAGGTATAACATACACTTATTACTGGTCAGTTTTAATGTAATATAAGTAATTAAATAATATATGTGTATAGGTAATAGTTTTATGTAATAAATAATAATATGGGGAAATATGCAGGGGAATAATAAAGGTTGGGTTTACTTGAATTTAATAAAAACAATACACTTGAATAAAATAAAAATATAGAAATAAGGAATAAATAATATTATAAATATATGCAATAAATATAATAATATCATGTCAGGTATCTCAAAAGGTGTGAGACAGACAGACAGACAACAAAGTGAACCTATAAGTTTAGTTTTTCATTTTAAGGTACGAAACCCTGACAGAGTGAACCTAGAAAAGTTCCGTTTTTTTTTCATTTCGAGGTACGGAATCCTAAAAACTGAAGATTGTAAATTTGACAAGACAACGACATATAAATGCCACCAATAGGCATGGGTTATCTATCTTATATTGTTATCTGAATTGCTATGGCTTTACAAAGGCTTATACTACAGACTTTTATCTTAATAAACGTTTGACGTCAGAGCCCAGTGACGTCATGTAGGCTTTCGATATCTCCAATAAATATTAATTTTTATGTCAGAGATACAAGCGAATAAACATACACATACATACATACGCGTCGAATTGAGAACCTATTATTTTTGAAGTCAGTTCAAAAACGGTAGAATGATTATTTTGATAATGTTATCAGACCATCTGTTTCATAAACTTGCAATAGTTAAAGCATTAGTCATGTCCGAAGTTCATAAAGTCATTAATGATCATAATGACTGAGCCTATAATAAGGCTTTCTAGGAATTCTTTAACAATCGAAAATGGTTTTTTCCATTCCCAAACTCTGATTTGCTCGTTATCAAAAGAATATGAAAAGACTTACATTTTTTATGAAGAAATAATGTACATTATATCCAGCATTCATCACGCTTGCATAATGCCTTCCATATGCTGGGTGAGTTACGCACACATATGCATTGCAAACGCATGCGTGTCGCACACAGACGCGCGAAACCGTGTTATGCGTCACGGGGTCAGCATTTATATATTTTTATATCGAAGTTTTTCCGCAAATACGTTTAGAATGTTAAATATTAGGTCCTTACATATGAAATTGGCGTTTTGTATGGAGAATTTGAAGGAAACTCAATTTTCAGTACTAACAATTTTGCATTTTTTTAGAAAGGCAAATCCAAATTTTATAGTTTCTTTTGTGTATGAATGGGACAACATTAAGCTAACAGCAACATTAATCTAATTTTTGAAAAGTGTCAGCTGTAATAGTAGATTACACAAGGGAAAACATAAGAATTCCCTTCGAGGCACAAATATATAAGATATTAGGCATACATTTATTATATGTATTGCATTTATTTATAATAGTATTTATTCCTTATTCCTTTATATTTTATTCAAGTTGATTTTTTATTAAATTTAAGTAAACCCAACCTTTATTATTTCCAGAACTATTAATGTATTTCCCCGATATTCCCCATATTATAATTTATTACATAAAACTATTACCTATACCTATAGACATGTATTATTTAATTATATTACATTAAAACCGACCTGTAATATGTGTATCTGATATACCTACATTACATGATAAATATATTTCTATTTCTACAGAAGCTGCAGATGTGTGGTACGGAGGAAGAGATGCGTGAAGTGGCTGCCAGGATATGCAGGAACTACCTACACGGTGCCTGGAAGACAGTGGAGCCCCAGCAGCTGGACTTTAGGAGAATCAGGTGAGATATTGATGCCAGTAGAGGAGACCAGCATCACCCCATATATGTGAGTGTCATACAGGGCGATTAAGGAGATTTAAGGGGCTGCACAATGCTTAAATTCAGTCCTGCTCTAACGCTTTTGTGTGTTAAGGCGATATGTAAAAAAAATACGGGTGTCTCTTTTCTATGTATTTCATGAAATACACGGAAAATTATAATCAGTTTCTGGTATATGCATTTTGACTATATTATCTAGGGATTTGATTTTGGAAAACATGTTTGGATAAACTTTCCTCGATAGAAATAATTGTTGAAATGAGGTCTTCTTACACACTTTTTCTCCTCGTTTAACGAGTAGCAGCCATGTACAGAACTAAAACATATTTTATTAGATGGGTTTCAACAATATCTAGATTATTGATTTTGGAAATTTTGCTAGCTAGTTTAGTTTTTTTAATAAAAATATAAAACCAATTTTTTTCCCTTTTGGTCTGAATCCGCCCCTCTCGCACTGCGCGATTTTTCGCTTGGAGTGACAGTGACAAAAATTAAATTCGCATAGCCTCTTAAGCATCTAAAATTCGTCTCCTTTCTACTACGGGCTGTTATATTTAGATGATCAATATAAAGGCCCTAGTACACAATGGGCCATGATCGCCCACTCTCAACCACGCGTTACGATATTATGCAATCGTGGTGACGCTGTTCACATAATGGTCAATCGTCCCCCATTTACTGTATGGCGATCGATGAAAGGTGGACCTCGAGACAGCTGCGGCCGCTGCGATATATTTATATTTTTAGTTTCATATTTCAAATATGATTGATTTGTGCATATATTCTTGGAAATAAATTATTAGAATTAGGTATATAATATTTCGCTGACGCTGTACAGACATATTTTCACAGTCACCGTGTAAGCCTGACTAAATGACGAGGCTCGTCATTCTGTGGCCACGCAAGCGACGGCGCGCCACGATTCCTTTGAATTGTGTTTCGGCGACCATGTATCGCCATTGCTCACAGGGATATGCCATTGAAGGCCAGTAGCTTCATGGGTCATGGCCCGTTGTGTACCGGAGGCTTTAGAAGAAATAATATTTACATTGGCTAAGACGTCACACTGAAGTGATGTAATATTAATAGTATCGTTGGAGACCTAAAATAGAGACTATTAGAAGCTATGACGTCACAATGTTCAGAAATGTTCTCATTGGTACACATAGGGTGTAATTTGAAAGCTATTAAATATTCCCTTCGCTGAATATACAAAATGTAACAGAAAGGTGTAACCATATTTGAAGAGCTTATTCAGTAAATAGTATAGAACAACTTTTACTATAGAGCCAACGCTGAAATCTCAAAAAAAATCTGCCCTTTCATACATTTCAGCCGAGCGGCATTGCATTTTTCTATGGAACAGTTACTTTTTTTTTTCGAGATACAGGGTTTGTTCCATAGTAAAAGTTGTTCTATACCATTGACTGAATAAGCTCTTCAAAATATGGTTACACCTTTCTGTTACACGTTGTATACGTGGCTGAAAACAACCTTGGCGTACAGTGACGAATACCTTAAAGTAGGGCCACTGAGTTCAAATTTCAAATAAAAAAAAACGTTTATTCAGGATAAAAAACATTACAGGAATAGCAATTTCAAATGCACCGCCAAACTGCAAGGCAGTTTATTGGCAGTTGCAGTTGCAGTGCAGTGATGGCACTTATGACAGCTGCATTTAGTGATGAGGTACATTTCAAATTTCGGTTAAAAATAAAAATCAAGTGTGAGTTTACTCAACATTAGACACGTCATTCAACATTCAACATAATGATACAAAAGGAAAATGTGCCAAAACCAGTGGCGTAGCTATCGGAGGGCTATGCGGTGTAGTGCCCCGGGGCCCCCAAGAGATGTTTAAATATCTAAATCGAAAAAAGTATTTTACTATCATTTATTTTCGTTTAGTTTAACTTCGTCATTATTTTGTTTTTAATTAAATATTATTGCGTAACTTGGCGACCTCAAACACGACCTATAAAAACTTTTTTAAAAAAAATTCTTTGTTTCTATACGAATTCTATTGCACAATAAAGCAACATTCAAATCGAAAAATAAAAACCGAAACAAGTAGTACATCACTATCAACAATGAAGTATTACATTTTTTAATTCACACTTGCTTATAAATAATTACGATACTTTGTAGGCATTTAAACGTCATAGGCGCCATCACTCAGTGGCTCTACTGTAAGTACATATGTCTGCATCTGCACCTCGGCCATACCCACGACACTCGAGCTCTGCTCGCCATCAGATTTGCCACTAACTTGCGGGGGACCGCGGGGGACGTTAAATTCACGCGGGGAGGTGAGTGTCGCTTCTTTACGTAGTAATACTTTATATTCTTTGATAAACTATCTATTAGTCCGTAAATAAGCGAAACTCACCTCCCCCGCCAGTTTATCTCGTCCGTGCAAAGGTCCCCGTTACTCCAGGCGGAAAGACCCGCAGTGCGAGAGGGACGGAATCGGGGAAAATGGACAAAAAGTCGGTTTTAAATTAATACAAAATTAACTAATATAGCTATGAAAACTTTCATATCCAGTAATTTAGGTATTGTTAAAACTCATCTAAATAAATATTTTTCAAGTCTGTATGCTATCCTAATTTGTCAGAATATCAAAAAAAGTGTACATTTAGACCTCATTTTAATAATTATTTGTATCGAGTGAAATTCCTCCAATCGCGTTTCCGATAGACCAAAATCTAGAAAAAGGTCCCAAAATTATTATACTAATTTATTCAACTTGGGACTTCTTTTGAACAGCAGATAAATAACTTCAAAAAGTGTCGATTTAGACGATATACCCCCTTAAACCAATGGTCTAAGCTCTAAGTCGTCCACAAATCGGGTACAGTGGAGACCGCATCAAGTAAGACACATTGGACTTTGTACCTATCTTATATTCTTCTCTGTAGGGGCTAATGTTGTACTGCAAGTGTATAGCTTGATGTGGTCTCCACTGTACACGATCGTGTGCATGCAGACCATGCAGTACTCAGTAAGGGTCAGTATCGCTTGTTCGCTGCGCGTGTGTGTGTGCACAAGCGTGTATGGACAAGATAGTTACGCGCGTGTGAGTTGTAGGTAATTCCCATAGCTTATTATAGATTTTTTTTTTTAGAGAATATACGCCATTTTAGGACATAGTTTTCATTATTTTGGCATATAAACTAACCATTATTTTTTATGATTTTTTAAAGAATTGTCCGATATGACGTCACTTGAGAATTTTAGACATTAAACTGATTGTGATGTGTATTTGCTTATAAAAAAAGTCGTCTGTCTCTGTCTGTCTACTCATCTGTCATTTAGCTGTCAAATTAGTCTGAAGCAAATTATTATAAATTTATCTTGATAGCAAAGGACACGTTTCTAAACAGCCATTTCTCAAGTGACGTCACACGAATGCAAATGGAAGCTGCAGCTTTTTCGTAAAAATATCCATCATCATTAAGTTTTATAGACCACAAGTTCTAAAATACGGCTTATTAAACCTAAATCTCGAAACGGTTTTCTGATTAACACACCTTAACATAATTTAATCTATGCCAATTAAATTGGCGCGACTATACGGATTGTCGCGGGTGTGACCTTGGTGAAATTGCCCAATCGAAGATAACTTATTGCGCAGGAATCTTCGTCAATCTTCGGCAAAGGTCGTATCCGTATTCGTACTTCCGCGTTCTTTTAAATCCGACGGATTGTTCACTTCCGGTCGCCTTTGGAGAGCCAAAATGACACTCATAATTACTTCCGGATCCGATTTTTTTGCGCATATTCTAAAATGACTTCTACTCTTTAAGGCGATATGTAAAAAAATAGAGGTGCTTCTCTTTTGTGTATTTCATGAAATACACGGAAAATTTTAATATATTTCTGGTATATGCATTTTGACTATATAATCTAGGGTTTTGAAATTGGAAAACATGTTTGGATAAATTTTCCTCGATAGAAATAATTGTTGAAATGAGGTCTTCAAACACACTTTTTCTCCTCGTTTGACGAATAGCAGAACTCAAACATATTTTATTAGGTGTGTTTCAACAATATCTAGAGATTTGATATTTGAAATTTTGCTAGCTATTTTAGTTTTTTATAAAACTTAACATTTTTCGCTTTCGCCCTGAATCCGCCCCTCTCGCACTGACCGTTTTTTCGCTTGGAGTGACAGTGACAAAAATAAAATTCGCATAGCTTCTTAAGAGGGTATATCGTCAAAATCGACACTTTTTGAAGTTATTTATCTGCTGTTCAAAAGTAGTCCCAAGTTAAATAAATTAGTATAACAATTTTGGGACCTTTTATTTTATTTTTTCAAATTTGCTTTTTAATATCTACAATTTGATACCCATATTGTATTTTTAAGATAATATTTTTTATTTTTCTCACTTTTGTTTTGGAAATGTTTTGAACAATTTCAAATGTTTCATAGGCAAAAATGCAATTTTTGTGCCAAATGTCATGTCTTTATCTTTAAAGGTGCTAAAGTTATGAGGCTGTGACATACGGACGGACGAATGGACAACGGAGTCTCACCATAAAGGTTCCTTTTGTACCTTTTACGTACTACGGAACCCTAAAAAAACGTTTCATACACAATCACATACATCCCACTAATATTATAAATGCGAAAGTTTGGATGGATGGATGGATGTTGGTTACTCCTTCACGCCGAAACTACTTAAACGATTAGGCTGAAACTTTGCACAAATGAAGTTCTAGACCTGGAATAGGACATACGCTACTTTTTATCCATAAATCAGTTCCCATTGGAAGGCAGTGGGGTGTCAAGTTCCTATAGAAAAGTGATGTACTGTTAGATAGATAGATACATATAATCTTTATTTACTCAGCACTATCAACAAATTAATTCAAACACATTTTAGATACAAAACAAAATGAAGTGCTGGGTAAAAAGGCCCTGACTCAGCATGTGTTGCAGCCAGTAGACTACGACGCTGTTATTATGCCAGAACCATTGTTTTGTCACGCATACTTCCGACATTTGACTCCTTCACGCCGTTGAATATTAGTGAGGATGGGATAGTGGCATTAGGGGGATAGGATGGGATGGGATTCGATACGACTATACAAAAACTCAATCAACGCGGGCGAAGCCGCGGGCAAAAGCTAGTATTTCATATTTGTCATAATCATACTGCATAGGGTAATAAAGAAAGTTGCTAGGGTAAGCCATACTCTTAAGGTGGCTCCGTCGGAATAATTAGCAACTCGATTCATGGTGGTTGAAATTTCGAACAAAACCATATTAAAATAAAGTCCTTATCAGCTCGCACTGCAACATGGCTGTTACGTCAGTCGCTGCGGCTGACAAGTGCGAAAATAGTGTGTTTTTAATTAATTTGATCGAAAATAAAATTAATTTCCAAGAACTGAGAAAACCAAATCATTTTATATTATTTTGTCTAGAAGTTTACAAATTTTCATACTGTTTCGATAAAAGTTGCAGCAGTTATGTTGTTACAAGTGAACAAAAAATCGAGAAATAAGGGTAAACTTAGAATTTTCTTGCTTCACTTCTGTATGTTATAATGAAATTCAGGAAAAAATATCAGATTACTATGTATTTTTCTTCTATTGAAATATGCTATAGTTAACGTATAAAATGGTTACAAAGTAACTTAGTTCAAGGTCGTTGGCGTTGGTAGAAGCCTTAAAAGCGAGTGTTTATGCCCGAAGTGCGGTGATAAAGCTAACTTCGTATCACGTTCCGGTATCAGTCCGCACTCGGAAACAACCTATGACACCCCCCGTGTTTATATGCCGTGATGATATTTATATTTGTGTCAATATTATCTTTATCGTAACTGCGTTTAAATTCACATAAAATATGTACGATAAGACATGATTAATTTGTCATTAGGCACGCATTACTAGACATAACCAGTTTTAGTACATCGCACCGATTATTGTTGTGTTGGTAGATATACCGATAAGTAATATCAGGGTTTGCGTATTATTTTGTAACATGTTGTTATTTTAATGAATTGTCTAAATTTCTACTTTTGTCAATTCTATATCTTTAAAGACCACAATAGCGTACGTACACGAGCGTAGCGAGTGTTTTAAACGTAACCGAGTAATTTATTGCTCTTACGCCCGTGTATCATACTACGTTTTTCAATGCATAGTGTGAGGAAATAAAACAAATATAATCTTGTGAACTTTAAATTATGATTGGCTCAAAATGATTGTATCCAGAGCCGTTAAACAGTGGAAAGAAAAGTATAACATTTATGGTACACAGAAAAGGCTGCAGGTTAGCCAACCATTGTAAATAATTAAAAAAGTAATAATAATAAAGCCCTAGGGCAAAATAGTCGACTTTCTGTTCGGTTTTGATGCATAAAAAGTGGGCCTTTACGAGCACTTGCATTGAAAATATATTTATGTCCCCGCCCCTTATCTCCGAAACTGTTACACTGGAATATATGTCGATTATTATACATCATAACTGGCCAATCACAGGAAAACTATAGCGATTTAAAAATAGTATATTTCGTGACGAGTATAAAATGGCGGATTTTCTTACCCGAGGAATGAAGCTGGCGAACGTCGAAAGCTTTCATTCAGAGGGTAAGAAAACCCAGTTTTACTCGTTGCGAACGATACTTTTTCTACTACCTGATTTATGTATTTAAATATTTAATTTTTCCTTTCAAATTTAATGTATTTTATGACTTAGCAAAGCGTGGCGCGGTGTTTACCTTTTTTTTTTCAGACTTCGGCCGGCGTCTTTTATTTATGGCCAGTATCATTTTACGAAAAAAGAGTGTCAGACGCGATATAATCGATTATGTCGTGAATCGGAACGCAGGGAATTTCGATTGTAAAGACAAACTAAGGACGTCAAAAATAACCTA
Source organism: Ypsolopha sequella (assembly GCA_934047225.1). Classification (NCBI taxonomy): domain Eukaryota; kingdom Metazoa; phylum Arthropoda; class Insecta; order Lepidoptera; family Ypsolophidae; genus Ypsolopha; species Ypsolopha sequella. The sequence continues at coordinate 6,048,617 of OW204010.1, read as the reverse complement.
ATTTAGCATAAATGAAGACAAACTTCAAAAAGAACCTAATTTTGCAATAAATGAAAAATGAAATTTCAATACGATACTTCAAACTGACCTGATAGTCACTCCGCAACGGGGCCCGGAAAGTTCGATTTTCAAAACTAATTTTTCGAGTATTGAATGGAACTTTTTCATAAAGGTTGTAGATTTTTTTTTTTCAAATTGGGATTTAAAAGCAGCATACCTCAATTTATTATTATCGTATCATTATAAAATAGATACGACTTCAAAAATTATGTATCGTTTGTGATACATCTAACTGTGGTAAAACAATTCTGATAATGTGTCCTTCAGTGCCATATTACTTTTCGAATCATTCGATATCGCGATGTAGAGTACGCGCAGCGCCATCTAGTGATGATATTACAGAAAAAGTAGGACTCGCGCACAAAGGGTTCCGTCCCATCACACAATGCGGGTATGACTGAAGACAGACAGTATGGTAAATATTGAAGATAGAAAACTTAACGCAAAAGAACCTTTATTTTATTTTGAAAGTAAAGAAACAATGCAATTAAAGAATTTTGATAAATCATCTGTCCAAATTGAGTATCGAACTGGAAAAATGTTTAAAAAAAAACGGCCAACTGCGAGTCGGACTCGCGCACGAAGGGTTCCGTACCATTATCTATAAAAGCGGCAAAAAAAAACATGTCTGTTGTATGTGAGCCCCCTTGAATATTTATTTTATTCTGTTTTTTAGTATTTGTTATTATAGCGGCAACAGAAATACATCATCTGTGAAAATTTCAACTGTCTAACTATCACGGTTCATGAGATACAGCCTGGTGACAGACGGACAGCGGAGTCTTAGTAATAGGGTCCCGTTGGTTACCCTTTGGGTACGGAACCCTAAAAACACATGAATTTTCAAGATACCGATCGAAAAGGTCAATCATAAGAACCAAATAAATCATATGAAACTTTCGATGACTTTCGATTCTTTTTGTCAAAAATAACAACGAAAAATAAAATGTTAAACTTAAAATTTATTTTTGACCTCATCGCGCCTACCAAATATTATTATTGAAGTTTTTGGACCAAGAGTATAGGAGGAGTAGGCCTTCAAAGAAAGGAGTATCTAGACCGAAGCTATGAGGGTTCGAAAATATCACGAAACGCTTCGAGAAAAGGTACGTAGTGCCTAGGGTTGTCAACCGTACTTTAAAATAAAGTATCTTACGTTATTTTGGGTCTCTGTACTTTATACTTTTGAATACCAATAAAGTACGTGAAAATACTTTTCGTAAAAATCTTTACGTAAAATTAGACATAGACTGAAAATACCAGCCAGCGAAAACACAGCCGTAAAGAAATCCGAGGGAAAATGTATGACTTGCGCGCAGTTGTGCGTTTGTGTTTGTGCAAAGAGCATAAAACAAAAGGATTTCAAGCCTGGCCTTCCTAGTTCCTACCGTCCGCTGCATTGATATTTTTTCAACAATATTTTGAACACCCTTCAATAAAGGATACTTTTTTTTTAAAGGACCGTACTTTTTATTTACCTTCCCTGAAATCAGATATACTTTATTTCTTCTTCAAAAAGTTGGCAACCCTAGTAGTGCCCCGCTTCCTTTGGCTCGTCTTGGCGGGGGCACTATCGTGCCTCCAGATTCACCTGGCCATTTACATCTGTTATTTTATTATGTGTTGTCGTCATATCAAAGATTAAATTTATCTTGATAGCAAAGGAGACATTTCTAAACAGCCATGTCTCAAGTGACGTCACACGAAGGCAAATAGAAGTCGCAACTTGTTCGTAAAAATATTGTCACGCCAGTGAAGTTCGCCATTTTGACGCTTACTAAATGTATGGGAATGTTTAATGTAAAAATTTTGGATACTTCTTGTTTGATTTTCAAAAAGTTATTGATGTCATTTTATTGATTAGGTAACGTACTTTCGATATCAGTTTAATTTTTTTTATATCTTTAATAGTTACGAAATAATCGCCTGGTCACACTTAACGATTACACCCTGTATACAATCGGCTCTTTAATATCTACAATTTGATACCCATATTGTATTTTTAGGATATTTATTTTTAAAATTTTCTCTCTTTTGAATTGGGAATATTTTGAAAATTTTCAAATTTGTTTTACACCGTGTTATATGGGTGTGACATACGGACGGTCGGACAACGGAGTCTCACCATAAGGTTCCTTTTGTACCTTTTAGGTACTACGAAACCCTAATTATGCAAAGGTATAATAATGGGGTCTACGACAAGACACTACACTTAGCCACGAAGCTTATTCCTGATTATACACTCAAATACAGCATCAAGATCCTTTTGGAGCAAATGGCAATCCAGGATCTCATTAACAGGAAAAATAAGCTTGAGCTCATCAGCCTAGAGCTGTCATTTCACATTATTTATCACAAGTTAGAAGTTATTTACCATAATGATAAACAACAAAGGTCCCAAGATGGAGCCTTGACTCACACCCGAGCGAGCATAGTAGGGCATTGATGTAAAACATCCATGTCTAACATACTGCTATTTAGTTTTTGTTAGGGTACCGTACCCGAAGGATGCCAAACGGAAACTTATTTAAGCCTTCGCTGTCTGTCTATCCATCCGTCCGTCCATTCGTCTGTCACAAGGGTCTATCATTTTAGCGACTTGCTTTTTATTTGTCGCCTTGCCTTACCATAATGTTATTAAGATTCCGTATCTGTTTGTGTGGTGGTAATAATAATAATAAAATTCTTTATTGCACAGAATAAAATTATGGTACAAAGGCGAGCTTAATACTAATTAGTATTTTCTACCAACTAACCTTTGGCAATGAGGAAATTGTTGAGGGTAGTGCCATACTAATCATGAATGGCAATCATGAAAATAGTACTCAAATAATTGAAATAACTAGACTACATCCTAATAAACATTTAAAGCAAAGTTATAGTATATAATAAAATACATAAACTACATAAACAGTTTACACAAATATGTATAGTGATGAAAATTCATTAATTGAATAATATAAGAATCAAAAGAAATCAAGTAATATTCTGCAACTTTAGAAATTATTGTCTAATTTTGTTCTTGAAGACCGATATAGGTGGTAGATAGATAGATAGAACATTTATTAAGCACCATAACACATATATTCACAAAAATGAGAAATACAAAATTCACTAAAGTACTTAATAATTAACACGTACAGAAAACAAAAAGAAAAATAATAGAAAAAACAAAAAATGCATTTTACATAAACATAAACCTGTTTTTTAATAACATAACAAAGACATTTGTTTCTTATTACTGTGTTGATGTGTACCTATGTGCCACGGTAGCAAAAAGGGCTACGACTCGACATTTATGTTATGGCCGTATAAGACCACAACGTCGGTTTTCAGTCGTCGCCTGAGAATATTATATTTTGCATAAATATTAAAGTAAAAACAAAATTCAAATAGTTTATTTTGCAAAGTAGGTATATATAATACACGTTTCACAAGACAAATTTTAATCTTATAAAAATATATGTAATAAAATAATAAATGTACATGAACTAGATTAAATGTTTATTTATTTTATATAGCAATATATATACGATTAAAATTATAGGTAAAATATATATTATACAAGGTGAAATCCAATCAACCGCCCGAACCCATACCGGAGACCCGGCCAGGGACCAGGAACAAGGTTCAATGATCACCAACCGAGCCCCCAGCACGAATCCAGGCGGCCGACTAAATCCCATCCTATATACTACATAGTAATAGGTTACATATATAAATACATGCCTACCTCCGCCCATTCGATTAGTCTTGCTAAGAAGAACGGGCAAGAAACGTGGCAAGATCATGTCTTTTTTTTTAACATAAACTTATACTATACATCAAATTACTTATATCTACTTTAACCAAGGGATAAACTTGAAAAAGTACAATTTTTTTTTTATTTGTACGGAATCCTTTGTGCGAGTGTCCAGCTAGCACTTGGCCAAATTATATTTTGCAAATAACACAAAACGGGTTTCGCTCCGTGTTCAACGGAATAGAATAGATGAATATTAAACGTTCGTGTTTAACAATACTGAGGTAACATTGTCGTTTTATTGATCTTTCTTCTGCACGATTTATGATAATGAAACGATTTTGAGCTCCTCTGGTCGCGTCGCGTCATTTAGCCGCATCATTAAGGCGATTACCATCGCCGAATTAGCAGCTCGATGTTTGTCTGTACGAATATCGACGGAAACGACATTGAAATAACGTTCATATCAGCTCGCAATGCATAGTGGCTGTTACGACGCTCGCTGCGTCCTTGATAGGGCGAAATAGGAGAAAATAATACTTTTCACATGGACGTGATTGTTCTATTGAATGATCCTATGTTATGTTTATATTAATCAAGTTTATCTATTTATCAAAGCCTAAATAAATTAAATCGACTGAGCCGCTTAGGAGCAGTAGGGAGATCAAGCCAAAAAAACACCATTCGGTTGAATTTTTTTTTTTAATATAGAAGTTTTGGTGGTACAGAATAGAAAAATGTTGCAAATGTTGTCCTAGAATTGATTATTCATAAAACATTTTTTCAATATTTTTGGTTCGGACATAAACGAGGAGTAGGCTTTAGAAAGTACCCATTTGTCGATATTAAGCGCCTTAACTTTGGTTATACAGGATGATTGGTAATTCGGACAATTCCTTGAAAGGTTCACAGGTAATTTGCAACGATTTTGAATAAAATCAGGTTCTTCGTTTTTTTTTACTCTTTCTGCTCTCGATCTAAAACTGCTGGTTGTAAAAACAACACTCAATTTTTGGCACTTAACTGATACTTTTTGTAGCGGCTGTTAAATATTAATTTATTTTCTACGCTTGAACGCCTGTTAAGGCGATATGTAAAAGTTTTAGCGTCCCTGTTACTCCATATGCGAAAAAACCCTCGGTACGAGAGGGACGGATTCGTGGAATGTAGCAAAAAGTCACTTTTTTATTAATATAAAATGTACTAAAGTTGCTATCAAAATTTCGTTTAACCAGCGGGCCTATTGTGTATCTCTAGTTGCCTTCTGGACTGGGTGTCTATCATCAAAAACATAGATATACTATCGAATTCCGATGTCCTAAGGATATTTTCGCACTTGAAGTGACGACACAGATTGTTAATAGTTCAATACCCACTAAAGGCAATTTTGAAATTTCAGTTTTTAGCTATGTTTTTGATGATAGGCACCTCGTGCAGTTGGCAACTAAAGATACAGAATAGGGGGGCAGGTCCTAGATACCGTCAAAACCCATCTAATAAAATGTAATTGCAGTCCATATGTCATTCTAAATTGTCAAAACAGGAGAATTGGTGTCGAAAAAGACCACATTTCAATGAATATTTGTATTGAGCCGAATTTCTCCAATCGCTTTTCTGTTCAACAGATCCCTAGTAGATAAAAGTAGATATAGATATGCAAGTTCTAAAGTGTCGATTTCTTATCCGTAGCTCCTTAATGCGAAAGGATACGCCAACTGCAATTTGGACCTGTCTTTGAAGGCCTACTCCTCCCACACGGGTGGTCCAAAAACTTTCATAAAAATATATGATAGGCATTATAGAGTCAAAAATAAATTTTAAGTTTCATAAACTGTTTTTCTACTGTAACTTTTGACAAAAAAAATCGAAAGTCATCGAAAGTTTCACATGATTAACACAAGAATTCTCTTACTACTTCCAAACGCTTAAAGCGATTTTAATGATTATTTTACCAAATTATAGGAAATTTTTAGATCTAAAAAATTTAAGTTCAAATTTTTTTTTTTCGTTCAAGGCGTCCATGTGAAAAGTATTATTTTCTCCTATTTTGCGCTAGCCGGAGACGCAGTGGTTGTCGTAACAGCCACTTTTCAAGGCACGCTGAAATGAACATTATTTCAATGTCGTTTCCGTTGATATTTGTACCGACACACATCGAGTTGCTTATTTAGCGTGGTCATACGCCTTAATAAGATGTACGCCTCCGCGTAATGGCTGTAAAAATAAATGCATGCCCAAAATGTGCTCGTTTAGCTTCGACCAAAATAAAATGAATGGACGGGCCTTGTCTTTACAGTTTCCTCACTCATAACGAGTCTAAGCAATTGGATATATACTTCAATACCTAATTTTTATTTTTATGTTTTTTTGCTTTTTGCACTTTGTAAATGCACAAGAATGTATTTTTATGTTTATTTTGCTTTTTGCACTTTGTAAATGCACAAGAATGTATTTTTATGTTTATTTTGCTTTTTGCACTTTGTAAATGCACAAGAATGTATTTTTATGTTTATTTTGCTTTTTGCACTTTGTAAATGCACAAGAAGGTATTTTTTCGTCAGTTATTTGGATGGCATGTAATAATAAGCGTACGTGTCACTCTTCTAACAGACAGAGACAGAGATGAAGTGAGAGCCGGCGCTCACTTTACAGACTTCAAAAATATGTATGCTATGGCCCGTCCATTTATTTTATTTTGGTCGAAGGTCGTTTAGTACCTTTTTAAGTAAAAAATAAAAAATCTGTGTAACTACAGAGACGACCTTCTTACAATTTTGTCATAAATTTAAATAATAATTACTTCAGACAACGTCTATTATTATTGCCGCAGTAAGAATGGTTGCTTTAATATTTTTATTATTCAAGAATACTTAACAAAATACAGTGAACAATAAATGTATGACACATGTTATTTGCACACATTGTTTTTTTACTACGACTTACTGACATGGTTGCAAAAAAACAAGGATAGTACCATTATGTTTATTTGTATGTCAACGACTCACTAAGCGGTGACGAAGTAACTATTATGTTGTTCCTATTGTCTTATATACAAGATGATCGTCCAAACTCATACTTGAGCCTTGGTAAGTGATCAGCATCATGAACCAATAACGATTTTTGTAAAAATTCATAAAATGAAAGTTCGACTCCCCACAGTGATTCACTCAGAACTGGGAGTGAATTACTATGGGAAGTCGAAATTTCATTATACGAATTTCACAAAAATTGTTGTCGATCCCTGATGCTGATCACTTGCCAAACCTCCAGTATGAATTTGGAAGATGATCAAAAAGTCACCTTGTATATAAAAAAAATGCACTCTTCGTATGTCTGTTATTTTGTATCTTGAATGAGGGCCGTTCGATGAGACGCTAAGTTGACAATTTAAGGCGATATGCGAAAAAAATACGGGTATTTCTTTTCTGTGTATTTCATTAAATACACGGAAAATTATAATCAGTTTCTGGTATATACATTTTGACTATATAAACTAGGGTTTTGAAATTGGAAAACATGTTTGGATAAATTTTCCTCGATAGAAATAATTGTTGAAATGAGGTCTTCAAACACACTTTTTCTCCTCGTTTGACGAATAGGAACCATATACAGAACTCAAACGTATTTTATAAGGTGTATTTCAACAATATCTAGAGATTTCATATTTGAAATTTTGATAGCTATTTTAGTTTTTTTATAATAATTATAAAACTAACATTTTTCCCTTTTGCCCTGAATCCGTCCCTCTCGCACCGCGCGGTTTTTAGCTTGGAGTGACAGTGACAAAAATAAAATTCGCATAGCCTCTTAAAAAACGGGTCAAGTGCGCGTCAGACTCGCGTACCTATGGTTCCGTATCGTGGATGATGAATTTAATTTTAGCAATTTTTTTTTCGTGGATTTCTAAACCGCTATATTTCTTCTGTAATCTTTACGTACATACATTACTATGATTTATTAATATCTACAATTTCATTCCCATATTGTATTTATAGGATAATATTTTTTATTTTTCTCACTTTTGTTTTGGAAATATTTTGAACAATTTAAAATTTTTCATATGTTTTTTCACACCGTGATATGTGGCTGTGACATACAGACGGACAACGGAGTCTCGCCATAAAGGTTCCTTTTCTACCTTTTAGGTACTACGGAACCCTAAAATATTAAAATTTAAAATACCATCTGAAAAAAAAGATCATTATTTACTTAGTCCCTAACCCTAGCCTCAAATAATGATTTTTCCAAGTGATAGATTATTTTTTTATATTTTCAAGACAAAAAGTAATATAATATTCACTATTATGATAATCTCTAGAGTCTACTAGACCAGCGTTTCTTAACCTGTGGTCCGCGGACCCCTGGGGGTCCCCGGGCATATGGCGTCGTCCTAATAGAACGCGAATACGCGATCATCGCAAGTTCGCGCGAATTTTAGTCGTACGAATCCACGATCAAACATATTGATGTCGAATAGGTGCCCTAATTGGCATTCGCGCGATGCGGTAGCGCGACAAAAATGTTTGATAATCTATTCGCGCGAACTAAACTCGTACGAATGCGCGATCAAACATATTGTTGTCGAAATAGGTGTCCTAATTGAATTCGCGCGATAACCGCATCGCGTCGTCGTCGGGTAGATTTCATGCATCAGCAGGCGCTCATACTAAAACAGCCCTAAAATCAACTTAGTGTTGCGTTTTGTATGTACACATTCATTGGACACATTCTTCAATGTTTTTTTACTATATTCTATTTATTGATCATTATGAAGAAATATACAAGTATCAAAAAGTTGCTAAGAGTCGCTAAAGCCTTTTTTAGGGTCTAAGTCTTGAAAATAAACCGCTAAGAAACTCAAAAATCAGCTAGATCTAGTGACAAACTCGCTAAAACGGCAACACTGCTGCGGCGCGATGTTCGCGTATTCGCATTCTATTAAGACACTCGGTTTTTGTTATCGAGCGACCAAACGATGGTCGCATCGCTTACTCGCGCGATGATCGCATAGTCGCGCTCTATTAGGACAACGCCTTGTATTGGGGTCCGCAGCCTAGTCTATGGACTTAGACATTTACTGCTTTTCTCAACGACATACCTCTGTGAAAAGGCATTCTCTGCTCTTGTGTATATTAAAAACAAATACAGAAATAGATTAAAAGTGGAATCCGATTTGAGACTACAACTCAGTAGTAATATAAACCCAAATATATTAGTTGCAAAAAAGCAGCACCAACCTTCTCATTAACGTATTTTATATGAAAAATTATATATTTTTTGTAATTTGTAGAACTAAATTAAATGGTCAGAAGTTTACTGCTGCTTTTTTATAAAAGGGGTCCTTAAAATTGTGCTTGATTTCCTAAGGGGTCCGTGGACAAAAAAGGTTAAGAAACGCTGTACTAGACAATGGCAACCCATGCCACATGCCACGGTAAGAAAAAATAGATTATTTCCTCTACATTTTCCCCCCTGAAAAATAAATTAATTGCATTATTAATTGGTTTTTATGTCAACATTCTACACTATAAAAATTTCAGGTCTGTAACTCATTCCTTCTATGAGCTAGATACCCTTAAGGCGATATGTAAAAAAATAGAGGTGCTTCTTTTTTGAAAATTTTAATAAATTTCTGGTATATGTATTTTTATATAATCTAGGGATTTGAAATTGGAAAACATGTTTGCATAAATTTTCCTCGATAGAAATAATTATTGAAATGAGGTCTTCAAACACATTTTTCTCGTTTGACGAATAGGAACCATATACAGAACTCAAAGATATTTTATTAAATGAGTTTTAACAATATCTAGAGATTTGATATTTGAAATTTTGCTAGCTACTTTAGTTTTTTTTTATAAAAATATAAAACCAACTTTTTTCCTTTTTTCCCCTGAATCCGCCCCTCTCGCACTGCGCGATTTTTCGCTTGAAGTGACAGTGACAAAAATGAAATTCGCATAGCCTCTTAATAGGGCTCCGTTTTGCCCTACCGGAACCGGTTTTCGCTCCGTTTGGTACGGAACCCTATAAAGTTTATAATCTTTCCGTAACATTGAGTGGCGCGGAGTATTTGGGTCATCGGAAAACTACAACAGACGTGAAGATAAGAGGACAACCACTCCTTCCTGTCATTTGTTTGTTTTCGATACGCAATCGATTCTGGGATCAACACCTCTCTTTATGTGTGGCAATAGTCCAGTCAATCTATCAATGTTTGTATGGAGAAGGTTGAATGGGGATCCACCTTGAGGGATTTTCTTTTCTTCTTTTTTTACTCTTCCCTAGTCGCTGGATAGATGGCGGTGAACTTGGTAAGTTACTGCAAGCATAGATAAATAAAGGAAGGATAGATTGCTATCTCCTTGTACTGTTCGCAATACTAAAAATAACGTTGCTAGATGGCGTTACTTGTCTCGCTGGAAATAAAATTTGTCTGAAATCGATGAAATATAGCATTTTACTATTCTGGTTCATCATATTTATTTATTTTATGAATAAAAACACGAAATTTTCATAACATCGTATCAGAAAATAGTGAATTTTAATCAGGTGTTTTTAAAATTTTTTTTCATTAAACTTTCGTTGGTAAGCTGGCAATCTAACTAAGCGTGCAGATGGTTATTCTGGATTCCGGTAGATGGCGCACAACGATCAATTAAACAACATATGTGCATTAAAATACGCTTTATATACCTAACACACACTACTCATACTACACACACATCGAATTTCGTTTCATCAACTGTTCGATAGATGGCACTAGGTATGTCACAATTTATCTAGTATAGTGGCGACATCAAAAATAATAAGTCGAACTACTAGGTACCGGCGAAAATAATAAGTTTTACGCGGGCTTTGTTCTAATGTATGGAGTGAGCAATCTATCCTTCCTTTATTTATCTATGCTGCAAGGAACGGAACGTCACATAATGTGTGAACCACTGTGTGATCTTTTCTCTGACAGAATGACGGATGTGGTGCGGGAATGCTTGAAATTCTGTGAGATTGAAGCCTCAATGACGATGTCCTTAGATACTAAGCTTTAGACCAAAAGATGTATTTTTATCTTGGTTACCTACTTTTTGTTGTTTTTAATGTTTCTGTAAATGTCCTATGCATATTATTATTATTATTAATTATTGTTAACGTTTTAATTGTACAGCGCATTGGATATATCGGTAATGCTGTGCAATATTTTTGATAAATAAATAAATAATTTTTTGATTATTTCACATAGATGTAATTTTGAGATCGTAAAACGAAACGTACATAAAAAAGTAATTAATGTCATTGTCACATCACATCACAATGACATTTTGAAAATAAATAAATAATAACAACAAGGAAACAGAAAAAAATATTTAGCAGTCTTTTTATGAGTTTTCTAAGCCAGAAAGAAAATGTCCCAAGAGAAAAAGAAGAGAAGTATGTGCCTTGTGGATATGTGTAAAAGTGGAGGCATACGAGAGATTATTAGGCATTAGATTCAATGCCGTAGGAAGAATGCTCATCATAGGTTCCTGTATGACGTAGAGATTCGCTAAGAAGAGACTTTAGGGAATTCCCACAGAATTGGGAGAAATGAGATCCACGCAACACTGGCAGATACATTATAATAGTATTCAATGCAAGTGCTCGTAAAAACCGAACAGAAAGTCGATTATTTTGCCCTAGGGCTTTATTATTTAAGAAGAAGAAGAAAGAAAACATTTATTCGCAGAAAAAAAACAACATTACATTTATGATTTTTTCCGCCAAACTTTAAAAAAGTTTATTGGCAGATGTTACTCTCTTAACTTAACTACTAGCCGACTAATACTACAAAAGAAAAATTACTTATAATTAAAGTTAAACAGATTTTCAATTTTTTTATTTTATTTTAGTTGTGTAGTCATCCAAAAGATGACTATAAACATATTTTTTATAAGTACGCTTAGTTACATTTTTTTCCTTGCTTCTTATTGTTACAGGCATTTCATTCAAAATATTGGGTAATAAAAATTTTCTTGTACGCTCACCATAATAATTATTTATTTTTGGGGTACAAAGCCTTTTGTTTGTGATATTTCTAGTTATAATTTTATGTGATATGGGTGTTTTAAATTGATTACAATTGAAGTTTTCCAAAATGATTACTAATTTTACTTTCTCCTGAACAGGCAATATTTTACAAATTCCAAACAATTTCTCATATTCTTTTTTACAGCTATTTTTAGTATTTTTATCAACAAGGGTTTTCATTATTCTCATTTGTAAAATTTTGATTTGATCTAGATATGACCGGAAGGTGCATCCATAACTGCTTAGTCCGTAAGATATAATTGCATCAACAAGTGCGTAATACACTGTATAAAGTGTAGCCCTGTTTACGAATCTACTAAGATGATAAAATTTTGCAAGAATCGCTCTAAGTTTGTTACAAACATTGTTCACATGTGTTTTCCAAGACATATTTTGATCCACAGTAAGTCCAAGGTATTTATATTTATTTACGAATTCTATCTCACTGCAGTTACAGATCCGCCCTCTGTTGTGTAAACATTCATAACCGTGACCCACAATACGTACATTATAATTATTATCTGATTTTATGTATGGTGACCGAATATGCACGCATTTAGTTTTATTTAAGTTTATAATAATGCCATTGTCATGGGCCCATTTTACAATATTATCTAAATCAGCTTGTATGCAGGTTTCAATAAATTTTAATTCCTTATGTGCGTAGAACAAGCAGGTATCATCCGCATACATGTACATTGAACAATTCTTCACAACGTTAGACATACTATTTACGTGCATAATGTAACCGATGGGCCCATATACAGAACCGGTCGGTACGCCATACATGATCCCCGCTTCCTCTCCCCTGCTACCACTGATCACTGTAGTTAATTTCCTATTATTTAGATAAGCTCTCATCCAGTCACTTAAAGGGCCTCGAATGCCGCATTCTTGCATGGCGTGGATTAACTGATCATGATCAAGCGTATCGAAGGCTTTTTTGAAATCTATGAAGACAGCCACTATCTGCTTTTTCTCATTAAGGTTGTTATTGATGAAATCTGTAAATTGCACAAGTGCTGTTGCGGTGCTACGGCCACGTCTAAAACCATGTTGTACGTTTGATATTAATGAATGTTTTTCTAAAAATTGAGTGATTTGCTTAACAATAATCTTTTCCGTTATTTTATTTATAATAGAAAGAATGGCAATTGGTCTATAGTTAGAATAATCTAAGTGGCTACCTTGCTTGTAGATAGGTCTGATCAGTGACAGTTTGAGTTCATCTGGGTAAAACCCATTTGACACGCACATATTTATAAAGCTTGCAATAATAGGACTTATTTTAGTTTTTATGTATTTTACATCTCTCACCCTTATTTCGTCTGATCCGGGTGATGTTTCACATTTTAATTCATCAATAATTTTTTCTACCTCAGAACAACTTACTTTTCGGTATTTAATGCTTACATTTGATTCCTTAACATAATCTGATCTATTTAAAAATTTCGTGTTACATTTATGTTTTATTTTATGTATTTCCTGTGTAAAGGTTTTAGAAAAATTTGTACATATGTTTTCTGTATTATCTGTTTTGCCTAAATATTTTTGTATAACATCATCTACATTATTTTTATTCCTACCAAGCCAACTATTTATTTTTGACCATATCTTTCTACAGTCATTATTACATTTTTTAATTTCTTCCTGCCTATATGTATTTTTTGCGACATTTATTAATTTACTGACCTTATTTCTATATCGAGTATATTCTAGCCTCTTAATCATACTTTTCGGCGCCGACTTCCATGTTCTAAACAAATTATCCCTAATATCTAGCATTTTCTTTAAGCGCTTATCTATCCATGGTTCAACGGAACGTTTTTTCTTAACGAAACTTTCGCATTTTGAGCTTTCGTAAATGTCTCCAAAAATTAAGCAAAGTTTTTTGTACAATATCATTGGACATTTACATTCATATAACTCACTCCAGTTCACAGCATCCAGTTTTTCAGAAACCAATTTATTATTCAAAGTCATTACCTTATCACTGTTGTTACCAATTGGAGAGGTCGTGACGTCACCGACCTCTAACCGTACTCCGATCAGGTAGTGATCAGAAATCTTACAAGTGAGTAGGTACGAGGCCGGCACGGGGCGCTGGCTTCGCACCCACAAGTGGTCTATGCAAGACGTGACGACGCGACCGTCCACTATCTCCTCACGCGTCACATCCGTAATGGTACACTGCAGTCCATGTTCACATAATGTATCCTGATATAGTTGTAGTGCTCGACTCGTTTTCTCTTCCCTCAAATTAATATTTGTATCCCCGATGAAAATTGCGTCACAGTGATTAGGCACAGTCTTCAAAATTTGCTTCATTTCCTCCACAAATCTAAGCTTGTTTGTTTTTGGTGGTCTATAAGCTGCTATTATGTGTATATTTCTGTCATCTAACATATTTATCTGTCCATGTATGTATTCTCCCGCATTACCAGTTATATTAATTGTAGAAAAATTCATCTCTTTACGCGAGAAGATGACGATTCCTCCTCTCTTTGTTTCTCTGGTGTTCCAGTGTAGGTCATAGTTAGGTATTTTATACATATGTACTTCATCTTGTTTTATATTTACTTCTGATAGAATGATGATATGAATCTTATCTTGGCAGGTACTTAAAAGTACAAGTAGTTCATTATAATGCTTTCGCATTGATCGAATATTTAGGTGTATTATATTTATGTTTTTATTTGTACTATTGATATCTTGACTCCATATATTTTTATCTGTGTATTTATAGTATTGAATATCTGTAACTATTGATGATAGTAAATCTTTGAATTTTAAAGCTATTTATCTTACTAAATAGATACAACAGCACTCAGCCTCACTGAGCGCTGCTCTGGAACCCTTTTTCTTCTTCTTTCATTTTCTGTACATCTTCTTCAGTTCTTATAACATGGACCTTTCTATTTTCTTGATCCTTTTTTACAAGGATTTTGCCATGACTGATCCATATGTACTGATACATAGGTTTCAGCGCAGTTCTAGCAGTGAAAAAAAGCTGCCGCAGTTCCTTAGGCAAATCTTCGTTAATAAAAATGTTCTTCTTATTATTATTATTGAAAATTTCAGCATTGGTAAGACGAGACTTCCTTTTACTTAACCATTCGTCGCGATCGGTCCTAGAAGCCAAGGTCAAGATCACTGGTCGCGGCCGGTCTTGGTTCGCGCTCTGATTTTTTCCGCCTACCCTCCATGCATGAATAATTCTTTCTGGTTTCAATTCCAGCTTCTGGGCCACCTTCGCGACTACTTTCTTCAAGTCTTCACTTTCTTGATTTTCCAAACCAATAATCTCTATGTTTTTTTCTTTTTCTTTGGCTTCCAAACTAGCTACTCGTTCCTCCAGAGCTTTATTGCATTTTTGCAAGTAGGTATGCTTCTGTTCCAAGTCCTTCATTTTCCGGTCGCTTTTTTCTTTTTCTTCTATAAGACTTTGGTACTGTTCTGCATAAAATTCGACAGACTCTGCCAAATCATCCAGTGTTTTTTGCATTGTACTTAAAATAGCCAACTTCTCATTTAGTTGCGTCAAAATAGCGTCACTGGACATCTTGGGGTCAATGCTAAGCTGTATCTTCTTAATTTCAGGGGTTTTTTGTTTTTGGCATGCTTCACATAGTTGTTCCTCAAGAAATTTTGTGTTTCGCACACACTTTTTATGAAAATATAATTCACATGTCCCTTTACACATAAAGACATCTTCTTTAGAAGCAGACACAAACAACTTGCATATTTTGCACTTTGGCATTGTAATGCTTTAATAACAATAGTACTCGTTATTCGTACAATGAATAAAATATGCAGTATGAATCAACAACTTGCGTGCGCGCAAAGATAGGTAACACGCCCGTGCGCTGAGAGCTATCGCGGCGGACTAATTATTGTTTTTTAAATTTATTTACGAGAAGTTGGCTAACCTGCAACCTAAATGTTATACTTTTTTTCCACTGTTTAACGGCTCTGGATACAGCCTATTTGAGCCAATCATAATTTAAAGTTCACAAGATTATATTTGTTTTATTTCCTCACACTATGCATTGAAAAACGTAGTATGATACACGGGCGTAAGAGCAATAAATTACAGATCCTAGGGTAGGCCATACTCTTAATAGTACATTGTTCACCGAGGGAAGAAAGGGGAATCGCACTTTCTCCCGAGTGATACATAGTGCTTTATACTACACCTGCGAGGAAATAGCATAATTTAACTTTTAATGAAGATACAATAAAAGAAACCGACTGACTCGCGTGCGATTGTCACTTTTTATTTCCTTCTTATTTTTTATTATGTGCAGGAAAAGCAAGTGGCCAGTATCATTTTTCGAGTTTTATGTACGAGTTCGCAAAATAATACTGGCCACTTGGCCACTTGCTCATTCTTTATGTTATTTAAAAAAAAACAGCACGTTAACAATGGATTTGCATATACTTTTTCTGCCCGCTCAAGCACGTTAACAATGAATTTTCATACACTTTTGCCGCCCGCATATTTGTATGACAGTAATGACGTATTTTCTCCATCGTTTTCAACAAAGAAAGAAGGTACTTTCCGAGCAGGTGTAGTATAAAGTAACATTGTTTACGCCAGTTTCACGCGCTTATCGCTCGATGATTCTTAGAAACAGACATATTGTAATTGTTTTGAACTGTTAGATATAACAGTGTTTAACTCGAACGGGATGTTTATAAACTGACGACATTTTCTGGGAGCCAGATAGTATTTTAGGCATCATCCATCCATCAGCCTAGTTCGTTCACTGCTGCACATAAGCCTTTCCAGGACTTTGCCACTCCCGGCGGTCATCCTGGAAGAATTGCCCATACTTACACACGCTGGGCAGGCGGGTTGGTGGCGCCGCTGCCCGTTACCCAGTCTGTTCCATATAAGGCCCGGCTATTAGGGATGGATATACCGCCATCCATCGGTCCCAGGCATGGTGGGCCTCCTGGTTTTTTGCCTGTGAGCTGTCCTCTTACTCTCCCCCGAATTACTTCGAGGGGGTCTCCAAGTAAGATGGTGGTACCTCCACAGTCGAGCCCGGCATCAGCTCTACCACCTTCAATTCAAGAGACATCGTATACTATTTTAGGCATAGATTACATCAATAGGATTGATTGAAACGGGCGTTACATTGCGAAAGTAGTCCATGAACTCGTGCCCAGTGGCGTAGCTATAGGAGGGTTTGGCGGTGCAAAAAAATCAGCTGTTGCATAGAAAAGTTTCATAGCTACCCGACCAAAATGTATGAAACTTGTTCGTATTTTAACTTCATCTTCAACTTCATCTTAACACTAACGACAACTAATAGACGACAGCGACGAAGACACATAATAAAATAACAGGTGTAAATGGCCAGGTGAATACTCCAACTGCAATTTGGACCTGTCTTTGAAGGCCTATACCCCTCCTACACTCTAGGTCCAAAAACTTTAAATTTTATTTTTGTTGTTATTTTTGACAAAAAAAGAATCGAAAGACATCGAAAGTTTTATTTGATTTATTTGGTTCTTATGATTGACCTTTTCGATCGGTATCATAAAAATTCATGTGTTTTAGGGTTCCGTACCCAAAGGGTAACCAACGGGACCCTATTACTAAGACTCCGCTGTGCGTCTGTCTGTCCGTCTGTCACCAGGCTGTATCTCATGAACCGTGATAGTTAGACAGTTGAAATTTTCACAGATGATGTATTTCTGTTGCCGCTATAACAACAAATACTAAAAAAACAGAATAAATAAATATTTAAGGGGGCTCCCATACAAAAAACGTTATTTTTTTCCCGTTTTTATAGATAATGGTACGGAACCCTTCGTGCGCGAGTCCGACTCGCACTTGACCCGTTTTTTATTCGCGATATTAATTTCGTCGACACATTGTAGAATTAGGCATATCGTATTTCTGTTAAAATCAGGAGGGTCGTCTCGCCCCGCTCCGCTTCGCTCGGCTCAACAAATTTATTTACATGTAAACCTAACACGTTACTCCTCGCTCCGCTATTCGTCGCAACTTTGGTGAAAGATTTTCGATTTCATTCATTACTATTTGCCCACGACATTGAAAGTTAATGCTTATTTGATCGGATTAATAAAAAAATTAAAATTACCTGACAAGCTAATGCGCTGCCATCACTGACATGATATCTATGTCCGCCATTAATTCCTTCCTCTGTGATTGAGTAAAAATGTGACTTTAGAAATATCCACTTAAGGGGCTCCACAATGCTAAACATCAGTTTTGTATTGGATTCAGTTCCGTCAATGTAGATGGTAAAAATTTGAAAAAAAAAAATGCCGTGTTTTGCGACTCAAGGCAATTATTAATTTTACTTTATAAATAAATATATTTTCAATCTTCTATTACTTATATTACTTTTAAAAAAGTATGAATTTCACGAAAAAAGCGATTCAGTTTTCGTGTTTCAAAACCGATTGAAACGAAACCAACACACGCAGATACTAACGAGAAAAAAAGATCTTTATTGTATAAAGAGATTATGGATAATGTCATAATGTAGCTACGATTTCAAAATACCTGAAGTTTTGCATGCGTGGCATCTGATTAGAGCAGGATAGAGAGTTAAAAAACAAACGCGTTAGAGCAGGACTGAATTTTAGCATAGTGCAGCCCCTTGAATAATTTACGATTGTATCCACAACACAACCCGCTGTTTTTTTTTTATCTAACCCTTATCTTTCTCTTTGTTCCACAGCGGGGGTCTCTCGAACTTCCTGTATCAAGTCGGGCTGCCTGATGACGCGGTGAAGTACAGACTGCTTCCACGAGACTCTCCCCCGCACTCCCCCAGCGAGCCTGACCTCTCCCGGCAGAGCTTCACCATGCAGGAACCCAAGAAGGTTAGTATAGGATGTCTCTCGAACTTCCTGTACCAAGACAGGCTGCCTGATGACGCGGTGAAGTACGGACTGCTTCCACGAGACTCTCCCCCGCACTCCCCCAGCGAGCCTGACCTCTCCCGGCAGAGCTTCACCATGCAGGAACCCAAGAAGGTTAGTATAGGATGTCTCTCGAACTTCCTGTACCAAGACAGGCTGCCTGATGACGCGGTGAAGTACAGACTGCTTCCACGAGACTCTCCCCCGCACTCCCCCAGCGAGCCTGGCCTCTCCTGGCAGAGCTTCACCATAAAGAAACCCAAAAAGGTTAGTATAGGATGTCTCTCGAACTTCCTGTACCAAGACAAGCTGCCTGATGACGCGGTGAAGTACAGACTGCTCCCACGAGACCCTCCCCCGCACTCCCCTAGCGAGCCTGGCCTCTCCTGGCAGAGCTTCACCATAAAGAAACCCAAAAAGGTTAGTATAGGATGTCTCTTGAACTTCCTGTACCAAAACAAGCTGCCTGATGACGCGGTGAAGTACAGACTGCTTCCACGCGACTCTCCCCCGCACTCCCCCAGCGAGCCTGACCTATCCCGCCAGAGCTTCACCATGCAGGAATCCAAGAAGGTTAGTATAGGATGTCTCTCGAACTTCCTGTACCAAGACAGGCTGCCAGATGAAGCGGTGAAGTACAGACTGCTTCCACGAGACTCTCCCCCGCACTCCCCCAGCGAGCCTGACCTCTCCCGGCAGAGCTTCACCATGCAGGAACCCAAGAAGGTTAGTATAGGATGTCTCTCGAACTTCCTGTACCAAGACGGGCTGCCTGATGACGCGGTGAAGTACAGACTGCTTCCACGAGACTCTCCCCCGCACTCCCCCAGCGAGCCTGACCTCTCCCGGCAGAGCTTCACCATGCAGGAACCCAAGAAGGTTAGTTTAGGATGTCTCTCGAACTTCCTGTACCAAGACGGGCTGCCTGATGACGCGGTGAAGTACAGACTGCTTCCACGAGACTCTCCCCCGCACTCCCCCAGCGAGCCTGACCTCTCCCGGCAGAGCTTCACCATGCAGGAACCCAAGAAGGTTAGTATAGGATGTCTCTCGAACTTCCTGTACCAAGACAGGCTGCCTGATGACGCGGTGAAGTAACAGACTGCTCCCGCGAGACTCTCCCCCGCACTCCGCCAGCGACCCTGACCTCTACCAGTTCCTCCCAAGAAGGTTAATAGTCCTCTGTACCTCATCATGGAAACACATAACCCTTACACCATGCGGCCCGTGAACTACTTAGTTGTGGCCCGCAAGGTTCGCAACCACTGCATGATAACAGTAACTATTTTGGTAGTATATATTTGTGTGAGCGCACATTTTCCATTCTGAACTAAAAAGCATGCATTGTTCTCGGTTAAAAGTTACACATTTAGACGCAATACTGCACAAAATGCGGCCCCCGCTGATCCCCTGGTAGCATGGCCCTCCTATGTCATAAGGTTGCCGACACTTACCAAGCCTCCAGTATGAATTTGGACGGTGATCAAAAAGTCACCTTGTATATATTTTTATTATATATTATACTTTTCTATTTTCCCTTTTTTTAATTTTTATCTGGGGGCACGGCAGTGCCCCCGCAAAGTCTCGCAGAAAAAACGCGGAACGGCCGTACCATCCTTTTCTCGAAGCAACTCACGGCACTTTCAACCCCCCTGTATCTTCGTTGTGGGTGAAGCTAGAAGTCTGAAATTTCAGGAACCAAGAGTACTTACTGATCCTATATCTGACCCCAAATTACAACTTTGTACCTATATTCGATTACGAAATATCTCAAATCAAAGTTCCCTTATTTTGTCACTGACTGACTGACACATCATCAAAAGTCTAGAGGTGTTCTAGCAGGCCTACAAACTTGAAATTTTGCATGCGGTTAGTGTTAAGTGTACATTGCAACAAAAAAATATAAAAATGTTATTTGCGGTTGGTAATTTAATATTTCCATACAAAGTCTATACAAAATGTATGTTTCCAGCTGCATCTATAAATTTGTATGACACTAGATGACGTTGGTGGTATGCTGCTTTGCATTAAAGACGCCTAAAACGAAAAATTCTACGTTAAAGTTAAAGTGCGAAAACTAAAAAATAAAACCGGTAAAGTGCGAATCTGACTCGTGCATAAAGAGTTCCGTACCCCTACACAATACGGGTACGGAACCCTAAAAGTAAATAACAACAATAAAGATGCCATAGCAACATTAAGGCGACAAAAAACAAAGCGATAAAACGGTAGCGCCTGACAAACAATTCGGTACCTTTTTAGTACGGAACCCAAATTTTCATTAGGTATTTTACTTTAAAGTATTTACTACAGACTGCCCAAAGTTTAAACTTTTATTTGTATGTTGTATTACCGTTCTAAAGATAGAGCCTTTGTTATAATAATCTGTTCCTTGGGTAAGGCACCCTAAAAAGGGTGGTTTATAATGTTCCACACATTCACAATATTAGTCTATTTAAGAAGAAAATATCAACATTAAGTCACTAAAAAAACGGTAGTTTGCGAATCCGACTCGCGCATAAAGGGTTCCGTACCCCTACACAATACGGGTATGGAACCCTAAAAGTAAATTGCAACAACATAGATGCCATAGCACCATCAAGGCGACAAAAAACAAAGCGATAAAACGGTAGCGCCTGACAAACAATTCGGTACCTTTTTAGGAAGGAACCCTAATTTTTATTATTTCTTATTTTACTTTAAACTAGTCTGCCTAAATTTTCAACTTGTATGTATAACCGTTCTAACGATAGAGCCTTTGTTATAATAATTTGTGCTTTGGGTAAGGAACCCTAAAACACATTTAGTCTATTTAAGAAGATAAATATCAACATTTCGTAATTAAGTCGCTATTAAACCGGCTAAGTGCAATTCAGACTCGCTCACGAAGGATTCCGTACTACCATCACACAATATGGGTACGAAACCCCAAATCATTATGGTAAATACCAACAATAAAGATGACATAGCAACATCAAGGCGACAAAAAACAAAGCGCTAAAATGGTAGCGCCTGACAAACAAATCAGCACCTTTTGAATACGGAACTCTAATATTTATATGCCCAAAATTGTTGTTTTATAAAGATAGAGCTGAAACAAATAACATCGAATAATTGGACCCCCCTTGGATTTCCATTTATTGAACTTTTTATGCTGTGATAGGGGCCATATTATTATTTGCCGTGATAGAGGACAATGTAACATATATTATGTGAAAATATTTACGCGCTACCTATAACGGCTGAAGCTGTAGACCCATGTGATAGATGGATAGACAGCGGAGGATTAGTAATAGGGTCACGGAACCTAATGATACGGAACCCTAAAAATCAAGGTAAAAGGTTATTTATCAAGTAAAGCTTTAAATATATTAAAGGAAAAATAAAGCGGCTAATGTTGTTTTATTTGTATATGCATCCTCTATGATGTAGGTATATTGAAATGTCTATGTACTCGTGTGTCATTCAAAAAAGACCAGGTTTAGCTCATTATTCTGAGAGGTTTAGACATAATAATGTACTCTGTGGCTTAGACTGACAAGCCTGCCTTTCACTTCATGATCAAAAGAAATTTTAACCTGCCTGTTGCATCTATTTGTGGATAATAGTAATAATAACTTACAGTAAAAATTAATATTGCAATGGAACCTGAAATATTGTACATAAATGAAAATCCTTGTCCACACCTAGTTGTCCCTATACCTGGAGATGGTTCATGTTTGTTCCATTCTTTGTCATTCTCTATGTATGGGAACATTAAGTCGTGATATGACATTAGGTGTGCGGTAGTCGAGTATGTGGTAGCGCATTGGGATGAAATGCAACTTTATACGTGTGACGAGCGTGGAGACACATGTACTCGACAGCAATGATGAAAACTACCACCTACGGTTCCGTATCCGAACTTATGGCAGCCACCGCTTTGTATCCATTTACGTTCGAGGTTTACGAAAATAGCCGTTTGAGAGGATCATTCGGTGGCGATCCTGGGATGCCAGTGAAACGTTTACGATTCTCTGGTATTTTCTTAGGTGGTCATTATGAAATGCTCCTTCCCGATACTAGTTTCTCAGGAGTATGTCCTAATGATCAGTTAAAGGGAGTGGGTTTTAAGAAAATCCGCAGCTGACGTGCAAGAAATATTACCCGAGAAGAAAAAAAGGAGGACTACCTACAAAAAGAAATGAGATCCCATCAAAAACATAAAATGTACAAAAATGGCAAGTCTCGCAACGCAATCCTTCCACCGTAAAAAGTTGTGAGATCTTATGTAAAGCCAAGTCTGCTATTTTAGTTATTATGGAAGCACCTTTTAATTTAAGTTAGTATGGGAGCACCTATTTAACAAATTTATCATTAATTGTTTCCTATTTATTTACCTACCAACATTAAGTGACTGTATTAATACTAGTCATCTTTATTTCCTAATAAAATATGGTGACTTTGCAATCGCAGAGCACAAATAAACCACTGATGCGTAGAAATATCTTCTCAAATCGCTACTAAATTGGTATTAGGTAGCTGATATGTTGTATATGTTGCTGTGCGATTGCGAAGTCACTACATTTTATTAGGAAATAAAGATGACTAATATTAATACAGTCACTTAATGTTGGTAGGTAACTAAATAGGAAACAATTAATGATAAATTTGTTAAATAGGTGCTCCCATACTAACTTAAATGAAAAGGTGCTTCCATAAAAACTAAAATAGCAGACTTGGCTTTACATAAGATCTCACAACTTTTTACGGTGGAAGGATTGCGTTGCGAGACTTGCCATTTTTGTACATTTTATGTTTTTGATGGGATATTCTTTATCTGTCATATTAATTTTTGCTGTATTCGATTGATGACGACAATATAGAAGAAACCGAAATATATCGTATATATTTGTTTTTGTTGTTTATATATATAAAAAAGCCGTTCAAAGGTAATAATAAAAACATAGTTTAATATAATACTTTATTCTAAATCTTTTCGTATTACGTGGACTTACTCTTTTGTACTATTGTTCTCAAAAGTTAAGCCGATATGTGGAATCCGTGCAAATAGTATTTCTTAACTATAGTTTAGTTGAATAGGGTACATATTCAAACCACATTACAGTACTCCTAAAGTAATAATGCTCATACAAATCTATAGCCGAGCGGCCGGACGTACCACGTGACCTTATTAATTGAAATTATTTATTTGTCTTCAACACACAGAAATTTGTTTTTTAAAAGTATGCGACAAAAAGGAACAAGCTCAACTATATGCTGTTATAGAAAAATAAAATGATCTTCACAGCGCTGATTTTCAGCTTGTCCCTGTTCTCGCAGAATGTACAAATATGCGGGTAGAAAATTGGGAAAAAAGATTTAACATTATGATATGAATATAGCATGCATTACATTTAAAAATAGAAATCCCATCCATCCATCCATCCATCAGCAGCCCGTATTCGTCCACTGCTGGACATAGGCCTCCCCAATATTACGCCACTCTTGGCGGTCCTCAGTCATCCTCATCCAGCCGCCACCCGCAACGTCCTTCAGATCGTCAGTCCAGCGGGCACGAGGGCGGCCTACGCTTCGCTTTGCTGTACGTGGTCTCCATTCCAATGCCATACGGCCCCAACGGTAATCACGTCTGCGACAAATATGGCCAGTCCACTACCACTTCAACTTACTGATTCGGCAGGCTATGTCGGTCACCGTCGATCTCTGACGGATATCTTCCGCCAAAATTCTTTCCGATAGTTTTCCATATTTCCGATAAAATAGAAATAATAAAGTAGAACTTTTATAATTGTGTAGAAAGTCGAACTTTGCCGAACAGTGGCGATTATTTGTATGCGCATTATATGCTTGGGAGTACTGTAGTTGTACTATCTGAATCATCTTGTTTAAAACTGTAATAAAATGACGAACAAAGATAAAGTTGTGATAACAGTAAATGCGTCTAATTTATAATGTTTATTTAACTTAATTCAATTTATACATCTCTGCATTGTTAATTATAAAAGCAAAGAAATATTAAAATAACAGGTCTACTCATTAAAAAGACTAGCTTTTACCGTGGCTTCGTTCGCGTGGAAGTTTTTACTGTAGACATCATTGGCGGATACAGGGGGCATGACAAAAGACCAGGACTTGATCTTCTTCTCCGTTTGGAAACTAAATTAAATGAAATATTTCCAGTAAGTAGCTACTGTAATAGCTTTGTCATTAGCCTGCATCAGGTCTAAGTGAGTGCAGGAAGACGGACACAGTGGGCACGATATGAGATGGTCTGTCGTTTGTGGAACACCACATAGACAGTTCATGCTAGCATTTTCGGCGGAAATTCCTCAGCGTTTAAGGTTATCCTTGGACCGGCCGACACGAGCTCTAAGGCGATTCAAGGATTTTCATTTTAGCCATTCCTAATCGTGACCCGGTGGGAGATGTTCTGCGGGTTTTCCCCAGTCAGGGCTCAGATATGGCTAAGGTGCTTGTTCCCAAAGAGACAGCCTGGTCTCAGTAGGCGTCAAAAATCTCTTGCTTGCACATCTCGACCATAGCGGCAGCCTCTCGTCGGATGGGCGGTGGAGCAATGCCTGCCAAACGGTACAATTCACGGGGAAGGCGTGACACAAATTTTATACGAGCACCGCTGTCGCCACTTTTTGGAATAACGTAGTATTACCTATTTAATAAACATACGCGGCGCACACATAGATTCACCCGTCTTCATACAGCCAAAATAACACCGTATTTATATGAAGCTTAGATGTAAAATATCAAACACGTCATGGCACTATGCCAAGCTAAACGCTAAATATTTCATCGTAAGGTTGAAATTTTATTTACCGCAAGGTTTATTCCGTAAATATCACAGTAAATACATGTTTAAATTACTTACGAGTGAAATGAAATTCTTTTGGATGTCTTATTTGCGTTATTTGAAGAGTTAGAACAATTTGCCACGCTGCAATACACCATTTTTACAATATGTTTGTTCTAACACGTTCGGTTGAGAAATAAGAGGCCCGCGGGTTATGTCTTGACGTATTGATCACATCGGTGCGTCGCAGTCACGGCTTTCATGGCATTTCTATTCCTTGTTAATATGTACAACTTGATGTTTCTATTCGATTCGGATGCACGTTAGAAAATCCTTAGAAATGTAAACCGTAGGGACTACTAGGTACTGAATTTCTAAAAACACTGAAATACGTATTTTTTTATTTTTTATTTATTTTAGTTTCAACTAAAAAAGTAATGGAATTCCAATACAAATTTTTACCTATTTATTTTACCCCCCCCCCCCCCCCGTTTTTAGGGTTCCGTACCCCAAGGGTGCCAAATAGGACCCTATTTACTAAGCCTCCGCTGTCTGTCTGTCCGTCTGTCACAAGTCTACAGCTTCAGCCCTTGTAGGTAGCCAGTTGAAATGTTCACAGAATATGTTTTATTTGAAGGAAACTAAATTTTCAATACTAACATTTTTGCATTTTTTTTAGGAATGACAAATCCAAATTTTTTAATTTCTTTTGTGTATGAATGAGACAACATTAAGCTAACAGCAACATTAATTTAATTTTTGAAAAGTGTCAGCTGTACAAATTATTACGAACTAGCTGACCCGGTGAACTTCGTATCACTTACCTCTTAATATAAACCATATTAATATAAACCATATGTATGTATTTCAGAGCCGGCAGCTTTATAAAGGCATCATCAGATAGTCTAAGTATCGGCTCCATAGTGGGCGGAAAGAGTGGGCAAATCACGCACACATGTCCAGCTTAATGTTTATAATTATGGTCACAATTTGAGCCGAATAATACGAATTAATAGGGCTAAGGAACAAAAAAATCGAGTGAAACAACAACTGTTATTAAAACCGAAGTTCGTCTCAACAATGCCATCATCATCATCTGTGTCATCATCTGAAGGAATAACATTTTCAGAACTTAATTTAACTGCCGATGAACTAAAGGATTTGGATGAGATTTAAGAAAGTCATGAACACAACATCGGCAATATTCGCCACGCCGTCAAGTCCTGGCGAGGCAAGTCAAGACATCTTTAGCAAGTCTGGTTCGCATTTGCTGTTAGATTAATTGATATGTTGCCGATTCAGGTGTCAATCGCGGAAATTTAAGAAAATATGGTTCCTACCGTAAAGGTTGATTTATATAGTCTTTAATAAAAAATATTTGAATTTTATCAAATTGAGTATTAGTTCAGACATATATGTATTAGTCAACAAATATACCCAAATGCACGACACCGTGGTGGCGTGGCCTTCCAATGTAAGTGGCCGGCAAAATTGACATTTTTCCCACATTGTTTGCATTGCCATCGGCATTAATAGCATCGCGAAGATGAGTGTACTCTTCAGATCGAAGCTGCTGTTGGTTTAGACGGATGTACGTCAATCGTTCACGGATTCTGTTTGAATAAAAATTCATAGCACTGACTTTTTTGTTGGTTTCAGCACCTGTAATCAATTAATCAGTCATCCCAAAAACTAATGAGTCTAATGGATCAGGTGGTGGGACTAACTGTGGCAATTTTACTTTACCACCAGCACAACATAATCCTGCAAATTCACCGCTGTATTTTAAAGCTTTACAATGTTGACAAATGATTGACATTTCCCCAATTGTTACAGATTTGTCGGCACTATAATCTATTTCTTGATCGTAGGAGAATGCTCCTCGTGCCACGTTCACAGGAACATTGCGTCTGCGGAATCGATCAATTTCATTTTCCCGTGCTCGCTGCTGTTGTGATCGATGTGCCCGAACTCGTTCCATTCTATGCCTATTATCCACTTCATTGTAATTCACTCTAGAATGCAAATCTGTCATACCAATACGACTGTTATCATTATCAGTCTTTCGCTGGTCATCAGTGCGATTAGCGCGTGAGGTAGCTCGTCGCACATTCGATCGACTTCGACGACCTATGTTAGGTCGTTTTCTCCTCGGCATTGTAAGTAGTATCAGAATGATAAATCAAGTTTTTAATCTTTTTTCAGGTGTTAAAAACATAATGTGTGCGGGGTAATAGATAAATTGAATGCAATTCCGTGCATTTTGATACTTGACTGCTGTTAAAGTAAAATAACTGACACAATCCAATGTGATCTTCTAAAATAATCGTTAAAATATTTTTACGGATTTTTTCGAGGGTTTGACAATTTTTATAATTGCTAAAATCTAAGAAAAAAGGAAGCAGTTTGATCACAGAAAACTGTAGTCATAATGTAAAACCGGTAAAACCTCATACAAATTTCATAGTATCGGGGCGTTTTGACATTTGATAAAGAGTCGCTGATTTGATTTTTAGGGAAGTACCCAATTTTAGATCGTATAGCGAACTTTACTGTTTCAAAGTATATTTCTGAACGCACCCAACACAACAACCAAGTGTCATTATAATGTCAGTATTTTACATGTTTTAAATCTAAATACGCGATAATCAGACTATTATGGATATACTCGTATGTTGTCGATTCCAAACCCTTATTTAATCTAGATCTACATGTTTTTATTCCTAAAATACCGAACCGACGCGACGGGGCGAACATCAAATGTTTGACAGGTAAGAACAGTTTGTATGGGAAAATAAAATTGTCGTTTTTAGTATTTTCCTCGCAATTTTTCCACATTTTCTCATCGCTTAAACCTTCCCTGGACTTCCACGAATATTTCAAGACTAAACTTAGCCAAATCGGTTCAGCCGTTCTCGAGTTTTAGCGAGACTAACGAACAGCAATTCATTTTTATTTATATAGATGTCATCATGAAAATGGATGGCATTTAGGAAGAACTGTTTTTGAATATGTTAGTTATCAAACTGACAATAAATCCAAAATTTAATACGTAGGTGTAAAACCTTGAAATTAACTTTCAAACAATGGAAATAGCTATTGAATTACAAAAATTATGAACTCATGAATGTGTAAGAAAATTTTGGCAATTTCATATGTAAAGACCTATTATACTGTTATTATTTACCATAATATTTTTAGGGTTCCGTACCCGTATTGTGTACTGAACCTTTATGCGCGAGTCCGACTCGCACGTGCCCATATTATTTAACCCATTATCAATAGATCAAATTGTAAAGCAATAATAAATAACGGTGGTAATTTCAACTCCTGCGCAGGTGCTGCTGCGCATCTACGGGCAGGTGCACGGCGAGCGGGCGATGGACGCGATCGTGACAGAGTCAGTGATATTCACGCTGCTGTCAGAACGACGCCTCGGACCAAAACTGCACGGGGTGTTCAGCGGGGGGCGGATAGAGGAGTACATTCCTGTAAGTTTCATCATCATCATCATCATCATCATCATCATCATCATCATCATCATCGTCATCATCATCATAAATTCTTTTTTTTTTAATCTTATTTATTTTATAAGCCATACATCTTAAGATTAATTCGGCTTAATAGTACTTTATGCTACTAGGGCGAAAAGTAATAAAATACGAGGACGATTTAAAACACGAGCGTAGCGTACTATGTTTTTCAATGCATAGTGTGAGGAAATGAAAACAAATATAATCTTGTGAACTTTAAATTATGATTGGCTCAAAAGGATTGTATCCAGAGCCGTTAAACAGTGGAAAAAAAAGTATAACATCTATGGTAGACAGGAAAGGCTGCAGGTTAGCCAACCATTGCAAACAAATAAAAAAAAAAAAAAAAAAAAGCCCTAGGGCAAAATAATCGACTTTCTGTTCGGTTTTGATGCATAAAAAGTGGGCCTTTACGAGCACATGCATTGAAATAGTAGTTTATGCTACTAGGGCGAAAAGGAATAAATTACGAGGACGATGTAAACACGAGCGTAGCGAGTGTTTTAAACGTAACCGAGTAATTTATTGCTCTTACGCCCGTGTATCATACTACGTTTTTCAATGCATAGTGTGAGGAAATGAAAACAAATATAATCTTGTGAACTTTAAATTATGATTGGCTCAAAAGGACTGTACCCAGAGCCGTTAAACAGTGGAAAAAAAAGTATAACATCTATGGTAGACAGGAAAGGCTGCAGGTTAGCCAATCACTGTAAATAAATTAAAAAATAAATAAATAATAAAGCCCTAGGGCAAAATAATCGACTTTCTGTTCGGTTTTGATGCATAAAAAGTGGGCCTTTACGAGCACATGCATTGAAAAAATAATTACAATGTTGTATGATGTGTAAAATAGTTGGGATTACTACTATGAGTATTTTTATTATATTCAAATCTAAGGTTCAGTGAGTCTATTATGAAACTTACAAATCTATCACTATATTCGGCCGTGAACCCTGAACTTAAGATTTGATGCAGAAAGAAGAGATAATCGCCAGTAGAGCACCGAGTTTCATTTAAGAAATCCAACCTACATTGTTCGTTGATTTTACACTCGAGGACTAAGTGTAGGAGGTCCTCTTCTCTCTCACATCGTGTACAGTTTGGATCGTCTCTTTTTTTCATGATGAAGTTAAACTTGTTAAGTGGGATGTGGTAAGTTCGAGTTCGGAAGCATATAACTAGATATTTTCTGTTTAGGGTTTCTTGAGGCGAACCAAGGTACGCGACGTGGTTCTTCTACAATGGTCCTGTACCAGATGCCCTTGTTTTGAGAGCACCATCATCATAAATTCTTTATTGCATAGAATTTTCGAGAAACTTTTTCAATAGGCATGATGACTAAAAAATTCTAATTAGTCCGTCAGTTAGATTATCAGAAAATATTAGACACGTATTTTTTCTTTTGTCAATTAAACAATTAAATAAATTTGTCAACCGAAGCCGGACAAGACGCGCGAGCGGCGACCAATGGCCGGCTCTATACAACTTCATACATTTGTTTTCTCCGCCGGCGCAATCGCAAGAAGAGCCACTTGGCGCGTCTCTCGAAGCCTGAAGCTGTGGCCGAGGGGTAATGCCTTAAAGTTGCACGGTTTAACTTTCTACTTCTCATTCCAGGCCCGCCCCCTCCTCACTAAAGAGCTGTCCGAGCCGGCCCTGTCGATGAAGATAGCGGAGAAAATGGCGGCGATCCACTCGATGGACGTGCCGCTCTCTAAGGAGCCGACGTGGCTATGGAAGACCATGGGGAAGTGGTTGAAGACCGTCACGATGGAGCGACTGCATAACAACGCTGTTAGCAAGGTAAATATACCTAAGATGAAGAGCTCGCACTGAAAGCAAGAGAGTAAGTCGGGGATTTACGTACGGAACACGATTTAAGAACAGACATCATGACGCGACCAACTCAGTTGTGGGCGTGGCCAAATGTCATGCTGTTTCATTTCACTATAAGGTGCACGCTCCATGAAACTTGCGAGGACAATACAATCGTGCCGATTTCGTCGCAGACGCAAAATTGAAAACTCGTTTCAGGGGAAACCTGATTTTGGCAAGACTGTGGACGTTTCCAAACATTATTTTTGGTTATTATTAATCTAGATAACATTTTCGATGTTTGACTCGTATTAATTTATTGATTTTATTTATTTATTTATTTCAATAAATTGTACAGCATTACAGTTAACACCAATTCACTATACAATTCAAACAAAAATGAAAATTAAACTAAAAATAAACACTATGTAGTACGTATAGCTTGCGACGTACCACGCACTTGCGGAGTGTCAGTGTCTGGAATTCTTCCACGGAATCGACGAAACACGACATTTTTCGGCCAAAACTCTTCATTCATGAAGGTCGAGAGATGTTCAGTTGGGACACGCAGCACAAATGAATTAAAATTGGCATTGTGGCGTTTAATACGTCATTTATTACTAAAAGTGTACCCGAATGTGCTTTTATTGTTTTATCTAAAACAATAAAAGCACATTCGGGTACACTTTTAGTAATAAATGACGTATTAAACTTACGTATTTTAGAGGTTTGTTATTATGGTATTACTCAAATCTCATGATTTTTAGTTCAACTAAAACATAGATCTAGATAATGTTAATGGACTCAGTCTAAAATATTTTTTACTAGTCATTTAATATTTACTTTTATAATTATGTTATTTTCATTCATAACTATTTATTTATTTATTTCATGGAAAAGACACAGAAGTAAATTACACATAGACACATATTAAAGTAAAAGTTAAAGGTTAATTAAATTTACTTCCTCTACGCTTTCCTCAAATACATTATCTTTGTAGAAACTAATTGGTGACATTTCTGAGTGAAATAATGTGTTGAAAATAAAATAATGAGGTAAAGTTTACAAAGCAATTTATAACTAAGCCGAGCATTCATACACACAATCACACACATGCAATCTCACATACCATCGTTCATGCATACACATGCCTGTTTATTTGATCTTATATTTAGTAACTATCAACGATATGAGTGTTACGATGTATTCAAAATCAGTAAAACAAATCAAAAATTTACACTCACTATTAAATTTAATATTACAATAATAGTAATAAGAAAACTCCTTTTACTTTTTAAATAATTTCTTTAATTTTATAATGTGTAAAATTGTCATGTAGTAAACGTCGACGCAAATCGCAATAGTAGTTTATGCTACAAGGGCGCAAAGGAATAAATTACGAGGACGATTTAAAACACGAGCGTAGCGAGTGTTTTAAACGTAACCGAGTAATTTATTGCTCTTACGCCCGTGTATCATACTACGTTTTTCAATGCATAGTGTGAGGAAATGAAAACAAATATAATCTTATATTTTACAAATATAACAATGTAAAAAAAAATGTTATTACCTCAATAAAGAATTCTGAAAATCAAAAAAATCAAACGTAACCGAGTAATTTATTGCTCTTACGCCCGTGTATCATACTACGTTTTTCAATGCATAGTGTGAGGAAATGAAAACAAATATAATCTTGTGAACTTTAAATTATGATTGGCTCAAAAGGATTGTATCCAGAGCCGTTAAACAGTGGAAAAAAAGTATAACATCTATGGTACCTCAGAATAAGGAATATTCCTTATTCTGAGTATGGTACACAGGAAAGGCTGCAGGTTAGCCAACCATTGCAAACAAATAAAAAAAAATAATAATAATAAAGCCCTAGGGCAAAATAATCGACTTTCTGTTCGGTTTTGATGCATAAAAAGTGGGCCTTTACGAGCACTTGCATTGAAAATTATAATAATAACATGCCATAGACACCCCACAATGTGGTGACAGCGTTTGTATCGAGGTTTGCGTGTGATTACGCCTCTTAAGGTGATATATCGTCCGTGCAAAGGTCCCCGTTACTCCGGGCGGAAAGAACCGCAGTGCGAGAGGGACGGAATCGGGAAAAATTTACAAAAAGTCGGTTTTAAATTAATAATAAAGTAACTAAAATAGCTATGAAAATTTCCATAACCAGTAATTTAGTTATTGTTAAAACCCATGTAAATAAATATTTTTGAAGTCTGTATGCTATCCCAATTTGTCAGAATATCAAAAATAGTGTAAGTTTAGACCTCATTTCAATAATTATTTCTATCGAGTGAAATTCCTCCAATCGCGTTTCTGATAGTCCAAAATCTAGAAATACGTTCCAAAATTTTAATACTAATTTATTTAACTTGGGACTTCTTTTGAACAGCAGATAAATAACTTCAAAAAGTGTCCATTTTGACGGTATAGCCCCTTAAAGCTCACAATTCAATGCGTATTTTGACTGTACCAAGGCCCGCTAATTATTGTGGTTCGAGCACTCGGCCGCTAATACGGAGGTCGCAAGTTCAAATCCTGTAGGACAGATTTGTGTCCCGTCTGCGTACTTTGAAAGGCACGTTAAATTGTGGGTCCATAGTTGTGCCCGAATCACGGCACGGCTACCCACCCATCACATTGGGATGTAAAAATCGTCGGGGAAACGTGGGTGCAGAACGTGGCTTGTATTTCATAATCAACACCTCTGACACCTCGGGGATGTTGTGACAATGTACTTTTTTTTTCAACGGCTATTTTTTTGTTTTGACAGAATGAAGATGAAGAGCGTTGCATCAAGAGGCTGAGAGAGGTGGACTTCGAGAAGGAAATAGAATGGCTGAAAAAGTATGTCGCGACTGTCGACTCTCCCTGCGTCTTCTGTCACAATGATATGCAGGAAGGTATGTAGTTTTCAGGGTTCCGTAACTGAAGGGTGTCAAACAGGACTCTTTCACCATAGACTAAGTATTACTACGTATAGACCGACAACTCCCATACATCAAGGCGTAGCAAATTATTTACGTGCCATTACGACACTAGGTGTCGCCAAGTGTTGCAAATAAGCATAATTTGTTTAATTGGCTGCAAGTAAACTGTCATGGTTACCAAGTAAACATGTGGCTGTAATAGCTTTGCTTAGAAAGACTACATGACGCTAAGTTGGCAACACTAACAGTGAATATTTCAGCGCCATCTATTATCGAAGTGGGAATTATTTTCATGTTACGTGACATCGCTGTGCCACTAGCGTCACCAATTGGTCTTTTTTAGCATCGTGTTCGTTAGAGGATTTAGTAACGCCATCTAGATTTCGTTAGAATTTTACACCTTTTTTTGTGGCTACAAACTGATGTATGGGAACTGCTAGTCTATACGTAGTAATACTTAGTCTGTGATAAAATATAACCACGAATGTCTGTCTGTCTGTCTGTCCGTCTGTCCGTCTGTCACAGATCTACAGCTCTAACCGTTATAGGTAGCCAGTTGAAATTTTCACAAAAAACGTGTTGATATGGCCTCTGTCACCGCAAATAATAATAATAACGAAATTTTACAAAAAGTAGCCTTTTTTAAGGTTATTTGTTTCAGCACAAAGTCACTATTGGCGGTTCATAATGGAGTGTTGGCTCCTACATTTATGTATGGTAGTGAATGTTGGGTATGGCAAGATAAACATCAAAGTAGAGTGAATGCAGTGGAAATGCGTTCCTTACGTAGTATGTGTGGTTTAACATTGAACGACAGAGTGAAAAATATTGACATACGGGATCGTTGCGGCCTGAAAGAAGATGTAGTGACTAGAATAGAAAAAGGAATGCTTCGGTGGTTTGGACATGTAGAGAGGATGAATGAAAGTAGAGTGACGAAAGAAATTTAGGGTGCGCAAGTGGAAGGTACAGCTCGACCAGGCCGCCGTAGAACGACGTATGCTGACCAAATTGGTGACATACTGAAGAAATTTGTCATAATTACCATGGTTGTAGACCCAGAGAGAACCACTCGCCGCGACGGCTGGTGCCCAATTAACCAAAACGGTGATATAGCTCCAGGGATCACTGATTTTAGTGAGAAAAGAACAATGACATAGACGCTCTCTGTCGTTAACGCAGGGAACTATTTCTGCGTCATTGTTCCACCGAAAAATGTAATAAATTTTATGCATTTTGGCCAATTTAACAAAAAAAATACCACTTTTGTTTCTGTTCTACCAAAAGTGCGATATCACTACATAGTATAAAACAAAGTCGCTTCCCGCTGTCTGTCTGTCCCTATGTATGCTTAGACCTTTAAAACTACGCAACGGAATTTGATGCGGTTTTTTTTTTAATAGATAGAATGATTCAAGAGAAAGGTTTATATGTGTAATACATGCATAATATAGTAGAGAAACACTAATAATTTTGTGATGTCGTAAATAAACACATTTTTTTGCGCTAACATTGCAAACGCTGGCTGAACCCTACGAGATAGATCAAAATAATGTACTACAGTATTGTACACCTTAAAAAGGTCTACAAAAAAGTCCGCAATGGTATATGTCTATCTCTTAGGGATAACCCACAATAACCATTTTTTATCCTTTACTTTTTACGAGAAATAATGTCTTATTTACGAAGCGATTTTAAGCAATACAGCATTAATCCTTACCCAATTAAGTACCATAAATACATTGTGCATTTAATATAGATCAATATGGCCCTTTTCTTTTTTTTTTTTTTTTTTTTAATTTTTTATTTATATTTGCCTTTACAGCATGTCATTACCAGCATTGCACCCGTGCGAAGCCGGAGCGGGTCGCCAGTAATATATATGCTAATACTTTCTTAACATTTGTTCCAGGCAACATCCTAATGCTAGAAGACGAAGTGCAAACGTTCGACGACGACGTGATCCACTGCGAGCCGAGCCAATCCGAGACGACCCGAACGTTCGTCGAGAGCCTCTCGCTCGAGGACCCGAACACCTCCGACAGCGTCTCGAGCCGGATCTCCGACAGCGGGGAGCCGAAGCTAGTGCTTATAGACTTCGAGTATTGCGCGTACAACTACAGGTATAACTAGCGAGCCAATCCGAGATGACCCGAACGTTTGTCGGGAGCCTCTCGCTTGAGGACCCGAACGCCTCCGACAGCGTCTCGAGCCGGATCTCCGACAGCGGGGAGCCGAAGTTAGTGCTTATAGACTTCGAGTATTGCGCGTACAACTACAGGTATAACTACCGAGCCAATCCGAGACGACCCGAACGTTCGTCGAGAGCCTCTCGCTCGAAGACCCGAACACCTCCGACAGCGTCTTGAGCCGGATCTCCGACAGCGGGGAGCCGAAGCTAGTGCTTATAGACTTCGAGTATTGCGCGTACAACTACAGGTATAACTACCGAGCCAATCCGAGACGACCCGAACGTTCGTCGAGAGCCTCTCGCTCGAGGACCCGAACGCCTCCGACAGCGTCTCGAAGTCTAGTATTTCGCGTACAATCACATGTATAGCTACCGGAAAGCTTATAAATATAAAATGAAAAATATGAAAATTATCTTAAGGCGATACCAAAAAAAATGGGGTTTTTTCGAATACATTTACTCCACTATAACGTCATCTACGTATTTAATTTTTGGGTAAATGTTTATTGAGTATTTGATTAAGATTCTCACTGAAGGAAAACGCGATTGGATGAAATTTTCTCCAAAGTATTTAATTCCGAAAAGACCTCTAAATTTTTTATTTTTTCCTGTAATTCTGAAATCCTAACTAATTTCATTGTGAAATTGCATTCAAAATGTGGATATTATGTATTTGTAAAGTCTCCTTGAAAATCTTTTTGACAAAATAGCTTAGTACATTTTATATTGATAAAAAACAGACTTTTTGCTCTAACATAACGCCCTCGCAAGCATCCAATATGTGCATTACTAGCTAGTGTATCAAGTAGTTACAAAAAATTCGGTGTGCAAGTGTGGTGGAAAAATTCAACAATCTATGATGAAGACCTTGGTGGCGCAGTCGTTAGTGCACTTGTCGTGGAAGCAAGAGGTCGCAAGTTCGAATCCTGGACCCCAAAGAATTTTTTCTAAATATTTGTTTACTTGAAATTTATTTCTATATTGATAATTTGTATTTGTAGAGCGGCGGTAGAACGCTGGCCTCTCAATCTTGAGATCCAGGTTCAATCCCCGGTCGGGCATGCACCAATGAGTTTATTTTATACCTACGTTAAATAAATATACAGGGTGTTAAGAAGAAGTTGCGGAAGCCGAAAACTGGCGATAGTATAGCTTACTTTTTAAAAGATTTTATTTTTATTTTTTTTCGGAGAATTTACGTCATTTTAGGACATGGTTTTCATTATTTTGATATATATATTGACCATTATTTTTTTATGATTTTTTAAAGAATTGTCCGATGACCTTGTCACTTGAGAATTTTAGACATTATACTGATTGTGATGTGTGATTGTTTATAAAAAAAGTGGTCTGTCTCTGTCTGTCTACTCATCTGTCATCTAGCTGTCTGAAGCAAATTATTATAAATTTATCTTGATAGCAAAGGACACATTTCTAAACAGCCATTAATCAAGTGACGTCACACGAGGGCAAATGTAAGTTGCAGCCTTTTCGTAAAAATATTCATCATCTGGAGGTTTTTTTAACTAAAACTTCGAAAATACGGCTTATTTAACCTAAATCTCGAAATGGTTTTCGAATTAACACACCTTAAAATAATTTAATCTATGCCAATTCTAACGAAATCTAGATGGCGTTGCTAAATCCTCTAACGAACACGATGCTAAAAAAGACCGATTGGTGACGCTAGTGGCACAGCGAGGTCACGTAACATGAAAATAATTCCTACTTCGATAATAGATGGCGCTGAAATATTCACTGTTAGTGTTGTTAACATAGCGCCATCTAGTTTTTCTAAGCAAAGCTATTACAGCTATATGTTTACTTGGTAACCATGACAGTTTACTTGCAGCCAATTAAACAAATTATGCTTATTTGCAACACTTAGCGACATCTAGTGTCGTAAGGGCGCGTAAAAAACTTGCTATGCCTTCATGTATGGGAGTTGTCGGTCTATACGTATGTATGATAACACAACCTAACCCTGACCTCTGCTAATTACAGGGGATTCGACTTGGCCAATCACTTCCAGGAGTGGGGATATGACTACACCAATCCCGAGTATCCATTCTATTATGAGAACCAGGAGAACATGCCCACCTTGGAACAAAAGGTTCGTTTTTTTTTTTTATAATAAATGTCTGCATTATTTGTTTCTCTGGGAATGTGAAAGCATGACTGTTTTTTTTTATACTACAAATTAATTATGAGTTTTACATCTCTAGTGTCTTTTTTTTGGGGTGACAATACATTTTTGTTTTATTTTTTTCTGTAATAATAACCAGGGAAATATACATACAACTAGCATTCCTTAAAATTACATCATATCATTGTGAAACGGTTTTGAAATGGCCTGCTAAGGTAAATTTTAATTTGGCAGTGAAATTCATAGTGGAGGCTTGGTATGTGATCAGCCCCCCCTATTCTGTATCTTGGGTTGCCAACTGAGCTGGGTGGCTATCATCAAAATTATAGATAAAAACTGAACTTTCAAAATTGCCTTTAGTGGGTATTGAACTATTTACGAACTGTGTCGTCACTTAAAGTTTCAGTTCAGTTTCAGTTTATTTATTCTTCAAACAATTTACATTGTATTAGAAAAACAATCTTATAATTAACTTATTTTACAAATCTTAAAATTATAACGACATTGTATGTAACAGGTTCTTAATTTGATGCATTGTTAATAAATAATAGTAATAGTAATGGTAATAAAATATCTATTAGTTATCAAATTTATGTCAAAAGTATTAGGTAAAGGACAAAGATCCAGGACGTCAAGTATTGTCAAAGAAATAAATCATCCAGTGAGTACAGACATTTCGCAAGCAAGAATTTTTTTAGATTAGTTTTAAAAATACCAGTTGAGTCAATTAGCTTCAAACTTAAAGGCAACGCGTTGTAATATCTAACAGCTTGGTAGCAAGCACTGTGTTCCGCAATTTACAACGAGGGAGGCACAGTATTGATCCGGACATCCTTGCGTCTCGAATTTAATCTTTGTACTTTGTCATCCGGAGTTTGTGTGAACATATCTTTAGACAATCGGAATTCGATAGTATATCTATGTTTTTGATGATAGGCACCCAGTCTGGTTGGCAACTAGAGATACATAATAGGCCCTCTCTGGTCCTCTAAAAAGGTCGTTTGCATGAATTATGATTATGTTCTAATATCGTCTCTTTTGCACACGTGAAAAAACTCTGACTCTATCCTACTTTTAAATAATTTTATGATTCATCCAAGTCTGCCTTTTTAGATCCCTAGAGCTGAGGTTCGATGATCCTTATCAATTAGTGCAGCTAGCATGCGCCAGAGATGTATACAGGGTTATTTTTGGAACCCTAACCAATTTTTTTCACGTCATAGTATTACAATACATGAGTACGATCAATTTATCAAATAAAAAACGACATTTTTTTTACATTTTTACGTCAACTTTTCCTCACAAATTAAAATTGTGCTCACCATGCGCACAGGCTCACGCGCCGCCCCGCCACCGCCCTCACCAACGTTTCCATCGCCCGCCACCGCGTTGAGCGCAAGGTGACCGAACTTGGCTAGGAATTTGGGATTTACAAAGTGGTGTAAAAGGTGGATTTAGGCCGATACAGACCAGATGCGTGTGCGTGACGTGTGCGTGGCGTGTGCAGCAAGTCTGCGTAGCTACGGCGTGTTAGTACTGTCACACTGAGCTGCGCACGTCACGCAGGGTGATTGCGTAGCTACGCAACGCATCAGCCTGATGCGTACGCACTGTTTTGGCAGTATCCGAAAAAAGTTTGTTACGTATTTTAATGCTTAAAATATTAAATTATCCAACATATTAAAAATCGTAAATATTTTTTTTAACTTCTATATCCAGTAATGCCCTTTAATCCTTTCCCATAACAATATCTTGTAATGCATATTTTTATAATCTTTGTTGCTCTGGTCAAATAAGCAACAATGGTTCCTCAGAATTTCAATTAACTTTTCTTTCAAAGCGACACTCATGCTAAACTGCGGTAAATTTTGTAAAAAAATACAAAATTGCTTGCGTGTACACGCCGTAGAGACGTGCAGCACAGTTGCGTGCGTACCCGATCTGACGTCGAACAGGGAAAGCCATATAATACAACGTCATCGCAGCTCGCGCGCATACGACGTTGCCGCTCCGCGTCGCGCGTGCACGCAGTCGGTTTGTGTTCAGAGCGATGCGTGGCGTGTGCGTTGCGTGACGCGTGCAGCTCCTGCCACGCATTGTGCACGCAACGCATTCAGTCTGACGTCTTCCATATTGGTGCTGCCACGCATACGTGCTGCACACGCCACGCACACGCATCCGGTGTGTACCGGCCTTTAAGAAAGGAAAAGAAAAGTATTTTTTTTTTACCAAATACCTTTTTATGTCTTTTCATACATCATATTTGAAATAGAAATAAAAAAGTTTATTTGTCTAAAAAAAAAACACATAAAAGTAACACAACATAATTAAACACAAAAATACATTAAACAAAAAGGAGACAGCTCAGCATATGCTGTGAGCATGGTAAAACATGTCTAAACATAAATTTCGGTAGGTGATGCACAATATAGAAGCAACTACGACATAACAATAAATTAAAATTAAAAAATATAATATATATATAAAAAAATACACACCAATTACAATTTTGCAGAAACAAAAATATATCTAAATTAAAACCACTATTTAAATTTGGTTAGGGCCCAAAAATAACCCTGTATAGCGTCTGTCTTTCCAACTTGCACTCTCACGCATACCGCGCTTGTCAATGTGCGAGAGAGCAAGTATGATAGAAAAACACTGTATCGACGGTGCGTGCTAGACCCTTGGGCCCAACTGAGGAAATAAACATGAGGACAAAAATTTAATTTTGCGCATTTCCTAAATAAAGCAATTGAACCTTCGTACTGATAACTTACCGAGTCTCTTGTATGAATATGGCTATATCAATCGGTTACCTTATCGGATGTAAATGGGTATCTTTAAATGAATCCGCATAATTTAGTAACCATACTGGATACTTTCCAAACTCCCGCGCAAATGAAATTAATTGTTCTCCTCTCGATACTTTAAGAACCTATGTACATTTCGTATGGTCAAATGAAACTTGCTTTTTATGTGCACGGGTATGTCTTTTTAGACTGTCGGCGTAGAGTCGGTAACCCTATGTCATCGAGTAACAAGATGTGACCAATTCGTTGTGGTGGAGAAAAAAAACTACATCAAAATAAACAGGGTTGTCTGGCGCGCAACCTGGAGCATTTTATTCAGTCAGCAAAAATATCAGAATATTTCTAATAAAAAAATATAAAGTAACCAGTAGGCTGAAAAATCGAATTAAAAATCAGGCTGCCTCACGTTAGTACCAAAATAGGACACACAAACCTTTTTTAAGCACCTTTTGATAAGCTCTATCGGGCTCTATCTAAGATAACAGCGTACATCTGTTATTTAGTACTCCAAGCCCGGTAGCATATAGTTTAATCGCGCGCGACGCGGCATAGTTAAAGCACAGGTGCGAGGGGCGTGACGTTCTTTTTAATCGCAAAAACATTGTGTCACGCTCCACGCACTTGTGATTCAACCTAGTGGCGTCACGCGCGATTAAACACTATGCTACGAGTGCGGTGTATCTTAGATTTTAAGCTTATTATTTTTATCACTTTAATTGTACCCTCTTCTTACGATATAAATAAATTCTATAATAAAAAATTCTATCTCTATTTGTTACTTACTGACGTGATTTTTTATCCA
The DNA here is from genome assembly GCA_934047225.1 of Ypsolopha sequella. Taxonomy (NCBI): domain Eukaryota; kingdom Metazoa; phylum Arthropoda; class Insecta; order Lepidoptera; family Ypsolophidae; genus Ypsolopha; species Ypsolopha sequella. The sequence continues at coordinate 6,006,786 of OW204010.1, read as the reverse complement.
AAATATTGTGATATTTTTGCTGACTAAAACACTCCAGGTTGCGGGCCAGCCAACCCTATTTATTTTGATGTAGTTCTTTTTCTACACCACCACCAATTGGTGACATCTTGTTGCTCGATGACATAGGGTTACCGACTGTACGCCCACAGTCTATTTTGGAAACTTGTCCAGTATTATCAGTACAATATGTGGTTTCATTTAAAGATAGCAATCTAATTACACCCGGTTTCTGTGCAACTACATAATAAAAGAATCCTTCAAAATTTTCATACATGTTCAAAATTAATCGCCTGCCATTTTGCTTTGATCATATTTTAAAGTTACAGACGAATTTGGCTCTTGCGTCACCGCAATAAGGTTTGTAACGCTGAAAACATAGACATAACATTCAAAGGTATAGCAAGTGTGGTACACTATATACGCTACACTTTTGGTTAGCGGTCTGAAACTTTGCACATAGTTTCTAGAACCTATAGGAAAAAAAATATTGATTATTTTATTTATTTATCAAAAAGGTACACCAACAATGTCAACACAAACTACATATAGATATACATTGGTCCTTGTTCTGGTGTTGCCATCAATGACAGGTGAACACAGCATTATCAGAAAACATTAGCATCAAGAGAAATTACAAAAAAACTATAGTCAATATTAACAATTTAAACATACACATAAACTGACTTAAATCTAAGCTTAAAACCTAGACAGACAGTTAACATAAATCACTTAAAAATATAATAAAATTAAAATATATATCATTTAAATTTCAGCACAAGTATTAAAATTGTAAACAGCATTATTAGAATTAAACTCTAACTCAAACTCATTGAAAAAATAATAATAGATATATAAAATAGCCCGATATGATCGAAAAGTGTAGTCTAAAACTGTTGATTGTTGGCACTTGGTGCAACTTGTAATACATAATGAACAGAAAATCACTTGTACTATCACACAAATTTATTTAGTACTTCCCGACCGGTTTCGCCTTAATGGCATTATCAAAGGAATTAATATAAGATCTTAATTACACAATTATGGCTGATGTAAACTATTTATTGTGTAATTAAGATCTTGTATTAATTCCTTTAATAATGCCATAAAGGCGAAACCGGGTAAGGAAGTACTAAATAAATTTGTGGGATAGTAGTGATTTTCTGTTCATAATGTATAAAGTATGTTTTTCCGGATATTTCAACTATGGCGAGACGAAAAAAAAAATGGGTCTCCGGGCGAAAATGTGGGTCGGATCGAGTTGGGGATAGTTTCATTCGCCTCGTTATGGTCGAAATATCCAGAAAACATACTTTGGACGATACTTTTCGACCTATTTTTCGAACCATTTTTACATAAAACCCGCTAAAAATGAACTTCCGTGAAAAAAAGTCGATCACATCGGACATTTTTTTTTTCTTATGGACCCTAAAATTTATAAAATTTCAGACCGCTAACCGAAAGTGCAGCGCGTGAGTTGATTTAGTTGAGTACCGCACGGACTATTACGTGATTTATTGAGAAATCCATCGCTTTTTGGAATCTCTAAATGTTTTAGAGTGCAACATGATGAATAAAATACACTTGCACTCGTTTCACAGTTTATAATCTTATTTAACCCGACCGGTTTCGGTAGTACATCATCATCAAGTTAATCAGTCTAACTAAACCCTTGATGATTGTGTAAAACCGAAACCGGTCGGGTTAAATAAGATTATAAACTGTGAAACGAGTGCAAGTGTATTTATTCATCATGTTGTTATTCAAGTTTCACCAAGTGTTGACAATCGCAAGTATTAATCGTTTTAGAGTGCATTATAAGAAAGAAAAGGTCAATAAAATTAAAAGCACAAGTAAGACAAATATTTTGGAAATATTTGTCCTACTTGAAATTTGTTTCCAATTGATATTTTCTATCGCACTCTAAAATATTTAAAACATTCAAACTCTCGCCAATTTGCACTTCTTGGTATTTTAAATGGACGGTGAAAACATAGTATTTTTTATAGTTTAAAAAAATGCTGTTCTTTGGTTCTTTTGTTCTTTTGGTGAAGTGGAAGGTAGAACTCGACCAGATCGCCCTAGATACTGACCAAATTGGCGACATACTGAAGTACCAGGAATAGAAGAGCTTGTATGATTAGATTGATGGATGTGGAAGAAGCGAAAGAGGTGTGTCTGGATCGTAGCAGATGGAAATCTGTAGTCTCTGCCTACCCCTCTGGGAGACAGGCGTGAGTATATGTATGTATGTACGTATTTGGTGCTTATAAAGAAACTTAACAGTTATACTGCTACAAGTAACCTTCTCATTTTTGTGGCTCATTACAAAACTAGAAAATTAGACGAAAAATTGGGGCTTCGACGACTTTTTCTGCCATTACGCAGCTTGTGTTTATATGCTTGGTTTTTAGTCACCTTGGGTGATGCAGCCTCCTTAATGACCCCCGAGTGACCATAGACAACTTGGCTGAACGGGCGCGAGTCATTGCCTTGCCCCAAGATGGCGTCGAGAAAAATACAGGCGCGACGGAACAAAAGTATTAATTAAGGAAAAATAATAACTAAACTTTTTGTACTTTCGCAGTCGGTTATACAGGCAAAATTATATTTCTTGTAAGGACGGATAAAGTTGGATATAAAGATAAGTTGTGTCAGTTATTTGTATTAGTGCCAATAATTGGCATGTGTCAATAATTGGTTAATATGCCAATATTAATATTTTTTGTCATATTTATATTATTTAATGATTTCTTATTGCAAAGATTGCATTTGAAACGTTGAGTAGTTTTGCCAATAATCGACTGCAAATGTCGTTGTTTTGCACTTTGAAAAATAACCGTTTTTATTATTAATCGTAACAAAATACAAGATTTCAGTATTAACAGATTCCATGGATATTTAATGGTTTGAATATAATAATTTTTCATTTATTTTATTTACTAACTCTCTATGTGAAATAAAATATATATTTTTAAGAATATAAATAATCTACAGTACAAATGTTCAATTAAATGTTTTTATATTAAATATCATAGTAGGACGATCTAAAAATAGGGAAAAAAGAATCTTAAAGGGCAAAACAACGTCATTTTCTATTTCTCGTCAAACATTGCCAATGATAGAATAAAAAGGTAGTCCACGCAATATTTTAAAAATATATTTTATTGAACACATTTTTATTTTAGTTTTTTCATTTGTTCTGCAAATAATTTTAACAATGTTTGACGATCCCATTTTATCTCTCACTCGTGTGTAAATTCTACTCACAATATAAATATAATATGTTAATTTAAAAAAAAACAATAATCGTCACGAAAAAAAGGAACGTGAAAAACGTTGCTTGCTGTTGTTTGTTCTCTCTCATAAATGGAATTAATGGTATATGTTGTCACTTCGTGATGGAACATTTTAACAATGGTAGAAAATTGAAAAATATTTAAGTACGATTACACTACCGTTTTCATCAATTTAATCGACATCTTCAGGCGAAAACAATTAGGAAACAGTAAACATTAAACATTATTTATAATAATTAACAGACAAATATGTGATTGTGACTGTTTTCTAATTGTTTCCGCCTGAAGATGTCGATTAAATCGATGAAACCGGTAGAGTAATCGTGCTTAAATATATTAGTGGAACATAGTACACGTAGTTTTCAATTTTCTATCACTCTCTCGTAAAGTCGGAAACACGAAAAAAAAACTATAGATCGGCCAGATAAGTCAGTCTACATCCGCGACGCTACAGGGGCGCGGGGGCGGGCTTATGTATGTTGTATTGAGAGAGATTGAGATACAATAATGTCGATTCGGTGCAGCACGATTAAATAATTTGCCAGGACTAAACTTAATTCAAGCGTTATGTCCCTTTCTTCTCGATACAAAGAGAAAAAGAAAGAAATTATTTATTTGTATATGTATTTTAATTGATAGTTGTCTTAGAGCATATAGGTGTAATTATACTATGTATTTTATTCATTATTTATTTATATCTATGTACATTGGTTTTTTAGTTAGTTAAATTTGTGTGTTTTCGTTTATTACTTGGTAGTAAGTATTAAGTTTGTAAACACATGATTACTGTTTTCTTTTTATGTATTCGTGATCTTTTTTTCGGTTTGCTGGAAGAAATCTCTCATAGAGATAAGCTCGCCGCTGTACACTTATTTTAATGTTTACGTATGTAATTAAATATTATGTGTACAATCAAGAATAGGAAATTAAGTTGAGTCCTGTCAAATAAGTTGAATCGTGCTACACTGAATCGACATCAATCTCTCACAAGCCTGTCGCCCGCTCCCCGCGCGTTTTTCTTTCTCGTCATTCCCAGCGTCCCTGTAACGTAGCGGTGAAGACTGACTTCCTATAATATTTTAATAATATAGGTTTGCCTATAATATTTAAAATGGTTAGTGCAAAACGGCTCACCTCAATGAGTATTTTTGATCGGGATAGCCGACCAGTTTCAGCAGATTCAGACTGCCTTCTTCAGGGCGAGCAAAACGCGTCCGCGATGACGTCTGAGTCTGCTGAAACTGGTCGGCTATCCCGATCAAAAATACTTATTGAGGTGAACCGTTTTGCAATAATCATGTTTTATCCTCAAGTTTCATTCAATATTTAAAGTATAAGGTCTTTGACGAAGTTTCATACTTTTTCGGTGGACCCAGATCAATTCTTTACCAACAAGCAAGATTTCAGATCGGCATAGCCTATTCTTGACTTGACAGACAGACAGACGTACAACGAAGCTAATGAGTTTCCGATGTTGGATGCAACTCTATACTTCTGTACAGTGGCGAAATTCGTCCCAGTAACTATACCTACTTTACACTTACCGCAATCATTCTAACGTTACCGGGAATTTTCCAGGAAATCTTCATCCAGGAATACCTGAAGCACTTCCAGGCGAATACATCGGACTGCGCCAACCAGAAACCTACCATCGATGAGGTCAACCACCTGCTCTATGAGGTAAGACACTAACGGATGAGGTGATACAATCATACAACCAACCAACAATACCTCAGACCGTCAGGTGACTGCACTATCCAATGCCTGGATGACATGCCTGGGCTGTAAAGATTTTAGTCTTGCGCCAATTATTAAAAATGTTAATTGTCATGTCACTAAATAAATGAAATTCAAAACATGTGTATGTGGTAGTTATTCGACGATGCTCTGAATTTACATTAAGAGGGCGCCGAGCAAAATAATCTAAAACGACAGTCACTGTTAAATTGATTTATTGAATAATATTTCAATGATAAATAAATAAAATATATATTTATTATCACAGAGAATGTATCTACACTTCCGCCGCAGTGAATATTAAAAATAACTTATGGTGTAAGAAACAAATATATCTAAAGTAGCCCCAAAATATAAAAAAGTTATTGGGGTTTTAGTCATTTCAATAACTTAACTGTCGAATTTTGTCTCAACCACAATTCAAGACAATCACAAACGTAATAAAATACAACTGGGCCGTTTCACATTTTTTAAATTTTGTCTGGTAAATTAAATATGATTTTTTCTGTTAAATTCAATAAATCCGACCACGATAAAACACGACCACGAGAGAACAAGCGAGGTGTCTAATCGTTCTACGCTCGGCGCAGCCTTAACTCCACACAACACAAACACCTAGTCGAACAAATGAGCAAATTAAACTAAATAAGATTACGTTGCGTAGTTAAGTTGCTTTGTTGTCTTTAAATGTTTAAATATACGAGTAGTCTAAATCCGGAGTAACGAGTTAGTTAAGTTTTGATTATTATTTTTAACAGTTGGGGAAATTTGTTATTGGCCTTAGTTTAAGTTTTGAAATATTGTTTAGAGTAAATATATCGCTGTTAATTTCTTGAATAAACTAAATAAATAAACTAATGAGGTATAAATACCAATGTTAATATTATATTTGACCTATATTTCAGATTATTTAAATTGATATCGCTCTTTCGGATTGTGCAATGTGCAGTACTTCGAGTACTGGTCCGGTACTCCCAAAAAAATTCGGTCGATCGTTATCATCCGAGCATACGTCCGTCTTTTACGCACGCATAAGAGTGTGATAGAGATAGAAATATGACCGAACTCCGAAGTAGCCCCCCAGATATGGACGCACAGCTTAACGTGCCTTCCAAAGCACGCAAACCGAATATAAAAATTTACCACCAAATATCCAGGGTGTTAAGATGAAGTTGCGGAAGCCAGAAACTGGCGATAGTACTCGTCCATACGAATAACTTTTACTATGGAGCCAAACCTCGAATTGCGAAAAAAAACCGCTGTTCCATAGCTACTCTACCAAAATATATGAAGGAACAGATTTTTTTTTCAAGATTTATCGTTTTTTTTTAACATGATATAGTATGTGAATAAACTACTAGACCATAGACGAGATCTTTTAGCTAAAATATATTGAACTGTTCGGTTACAGGTAGACGCCTTCGCCCTGGCCTCGCACTTGCTCTGGTGCCTGTGGTCCGTCGTCAACGCGTCCAAGAGCCAGATACCTTTCGGATACTGGGTAAGATACTCGTAATAATTAAGTGAAATTTAATCAACCGCCCGAATTCATACTGCAGACTCGATCAGTGATCAGGAACAGTGTTCAACACTCGCACTGACATGGGATCCGCCGGCGGTCCCCAGACTTTTTAATACAGCAGGTCAGCTTCATATTAAAAAAAAATACCAGTAGGCCAATGGGGCCGCTGACAGCCCCCAAAAGATTTCTATCAGCCGGCCATTTAATTAGCACTAAATCACACCTGTACGCCACCTATGTAAAACGAAAGTTAGCTGCCGGCCGTCCCCGTGGCCGACAGGTTCCGTCAATGTCCCGCAAATGGGAAAAATCCCCTGACTGATTATCACAAGTGACTCATGCGTCGTAAATGCGTACACTGTTATTAAAAATGGAGAAAGGAAGGCATAACAAATGTGAAAGCAAAAAAATCATCAAGAAAATAAGCAATCCCCAAACAAATCCCAGTGTTACAGACGGACAGCGGAGTGACAAAAATAGGGCTCCGATTTGCCCTTTGGGCACGGAATCCTAAGAACCGGCGTAGTTCGGACGACGTGCGTAAAATATTTAGAGTTTCCAAAGTGATGGATTGTGCAATAAATGATAATAATTATTAGGTTTTTCTAACATCTCCTTTTGTCAACAGGAATACGCAGTCTCGAGACTGGACACGTACCAGCGACTGAAACACGAGCTCATCAAAAAGAACAACTTCGGCTATCCGCAGAAGAGAAAAATCTGCGAAGTCGACATATGAGATAGTGGCACGAACGCATAGGCTAGACAAAGTGTCGTCTCGCTCGCACCCACGCGCGAGCAGTGCTCGACAAGGAAGGACGATGTGTCAAAGTGAGATCGCAGACTTTGTTTTGACAGCTGTCAAAATTTTAATGACCTAAGGCAATGCACAAAAACGTATAATAATTTTAATACAAAGTGGTATTTGTATTTTTAAGCAGGATCTTCTAAATTACAAATGGACTGTATTCTTTTTGTACATAGAATAGAATATGAAATGTATATAAATCGTTTTTGAAAATTTATTTGTGCTGTAAATAAATAAGTATAAATGCAATAGATTTACTCCTAAAATTATGTGCAATGGTTTAGAATTACATGACGTAGTCACAAATTAAAATGATCCTAGTCCATTCCAAGAGCATAGTTTATCAATAGAGTCTTTTACTGGCAGACACTAAAAAATAAATAATCCTTAATATCTTTTTCAAAACGCAATTTTTTACAAATCAAGGCAAACACCTAAAATCTGATTCGTAGTTTTTTTGTTTTGTGTAAAAATTTCAATGGTTCGCTATTTAATACCAATGATTATCTCTTTCTGAACAGACGAGACATAACTTTTGTCCCTATTTCACTTTCAGAATAAGTGTCAATATTAGGAAGGGTGTCAATCATTGGTACGTTAACCCTATGTAGGTAGTTAAATCAAAATTGCACTATTTTCGAGCGCACCATTTTTTCCAAAGATTTTCAAAGTTTCCAATTAATTTATTTGTTAACGTGCTTAAAGAATGTGATTTTAGTAAATAAGATTAAAAATAAGTGAAATGCTTGCAAAATATTTCAGGGTGAGTAACGTACTTTTTGAATAATAGATAGACACATTCCTCAAGGGTTGGCATACCTAAATCGTGCAAAAACAGGGTTCGTCATTTTCACTTTATATGATAGACACGGTATAAAATATAAAACTTCTAAACAAAATATTTACCAATTGCTACACTATAAGAAATAAACATCATGAAAAAATTGCAATTTTTTTTATTAGTGACTTCGAAAAAAGTCAGGATTTTCAAGAAAAATTCGAATAGCATTGCCGCATTCCGAGTATTGTGATTTAGTTAGAGACATAACAACGAAAAAACATTTCAGAACCATTGTATTATAATACATCAAAAAACGAAATTTTTTCGATACTTTTTCTGCACTATGTAAAAAATAAATGAAAATAACTGAAGTTGATTCAGGCAGTTAAAAAAAATCGTTAGAGCAGGACTCATACTAAGCGAATGCCGACCCTTAAAAAACACCTATTTCATTAAAGTTAAAAACAGTACAAAGTTAAAGGTAGTGTCAATCACTAAACATTGGGCACACATATCGCAATTCGGGCACCATAGAATCTTTTTTAAGAAATGAGTGCCTTGGTGTTGCCAGAAAATGGGCAGTACTTAGTGTGGCAGTTACAAAAAAACTCGAATAAATTAAGTACATTCCTTAAACTGTGTAAAAACCTTTGTTTTAAATGCATTTAAACTTTTGTGAGTCATAGCGTGTTTGTGAATTATTTATAAATATATTCTGACATAATTTTCTCGTTTGTATATTAGAGATTTTAAACTACCCCTTCCCCTCATGTTTCTGAAACAATCATCTCTTGTTAAGAACCCGGTGCAGTACGACGCCAACTCCGATGCGAAGCGAGACGTATCGCGACAATAAAGCGCATATTTGTCTGGCTGATCTAAACAAGCGCCTCACGCTTTGCCACACGCCGTTCGAACTGTGCTGAGCGAGTCTCGCCCTTTGCGTTGGAAATTATAATTATTTCTGAATACCTTAATTGTGCCTCGATTACTTGTTATTGTTTATTCTGTTTTAATTAATTAGAATATTGATGATACTTCCAAGTGGTGTATGTGCTTACTTTGTTTGTTAAATGTTCATAAGTCACTTAACGAAGCCTTGTAAAAGTACTCGATTTTAGGTCGAAAACCCATTATTTTAAATATTTTTCTGGTCTTAAACGCGATGTTTGTGAAAAAATCAGGGCCATACACCACTTCATATTGACCGTCTAAATGAAAGCCTAAAATTTATTTGATTGAATTGTTCCACTTTCGCGAGTTATTATGGTTTTTAGATATGTATGAAGTACGATTCGGAGCGGGTTCTTAATCTATTATTTTACACCTATAAGATTACCGATTCCACACATTTTGACGTACTTAACTCACGCCGGTCTCCCAGAGGGGTAGGTGTAAACTACCAATTTCCTTTTGCTACGATCCTAACAGACCTTTTTCGCCTCTTCCACATACATCAATCGGGTCATACAAGTTCTTCCATTCCTGGTACTTTTGACTTTCTCCTTTTGACGCAGAGTTAATCTATGATTTTTACATCAAATATTTTCAAAATATATTTCGGCCCTTACCGTTTCGACTCGCAGGGGTCATAGGATCAAAGTGTTACTTATCTCCTTTGTCAACTGTACATCCTGGGATCTATATTCCCAGTTATTGAAGATTTAATCTGAGAGTCGTCCCAACCGCGTCCCTAAATCAATCAAAGATTAAGAGAAGATTCTTCCAGAAACTGTATTTCTTCCAGAACCGTATTTGAAAGGCCGAATTCTAGATGACCTTTTAAATCCACTTTTAATCTGAGAATACTGAAGTGTTCTCCCAGTGTTATGTGGTTCCACAAAAGATGTTATGGTGCGCCATAATAGATTTTATGTGGCGCTATAAGATGTTACGTGGCGCCACAAAAGAATTTCCACGAACTATGTAATTTTGGTTTATAATCCATAGCGACCCGCCCCGGCTTTGCACGGGCATGTATTATACATATAAACCTTCCTCTTGAATCACTCTACCTATTAAAAAAAACCGCATCAAAATCCGTTGCGTAGTTTTAAATATCTAAGCATACATAGGGACAGACAGCGGGAAGCGACTTGGTTTTATACTTAGTGATATAGCCGCGGAACTTAATTGGTGGCTCGAGATCTTGTAGCAAAATTCAGTGTCTTATATCTCAAAATACTATTTTGGGACTTTTAGAATCTGGCCTATCATTTGAGTTATAACCTGTCGGAAATATTAAGGCACCCGAAACCCCCCTCCCGCATGGTCTCTACGTACCTTTGCGGGTGAGACTGAGGTTCGGAAAAATTTCCGTCGGGATGTATCTGGAAACTTGAAGCAACATGTATAATAAAGTTGACTGTATTAAGTAGGTAACATTTTTGTGTTGTGATACTGTACGATTTAGTTTACTTAATAATTATAATTATGTAATATTTAAATTAATTTGTAGCTAGGTTACAGAAGTTACTCAATAAATATTGTTTCCGAAATACGGTGATGGTTTCTTTTATTTAAAGTTGAGAATTTGTCTTGTCTCCCCGCAATCCCATAGCTTAATTAGATTTAGCTCAAAGATATTTTTATGAGTAGTATTTAAACGAGCGAATATAAATTTAAATTGAAGGTGTCGATAATACTGGATATAGCCAAAATATAGCGTACTAAAATACTAAGTGGGCGAATAAAAATGTTGAAAACGGCGACTTGAAAATACAAATTTTGAGTGGAGTTGAATAATTCTCAGGCGAACAATTTTCTATTTTAGTGACAATTTAATTTTAAGTAATAAAACTAGGACCGTCGTCGCCTCGCTTCGCTCGGCTCCTTATCTTAAATGTGAACCTAACACGTTTTCGAATTAACACAACATAATTTAATCTAAGCGAATTGTAAAATAAAATCCGCCCGCCATTTTATTCTTTACAACTTTTATCTTGTGGGTTTTTCAATAGAAGTATCAGTTTCAAAGAATATGGTCTTGGAAAGTCGCAAAATGTAAATTTGCACCTAAATAAGAAATTTTCCCGGTTTACAACTTTTGATTCCGGCTATACCACTAAACCGAATTTGAAGTTTTAGATGATTATTCGACGCAAAATTTAACTTTCTTTAATATTAATTAAATTATATTTTCAGTCCAACGTATGTACCGTTTTTGAGTTACAAAGTTACTAGCACAAAACTGAAAAAAGTGCGAAAATTTCGCGGTTTTTTGGCCCCCAAAAGTTGAGCTCACCTCCTGGGACCGTGCGAACTCGGATTACACGTATTTAGGAGCAAATAGAGGTATTTAAATGGTTTCCAAATTTATTCCTCAAAAAATTGTAATTTGATTGACCTATTTTACGTTCGTGGTATAAAGTATAAATAATCAAAGTTCACCCACGTTCGTAAGTACACCATACTATTTTTAGACAATTCGCTGTAAGCATCGAAATAATTATTTCGATGGCTGTAAGGCTGTTCGATTTTAAAAGGAACGCTCAAATGAAATTTCTTTTATTTTCGTTACGTAACGAGATAAGAGTAGAATTTTCTCGTGAATAAGCAATAATCTTTGTAAATAAGTGCTACTGCAAAGCAAGGTCAGTGTTGCCGTTCTACAAAATTTAAATTATCCAGACCATCTCAACAATTCCGCCATGGGAAATTGGGAAAAATTTGTTGCTAAAAATCCGCAATGTGTCGCAGAAATATTTTATGTCAAACAATAATATTATTCTTGTAAATTTTTTTACTCGTCTGATATATTTTAGTTTATTTTTATTTACTTTATTCATCAATCCGATAACAAAATAAATTAATTACAATTCCAGTTATAAAATCAATTAATCAGTACCTTAATTTCAAAATCGAATACGTAGCCCTCTTCAATTATAATATCAGTGGAAGTTGAAGTTTCTCCAGGATCTACGTAGTAAATTTGGTCTTCCTTTTCCCACTAGGTTAACAGCATCGTTTATAGTATGGGAATTCCAATGAAACTTGATTCTATGTAAGTTTTAAGCCCAGAACAGACGGTGAAACGGAACTGCAACGAAACCCTTTTGAAATCATTGGATTGAAACCAGTTTCAATCGTTTTCCACACACGCCGCAACCTAAATTGTACCACAATGTAATGAAATTACCACAATCATTTCGGTTTTCTTGAGAACATACGTCTGCAAAATATAAAGTTCTAGTTAAGAAAGAGGTGTAAAAGAAGAATTATGTGGATACATCACTACGTTGAGAAGAATATCTACTGTCGAATGTTTGTAGCTGCCAAAGAATTACAACAAACTGATAGAAAATTCATAGATTGTTATCGTATGAGCAACGCCGAAGCCGATGAAACGCAAACACGAGCATATGTAAGGAAAGTCGGATACACAAATGAATTAAATTGCTTTATATGTTTTACAAGTCACGATTTTTACTGAATAAAAAAGTCGCCTGCTTACGAGTGATAAAGTCGCTAGAAATCGCTAAATATTTTTTTCCTCAAAATCCAAAATTTTGCCCGCTAAACATTCATAAATCCCCTAGATCTAGAGACAAACTCGCCATAACGGCAATACTGCAATGTGCTTGGTATTTATAAAACAGACTTTCAGACCCATAATCAATTTCAATCAACCTCTCTAAACTAACCCCTAATACATTGAAATAAGATTGTAAACAACTGCACATCAAAAGTTGGCACTTATAGAACCGTCTCGACGCGACGAACGTCACTCGAATTGTCTCGAATGTGCTCGAATCCATTCAAAAAGAAAACTTCCATGCGCCGTCTCTTTCCCTCTCATTTATTGACGTCAGAGTTAGGGTGGCAACTTTTCAGAAGATTGAAATTCCACACATTATTTACAAAAAAAAATTATTAAATCTATCAGATGTCTTTTTATATGTCACCCTGTCGATAATATAAATTTCCCAAGTTATTTTCTTCAAAATTCTATCAGGCACCTACATATTTTAGGAATTTCCAAACAGAGAAATTAAAATTCCCCGGCTCGTTATTATAGGCAGCTGTAAGAAAATAAGTGAAGGAAGTTCATGTTAATTTTAATTAATTTTAATTAATTTTAATTTCAATATCTTTTTTATTATTTTGTACTACTATATGAACTAAAACAGAAATAAAAAATTAAGAAAATTATCGATTTCTGTTTCCCACAACTAGAGGTCGTCATTATCTTTTGTTTATTTATTTTTACATTTTATTTTAACAGCTTTTTGATAAATCTTAAATTTCAATAGCCTTGAAAGGAAAGATAGACGACAATAAAACATAATGAAAAGGAACTTCGCAAAAATTCCCAACATTTCGATAATATTTCTAAAGCAACATCACCGACCCACATCTGCCATGCCAACTGCCAAGTTCTAGACTAGTCGACGGTCATTGGTAGGAGAGTAGATTGTTCTCGAATTCTCCACGAACGGAGCGTTCTGATTGGCTGACACACTCGGTCATCGACGCTTCTAGAATCCCATTCGCTGACTATATAAACCCGACCCGCCGGGCGGCAAAGCATTCTTATTTGAAAAGCGATAACAAGCAGACTAAGAAAAAAGTGTTCGGTGCTTACCGAGAAAACTTTTACCAAGTTATTGAAGGTGAATTGAAATCGTATCAAGTGAAAAGTTATTGAAGGTGAATTGAATTAAATCAAGTGAAAGAAAAGTTAAAATGCCAGCTATCGGAATCGATCTTGGAACCACCTACTCCTGCGTCGGTATTTACCAGCACGGGAATGTAGAGATCATCGCAAACGACCAAGGCAACCGTACCACACCTTCGTACGTCGCGTTCACGGACACCGAGCGACTCATCGGCGATGCGGCGAAGAACCAAGTCGCTCTCAACCCTAGCAACACAGTGTTCGATGCCAAACGGCTCATCGGCCGCAAATTCAACGACCCAAAAATCCAGCAGGACATGAAACACTGGCCCTTCAAAGTGATCAACGACTGCAGCAAGCCCAAAATCCAAGTCGAGTTCAAAGGAGAGGCAAAGAGATTCGCCCCTGAGGAGATCAGCAGCATGGTTCTGACGAAGATGAAGGAAACTGCGGAAGCTTACCTCGGCTCGACGGTTAGAGACGCCGTGATCACAGTACCGGCCTACTTCAACGATTCTCAGCGACAGGCGACGAAAGATGCGGGAGCTATCGCCGGATTAAACGTCCTACGAATCATAAATGAACCGACAGCCGCTGCTTTGGCTTACGGTCTCGATAAGAACTTGAAAGGCGAGCGAAATGTGTTGATATTCGATCTTGGCGGCGGTACTTTCGATGTTTCCATCTTAACAATCGACGAAGGATCCCTGTTTGAAGTCAAATCGACGGCCGGCGACACGCATTTAGGCGGGGAAGACTTCGACAATCGTTTAGTGAACCATCTCGCTGAGGAATTCAAGCGGAAGTACAAGAAAGATCTGAAGTCGAGTCCCCGCGCTCTTAGACGGTTGAGGACTGCCGCTGAAAGAGCCAAGCGGACACTGTCATCCAGCACGGAAGCTACTATTGAAATCGACGCTCTGTACGAAGGCATCGATTACTACACACGAATATCACGCGCTCGCTTCGAGGAACTAAACGCCGATTTATTCCGCGGCACCCTCGAACCCGTCGAAAAGGCTTTGAAGGACGCTAAACTTGACAAAAGCCAGATCCATGACGTAGTTCTTGTCGGAGGCTCCACACGCATCCCTAAGATCCAGAATATGCTGCAGAACTTCTTCTGCGGCAAGAAATTGAACCTGTCCATCAACCCTGACGAAGCAGTCGCTTACGGTGCAGCTGTCCAAGCGGCCATCCTGAGTGGATCCACGGACTCCAGAATCCAAGACGTGTTGCTAGTGGACGTGGCTCCATTGTCTCTCGGCATCGAGACAGCTGGAGGAGTCATGACAAAGATCATCGAACGCAACAGCAAGATCCCTACAAAACAGTCTCAGACATTCACCACCTACTCCGACAACCAGCCTGCGGTTACTATTCAAGTCTATGAAGGAGAAAGAGCCATGACAAAGGATAACAACTTACTCGGAACTTTCGATCTAACTGGAATCCCGCCTGCGCCGAGAGGAATCCCGAAAATCGACGTCACCTTCGATTTGGATGCCAACGGTATCCTCAACGTGTCTGCAAAGGAAAACAGCACGGGCCGCAGCAAGAATATCGTCATCAAAAACGATAGAGGCCGACTCTCGCAGGCCGAAATCGATAGAATGCTATCGGAAGCCGAGCAATACAAAGAAGAAGATGAGAAGCAGCGACAACGGGTTACAGCTCGAAACCAGCTAGAGTCTTACGTGTTTAGCGTTCGTCAAGCGCTGGATGACGCTGGAGACAAATTAAGCGAAGAAGACAAGGGCAACGCACGTCGCGAGTGTGACGAAGCGCTTCGTTGGTTGGACAATAACACGTTGGCGGAGAAGGAAGAGTTTGAAGACAAGTTAAAAAGTTTACAACGGGTTTGCTCGCCGATTATGAGCAAAATGCATGGGGCTGGCGAGGGAGGTATGCCCGGTGGTATGCCAGGAGGTATGCCCGGTGGTATGCCCGGTGGTATGCCAGGAGGTATGCCCGGTGGTATGCCAGGTGGTATGCCAGGAGGTATGCCCGGTGGTATGCCAGGAGGTATGCCAGGAGGTATGCCCGGTGGTATGCCAGGAGGTATGCCCGGTTTTATGCCCGGTGGTATGCCAGGAGGTATGCCCGGTGGTATGCCAGGAGGCTACCAGCAGCAGCGCTACGACGGACCAACTATCGAGGAAGTCGATTAAATACCGAAAACCAAAAACTTATTTTTTAGTTTAATTTATTGAGTTCTGTGATACTCGTTTTAAAGACTGAATAACCAACAACAGATGATCATTTGATGTGTTAGTAAATAAATTAATGTGAACATTATTTTTTCTGTTTTATTTTGATTCTATTTTTTTTATTCTTAATAAATTCCCATCTCTTCTTACCTACCTACCTCCTAATTCTAAACTAATATACAAAAAATCCAAATAGCAAGTTATATAAATCAAAATCTTAATAAATAAAAGGCTCTTAAAATTTAAATTCGAATTAAGGCCCCGCACCGCACCCGATCATATCACTTTAGTGTAGTTGATCACAAATTTCTGCTGAGATTTGTGAGTTTGATAAAAAACCTGGGTAGCCTACTAGGCTGTATTTTGGACTACAGCCGCCAGGGGTTTGTTTGATTTACATCGCACTGAACGGGGCGCTTCCTGCAACTGGATCTGAAAGAATCCTGTCTATTGTAGTTATATTTACACAACAACAAAAATTTTATAAACACTGGCACAACCCTTCGGTCCGATTTTAAAATGTTCTTTACCACTGTTATCGGTTGGAATCTTAGATTTGGACAATTTAGCATATTAAGACAAAATATTTTTAACAAATAAAACTTGTGTAAGTAGTAAAGAAGTTGAACTACATTATAATTTTGCAGATTTGACACAAGTATCACAATCATCGAGAAAAAAATCCAAAAGATCACTAAAATCACGAAAAATGTAATTTGGCGTTGAAAACAGAAAAAAATATTTTTGTTTCAATTTGAAATATTTTTTTTAACGTAAAGAGATCAAAGTACCTTTTTCATATAATAATTTAATACTTTTTTCCTTTCGTTATTTAAAAAGAAATACACAAACATTCAAATTCTTTTTGCGTAATTTTTCTGTAGGTACAGGAAAAGTGTAGAATTTTTGAGTATTTCTTTTAAAATAACGAAAGGAAATAAAAACAAATAAAAATCTTTACTGAATAAAAAAATATTTTATTTTGTGGTTAGACCAGTAGACTGATCATACTAGTTCCAATTACGTTTTCCGTGATTTTACTGATCTTTCCGATTTTTTTTCTCGATGATTGTGATACTTGTATCAAATTTGAACAAATATAATGTAGTTCAACATCTTAACTACTTACGCAATTTTTATTCGTTAAAAACATTTTGTTTTAATAAGGTAAATTGTCCAAACGCGAGAGCATGTTTGGCGCAACCGACCCTTAAGTAATAAAAATATTAAAAATACAAAGCAAATCTTTTCATTTGTGGTCGTATTTTTTTGCAGTAATAACGAAGTATTCATCTTTGTCTCTCTTTGTTTTACCGGGTACGATAGCTCTTGGTTTATGCCATCTTCCTTGATAAACACCATCACCGGGGACGATGGCACTGCGATGGCAATTGATCTGTGCCAACGTCCCCGTTGTGGCTCTCACCGGGGACGATGACACTTATTTCCCATACTCCCCGGTACCGGGGATGAACCACCGGGGAGGATGGTACCAAGCCTGTTATATCCCTCTTTAACTCTCTTATAGGATAAACGCTAACTCTTTAATATGTAAGCAGAACCGAAATAAAGGTCCACTACAACTTGTCTTAAGGGGCTATACCGTGAAAATTGACAATTTTTGAAGTTATTTATCTGCTCTTTCAAAGAAGTTCCAAGTAAAATAAATTAGTATAACAATTTTGGGACCTTTGACTAGATTTTGGTCTATCAGAAACGCGATCGGAGGAATTTCATTCGATAGAAATAATTATTGAAATCAGGTTTAAATTTACACTTTTTTTGATATTCTGACAAATTAGGATAGCATACAGACTTGAAAAATATTTATTTAGATGGGTTTTATTTATACCTAAATTACTGGTTATGGAAATTTTTGTAGCTATTTTAGTTAATTTTGCATTCATTTAAAATCGACTTTTTGACAATTTTCCCCGATTCCGTCCCTTTCGCACTGCGGGTCTTTCCGCCTGGAGTAACGGGGACCTTCGCTAGCACGGTATATCACCTTAACGCTGAAATATTACATAGGCGGTAACTCTTACCTAGGGAGAACCATTTTTAAAAACAACAAGGTTCGATTTCATAGGAAAAATGTCAGATAGAACCATAGATTTAGTACATTATATACTAAATCTACATCTATGGATAGAACTGTGTTCCGGCCGAGGTTGCTGTGATTTATCAAAAAGGTAGTACATAGAACATGATTAAAACTTGCTATTGTCGGCACTTGGTGAAACTTGGATAACAATATGATGAATAAATACACTTGCACTCGTTTCACAGTTTATAAGCTTATTTAACCCGACCGGTTTCGGTTTTTCAAATGATTTGATTAACGACATACTTCACTGTTTACTATATAATTTATTGCACGGAATATCATCTAAGTAGTCTAACGAAACCCTTGATGATGGTGTAAAACCGAAACCGGTCGAGTTAAATAATATTATAAACTGTGAAACGAGTGCAAGTGTATTTATTCATCATGTTGTTACAAAAATATGTATGTCCCTCCCCCTTATATCCGAAACTGGTAGACCGAAAAATATGAAAAAATTGTCGATTATAGTAGATCATAACTGGCCAATTACAGGAAAACTATAGCGATTTAAAAAAAGTTGAGCACAAATGAGAAATATAAAAAAAGAAGTAAAATAAATTATAAAAATACAATATGGGTAGGTATCAAATTGTAGGTATTAAAAAGCTGATTGTAGAAATATATATTTTGGCTATATTTAATTACATCTACTTCGAAAAATCTTTGAAAAGCCATGAAAACATGTACGAAGGGGGGCCCTTATCTCTAAAACTGTTGGACCGAAAAATACGTAAAGATTACAGGAAAAATAAAGCAGTTGAGAAATTCACGAAAAAATTAGACAAAATTAAATTTACCATCCACAATACGGAACCCTGGGTACGCGAGTCTGACTCGCACTTGGCCGGTTTTTTTATTTTATTATTCACACAGAAATCCACAGCACATAACAAAAAATAGTGACAGAAAAGATCACCTGAACAGAAGCCAATAACTAATTTTTCTTATACTAACTTAAATTGTTAATTTAATAGACAAGGAAAATAACTCAATTGTGATTTTCCTTGTATTTATGAGTATAAAATTAAATGAACAGCTAAAATAGTCAAATATAAATAATTATTTGAAATTGTAAATAGCATGCAAACAAAAAATCGAAGGTATACAGAAAATTTGATTAATTAAAAAAAAATAGTATGAATGAGGATAAGTCACATAACGGGAGAATCCAATTTTGACTATTACATTGCATGTGTTATGATTTTCTGAGTACACTACTTTTTGATTTTTTGAAATCCGTCCATAAATGGCAAAGTTATTTAATATTTTATCGGGCTTGATTTTAAAACGCGCGCCTCCCGCCCGTGGATACCGATGTCGTCATCACACACAGACCCCGCGCGATCGCAGTCGTCCAGTACGCACATTCGTGATTAGTAGCGAACACTCGGTTTTTTTTCGAGTTTTATGCATTATCGGTTTATTGTTTCGGTGTTCTGTAATAATGAGCAACAAATTGGAAGATGGATTCGAAAAAGGACAGTCAGATAATCTACCTAAAGTGGATTCTTTCATGGTTTTTGAATACTTAAACAATCATGTGAAGTATACCAGCGCTGAAATCCGAGGTTGGAAGCTTCAACGGTAAGTACCTACCAAATTTAATGTGTTAGTTAGTGAGTTTAGGCCTAGGTACTTTTTCCCATGGCTGTTGCGGTAGGTAATGTGAAAATAATAAAATAACCTGGGTAAAAAGGTACATGGACAGCATAACACACTCCATCATAAAAACGTTAGTCAAGTCAAGTACCTACATTATTTCTTCCTACGGAGTTCGAGTTGATGTTTTTGTAAGCAGGCAACTGCAGGCATGATTCATTGCGATTTAGTAAGTGCCGGTTTCAAGTTCACCTAAACATTATAGACCGGGAGCGCGCCGTAGATTAACTAACATTAGCGGATACCTACCATGTTTTTTGTTTCGATGCACTTAAATGGTGCAACCGCATCAGGTAATGTGATGTAGGTATTTAATGCTGTATGATTATTACAGGTCTGTACGAGAGTCATATGGCGACGATGCCGTAGGGTATGTCCAAGTCCAAAGAAATGGAAATGTGTGCACAGTAAAGGCAAGAATAACACCGGATCATAAAGTAAAAACTAAAGGTTATAGCTGCACTCTCAAATGTGAAGAAAATGATAAAACTATTATTGATGTTACTTGTCATGATTGTGCTGCACAAAAAGGAGGTTGCAAACATAGTGTAGCATTTCTTATGTGGATACACAGACGCAGTGAAGAGCCTTCTCCAACTGAAAAAAAATGTTATTGGGCCAAACCAAAACTGGCCACAGTGGGCACAACCTTGAAATTTATAAAAGCCAAAGATATCGGTTCCAGCGCTGGAGATATTGACGATAACGATCAGTTTCTCCATGCATTGAGCAACCTTAGGTATTGTTTCTTTGAAATGTCTGGCGACTGTAGATTCCGAAACTCCAAATTGAACAGCAAGCACGGAATTCGGTTCACGCCATCTCAGTTTTTTCAAGCTCAATAATACATCCATCAGAGGTCTCTCAGTAGATTCACTCAAATATTCTAAACAGAAATACACTTGCGATGGTAATCCGAGAAAAAGCTTAGGTTCTCTAGATATAGACATTAAAGTTCCTTTTTGCATGTGTTCCTTAAATAACTCAGTATCTACTTGTCGTTTCATTTCACAGGCGTCAGTATTTACACTGAATCCACTTAGGCTCGCAGAAACTGATGAGGTATTAGAGTAAGATGTGAAGCTATCATGCATTGGTTCCCGATGATGATCCCGACGATGTTCTTTTGGTTTCACCGTTTTTATTTTAAGAGCAAACTCTTCAACCCGGTCAAAACCGGCGTCAGTATTAATGCCCTTGCTTCGAACTTTTGGCTTTATATTAACTTGCACTGCGAGTGATTTATATTTAGGATCATTGTGTAGATTTGCCGCATTATCTTCTTCAAGCGGGTTTATAGCCTCTGTATCATTTGAATTAAAATCAATCGTTTCACACGCCACGAACTCTTCTTGTGTTATTAGGTTTTCATGACCAACTTCCGGATTAAGCACTCTTTCAAAGTACTCAATCTGCTGTCTTTTTTATATCCAGTCCGTTCTACAACGGCGTTATCCTTTCTTTGGCAGTCAAATTTATGCGGCAGAACTCCTTTTTTTAGTCTTAGTTGACCACCCATCAATCGGTACCTTATATAATTTTCCATGTCATTTTCGACCTGTAAAAAGTAAAAACAGATTAAAGATTCTTTATTTTATTTTTAAATAATACTTTACTTACTGAGAAAAGCAGATCCAAAAAATAGGTCCTACAGCAAAGAAATTAAAATTCGAATCATTACCTATTGTTGATAGGTATTCATTATCGTAGATAAAAATGCGGTAGTCTCCCGGACTACAAATATCATACCTACGTTGATTATTGTTTATTGTTATTACCTCATACGATTGTGTTAAGGTTGAGACAATATGACATAAAAGGATTAAGTTTTAAGGTTTTTGATTCCATTGATCGATAAAATAGGTGACATTTACTCAATAATACGAGGAAATAGGTATACGTCAAGTATAAGGTATAACGTAGGAAAGGTACTTACGTCGAAATGATCTTCGCAACAGTAATGAGTACTTTTGCTTGATAAAGGATCTCTCTTCATAACACTACACCACTTTTTTCTAGCTTTTTTGTCTGTTGGAACATGAAAAAATAGTTTGTCGGGCGTACTACTACTTGTACTCTTGCACTTTGGCACGACACAATATTTGTAAGACATTTTTAAGGATATTGATACACAACAATAAATCTATAACAAAGCGACCGTGACAAGCACAGCTCAAGAACTGCGCGGGAAACAGAGTACACCTACAGAACTGAAGAGCGCGTGCGGGGTCGCGCCCCGGGTATGTGTGGGATGACGTCACGCGCTCGCGGCTGGTACTGGCGGGCGTTATTTGAACTGCTACAGTAAAATTGCTGTACTTTCGACATTTCTTGTCCGATTTGGATATTTTTTTCACCATAAGTCATGTTTTTTTTACTGTCATCGATCTACATACTTAACAAAAATCGTGACTCTTCCTCATTATAGATTATAATTTATATAAAATTCAAATTCAAAATTCAAATAGTTTATTTTGCAAAGTAGGTATATATAATACATGTTTCACATGTCAAAAAAAATCTTATAAAAATACATGTAATCAAATAATAAATGAAATAGAAATATATTAAAGGTTTATTTAATTTATGTAGCAATATATATACGATTAAAATTACAGGTAAAATAAATATTATACAAGGTGAAATCCAATCAAATCAACATTATTAAAAATATATATACATTATAAAAACAAACAACATTATATACAAAAAGGAAATGTCTTGTAAAAGTATTGTATTGTAAAGAAAAAGAAATGTGAACTTAATCATCACCAATTTGATTAATCAATTCCTTAAATTTTTTACTTAATTTAATATTTCTGTTTTAGATAGGTTTACCTTATAGATTTTTTTTTCTTTAGTTGACTACTTAGTTTAGATTTTAATTTTTATTCTTATCTAAGGTCCATTTACGTACGTGTTAATAAAATTATAATCACTTATTTATTTTTCCATGTTTCAATAATGCATTATTTTGGAAACGGCCCATATTTGGTAGAACCTTCCACAGCGATTTGAAACAAAAATTTGCTCGAAAACACCGATAAAACTGAAAGTACGTAATTAATAATAAATCTTGGGAATTTGCATTCAGTTACATAAAATTTTAATTAACTACGTTACAGTTTCAATCATAAATCCATAGTTACAAAATTGGAAGTAATGTCGGTGTTGTATCGCTACCATTTATTCGGTTTTCGATCGCAATGGCGGAAATATCAGTTTTTATCGGGATATTATGTATGTTTGTCATCGTTGTCCCTGTAAGTTGTTACTGCGCCCACGCAGTACAGAGGTTGGGGAAGGGCCTTGGAGAGGATGCGGGCGGTGCGGCAGGAGGGCGTTCGAGCACGCTTCAGAGAACAAGCGGGCGGTGCGGCGGGAGGGCGATCAAGCACGCCTCGGAAAAGATGCGGGCGGTGCGGCTGGAGGGCGATGCAGCACGCCTCGTAGAGAATGCTGCGGGAGGGCGATCAAGCACGCCTCGGAAAAGATGCGGGCGGTATGCGGTCGGAGGGCGATGCAGCACGCCACGTAGAGAATGCGGCGGGAGGGCGATCGAGCACGCCTCGGAAAAGATGCGGGTGGTGCGGCCGGAGGGCGATGCAGCACGCCTCGTAGAGAATGCGGCGGGAGGGCGATCGAGCACGCCTCGGAAAAGATGCGGGCGGTGCGGCCGGAGGGCGATGCAGCACGCCTCGTAGAGAATGCTGCGGGAGGGCGATCAAGCACGCCTCGGAAAAGATGCGGGTGGTGCGGCCAGAGGGCGATGCAGCACGCCTCGTAGAGAATGCTGCGGGAGGGCGATCAAGCACGCCTCGGAAAAGATGCGGGCGGCGCGGTCGGAGGGCGATGCAGCACGCCTCGTAGAGAATGCGGCGGGAGGGCGATCGAGCACGCCTCGGAAAAGATGGGGGCGGTATGCGGTCGGAGGGCGATGCAGCACGCCTCGTAGAGA
This sequence comes from Ypsolopha sequella, assembly GCA_934047225.1. NCBI lineage: Eukaryota > Metazoa > Arthropoda > Insecta > Lepidoptera > Ypsolophidae > Ypsolopha > Ypsolopha sequella. Next base: position 5,983,091 of record OW204010.1, on the reverse strand, counting down.
ATGCTGCGGGAGGGCGATCAAGCACGCCTCAGAAAAGATGCGGGCGGTGCGGCCGGAGGGCGATGCAGCACGCCTCGTAGAGAATGCTGCAGGAGGGCGATCAAGCACGCCTCGGAAAAAATGCGGGCGGCGCGGTCGGAGGGCGATGCAGCACGCCTCGTAGAGAATGCGGCGGGAGGGCGATCGAGCACGCCTCAGAAAAGATGCGGGCGGTATGCGGTCGGAGGGCGATGCAGCACGCCTCGTAGAGAATGCGGTGGGAGGGCGACCGAGCACGCTTCTGAGAGGATGCGGGATATGCAGCGGGAAAGCGATCGAGCAAGCCTCGCAGAAGATGCGGGCGGTGCAGCGGGAAAGCGATCGAGCATGCCTCGCAGAAGATGCGGGCGGTGCAGTGGGAGGGCGACCGAGCATGCCTCGGAGAGGATGCGGGTGATGTGGCGGTAGGACGATCGGACACGCCTCATAAAAGATGCGGGTGGTGCGGAGGAGGGCGATTGGGCTCCCGCCATACCGCCCGCATCCTCTCTTAGGCCCTCCTCCAACCCCTATACCCCGTGGGCGCGGTAAGCACGAAGTTGACAAGCTAATAGTGCTATTTTATAATTTTATTCCTAATTGAACACCTGACCTGTTTAGTTTAATTTTACAGAGACACCTGGCGGCGGCGGCGAGAAAACATGACGATCCCACGGTTCAGCTATAAGTATTTATGATTCTGACTTTTTTAACATATTTTTTTATTGCCTAATAGATATAATTTTCAGGTACATTTTCATGATAGTAAAATATGCATTACAATCAAAGGTGAAAAGACGTGCGTAGACCAGGTAAGTTTAAAAAATATATTTTTTAGTTTTGTTTTTTACTTCATGATTTATATGGAAATCCGTTCTTTTGGTAGCTCTGAAATAACAATATTTATTGGATGAATCAAACACTTGTACTGTAACACAAATTTCACTATTGCTATATTGAAATTTATTTATAAGATTTTTTATGTTACTTCCATCCATAAGCAGTGTTTGTGCGATATCACCCGGAGCGTGAATTGCGCCAAACATGCTTTCTCGTTTGGACAATTTAGCATATTAAAACAAAATATTTATAACAAATAAAATTTGTGTAGGCAGTTAAGGAGTTAAACTACATTATAATTTTTCAAATTTCACACAAGCATCGGGAAAAAAAATCGGAAAGATCACTAAAATCACGAAAAATGTAATTTAGCGTTGCAAACAGAAAAAAACAATTTTTTTTTGTTCCAAATATAAATATATATTTTTTACGTAAGGAGTTCAAAGTACCTTATTCATATAAAATATTAATATTTTTTTCCTTTCGTTATTTAAAAAGAAATACACAAACTTCCAAATTCTTTTTGCATAATTTTTCTGTACAGGAAAAATGTAGAATGTTTGAGTTTTTCTTTTTTTTAATAACGAAAGGAAATAAAAAATAATAAAAATCTGTAAAGGCTACTTTCATTTCTTTGCTCTATAAAAAAATATTTTAGTTTGTAGTTAGATCAGTAGACTGATCATACTAGTTCCAAAGCCAAATTACATTTTCCGTGATTTTACTGATATTTCCGATTTTTTTTCTCAATGATTGTGATGCTTGTGTCAAATCTGAAAGATTGTAATGTAGTTCAACCCCTTAACTACCTACACAAATTTTATTTGTTAAAAATATTTTGTTTTAATATACTAAATTGTCCAAACGCGAGAGCATGTTTGGCGCAACGGACCCTTAAAGAAAGGAATCTTCAATTACGGCAAGTGCTTGTAGTTTTATTGCACAATGATACAGTCAGCATGAAAAGTTGTTTCTTTAGTACTTTTTTTCGAATAATATTGTGACAGACAGACAGACAGACGGCTGAGGCCTAATAATAGGGTCCCATTTGGTACTCTTTGGGTAATGAAAGCTCATTATGAAACCTTAAAAAAAAATGTTTGTTTAGTTTTGTTAGTGTGCATTTTTATTTAAAATTATTTAATTGTCAGGCGTCACTTAAAAAAAAATGTTTGTTTAGTTTTGTTAGTGTGCATTTTTATTTAAAATTATTTAATTGTCAGGCGTCACTAAAAGTCTATAAAGTCTACTGAAACAAGTAACAATGTGTTAGGAAACTAAACGCGTGGAGTAAGCTTGAGCGGCAAATCTAGACAATTTTTTTTTGCATGCGGTATGTGAGTGAGAGGGGATGATGATAGGTGCCATTTTAGATTTCTTTCTTTATATCTCCGGGTTATACCGTATACGTAAAATAAATAATTTTAGTAAAAAATAACAATTTTCTTACAGATTCATGAGTTCATAATTCCTGTAATTCAATAGCTATTTACATTATTTGTTTTTTGATTGAAAGTTGATTTAAAGGTTTTACATCTACATTTACATTTACATCTAAAAAATATTTTTTCCAATACAGAATATCTAGATACCCAAATATATATTTTGAAAGGACAGTGATTTAAAGACGACATATAAGCAATTTATAATTTCCATATAAAGCTATATTTCTCATATTTCATGTTTAAATTCTTTATTTAATATATATTTGGGAACCTAGACATTCTGTAAAGCGGAATAAATACAATGATTTATACTGTAAGGTGTGACTCCTTGATGGAACTTCATTATAACACTAATAAAATTCTAACTTACTTAGATTACTTGGTTAAACGATCAAGATCATTAGGTTGCGTGTAAAATACCACACCGCAAAAGGGTCTGGCCAGGTATCTTTTGTTATCACTAATCCTATTGTTAACACCTAATGACCGTCTTAAGTGGAATCGGGCCATGGTATTTGAAATGTACTATACTAGTTCCACTATTTTATTTACTTAATTATTGCGACTAGTTTCGTCTATTTGACATCGTCGGGCTGATTGGAATAGGTAAACAGTTTACCTAAGTAAATAAAATAGTGGAACTCGTACAAGAAGACTTTGATTAGTGTTGGAATAAATAACCTTAAAAATATTTATGATTTACAAATTGGTTTTAGTAGTTCGTTTGTGTGAAGTAGGATTGCTCCGCCAGAGTTCAGAAGCATTTTACTCATCCTCACATTATTGATTTCAGACAAAAGGTAATCCATCACTAGCTATTGGAAAGTTGTTGACCAAGAACGCTGAAGAGAATAACGTCAAAAATGACAGTGACCCAGGAGATGAAAACCGTCCTACTGCCGGCCCTTTCGTTCCAGGTTCCAAGGGTACAGGACATGCTTACCTCAACAGAACTCGGCCTAACATATTTCTAAACATTCTACAAAGAATCAAACAACGAAATAACACACAACAAAATAGCACACAGCAAAAAAACCTCAATGGTATTCGGCCTAACCCATTTTTAAACATTCTACAAAGAATCAAACAACGAAAAATCAGCGAGCAAAATATCACACAGCAAAAAAACCTCAATGGTAATCGGCCTAACCCATTTTTTAACATTCTACAAATAATCAATCAACGAAAAATCAAAAAGCAAAAAACCGCACAACCTGAATTAGCACAACCAGAAATCGCACAACCAACAATCGCACCACCAGAAGTCGCACAACCAGAAATTGCACAACCAGATATAGCACCAACAGAAATTGCACAACCAGAAGTCGCACAACCAGAAATTGCACAACCAGATATAGCACAAACAGAAATTGCACAGCCAGAAGTCGCACAACCAGAAATTGCACAGCCAGAAATTACACAACCAGAAATCGCACAACCAGAAGTCACACAACCAGAAATTGCACAACCAGAAATTACACAACCAGAAATCTCACAACCAGAAGTCACACAACCAGAAATTGCACAACCAGAAATTACACAACCAGAAATCGCACAACCAGAAGTCACACAACCAGAAATTGCACAACCAGAAGTCGCACAACCAAAGATCGCACAACCAGAAATCGGACAACCAGAGATCGCACAACCAGGAACCACACAACCAGAAATGGCACAACCAGAAAACGAACAATCAGAAATCACACAAACAGAAATTGTTCAAACAGAAATCGCGCAACCAGAAATCGAACAACCAGAAATCGCACATCCAGAAATTGCACAGCCAGAAATCGCATCACCAAAAATCGAACAACCAGAAATCCCGCAACAACAAAACGCAAAACTAAGAAATTTGGCAAGGCTTGCCACCTCCTACTCATGGCCCTTTGGTTTCGGGACTTAAAAAATGTAAAAAACAATTATTTAACGTATTTTATTTTAAACTTCTATGTTTCATTTAATTGTACATATCTTAAATATTTAAAATTGTAAAGTTTAAAATATTATATAAAATAAACAAAAACACACTCCAGTCCATTTTTAAATTGACAAACGTCTGTATTTTTCCTTTATATTTGTGTCGATTCGGTGCAACACGACTTAACTTATTTGACACAGGACTAAACTTAATTTGAGCGTTCTGTCTTTTTCTTTCTGTATCGATAAGACAAAGACAGAACGCTCAAAATAAGGTTAGTCCTGTCAAATTAGTTTAGTTATTTATTTATTTATTTACTTTAATTAAAACGGACAAACCAATTACAATAATTAAAGATAGTAACACAAACATAAAATGGTACAATCAACTAAAATAAATAAGAGTAACACGTAAAGTCAGAAACAGGCCTTCTCACAAAAACACAAACACTCTGACAATATTTTTCTGCCATCCATCAGCAAACAGATCACAGTCCTGATTGGCGTTTAGAAGAGCGTTGAGGGAGAGAAGAGTACGCGGTATGGGTGAGTTAGATCGCGCCTTTGTGCGACACGACGGCATAGCGAAAAACCTGTGCTTCGGCAGTTGCGCCGAATCGATACCAATGTCTATGTTTGAAATAGCTCGAATATTATTGACCAGTAATCTCTCATGTTTGCGTGCGAAATTATACCTGACCTGGGGCTGGGGGTAGATGACGAGAAGTGGACCCGGATGGCTGGCGTCTCGGTCGGGTATTACGGTAAGATCAGAACGTTTTGGCATACCCCCGACCCCACATACCGAGTGCTCAAGTTATTTACCTACACTCTCAGGCGCGCATTGGCTTGTCCGCACACGCTTGTGTGTGTGCGTGAGCTAGTCTAGGGCTGGCAGCAAGCGTGTGAGCGTCGTCGATCGAGAGGGACAACATTATAATTCAGCAACTTATATGATTCTCTTCCTAAATTTTAGTGTGGTTAATCCAGGTCCAGGGGATCTACCGCGTAATTCTCATTTGTATCAACTTCAAGCAAATGCATGTGAAATTCAACGCGTGCAAAAGAGATGGCATGTTAGGCGGGCGTCGTCGCATGCACGGCAAATTTCAATTTCAAGTTGATGTTGATGAAAATGAGAATTACGCGGTAGACCCACAGGTCCTAGTTCTGGTTCCACATGGATTATTTTTGTATTAAAAATATATAAATCGTCACGACTTGAATCAAATGCTCGAGGGGGTGTTAGAGGTGTTCCGAGTGTGAAATTTGATATGCAAGTCACAGTCCACACTCGGTACACCACCGTTTCACCTACAAATATTACGTCCCAACGTGATGGGTGGTGAGCCCTATCGCCGTACTTCGGGCACAAATACACATTTTTTAGGACATGTTGAAATTTTCTCAGCTCGAACGATCACACAAAACAATCGATTTTTAAAATTTCAACTTAATGTTGTGTATGTTAATGTTTGTGTAATAAAAGAAAATGCCTTGCTTTAGTTCATCGACAGGAAATTAAAAAAATCTCCGTTCATTATTTTTTGCCCCGTTTTCAATGCATCCTTAAACACCACATAAACGAACCATATTAATTAAAAATCAGTATCATAATAAAACAAAAACAAAATACGCGGGCAGTGAACGAGTGGTACTCGAGCTCTGCTTGCCACCAGATTTGTTTGTGTGGTTTTGGCTGTTCCGGTGTCGGAAGAACGGCTACGTACCTATTTATATTTGACTTTGTGGCCGGCCATATTAAAGGAAGAATAGTGGCGTCGCTCGGACGGGACCATTCGTTTGGGGAGCACACCGGGAAGAGAGTTGGATACCTACTGATTGGGAGCCGTACATATATAATTTATTTGAGTTTATGTATTTATATTATCTGTAAACAAATTTAGCTAGGGATACACATGTTGGACACACTGTTACCGGCTCACATCTCCTGGAACCTATCTACGGGTGAGTTTATTTGTATTTTACTCGAAAATTGCTAAGCACCCACACACTGCGGTTTGGACCCAGTCGAATCGGTTCAACTCATCTCGATTCGGATTGGAGTTCCATTAAATCTTTTTTGTGATCTTGATTTTAATTTCGGTTCACGGACTACTGTGAACGGTTTCGCGAATCGCGCAACGACCAACGGGGTTGCTGCGCGCACATTTTATGGTAGCAGAGCGTGGTTAGTTTGATTAAATAATCAAACCAACTTTATTAATTAGATTTAAGTTACGGAACGGAGGTACGATCTGCGTACGCCCATGTTGCGGTTACGTAGATCGTAGCTTAGTTTTGGAATTTCCCTCCCAGAAACAGATAAGCATTGCCGTTTTACCTCATTTTGTTTGTATTTGTTCCATTTTTGTAATTATTTTTGTAGATTAGGTTCTGTGGTTTGCCACAAATTTGTGACATGCCTCCCAAGGGTGATAGTTTCGCGGCTTTTTCGGCAGCGCTGGCCGCCGAACTTCGATGGTTCTCTTCCGCTGTCACTTTGAGCACTCGACCGGACCGGACCAAGGCATTGTTTGCCCGGGCGAGCGAGATGACTGGTCGTTTGAAAACTGTAGACACGGTTTACGTTGCGGGGTTAGAATTCCTCGACTCCTCGGATGCTGACAGCATGGAGGAGCAGAGAGAGCTCCCGACCTACCAACTCAGCCTAGATCCCTAAATCGAGCCCTTACGGGCGGGGGTAGACAGACGTTTACCCCTAGAGGTGACGATTTTAGAGTGGCGGAGAACTCAACTGCACGTCGCAATTTGAACCCTTCATCCCCAAGACGTGTCCCTCGTAGACCTTCTCCTCCATCACCAGCACATGTGCAGGATTATAGAGGCGACGACAGGGCGGATGAGTATTCACCTCTCCCAAATTCAGGGAGAGATTCATCGCCCTACGGCCATGGCCACTAGGGATTCGAGGCTCACCCAGCGGAGACCCCAGAGACCATCCTTTTACCCACGGTCTCTGTTAGGATATGGGATCCGAGGGGCAACTCCATCGTTGTCCGGGCTCGTTTGGACTCGGGTGCCCAGGGTTGTATTGCCTCTGCTTGGTTGGTGAACCAATTAAATCTTCGCATTGGTCCACCCCCCCTTCCCCGTTTATGGAGTGGACAATATTGAGGTGACCAATATTGAGGTGGTCACACATGTGTGGAGCTTTCGCATGTGTCAACTGGAAACAGTAAAATTGAGGTTCCAGTCATTGTTCTGGAGAACATATTGGGTGATCATCCACGAGTAAACCTTCCTCCATCTTTTGTGGGTTTGACTACGGGTTTAGTTCTGGCTGACCCTGCCTTCCATACTCCAGGTCCTGTAGATCTTCTATTGAGGAGTAATGTTTTAGGACAGCTTTGTGTTGGTTCTTGGAGAGTCTTGCAGCCTGGTGGTTTAGTAATGGTTCCCACTATTTTTGGTGCATCGTTCTTGGGTCCTATCCTTCCGGTTTCGACCGTATCTATTGAGGAGGATGGACTGCGTATTGGATTTACGCTTCCAGACGCCGTTCAGAAGTTTTGGGAAGTTGAAGAGGTTCCTTCGACGCCTCGATCAAATCCAGAGGACGAGTGCGAAAGGTTCTATCGGAACAATACTTGTCGTTTGTCTTCCGGTCAATTTGTGACTCGACTTCCCTTTTTGGCGAATCGTCCTCCACTTGGCGATTCTCGGCAAATGACAAAACGAAGATTGATATCCATGGAACGCCGTATGAAACGGGATCCCGAACTTCGGAAGAAGTATATCGAGTTCATGTGTGATATGAGGATTCGAGTCACATGTCCGTGTCCATCTTGGATTATCACTCAGTGGAGCATTACTTTCTTCCTCATCACGCCGTCTTGAAGAGTCCGGGTGGAAAGATAAGGGTCGTTTTTGACGGATCGGCGCCCACCACTTCAGGAGTGTCCTTGAACCAGTGTCTCCATACTGGACCAAAATTGCGTCGGGATATGGGAGATATCCTCACAGGGTTCCGTCGACACGAAATCGTGTTTGTTGCCGACATACGACAGATGTTTTGGCAGACGGTGATTCATCGTGCTGACAGGCGTTATCAGTTGATTTTGTGGAAAGAAAATCCTCCACAAAATCAACTGATAACGCATCATTGTGCTATGGGGCTAGTCCATACATATATATCTGTCTATCTGTCTGTCTGTCTGTCTGTTTGTCTGACTGTCTGTCTGTCTGTCTGTCTATCTGTCTATCTGTCTGTCTATCTGTCTGTCTGTCTGTCTGTCTGTCTGTTTGTCTATATGTCAAGACCCTTTGGCTCGGGTCCCGTATGAGACTTGGAAACTTGAAATTTCGTTTACAGGAAGGCCTTATAGCATAAAAAATACGCATAAAAAATCTTATAAATACAAATATTTAATTATTTAGGAGGTTATATTTACCAACTTAATTAGACTCTTTAGATACATAGAGTTAAATAGATCGTAAGTGTCAAGTTAAGTTGGACATTATAACTGCAAGTGGAATTATTTGCTATAATGTTTTTAGGGTGGTGGTACGGAACACTTTGTACAACTTTTTTAGTCTAGTGTTTACTATTTTTATTATAAGGATAGTCAAGTATTTTTTTTAAGTATTAGTTTTTTTAATTTGCACCCAAAACTCAAATAAAACTTAAATAAAATTATTTTCTAGAAAAAAATTAAGTATATGAAAATAAGATTGTTTATTTTGCGAAATCCATTGCAATCTTAGTTAATAAGAACTGTGAATTTCTTAACTGTCTGAAGCAACAATATTGTAGCGACGACAGCGCCATCTGTTTCTTAAGAACAAGGCGTGAAATCACATAACGCCCTCGTGAGCGTTCTATATGTGCAGTACAAGCTAGTATATCAAGCAGATGGAAAAATAACAGTGGACAAGTATGATGGAAGAATTCGCCGGTCTAGGTAGGAACCTCGGTGGCGCAATTGGTAGCGCGCTTGTCTTGATAACAAGAGGTCGCAGGTTCGAATCCTGGCCGGGGAATGTTTTCAAATTCTTGTCTTTGGATTTGTTTCTGATTGATATTTTCTAGTTTTTAATACACTCTAATAATATATATGAAAATATTTTAAGAAATTGATACAACTGAATAATATTTGGTAGAGCTCTATAGACACCTTCAAAACGGCTTGGAATGTTGAGTTAAAATTTTATTGGAAAACACCAAAGATTTCAAAAGTAAAGATAAGCCCTTACCGTAGTATGACAGCACCAAAATATTTCCACCTTTAAATGGGTGACGCTCACACGTTTGGAATCAGTGCTCATTTGAACACAGTGATAGTTGGACGCCTTAAGTGCACTTAAAGTTAATCATTTTAGCAACTTTAGTAGTCTGATCAGTTTGCTGACCGTAGGTAGACAGATTGCGCACTCATAAGTGTGCACGCGTCGGCATTATGTTAAGGCGATATGCGAAAAAAATACGGGTGTTTCTTTTCTGTGTATTTCATGAAATACACAGAAAATTATAATCAGTTTCTGGTATATGTATCTTGACTACATAATCTAGGGATTTGAAATTGGAAAACATGTTTGGATAAATTTTCCTCGATAGAAATAATTGTTGAAATGGGGTCTTCAAACACACATTTTCTCCTCGTTTGACGAATAGGAACCATATACAGAACTCAAACAAACTTTATTATGTGTGTTTCAACAATATCTAGAGATTTGATATTTGAAATTTTGCTAGCTATTTTAGTTTTTTTTATAAAAATTATAGAAGTAACATTTTTCGCTTTCGCCCTGAATCCGCCCCTCTCGCACTGCGCGATTTTTCGCTTGGAGTGACAGTGACAAAAATAAAATTCGCATAGCCTTGCGAATTTAACGCACGCATTCAAAAAGAATGCAATAGATTTAGGTGCCGGGGCGCATCTAAACTTTTGAAATCTTTGGAAAACACCGATAAAATTGAAAGTGAATGTAATATTTTTATTCCAATAAAAATATTACATCTTGGAAAATTTCACACGATCGGTCACATAAATTGTTTAATAAATAACGTTATTCAATCATAAATATAAAGTTACATGAATGGAAATAATATCGATATTGTACCGATATAATTTATTTCCTTTTCGACCGCAATGGGGAAATTATCAATTTTTATCGGCATGTTGTGTCAGATTGTCATCGTTGTTCCAGTTAGTATTTATGCTATTTTACTTTCTTTTTTTTCTAATTGGCATAGATTAAATTATGGTGAGGTGTGTTAATTCGAAAATCATTTCGAGATTTAGGTTTAATAAGCCGTATTTTAGAAGTTTTGGTCTAAATAAGCTCATGATGATGAATATTTTTACGAAAAGGCTGCAACCTGCATTGGCCCTCGTGTGGCGTCACTTCAGTAATGGCTGTTTAGAAATGTGTCCTTTGCTATCAAGATACGTTTATAATAATTTGCTTCAGACTAATTTGACAGCTAGATGACAGATGAGTAGACAGACAGAGACAGACCACTTGTTTTATAAGCAATCACACATCACAATCAGTAATTAAGTATAATGTCTAAAATTCTCAAGTGACAAGGTCATCGGACAATTCTTTAAAAAATCATAAAAATATAATGTTTAATTTATATACCAAAATAATGAAAACTGTCCTAAAATGACGTAAACTGTCTGAAAAAAAATCTTTTAATAATTAAGCAATGGGAATTGAACACTTCCCTTTTTACACAGACAGTCAGCGGCGACGACTAAATTCTACGATATCCCACGGTTCAACTATAAACATCTATTACTCTGCTTTTTTCGTTTTTTTTTTATTACTTAGTTGATATAATTTTTTTAGCTTAGTTTCTTAAAAATAATAATGCATTAACGACAAAGGTGCAGAGTCGTACGTAAATTATATTAACAATATTTATTGATAGCACGTGAAACAAAATATGTATTAAGTGCTTACCTATGAAATTGGTGAAATTTTCTGACAGATTCATGAGTTCATAATTCCTTTAATTCAAAAACAGCTCGACCTAAATGCCATCCATTTCCATAATGCTTCTTAGATTAATAATTTTAATATATATATATTTTTTTCTTTAATATACATAATATATATATCATATATATGTATTCATAACTGTTACAAATATTTATTTATTTTGTTGTACTCATAGATGTAGAAGTGTTCTATGTATATTCTATGTTTGTAGTTTCACGCTTGAAAATTCAAGTTTAGGGGGGGGGGGGGGGAACAAAATCTACTGCAAAGTGTAAGCTTCAAATGTGTCTTTTCGCTTAAAACAAGTTATTGGCGGAACTAATGCGCGGAGACACGTTTAAAGAAGCCAGATAAAACGGCTTTGAATTGAAGATTCGTAATGAAATTTTACAGCTGACACTTTCTAAAAAATGTATGAATGTTGCTATTAGTTGTTCCGATTTGTACACAACATCCCTGTCCACAGGAGGACGATGCTCTGTTCCTGCTGAAAGCAGAAGGCAAGATAGAGTTCTCTGACGTAGACTACGTCGACACCTGGAAGGCCATGGAGGCGCTCGTTGGCAAGGTTTGTTACAATTACCAAGCAAAAATGTTTATTTCATAACTAAAATCTTAGCACAATACAAGGTTGAGGCCTCCTATTAAGTATAGTGCGCGGCGCGCCAATCTTTTAGTCGCCTCTGATTGAGTTACGAGTGCAAGCTTGCGCAGGTACAGTCAAGGAAACAATAATATCAACGGTTGATTATTAAATGTTTACTATAAGTGGGAAGGTGTACTTGTTGTACCTACCTGTTTAATATGTATTTATTATTTTAGTGCAATCTTAACTGTTTAAACTTTAAATTAAAAAAACTGTGAAACAAGTAAACGACATGCAACACGGCTTAGCCAACATATCAGGCAGACACCTGTGGCTTAGTTTTTAAAAGTTTTTTTTTATTTTTTTAGAAAATGTACGTCATTTTAGGCCATGGTTTTCATTATTTTGGTATATAAATTAACCATTATTTTTTTATGATTTTTAAAAGAATTGTCCGATATATGACGTCACTTGAGAATTTTAGACATTACACCGATTGTGATGTGTGATTGCTTATAAAAAAGTGGTCTGTCTCTGTCTGTCTACTCATCGAATTAGTCGGAAGCAAATCAGTATAAATTTATCTTGATAGCAAAGAACACAAACTAAACAGCCATTTCTCAAGTGACGTCACAAGAAAGCAATTGGAAGTTGCAGCTTTTTCGTAAAAATATCCATCATCATGAGGGTTTTTTAGACCACAAATTCTAAAATACGGCTTATTACACCTAAATCTTGAAATGGATTTCGAATTAACACACCTTAACATAATTTAATAACCACCTGCCCTACAGGAATACTCAAAGTATAATAAATCTACTAAGAGTCGCACTCCAACAAGAAAAATCCGACCAAGGTTTAGTAACAAAAATCGAAAACGCATTTCAACCTTCACCGTCGAAATAGCCCTGGCAAAAGATTCACCACACATACATGGATACCCAAGCGATCGAAGCTCACCGATTCGACGTCTTCAAAAAGATGCCCACCCGTAGATGAATATTACCCGTCTCTCCACTAACCCAAGGCGTTCTCTAGGATGCACATCCTGTGCTCTCTACTATACTATCCACATCCTGAAGGCACGGTCTTCCCTACCCTCCTGAAGTTACATTAAACATGGGGCTTCAGGGGCTAATGTAAATCCTTATGTTAATTCGTTAATCGAGTCTGTTCAAGCCACGCTGGGATCGGTGCATTTCATTCATTCATTCATTCATTCATTAATATACTAGCGACCCGCCCCGGCTTCGCACGGGTGCAGTGCTGATACTAATTATACTACAGAATATCTTTATATAATGCACAATGTATTAGATAAGGATTAATGCTGTATTGCTTAAAATCGCTTCGTAATAAAAAGTAAAGGATAAGAAATGGTTATTGTGGGTTATCCCTTTTTTGTAGACCTTTTTAAGTTGTACAATACTGTGGTATATTATTTTGATCTATCTCGTAGGGTTCAGCCAGCGTTTGCAATGTAAGTGCAAAAAAATGTGCTTATTTACGACATCACATTAGAAACCTCTAAAATTATCAGTGTTTTTCTAATATATTATGCATATATTATACATACAAACCTTCCTCTTGAATAACTCTATCTATTAAAAAAAAAACGCATCAAAATCCGTTGCGTAGTTTTAAATATCTAAGCATACATAGGGACAGACAGCGGGAAGCGACTTTGTTTTATAGTATGTAGTGATACTGTGAAACAAGTAAAAGTGTTGTGATTATTCATCATGTTCAGAAGCATTATACTCATCCTAACATTATTGATTTCAGACAAAAAGTGATCCCTCACTAACAATTAGAAAGTTGTTGACCAAGAACGCTGAAGAGAGTGACGTCAAAAATGACAATGACCCAGGAGATGAAAGCCGTCCTTCTGCTACCCCTTTCGTTCCAGATTCCGAGGGTACAGGAAATGCTTACCTTAACAGGCCTAACATATTTCTAAACATTATACAAAGAATCAATCAACGAAAAGTCAGAGAACAAAATATCACACAGCAAAAAAACCCTCCCACTCCTGGCCCTAGCGTTACAGATTCTGAGGGTACGGGAGTTGCAAACCTCAACAAAACTCGGCCTAATTCATTTCTAAACTTTCTACAAAGAATCAATCAACCAAAAATCAGAGAGCAAAATATCACACAGCAAAAAAAACTCAACAGTACTCGACCTAACTCATCACTAAACATTCTGCAAAGAAGAAATCAACCAAAAATCAAAGAGCAAAATATCACACAGCAAAATAAACTCAACAGTTCTCAGCGTAACTCATTACTTAACATTCTACAAAGAATCAATCAACCAAAAATCAGAGAGCAAAATATCACACAGCAAAAAAAACTCAACAGTACTCTGCCTAACTCATTACTAAACATTTTACAAAGAATCAATCAACCAAAAATCAGAGAGCAAAATATCACACAGCAAAAAGACCCTCCCACTCCTGGCCCTAGCGTTACAGATTCTGAGGGTACGGGAGTTGAAAACCTCAACAAAACTCGGGCTAATTCATTTCTAAACTTTCTACAAAGAATCAATCAACCAAAAATCAGAAAGCAAAATATCACACAGCAAAATAAACTCAACAGTTCTCGGCGTAACTCATTACTAAACATTCTACAAAGAAGCAATCAACCAAAACTGAGAGAGCAAAATATCACACAGCAAAAAAAACTCAACAGTACTCTGCCTAACTCATTACTAAACATTCTACAAAGAAGCAATCAACCAAAACTGAGAGAGCAAAATATCACACAGCAAAAAGACCCTCCCACTTCTGGTCCTGGTGTTACAGATTCCGAGGGTACGGGAGATGCAAACCTCAACAGAACTTGGCCTATCTCATTACTAAACATTCTAAAAAAAAATAATCAACGAAAAATCAGAGAGCAAAAAACCACACAACCGGAAATCGCACTACAACAAATCGCAAATATAAAAAGGCGGCTCTGGTTAATTAGCTAGGGCTGCGACCTCCTACTATTGGCCCTTTGGTCCCGGAAGATATAGACCATCTCAAAATGAAACAAACAATTTTCAACATATTTTATTTTAATATTACTGACAAAAAAACTCTACAGTCTATTTTAAAATTTACAAACGTCTGTAATTCTCAATCCTTTGTCACAAAATAACCACTTACAGAAGGCCTACTCCGTGTGACCTTGATTGTAATTACATAGGCTCGACCGTAACGATTTGACGATTGTCAAATCGTCATCGATTGTGCCGATACTTAAAAACAAAACAGGAGACGCCTCGGATCTGTCCAACTACAGGCCTATATCGTTGGCCACTGTCATAGCAAAGGTGTTGGACAGTCTGCTTGACCGGCACCTGCATATACAGCTACACTATGCTCAGTTTGGGTTTCGTTCCAAGCTGTCAACTGTGACTGCTATCCTATGCCTTAAGGCGATATGAAAAAGTTTTAGCGTCCCTGTTACTCCATATGCGAAAAAACCCTCAGTGCGAGAGGGACGGATTCGTGGAAAAGTAGCAAAAAGTCGGTTTTTTATTAATATAAAATGTACTTAAAATGCTATCAAAATTTCGTTTAACCAGGTCCTAGATACCGTTAAAACCCATCTAATAAAATATAATTACAATCCATATGTCATACTAAATTGTCAAACCAGGAGAATTGGTGTCGATAAAGACCTCATTTCAATAAATATTTCTATCCAGCCGAAATTCTCCAATCGCGTTTCTATTTTAACAGATCCCTAGAGGAAGATTCCAAAAATAATATACATTTTTTTTAAAAAATTATACATTATTTACCGAAGTAGATATAGAATTTCTGAAATTGACGATTTTTCTCCGTAGCGCCTTACTGTCAGATACTACGCTGACAGGAGGACGCCGGTGTATGCCTGTTTTCTGGACTTGTCCAAGGCGTTTGATCTGGTCTCCTATAAAGTGCTTTGGGAAAAGCTGGAAAAAGAAACCACGCTACCAAAAGAAGTTGTGTCAATTTTTAAGTATTGGTACGGCAATCAGTCTAATTATGTAAAATGGGCCGGCAATAACTTGTCAGATGCAGATACAGATACAGATTTTATTAATAACGGTAAGTTACAGGTCATAATTATGTGGTATTATAAAAGTATAACACCTAACTTACACAGCATTATATAATAATAATATACTTACTCTAAGTATGATCTTAAAAGTAAATATGTCATAACAATTCATAATTCAATAATAACAAAATAAAACATGCATACAGGTTGGAGTGTGGAGTGAGGCAGGGTGGCCTGACCTCACCCAAACTCTTCAACCTGTATGTGAACCAGCTCATCGTCGAGCTCAGCAACGCCCAAGTAGGTTGTTCAATAGACAGGGTAGCTATGAACAATATTAGCTACGCGGATGATATGGTGTTGTTGAGCCCGTCGATGAGGGCCCTCAGACACTAATTGTTGGGAATATGTCAGTCCTATGCGGTGACTCATGGACTCAGGTATAATGAATCAAAGAGTGAGTTAATGGTGTTCAGGGCGGTTCAGAAGAACTACTACACCGTTCCTGAACTACTACTTAATGGAACTCCTCTGAAACATGTGGACAAGTTTAAATACCTGGGTCATTGGGTCACTGCGGATTTAAACGAAAATGCAGATGTTGAAAGGGAGCGCAGGGCTTTGTGTGTTCGCTGCAATATGTTGGCTCGTAGGTGTACAAAAGAAGTGAAAGTCATGCTCTTCAAGGCATTCTGCCAGTCTTGGTACACCAGTAGTCTGTGGACCGGATATACGCGGGGAGCATACAATGCCCTGCGCGTGCAATATAACAACGCGTTTAGGGTGTTGTTGGGGCTGAGGCGCTTTTGTAGCGGTTCCGACATGTTCACAGAGGCCTATACCGACGGCTTCCATGCCGTATTAAGAAAAAGGTGGGCGTCTCTGTTGGAGCGCGTGCGTTCCAGCTCCAACAGCTTGCTGAACACGTTTGTAGACAGGTGGGACTCTCCGATTCTACGCCACTGGATTCGCTTGCATGTCCATGTGTAGTGGGGCGTGGAATCATGTTTCTACACATGTAAGCTATCGATGTATTAGCATAAGTTACTAACAATAGTATAAGTTGTTTTATTACTAACATGTTTATATGGATCTTTGATCTGAAATAAATACATTTGATTTGATTTGCTTTGTAATGCTAGGGCTGTCATCTATGTACTAATAATAAAGTAGTAAAAATTTCGTACTCTGTACACAAAATATTTTCCTGAATTGGATTTTTAGTGTTTTACTGAAGCCAAAGCTACCATTTCTAGAATGTTTGTCTGTCTGTATGTATGTTCCGTTTTAACTTTAGAACCAAAAAAATGTTTTTACGTAAAAACACGCCGTCGAAACAGATACAAAAGAAACACGAGAATTTTTTTTTTTAAATATATTTCCATCACGACGCAGCGTTTTTCAACTGTTGAAAAAAAAATTGCCCACAGATCCACTGCTTCAAAACGCAAAAATCGTCACGGACTGGTTCACTTTTCGATAGTTTTTATATTTGGCTAATTGAGCTTTTTTTAGGTAAATAGGATCTGCAGACCACGAATTTTGACGTTGGCAGGCCTTGAATTTTGGTTAAACATCAGTTACTCTGTACAAAGTGCACAACTTAACTTTGTTCTTCTTATTAAGAACCCGCTCCGAATCGTAATTCATACATATCTAAAAACCATGATAACTCACGATAGTGGAAGAATTCAATCAAATAAATTTTAGGCTTACATTTAGACGGTCAATATGAAGTGGTGTATGTCCCTGATTTTTTCACAAATATCGCGTTAAAGACCACAAAAATATTTAAAATAATGGGTTTTCGCCCTAAAATCGAGTACTGTTACAAGGCTTCGTTAAGTGACTTATGAACATTTAACAAGCAAAGTAAGCACATACACCACTTGGAAGTATCATCAATATTATAATTAATTAAAACAGAATAAACAATAACAAGTAATCGAGGCACAATTAAGGTATTCGGAAATAATTATAATTTCCAACGCAAAGGGTGAGACTCGCTCAGCACAGTTCGAACGGCGTGTGGCAAAGCGTGAGGCGCTTGTTTAAATCAGCCAGACAAATATGCGCTTTATTATCGCGATAAGTCTCGCTTCGCACCGGAGTTGGCATCGTCCTGCACCGGGTTCTTAAGAAGTTAAAGTTGCAAAATATATTGGTCTGTGGCAATTCACGCCAATAGTTTACCATAATTAAGGTTAATTAACGGTTTTAAAGGCACGAAAAAAAGTAGTGGGGGAATGCACCTTAGTCATTTATTGGGACTGTTTGGACAAAAAAATAGTTAAGTTATGCACTTTGCGCTAAGCTTCTGACGTTTAGCCTTAAAGGAAATAGGAAAGCCGCCGACAACACATCAATGCGTGGTTCGCGTTAGGCCAAATATTGGCCTCATTCGTTCGCAAGAGCCACGCCCCCTTACTCGGATCAGTTAACTATGATCCAAACGTTTTACCCTCAGTATTTAACTTCAACATCTATCGCTATCGCTTTCAAAGTTATCGCGAGTAGCTAGAAAGTAATTATCCTATAATTTCTAGCAAATAACGATACCTTTGAAACAGGACTAAAAAAAAGGCCGAACTTGGTCCGTTTAAATAGGACTTTTAAAGTAAATCCTAAATGTATTAAAACTTCAAGATATATTTTAATCTTCTTTATTTATATTTTCTACGACCCTTGCTGAGTCTTGCTTGAGAGTTAAGATATACAAGGTGACTTTTTGATCATCGTCCAAATTCATACTGGAGTCTTGATAAGTGACCAGTATCTCGGATCAATGACAATTTTTGTGAAATTTGTAAAATGAAATTTCGGCTTCCCATAGAAATTCACTTCCAGTTACGAGTCAATTCAATCACTATGGGAAGTCGAAATTTTATTTTACGAATTTTGCAAAAATTGTTATTGATCAATGATACTGATCACTTACCAAGCCACCAGTATGAATTTGGACGATGATCAAAAAGTCACCTTGTATATAATGTACTTTCTCCACGGGAATCGCACAGAGTTAACCTCCATAGATGATAACCTCATCAGAGTCAGCCAATACAACATTACACTACTAAACTCAAGCGGACTGAGTGGACTAGCCCGATCTCGGTAAAAAGCCGATCCGGTCCGATTTAGTCCGAAAAAGTCCATTAAATTATTCCAAGAGAGTTATGCAATAAATAGTGTTACAATGAGCGTTTTTCTCGTTGTTTTTTTTTTCCTTAGTTTAGTTCTTAGCTTTCCTCCAGATGGCGCTGTCCATGTCACCATAGATAAAATGCGTTTTGTAGCAAACGACGTCAAAGTGGTTTTTCGTTTGTTTGGAATCTGTGCAAATTTTGTCTTTGATTCTGTTGCTAAAGAATACGACAGTGCCATCTAGGAATCTTATTTTACACTAAATTTGACATATGGAAAAACGCTCATTAAATTTTTCGACTCCTTCAATAGAGTCAGTATGGAATTGGTCATATAGAGAAGTGGTCATATAGGGAAGTGGTCATCTCGAACCGAAACGTCACATCCCTCGAATAACATTATTTTTTCATGCTTTACTTGCATAAAACCATCCATAATAATTTCGTTAAACACAATACAGACTAAGCCCGAAATCCTAAAAAGTGCGAGCGGTCCGCGGACTCGCTCACGGTTGAAAAAGTCCTATTTTATGATTTAGAACTTTTTATACATTTTTGGCATTGACATACAAACCATGGACCAGGATTTACGAAGAAAGTGTCAAATACAAATATAAAATGGTATGTCTCGGTATTCAACCTTAACTAGGCATACAAATATTAATTAAAATTTAATTATATAAACAAGATCAAGGTGATAAGCACCTAGTACAGTTGGCAACTAAAGATACAGAATAGGGGGGCTGGTCCTAAATACAGTTAAACCCATCTAATACCAGGAGAATTGGTGTCCAAAAGACCTTATTTCAGTAAATATTTCTATCGAGCCGAATTTCTCCAATCGCGTTTCTGTTTAACAGATGCCTAGAAAAAGATTCCAAAAATTAAACTATTTGAAATTAAATTTGAAATAATCAAAATAATACATTTTTTCAAATTTTTACCATCTACATCGACGAAACTGAATCCAATGCAAAACTGTTGTTTAGCATTGTGGATCCCCTTAACTAGGATAGTAATAAAAAAGAAAACCTCAATATAAATGAATATAAAAGTTTAATAATAAAAGAGAAACTTACAAAATCTAACTATATAACTACATATTATTGTTAGCCTTAAAAAATTGTTCTATCACATTTCAGACTATAAATATACTACAAAAATTGATTTTTAACTATATTTTTTACTATTTCGTTTCTATAAATACTGCCTGCTCCACCACGTTTCTGAGCCGTGAAGTTAACTGATGTCGTCCCTAGGGAACTCTTTAGGTTAGTCCTAAGAATCGTAAATTTTAACCCTAGCTAAGAGATTCCCCAGGTTGAACCCTAGCTAAAACTGTGAATTTTGCCCCTTTTTTAGTTCCCAGCTAGAGTTGATGTAAATTTTTACACCTGTAGTTAGCCCCGAGCTACAGTAGTAAATTATGGCACCCTGATTAGTCCCTAGTTAAAACTGAGCACTTTACCCGGTTGGTACCTACCTACAATGATTGTAAACTTTGATCCCCTGGTGGCGGACTATTAGTTAAAACTTTAAGCCCCTTGGATTGGTCCCTAGCTAGGTAGAATTGTAAATGTTACCCTATACGGTTGTTCCTAAGCAAGAATTGAAAACATTGGCCCCCTGATGAGCCTCAGTTAAAGCTGTTAACTTTGATCTCTAACTAGAATAAACTTTGATCCCCCGGCAGATACCTTATTGAAATTGTAAGTTTGGTCTCCTGGATTGGTCCCTAGCTAGGTAGAATAGTAAATATTTACCTCATACGGTTGGTCCTAAGCAAGAATTAAAAGTTTTGGCCCCCTAATGGGCCTCTAGTTAAAGCTGTTAACTTTGATCTCTAACTAGAATAAACTTTGATCCCCCGGCAGATACCTTATTGAAATTGTAAGTTTGGTCTCCTGGATTGGTCCCTAGCTAGGTAGAATAGTAAATTTTTACCCTATACTGTTGGTCCTGAGCAAGAATTAAAAACTTTGGCCCCCTAATGAGCCTCTAGTTAAAGCTGTTAAGTTTGATCGTTGTTGTAAATGTTGGTCCCCAAATTAAAACTGAAAGTTTTGCCCGCCCGGGTTGGCCCCGAACTGGTATTCTTCGTTACTCTGCTGCGGTTCTACAATTTGCTCTTCTTGCTCCGCGAAGTAGGTATCCATTATTTGAAGCACTTTCTTGTAAACCTGAAAAAATAAACGGTTACATTAGTACCAAGTTTGAAATAGGAATAGAAAGACGTATGTCGACCATATTGGCGACATAATAGAGGAAGGCCAGGTCAAAAGTGACTGGAATAGAAGAGCTTGTATGACTAGATTGATGGATGTGGAAGAAGTAAAAGAGGTGTGTGAGGATCGAACAAAATCTTTCTTCGCCTCTTCCACGTACATTAGTCTGCTCCTACCACTTTGGGTGGGGCACAGGCAGTGGCGTATTTGAAGATTTAGCGCCAAAGCAAAAATATTTCAATTATAAAATAAAATCCAATAGTGTTGGAAATGAAAAAACTAAAAAGGCCATATAAAGAAATAAACACCATTTATTCAATATTTACATTCAAATTAGTTACAAAGTTCTTCATGACAATGTCATAATTCACGGATTTTGTCAAGTCAGGTTCTACAACGTGTAACAGAAAGGTGTAACCTTATTTGAACAGCTTATTCAGTCAATGATAATTGAAATCTCAAAAAAAAAAATCTGCCCTTCCATACATTTCGGCCAAGCGGCATTGCATTTGTCTATTAACAGCAAAAAATATTTTTTTTTCGAGGTATCGCTTTTGTTCTATAGTAAAAGTTGTTCTATACCATTGACTGAATAAGCTTTTCAAATATGGTTACAACTTTATGTTACACCTTGTATATGTATTAAGAATAGCAAATTCTTCTGTCTGTGCCGCCCCTGGCAACCTGCCGCCCCGGGCCATGGCCCTTTTGGCCCTAGGGTTAATACGCCACTGGGCACAGGGGTGAATTCAGTAAGTGCAAATGACAAAACTTCAAATGAAACCACATATTCTACTGATCTCATTAAACAGCTCTCACATAGCAACACAACCGCGCTAAATAAAGGGGGTCAATTTTGAAAAAAAAATACATAAATACAAGGTGTAACAGAAAAGTGTAACCATATTTGAAGAGCTTATTCAGTCAATGGTATAGAACAACTTTTACTATGGGGTCAACCCTGAAATCTCGAAAAAAATCTGCCTTTCCATACATTTCGGCCGAGCGGCATTGCATTTTCCTATGAAGCAAGTAATATTTTTTTTTTCGATATACAGGATTTGTTCCATACTAAAAGTTGTTCTATACCATTGACTGAATAAGCTCTTCAAATATGGTTACACGTTTCTGTTACACGTTGTATATTATTTTCTGGCTTTTTCAATTAATCTACTACTGGAATAGCTAATCTATTTCCATGCGTTATGCATGTAAGGGGCCATCCATAAATTTTTGAGCCCGTCCTTGTCACATTTGTGTGACCCTCGCTGGTGTGACGTCACATATTTTGGAACTTTAAATTAAGAAATTATTAAATTAAACAGCACTTTCAGTTAGTTATAAATTTCTATGTATTTAAAATATTTTTTCCTAACAACTATAGATTCAAAATTTTAAAAAGAGAAACTTTATAAAATCGGTAATCTGTAAGTCTGGAGTTTTAATACTTTAAATTTATAAATAAAAATTAAAATTAAAATCATTTATTTCAGAACTGGGTTCCATAAAAAAAAACAACATCATATTACACAGAAAAATACAAAAATGTCACAAACAATATGTCAATAAAATTAAATAAAAATAGAAACACAGAAAATCAGGATGAAACAATTTTGATGATTAATTTATACTTGTGCTTGTGACGTCACGAAGCTTATGGCTCGTCCCCCTCCCTTGTCACACGATGTCACACTTTGTTGATCCCCAGAATCCCGTTCGGAAATACGACATTTGCCGAACACTCCCGAAGAATGTGCAATAATATGTTTGGCCGTACTGTACGTGTGGTTTAAACAATTAATCTATGAGGATTTTAATTAATTTCGGCATTTTATTCACAACGTGGAAAGCCTGCCAGAAGACTACTGAACCGATTTCGATGCTGTTTTCACGTTCCAACATTCCTCACCTGCTCATTCTCGTGGTGCTGCAGAGCCTCGATCTTGTCGAGAGCGCCGATCTCCTCCAACTTTAGACACATCTGCTCCACCTGCCCGTACCGCTCTGCCGCCTGCAATAACGAAACGCATCGGTGGTAACAGAGGATCTCGGTGCAATTTGCGTTTTATGGCAATAGTGACACAGTAACATCGTTATCGGCTACAGCAGGGTTTCTTAAACTGGGTTCCATGGACCCCCAAGGGGTCCGTAGCGTGAGTGCTGGGGGTCCGTGGCATGATGTCTGATACCGAACGCCGCACAGCGCTACTGTGTCTATACAGCGCTAGTGAAAATGAAAATATGTATTGACACTATCAATATGAAGAAAACCTATATAACATTACATTTGTATTTACAATACAAAAAACTTTACAAGCAAACCTTTGTTACTTTTTGGTGACAAGTGGAAGTAAATATTGCTTTTCGTGATTGTTCGTGCTCGATTCAATAGAAATGTAAGTTTAAAACATTATTACTAAATTATTATTACATACGGCTTGAACACTCACGTGTGATTGTTGTTGACTATATGCCAACCGTTTCACCGATACAATTTCGGCATTATCAAGGCGAGTGTCGTTCTTAGGACGACGACGCGGCGTTCACCGTCGTTGTCAAACGGGCACTGGCAGCCGCC
The DNA here is from genome assembly GCA_934047225.1 of Ypsolopha sequella. NCBI lineage: Eukaryota > Metazoa > Arthropoda > Insecta > Lepidoptera > Ypsolophidae > Ypsolopha > Ypsolopha sequella. Next base: position 5,959,330 of record OW204010.1, on the reverse strand, counting down.
GATCGGCGAGCTGCACGCATTGCTCGTGCGCTGAGCGTTGGCTGCGTCGTCGAGGGGGGTGGGATGGTGGATGCACTTGATTCTTTTAATTGTTCCGATTGTTTGTTTAACAAACGTTTGCGTCGTCGAGGGGGGTGGGATGGTGGATGCACTTGATTCTTTTAATTGTTCCAATTGTTTATTAAACAAACAAACAAACAATTTAACAAACAATTGGAACAATTAAAAGAATCAAGTGCATCCACCATCCCACCCCCCTCGACGACGCAGCCAACGCTCAGCGCACGAGCAATGCGTGCAGCTCGCCGATCGGCGGCTGCCAGTGCCCGTTTGACAACGACGGTGAACGCCGCGTCGTCGTCCTAAGAACGACACTCGCCGTGATAATGCCGAAATTGTATCGGTGAAACGGTTGGCATATAGTCAACAACAATCACACGTGAGTGTTCAAGCCGTATGTAATAATAATTAAGTATGTCAGCTCACGCGAGTTTTAATAATATTACATTATTACTTAATTTATTTTTTTATTTATTAAAAAGTAGTAAAATTGCTTTCTTTGTAATTCGGTTTGGAAAAGGTCCATATTTTTTTTAAATTTTGCAAGGGTTCCGTGACTACCAAAAGTTTAAGAACCGCTGGGCTACAGTGACACGTAAAAGGGGACCCTTTTAGACTATATTTAAAATTTACACGGTCATTATAAACATTATTAGGAGTACGGGACTCACCGTGTTTGGTTTTTTTTTTCTCGAGTTTCTTCTACCATGGTCGCGGAATGACTGGTCAGTGCATAAAATTCAGGAAAATATAACACGGTGAGTCCCGTGCTCCTAATAATGAGGCTATGCGAATTTTATTTTTGTCACTGTCACTCCAAACGAAAACACGCTCAGTGCGAGAGGGGTGGATTCAGGGCAAAAGGGAAAAATGTTAGTTTTATAATTTTTATAAAAAATCTAAAATGGCTAGCAAAATTTCAAATATAAAATCTCTAGATATTGTTGAAACACACCAAATAAAATATGTTTGAGTTCTGTATATGGTTCCTAATCGTCAAACGAGGAGAAAAAGTGTGTTGGAAGACCTCGTTTCAACAATTATTTCTATCGAGGAAAATATATCCAAACATGTTTTCAAATTTCAAAACCCTAGATTATATAGTCAAAATGCATATACCAGAAACTTATTAAAATTTTCCGTGTATTTCATGAAATACACAAAAAAGAAGCACCTCTATTTTTTTACATATCGCCTTAATAATTATAATAATATGTAAACAAATTAGAGCTGTCTACGATAATGGCCTGTAAAATGCAAGTAACAGTCCACACTTGTACACCCACTTTTTAATTATGTCCCAGCACAATCGCCGTACGCCGTACTTCGGGCACAAATATTGTTAATCCGTGCTGTCGGCCGCGCTTCAGCGGAGATACTTTGCCCTTACATATTCTAATTATTATTATTAGCCGTGTTTTTTAATACTACATTTCTAATTTTACTAACTACAAGGTCTTGCAATAAAATGGGAATTACTTTAAAAGATTGTTATTTTCTATATAATTTTACTTCTACGAGAATAGTTTATTGTAATCGAGTTTTAGTTTAATAAAAGTTAATAATAAAAAGGTAAAAATGAGAATTAACTTTTAATAAACTAAAACTACATTAAAAATCTTGTAAAAAAGAGACATATATACAAGGTGACTTTTTGATCATCGTCCAAATTCATACTGGTGGCTTGGTAAGTGATCAGTATCATGCATCAGTAACAATTTTGGTGAAATTCGTAAAATGAAATTTCGACTCCCCATAGTGATTCACTCGGGACTGGAACTGAATTTATATGGGAAGCCGAAATTTAATTATACGAATTTCTCAAAAATTGTTACTGATCCAAGATACTGATCACTTATCAAGCCTCCAGTGTGAATTTGGACGATGATCAAAAAGTCACCTTGTATATTAATCCAAAAGTTATTGTAATCGACTAAATTATGGACACAAAAACATAAAAAAATACTCGCCTTAGAATCCTTTGTTTTCTTTGACTAAGAAATTTTGGCCAAAATTTAGGTAAATCTATGTAGCCCACCTGCAGTAGCCGGCCTAGTCCGTCTAACTAACGTCTAACTAGCAGATGTGTGTATATTTTTTTTTTAATGTCGGAATCTGTGGATCCATTCATTGGAAGAGCTTATCTTCCAATGAATGGCATTGTTTTCTATTGTTAAGTTCGACCGCTAATTAGCAATGCACAACGAAACGCATAAACAACAAAATATTTTTCAATGCATGTGCTCGTAAAAGCCCACTTTTTATGCATCAAAACCGAACAGAAAGTCGATTATTTTGCCCTAGGGCTTTATTATTATAATTTTTTTTATTTGCTTACAACGGTTGGCTAACCTGCAGCTTTTCCTATGTACCATAAACGTTAATTTTTTTTCCACTGTTTAACGGCTCTGGATACAGTCCTTTTGAGCCAATCAAAATTTAAAGTTCACAAGATTATATTTGTTTTATTTCCTCACACTATGCATTGAAAAACGTAGTATGATACACGGGCGTAAGAGCAATAAATTACTCGGTTACCGTTGAATCTTCCTCGTAATTTATTCCTTTTCGTCCTAGTAGCATAAACTACTATTATGTTAATAGCAACTTTACCACCTAAACAAAAAGGCTCACATTAGCGGTCGAACTTAACAATATAATGCCATTCATTGGAAGATAAGCTCTTAAGTAGATCCCAACATTTAAAAAAAAACTACTATACGGCGTGAGGAGACCTGCTCCGAGGAGCGCGTCTAGTTGCTCCAGCATTCAGTGCAGACACAGGTATCTATCTATCTATGTAGCCCACCTGCAGTAGCCGGCTCAATCCGTCTAACACTACAATGACGGCTCTGTGGTCCGGGGAACCCAGCAGGTGTGTGTACGGCGTGAGGAGACCTGCTTCGAGGAGCGCGTCTAGTTGCTCCAGCATTCAGTGCAGACACAGGTATCTATCTATCTATGTAGCCCACCTGCAGTAGCCGGCTCAGTCCGTCTAACACTACAATGACGGCTCTGTGGTCCAGGGAGGCCAGCAGGTGTGTGTACGGCGTGAGGAGACCTGCTTCGAGGAGCGCGTCTAGTTGCTCCAGCATCCCGCGCAGACACAGGTATCTATCTATCTATGTAGCCCACCTGCAGTAGTCGGCTCAGTCCGTCTAACACTACAATGACGGCTCTGTGGTCCGGGGAGCCCAGCAGGTGTGTGTACGGCGTGAGGAGACCTGCTTCGAGGAGCGCGTCTAGTTGCTCCAGCATCCCGCGCAGACACAGGTATCTATCTATCTATGTAGCCCACCTGCAGTAGTCGGCTCAGTCCGTCTAACACTACAATGACGGCTCTGTGGTCCGGGGAGCCCAGCAGGTGTATGTACGGCGTGAGGAGACCTGCTTCGAGGAGCGCGTCTAGTTGTTCCAGCATTCAGCGCAGACACAGGTATCTATCTATTTATGTAGCCTACCTGCAGTAGCCGGCTCAGTCCGTCTAACACTACAATGACGGCTCTGTGGTCCGGGGAGCCCAGCAGGTGTGTGTACGGCGTGAGGAGACCTGCTCCGAGGAGCGCGTCTAGTTGCTCCAGCATTCAGCGCAGACACAGGTATCTATCTATTTATGTAGCCTACCTGCAGTAGTCGGCTCAGTCCGTCTAACACTACAATGACGGCTCTGTGGTCCGGGGAGCCCAGCAGGTGTGTGTACGGCGTGAGGAGACCTGCTTCGAGGAGCGCGTCCAGTTGCTCCGGCGCTCCGCCCAGACACAGGTTCGTCACCGCCCACGCCGCTTCCTTCTGGCATCTGGAAATCGAGGGTTTAGGGATCCAGTTTAGGGGGTCCGTTTGAATTATTGTAGGGTGCAGGTACTTACAGGATCCGAGGTAAGGAATCAGTTGAAAGTCCTGTACACGTAACACGTGAACAAAAAGATACGTTTCAAGAAAATGTAAATGATGCACTAGCTCAAGTTATACAGTGGTTACAAAATAATAATCTTAAAATTAATTTAACTAAAACAAATTTTATGCAATTTAGAAATTACCAAGCTCAACATTTTGGACTGAAAATCGAAAACAATAATGAAAAAGTAAATGAAGTGGATCATACGGTATTTTTGGGTGTCACAATTGACAAAAATCTTAATTGGAAAAAGCATGTTGAGGCTGTTTGTAGCAAACTGGATAAATTTGTCTTTGCTTTGAGACGCCTAAGGAATACCATATCTCAAACAGCAGCGATCACCGCCTACCATGGGTATGTCTCTTCAGTCCTCAACTATGGTTTGATTATGTGGGGGAACTCTGTAGAGGTTAAAAAGGCATTTAGGGTACAGAAAAAGTGTATACGAGCAATTTGTGGCGCCTGGTATACAGACAGCTGTAAACCACTTTTAAAAAAATTAAATATCCTACCTCTGCCGTGCATGTACATTAAAGAGGTTTGTTTGTTTGTGGCACAACATAAGGGCTATTTTGTAAAAAATTCAAACGCTTATGAAAAGCAAACAAGGTATAAAGATAAGCTGTATACGCCTCAATGTAAATTGGATATATATAAAAATAATGTTTCTTACATGGCCATAAAAATATTTAATAAACTGCCATTAGAATTTAAAAGTTTGCCCATAAAAACATTTAAAAAGAAGATACACAAATGGCTTCTAGAAAAATGTTATTACGACGTCAAAGATTATTTGAATGAATGTGGTTGTGAATGAATTTTATAATAATAATAATAAATAGGATATATAATAATGATAATACATGATAAATAAATTTTCTTCTGTTATAGCATGTTAGTTCTTAAGAGTCAATATTTGCATACTATATATTATGGTAAAATGTGCTGTATCCAATAATAAAAAGATGTAATAACACCTATATGTATTTAAAACGCATGTTTAAGCAAATAAAATTTTACTTTACTTTACTTTACGTAATCCAGTTTATTGCCAATAGATAAGCAAGCAGAATGGAGTATAATGGAAGATAGACACAGGATGAAGTATATTTATGAAGTATATGATAGTCACAGCACTTAGTATACAAGCTCACATGCAAGAAAGCGTATTTGCGTAAGCGCGATAAGCAAGCGAGAGGCGTGCGTTCCGCGCGAAGGAAGTTTCTTGACTGGCGAGCGGTGGGTGGCCGACGGCCGCGGCCACGCGGTCGCCGGCGCAGCCTCGTAGAATGCGCATTTCCATTCTACAGAACAGGAGGTACACTACGCGTCGCCGGGTAAGGTAAGTACTAGGTTAAAGTATCTGTGTGTATTTATGTATGTATTATATAGGTATAAAATGTGTTCTTATATTATTATCTGTAATTATTTATATGTAAATAAATATGTAATTGGATAAGTAGCCTACAAGGGTATACTGTGAGAGCAAAATGACAAAATGGCCGAAAATTTGGTAATAAAACTGCAACGCTCGGTTTTTTGTGCTTTCTTCTGAGACTTCTCAATATTATAAACTGATTTTCTCGGAACTACAAAACGTACATTTTTGCAATTTTATATTATTTAATGAAACTTGTTTTTGTCAAGCCTCTTTGTTTATATAACTCGTGTTTTTTTTAAGTCTCTTTGTTTATATAACTCGTGTTTTTTTTAAGTCTCTTTGTTTATAACTCGTGTTTTTTTAAGTCTCTTTGTTTATATAACTCGTGTTTTTTTTAAGTCTCTTTGTTTATATAACTCGTGTTTTTTTTTGTCTCTTTGTTTATATAACTCGTTATTGTACATTTCCTGCAATCTCAGATTGCAACTAGAATAAAAGAACGTCACCTCATGTAGGTAAAACAAGAACTCTATATCCGCATCAATCAACACGATGGCAGGGTCGCCATGACATGTCACGGAAGATGGTTAAATGAAAAATGTATAGTTGGAGTTATAGTACGTTTCAAATACCAAGGCCCCATTGCACTTTAGACGGTCATTAGTCGTTAACAATAGGATTAATGATAACAAAAGATAAAGTACGTTTCAAATACCAAAGCCCTATTGCACTAGAAACTTAACAATGGGGCTCATAATGTTTGCCTTTTGTTATCTAATTTGGAGCACTTCAAATTGGCACGCGTATCTGGCCAGGTATCTTTTGTTATCACTAATCCTATTGTTAACGCCTTATGACCGTCTAAAGTGCAATGGGGCCTTGGTATTTGAAACATACTATACAATATTACGTATAACCTGTGTTCAGATAATCGAGGTTCTACTGATCTAGGGCTGCCATCCGTCCGGGTTTCCCCGGATTTGTCCTAGTTTGGAGGGCGTCCGGGGGCCGTCAGGGGAGGATTTGGAAAAAGATCCGGGTAAAACCCGTACACGTTATGTGTCAAGGGTAACCACAATTAATTGAAGGATAATCAATAAATAAAAACAAATCTAAGAAAAAATTCATTCGTTCGTAAACCGCATCGAAGCCAAGTCCAGCGCGGCAATATAACATATTTATTGTTTAATAAATAATTAACGTAGAATAAAAAATGTTTAATGAAAACTTTTTTTTATAAGAATATGTTTTTACGGATGTCCGGGGAAAAATCTCTATTTCACCTAAATGTCCGGGGTTTTTGAAGTTTTTGTCCTCCGTCGGCAATTTAGATGATGGCAGCCCTATTAAGCTTAATAAGATAATGACTGTTATTTCACTTTATATATTTAATTCACTATTAGAAATACATGCACAAAAAGAAACATTGCCAAAAAACAAAGATATTCACAGTTATAACACAAGAAATAAAGACAAATTAATCACACCAAGAACTAGACTGACCAAAACGCAAAAACAAGGCATATATGTAAAAATTGCGATGTATAACAAACTACCTATACAGATTACTAGATTACCGCAACTAGAATTTAAAAACAAGCTAAAGAGATTTTTTGAGAAAAATCCATTTTATTCAATTACAGAATATTTGTGTTTAAAATTGAAATCAAATTCAATGACAGAATAGTTTTTTTTTAATTGGTTTTGTTATTTATATGTATATTTTTATCGACTTCTATCAATTGTTTGATAGTATTTTAATTTTATCTTATGTTAATAATAAGCTACGTTTATAATGTTAATTTTTATTTTTATTTAATTTAATGGACAAACCATGTATAACGGACACTGTTATATGGAGAATAAATGATTGTATTGTATACTGATCGAATAAAATCGCGTATCAAGATTTATATAGTAAGCAACGGAGACGTATGTTGATGTGTAAAATTATTCAAGGAAGTGTTTCCTTTTTATAAAAGTAATTACGACATTGTAGTAGAGAGAGACGGCAACATGACTCACTTGGCATCTCCCTCAGAGATGACTTTCACCAACACCGGCAGCAGCCCTGCGTCGAGACACCTTTGTATCTGTGTGTGTGTGCCTGCGAGTACGTTACTGACGGCCCACGATGCTTCCTTCACCAGGGACGATTTGCCACATTGCAGTAGAGAGGAGAGGTTGTCCAACACGCCCGCATCCAGGCAGCGGTCGGTCTGGAAAGGGATATGGGTTTAAGGGAATTGGTGTGTAACCAAAAATATTTATTGTGAGCAAACTTAAATACCTTTTTAATATGTACAGACGCCTGCACTTCAAGCTCCCTATTTGTAAACGATTATGACGCCGTTATAAGGACTGCTAATGACGGCATAATAAGAACTGTCATGCGGGTAATCGTATAAACAAACCTAAAATTGATCATTAGGTAGATACAGTGGCGGCGTTAGGGTAGGGCGTGGTTGGGCGACCGCCCAGGGCGCCAGACATCAAGGGGCGCCAGCGCCCCCTCGTCAGTATGGATCACGGGATGGCGCGGTAAAATTTTGTTGAAATAATTGGTCATGATTGAAGATTGAAATAATCTTTCCCATGTTTTTTTTTTCCTTTTTTGCACATGAATAATTAAGGAAACAGATAGGGGGCGCCGTAGAATTCTCGCCCAGGGCGCCATTAATGCTAAAACCGGCACTGGATAGATACATATATTGCTGAAGCCTTGCTTGACCACTTGAGACTTGTTCATTCAAGGCAACATATTGGACTTTTAATTATATAAACTGACATAGACCTAAGAACCTGGGAGACGTCATATATCTGGTCACTTGGTGCTCATTATGGACCTGGACTCAACAGACAGCACTGACAGACATGACCCGACCGACCGACGAATTAGACCGCTCAAAATTTCAAGTAAAAACACCAACAACATCACACAACCACCTAACCCCACCATCATCGATCATCCAAGAAGAGCAGTGATTAAATAATATCAAAAATAACCAACATCATTTTTAGAGAAACCTACTTTATTATTATTTTTTAGAAAATAGTATAAAACTAAAATTGTTTACAAGTGTCACCTTTACTTTTTATTTTTTTATTATGATACCTAAATTATATGTCACAAACATTTTTTTTACATTCGACTGATGACGGCCCCATACCGAGGGCCGAAATATATCGAGTTAAATTTTTTTTTAATTGTTTTAATAACACTACTAATGAAAAACTTTTAATTATAGGTACATAATTATAATGGCGATTCCACATTTACCCTTCTTGGATGGGGACTCACATTTTCAATATTATTCTTATTATTTAAGTTATCCCAGCCATTTTGGGCTACTAAAAACGAAGCTATTCACCTGTTTACCACTCCCGGTGACCCTAGTCTCGGTAGCTCTCAGCGCCTGCTGACACCTGTGTCTTGACCACTGGAGACTTGTGCTGAAGCAGTTTGATCAGTCGAGGAAACAGCTTAGGCTTTTAATACCATAGGCTACGTTAATCTCTGCCTAGGCACTCGCACTTTCAATATTTAACCCTCATCAAGGCTTTTATAACTAAGACTTAATACCGATACAAAATAAATTTTCCGATTCCTAGATTTTTATTATGAACCATGATCCTTTAACCATCTTAGCTATTTTGGGCTACCAAAAAATATGATAATTCACCTGCTCATCACTCCCAGTGACCATGTTCCCGATAGCTCTCAGCGCAGGTGTCTTGACCGCTGGAGATTTGTGGTCAAGCAGCCTGATCAGTCGAGTTAACAGCTTAGGTGTCGTCTGTACAGCTTCGATACGCTCGTTCGGTCCGTCGGTCAAATAGGATAAAGCCCAGCAAGCGTCCGCTGAAATATTTATAGTCAATATCAAAATAAAAAAAAACATATTCACGACATGAATCCCCAAAGGGGTGACAGAGGTGTTCGAGTATGGAACTCAGCTGCTGGGACATCGGCCGCTGACAAACCAAACGATACGTTAAACTGCTGGAAGCCGGGCGCCGACATGACAAATGAATACCCGCCCGTATGTATTTAGAGCGCTCTAAAGACATATATGGACTGTTGTTATTCCTTTTTGTTGCATATGATTATCCATCCATCAGCCCGTATTCGTCCACTGCTGGACATAGGCCTCCCCAATATTATGCCACTCTTGGCAGGTCCTCATCCTCATCCAGCCGCCACCCGCAACGTCCTTCAGATCGTCAGTCCAGCGGGCACGAGGGCGGCCTACGCTGCGCTTTGCTGTACGTGGTCTCCATTCACCTTACGGCCCCAACGGTTATCACGTCGGCGACAAATATGGCCAGTCCACTACCACTTCAACTTACTCATTCGGCAGGCTATGTCGGTCACCTTCGATCTCTGACGGATATCTTCGTTTCGGATTTTATCCATCAAAGATATCCCAAGCCTTGAGATATGATTATAAATAGGAAAAAAAGAGAAACCAAATGTGGACCGCTCAAACATTAGTTTGGATGCATTTTGTCCAATCGACAGTCACGGTTCTGACGCACACCGAGACGCGCCGCATTTACGTTAAAAGTTTTTTTTTATCTTTTTGCAATACTAAGCACATTCAAACCCAGTATTATGTTTAAGTATTATTTAATGTAGTATTTTGAGTATTTTTACGTAGATAAAAAACCGGACAAGTGCGAGTTAGACTCGCGTACCTAGTGTTCCGTATTGTGGATGATAAATTTAATTTTATCATTTTTGTCGTGAATTTCTCAACCTATCAATTTTCCTGTAATCTTACGTAAACACATATTACCATGACTTTTTTCATATTTTTCGGTTAACCAGTTTCGGAGATAAGGAGGGAGGACATGCATATTTTTGTGTTTTTTTTTCAAGATTTCTCGAAACCAGTGCCAGTAAATATAGTAAAATTATATATTTTTACAATCAGCTTTTTAATATCTACAATTTGATACCCATATTGTGTTTATGGGATAATATTTTCTATTTTTCTCACTTTTGTTTTGGAAATATTTTGAACAATTTCATTTTTTTTTGTACATCGTGATATGTAGGCAAATAATATTTTTTATTTTTCTCACTTTGGTTTGGGAAATATTTTGAACAATTTCATATTTTTTTTACATCGTGTTATGTAGGCAAATTAATGCTATTTTTTCGCCAAATTTCATATCTTTATCCGGTGCTAAAGTTGTGAGGCTGTGACATACTGACGGACGGACAACGGAGTCTCACTATAAAGGTACCTTTTGTACCTTTTAGGTACTACGGAACCCTAAAAACACGTACCTAAAGCGTCTTCATCTTCGATATCCAGAAGCTCTGAGATGTAGGGCAGCGCCGGCGACACCAGCTCGAACGTGACCAAGGGGTTCTTGTTCCTGGAAGCAGAGAGTGGGCTTTTACTTGTTAAATTAACATTATATCATTGCAGTATAAAAGTAAATCTGGATGTGAGGAGCTCTGAACCGGGATTCGTACCTGAGACCTCTCGCTTACGGGCGATTGCTCTACCAACTGAGCTATCCAGGTCTCAACACAACTCGTGAATTTACCGATGTGCTTTCCCATACATTTATAAATACCCACTTTATAGTAATTACTTTTACTATTATTTGAGTTCATTCATTTAAGGTTAAATGTCAGTCGCTTAGCGCAAAGTGCATAACTTAACTTTGTTTTTCTTGTTTAGAAATTAAAAAGCGTTTTGGTATGTGGCAATTGACACCAATAATTTTTTTTTTTTTGGTTATTAAAGCGCGAGTGCTATGGACATTGATCGCCATACCTTTTTTTGTCATGTTTAATTTGTTTGTTACTTCTCCTTTTCGCTCCTTACATCTATATATATAAAAAGAGAATAAAATATATTAGTTTTTAGGTGATATAAATTTTTTTTGTGAATTAAGTTGTTACAATTGAGATTAAAGTGACCCTTACTTATAACTAGTTTTAAATATAAATATGACTTTTTTTATGTTGTTAGTGTCATTATTATTATTATCATCATTATTTTTATATGTATATATATATATATATTTATTATTATTATTATTATTAATATATTATATTAATAATTCAGTATTGATGAGGTTTACAAAGCATGAGTTTGAAATTCAATGCACAATTAGTCATGATCTGGTCGAAACAAAGTTAAAACGGCATTTTAAGTTGGTTTTGAGAAGATCATGACTAATTGTGTATACAATTACAAACTCTTACTTTATAAACCTCACTAATACTGAACTATTGGCGTCAAATGCCACAGACCAAAATGCTTTTAAGAGGCTATGCGAATTTTATTTTTGTCACTGTCACTCCTAGCGAAAACACGCTCAGTGCGAGAGGGGCGGATTCAGGGCGAAAGCGAAAAATGTTAGTTTTATAATTTTTATAAAAAAACTAAAATAGCTAGCAAAATTTCAAACAACAAATCTCTAAATATTGTTAAAACACACCTAATAAAATATGTTTGAGTTCCGTATGTGGTTCCTATTCGTCAAACGAGGAGAAAATGTGTGTTTGAAGACCTCATTTCAACAATTATTTCTATCGAGGAAAATTTATCCAAATATGTTTTCCAATTTCAAAACCCTAGATTATATAGTCAAAATGCATATACCAGAAATTTATTAAAATTTTCCGTGTATTTCATGAAATACACGCCTTAAGTTATGCACTTTGCGCTAAGTTACTGATGTTTAACCTTATGGCAAATTTTAGTAAATCATTTTAGGAGATGAGAGTGAAGTGAACTGACAAAACTACATGTAAATAGCAAAAAACAATCAAACTAAACACAATAACTGCATCATACAAATTTTAGTAAATCATTTTAGGAGATGAGAGTGAAGTGAACTGACAAACTACATGTAAATAGCAAAAAACAATCAAACTAAACACAATAACTGCATCATACAAATTTTAGTAAATCATTTTAGGAGATGAGAGTGAAGTGAACTGACAAAACTACATGTAAATAGCAAAAAACAATCAAACTAAACACAATAACTGCATCATACAAATTTTAGTAAATCATTTTAGGAGATGAGAGTGAAGTGAACTGACAAAACTACATGTAAATAGCAAAAAACAATCAAACTAAACGCAATAACTGCATCATACAAATTTTAGTAAATCATTTTAGGAGATGAGAGTGAAGTGAACTGACAAAACTACATGTAAATAGCAAAAAACAATCAAACTAAACGCAATAACTGCATCATACAAATTTTAGTAAATCATTTTAGGAGATGAGAGTGAAGTGAACTGACAAAACTACATGTAAATAGCAAAAAACAATCAAACTAAACGCAATAACTGCATCATACAAATTTTAGTAAATCATTTTAGGAGATGAGAGTGAAGTGAACTGACAAAACTACATGTAAATAGCAAAAAACAATCAAACTAAACGCAATAACTGCATCATACAAATTTTAGTAAATCATTTTAGGAGATGAGAGTGAAGTGAACTGACAAAACTACATGTAAATAGCAAAAAACAATCAAACTAAACGCAATAACTGCATCATACAAATTTTAGTAAATCATTTTAGGAGATGAGAGTGAAGTGAACTGACAAAACTACATGTAAATAGCAAAAAACAATCAAACTAAACGCAATAACTGCATCATACAAATTTTAGTAAATCATTTTAGGAGATGAGAGTGAAGTGAACTGACAAAACTACATGTAAATAGCAAAAAACAATCAAACTAAACGCAATAACTGCATCATACAAATTTTAGTAAATCATTTTAGGAGATGAGAGTGAAGTGAACTGACAAAACTACATGTAAATAGCAAAAAACAATCAAACTAAACGCAATAACTGCATCATACAAATTTTAGTAAATCATTTTAGGAGATGAGAGTGAAGTGAACTGACAAAACTACATGTAAATAGCAAAAAACAATCAAACTAAACGCAATAACTGCATCATACAAATTCAATAGGTCTATACACAAGTTACAATATTAAAAGGTTGTTTAATTAATTATGGCGAGGGTATTCAAATACTGTCCTAATTTTTAAATAAAATCTGCGAGTAGTGACAATATAAATGAGACAATATGTTTCGTTACAAATTTTGTTGTTTAATTTTAAATTTTTTAAATGCGCATGCCTTGTGTAAATAACTAATATTTCTTGCATTTTTATTTGTAGATGCTTTTTTGTTTGTAATTATGCTAACTTTGTATGACTTGCCTATCCTTACCTGTGCGAAAATTATATAACTGGAAATCTGTTATGTTGGTACCCACGAGTCAAGCTTGCTTAGTGTGGGGCCACAAGTATACTATTTATTGTAAAATGTAAAAATAAGTTTCTACCTATATAAGGCAACTTATGTAAACGAATATATATTTGTGTTTGTGTTTGGAACTAATTTTTTTTCATTATTTTTTTTATTTTAGTGTATCGATCGACCTATCAATAAAAAATAAAAATGTTAGCAATTAAAAACGTTAAATTTGATCACTTCTTTAAAGTCGTTTGGGGGCTTTTCGCGACCCAACCCAATACCTCTCGCGACCCGAATTTGGGTCGCGACCCGAGGGAGCGCACCGAGCTTTTTACACATATAAACACGTATTTATAACCCTTGTTTGAAGTAGTAAAGAATTAAATTAAAATATAGCATTGGTATTATTGGTGTACAAGGTGTAACCACATTTGAAGAGCTTATTCAGTCAATGGTACAGAACAACTTTTACTGTGGAGCCAAGACTGAAATCTCAAAAAAAAAATCTGCCCTTCCATACATTTCAGCCGAGCGGCATTGCATTTATATATGAAAAAAAAAATATTTTTTTCGGGATACAGGGTTCGTTCCATAGTACAAGTTGTTCTATACCATTGACTGAATAAGCTCTTCAAATATGGTTACACCTTTCTGTTACACGTTGTATATACTAGACTATCCGAGAAGGCAAGCGCAAACAGGGAGGCCAGTTTCTTCGTTTCAAGGACGTGTTGAAGAGACATATGAAGAGTTGCGATATACCCCATGAGACCTGGGAGGAACACGCAGCTCAAAGACCAGAGTGGAGACATCTTGTGCAAACAAATGTTTTTAGCTTTGAAGCACAAAGACGAGCAGATCTCGACTCCAAGCGAGACCAACTCAAGGCCCGACCATCTGTGGCTATTGACTACAACTACGAGAATGGAACACTCAAATGTGGTATATGCGGACGAACATTTAAAGCCAAGATTGGTTACGTCAGCCACATTCGGGCACACCAGCGAAGTCCATCACACCCTCACCAATAGCAGTCGCCGTAGCCGTGTCGGCTTGAAGGCCGGCTCATCATCATCATACTAGACTGTTGTATACACGATTTGATAAAGTTGGCTCTATAGAATAAATTCGCAAAGTTACCTCTTTTTGAGTAATTTTTTCCTCTATTTCTCTACTTTTTTATATAAATAATTAATTTGATATTATGATTCATATACTAAAATAAAGTTCATAGATGGCTGGAGCGTTTAAACACGATATTTTTTTATTTAAGCACAATATTATGAAAAAAACATCTAAAAACATTGAAAAACTGCAAAAGTTTGGTTATTTTTTTACTCTTTACACGTAAAGAAAAAGACAGAGTCAAAGGCAAACGCTCGGTACGCCCTCAAGAATACCCAAAGAATACCTCACGAAATACCTCAAGAAGACCCAAATTCGGGTCGCGGTTATTTTTCACTCTTTACACGTAAAGAAAAAGACAGAGTCAAAGGCAAACGCTTGGTACGCCCTCAAGAATTGTTCAGTCACCGGTGACGTCATCAGCTGAAGTCCCCTCACCTGCACAGATTGCTGTACGTCCACACGGCGGTGTTGAGCCTCGCTTTGGGCGCCGTCTTCACTAACGACGGCAGGAGGGCGGGCAGCGTCCCGTGTTCCAGCACCGCGTCCCTGGAAAAGGAGTTTTGTAAGTGTATGTCGTTTACTGTGACAAGGTTCCGTCGATTCCTGTAATATATAAAAGCTAGAGAGGGACAAAATCCACGGGAAAGAGTGAGATGGTGCTCTACAAACCTGCGCGTATCACTCAAACGGACACCAAATTCGCGAAAAAATTATGCAATTCGATTCCTTGGACTGCGACAATCGTAAACGACATAAAAAAATGTGTGGTTGGGATAAGTGACCGCTTAATAATTAAAGAATGAAATCAACAAAACAAAGCGCATTTACAAAGTGCGTTTATCAGATTTCTATGGCATATTATTATTCTGCGTTCGCAAGCGTAAAATCATGCAACATTAAACATAAATTGAACATCAATTTATTTTTTTTCGATTATAGCTGCAATGATGTTTTTTGTTTTTTTATCGTTTCATACATCCGAGATGAGCTTGACTGTACCATAAATTACACATGGGGCACAGTATAAGCAAAGACAGTAGGGAAATTACCTGGAAGCGATCCGATTCGAGCCTCACACACACAGACGCGTGCTCTACACGCCGTCTAAGCAGGAATGAAGCGTCAATCGCTGGGGTCGCGGCGCCGCGCCGCACTTGCCTTCCCAGTACGCGCAGACGTAAGCAGGCGATAGGACGCGACCGTTTCTAAACTCTGTGCCGACCTGATCACGATGTCGCAAAGATATTGTTGCGCATTTGGATGTCTAAATTCATCACGAAAAAAAGAAATCACCTATTTTAGACTTCCGGCTGATGTCCAAAGGTAAGATTAAAAAATATCACTCAAGAGTAGTACCTACTTACATTATAAATTAAATTTTTGAAATTGTCGCGTTCTTCTTATGTATGTTCATACTGTCTGTTACCAGGGCAAAATAAAGAATTAATAGATTTAAGTACGCTTGTCAGAACAAAGGTTTCTTTGAATTTGAATTTGACTTTTTTGTCGGTTGTCGCCGCCGGCACCGCCGCAAGCAAGTCTAGCCAACCAATCGGTGGAGCGGCGCGCGGTACTTTCAATCAAACGGCAGAGCCTTATCGTATCTCGAAAAACCCAAGATAAGATATGAGTGAGCGACAGCCCTAACGCTTCGGTGGCGCGTAGGTATTTAACTCAGGAATTCGGTTCAAATTCCCTACTGTCTTTGCTTATACTGTGCATGGGGCGCGTGGCGCGCTATGTTGCGTTCTGAACTAGGGTTAAACAATTTAATTAAAAGTTTTTAAAAACTATTGAAATTTTTTTATATTAAAAAAAAAACATAAACAAGCTTAACATACTTTGTTATAATTATAACGAAGTACTTTTCCTAACACTGTATATACAGAACCTGGTCTCAGCTCCGTCGCCGGCGATGTTCCCGAGCGCCCAGGCTGACTGCTCTCCCACGGGACCGCCTCGACCCAGCAGCGTCACCAGCTTCGGTATGGCTCCACCCTGGATTGAGACATTCAAGTTAAAGTACACAAATACATACATACACACACGCCGGTCTCCCAAAAGAGTAGGCAGAGATTTCCATCTGCTACAGCACGGACATTTTATTTTTTCCAAAACTACTTTCCTTTTGTATTTTTTTTACAATATTCTGCTAACATGTCCTTTTATAGGGTTCCGTAGCCAAAGGGCAAATCGGAGCCCTATTAATGTCACTCCACTGTCCGTCTGTTTGTCTGTCTGTTTGTCTGTCCGTATGTTATGGGTCTCTAGCTCTTAGACGGAATGAGATAGAAAATTTTTATATTGTGTAAAATGTTGACCCAAAACCGAATTTTGAATTTAAAATATTATTTTTCAGGGGGGGCGAAAATTGTGACGAAAAAAAATTTTTTTTTTCTTTACCCTAGCATGTGGGGTGCCATTGTCTGGAGCTCATTAAGTAGAGCATGAATATATATATTGTTTGTGTCTTGGAAAATAAAGAAATAAGGGCTATCAAAGTTGCCATTTTTAGTTGCCATTATATCATTGCATTATAGAAACGCAGAAAGAAAAGCAAATCTAGATGTGAGGAGCTCTGAACCGGGATCATTGCAGTATAATGTTAATTTATATCTCCTTGCGATGGATAAATCGCCAAGTGTTCAAACATAGAAATTTATTTCTGTCATAGTTTTGCCATTATATTTTTTTTCAATGCACTTGCATGTGCTCGTAAAGGCCCACTTTTTATGCATCAAAACCGAACAGAAAGTCGACTATTTTGCACTAGGGCTTTATTATTATTATTTTTTTTAATTTATTTACAATGAATGCCTAACATGCAGCCTTTCCTGTGTCCCATAAATGTTGTACTTTTTTTTCCACTGTTTAACGGCTCTGGATACAGCCCTTTTGAGTCAATCATAATTCAAAGTTCACAAGACTATATTTGTTTTATTTCCTCACACTATGCATTGAAAAACGTAGTATGATGCACGGGCGTAAGAGCAATAAATTACTCGGTTACGTTTAAAACACTCGCTACGCTCGTGTTCTAAATCGGTTTTCTAGCTTCAAATATATATGTTATTTAATATTTTTCTATTCACCTGATGACGACCCCACTGAGGGGTCGAAATATAGCGCTGAAAACCATTTAATTAAATATTTATATTTATGTGCAATATAACATATAAAAAATAAAAAGGCTCTTAAACGGTATTTTATAAGAATATTTTTTTAATTTGTGATAAACCTTTTCAGAAAGCCCACCCCCCTAAAATCAAATTCTTGACTTTTCCCAAATTGATATCAGAGAAAAGTGGCTGACAAGCAGAGAGACGGCCACACGAGCCACACCATAAGGGTTCCATTCTTGAGTATGGGAACCTAAATAAAAAAAAAACAACATATTAAGAACTTCCTCACATCTACAACAGCCATGGTGTGCTCGCGGGTGCCAGAAGCAATATTGGTGAGTGCCCACGCTGCTTCGAACTGTAGGTCGGCGCTAGAACACAATAATAATAAAGTCTTTTATGCTACACTTGCTCGGAAAGTACCTTCTTACTTTTTTGAAAACGATGCAGAAAATACGTCATTACTGTCATACAAATATGCGGGCGGAAAAAGTGTATGAAAATTCATTGTTAACGTGCCTGAGCGGGAAGAAAAAGGATATGCAAATCCATTGTTAACGTGTTGTTTTTTTTTTAAACAACATAAAGAATGAGCAAGTGGCCAAGTGGCTAGTATTATTTTGCGAACTCGTACATAAAACTCGAAAAATGATACTGGCCACTTGCTTTTCCTGTACATAAAAAATAAGAAGGAAATAAAAAGTGACAATCGCACGCGAGTCAGTCGGTTCCTTTTATTGTATCTTGATTAAAAGTAAAATTATACTATTTCCTCGCAGGTGTAGTATAAAGAACCATGTATCACTCGGGAGAAAGTGCGATTCCCAACCCGTGTGTATTGAGGCCCTTGGCTTCGCCTCGGGCCTCAAACTACACCCTCGTTGGTAATCTTCCCCTTTCTTCCCTCGGTGAACAATGTACTATTATTCTAAAATTACAGGTTTTCTTAAAAATGTACTCTATTTCAATATGCCTAATGGCATAGGCCTCCTTAAGGCGAATGGATACGCCAACTGCAATTTGGATCTGTCTTTGAAGGCCTACTCCTCCCACACGGGTGGTCCAAAAACTTTCATAAAAATATGATAGGCATTATAGACCCAAAAATAAATTTTAAGTTTCATAAACTCTTTTTCTATTGTAAGTTTTGACAAAAAAAAAATCGAAAGTCATCGAAAGTTTCACATGATTAACACAAGAATTCTCTTACTCCTTCCAAACGCCTAAAGAGATTTTTATTATTATTTCACCAAATTATAGGAATTTTCAAGATCTAAAAAATTTAAGTTCAAATTTTTTTCCGTTCATGGCGTCCATGTGAAAAGTATTATTTTCTCCTATTTTACGCTAGCTGGAGACGCAGTGGTTGTCGTAACAGCCACTTTTCAAGGCACGCTGCAATGAACATTATTTCAATGTCGTTTCCGTTGATATTTGTACCGACACACATCGAGTTGCTCATTTAGCGTGGTCATACGCCTTAAACGATTCCTACGGTGGTTGTCTGTCCTTCTATTGTATAATCAACGTAAAATCTTAAGGCCGCTTGGATTTTTTTTCTGCCAGCACTCATGTCTGAATCTGAACCTACAAAAACATACCACTCATCACAATCCAGCGCGTCGACCAATGGCTTGATGACTCCGGCTTGCACCATCATCGTGATTGGTGGGTTCTGTTCCCTGGAGAGCATACGGCGAGCTGACCGCGCCGCTGTCGACTTCACCAGGATGTCTTCTGACTTGAGGTCTGTGGACGAGATTGTCTTTACAAGTAGGAACAGCAACAAGTTTGTCAGGGTCTTGGTGCAAGGTACAGAGATCGGCAAACATCTTGAAGAAAAAAAGAAACAAACATCTGTCTCTCTTTGGCACAGGGTTCGAAGTGATAATTATCATTGATAAATTGATGACTATCTTTGATAAATATAATCGATAATTTAATCACGAAATTATGAACAAAAAACTAATAAAATATTACTTTGATTGTAAAATGTGTATAATTTATTTACACTACTTGCTTCTAACGTAAATGTTGATATGTAATAACGGTTTGTTTGACAATTAATGGATAAATATCTGATAATTGTCATAATAATTATCGGTATAATAATCAAAGAGCATATATTTCTTGATAATTTCAAACCCTGCTTTGGCAGACCGAAGGTAGAAATTCCTGTGCCATGTTTCCCCTATGGAAATACTATGCTGCTTTATTGCTCAAAATGTTTGCCAGCATGTGTATCAGAGGCTTCTTTTATAGGACTATAATATCGAAATTAATTATTTATTTATTAACAATAATTATTTAATATTTATTCATAATTAATAAATTATTATAATTAATAATAATTAATTAAGGGTGTAATATTGTAACATTACTGTGCACAATCTCCGGGGCACTGGGTAGAGTCTCAACAGGCTCCGCGATCTCATCGTCAGCCGCTTCTGGAGAAAACGCCCTGCGCTTGAGAAGCTGCTCATCTCTCGCCTGCTTGCGCAGTGCTACACTCAGCTCTACGCGTTTGCGACGGAGATCCTGGCGATTTAACAAAACATGATATATCTCCTTGAAGGTGTGTCAGGTGTTACAGTCAACAGTCAACACTAGAACACCCTCATTTCAGTGACAATTTTTATATCCCAACCTAATAGGGGTTAAGCCACATTGCCTTTGTTAGAGTAAATTTATTCATAATTTAAGTATTTTAATTTTTCTCCTAAACTTGTCAATATTTTTTTCTGATGTTTTCGTGAATGGTTCTTGGCATATGAATACAAAGGTACCGATTCGGTGAAGCACATCTTAACTTATTTGACAGGACTAAACTTAATTTAAGCATTCTGTCCTTGTCTTTTCGATAAAGAAAGAAAAAGACAGGACGCTTAAAATAAGGTTAGTTCTGTCAAATAAGTTAAGACGTGTTATGCCGAATCAATACCAATAGATGACATCAAAACTTTAACAATGTTTCATTTCGTTTCTCTGAAAAAACATGCCATTTAATTTTCAACAGCTATTTTCTTATTACAGCAGAGACCACACTATATTTGTGTTTATTTATTAACACTAGAGCGGACGCGTGGGCTACAGGTGTAGACCAGGGTATATTATTGGTGCTTCTTTCTCAAACGCATCACACTACTGCGCTATTCTTCCGTGTATTCCTCTACTATGGACCCCGCGTCGCTCAGTAGCGTGTCGCTACCCTCAGCACACAGACTTCAGAACAGAACGACTAATAAAGTGAATGGGCTGTGTATGTAGCCCGCATGACCGTTCAAGGAATGTGATAAATCCCTATTATTTATGCAAAAATTGTACTAATATTTTAAGAGTACTTTATTTTCGTGTAATTTTTGCATGTTACATACCATTTCATAACAAATATACTTAGTATTAATATCTTTTTAGGAAATCATGGCGGCGTCTGCGTCTCATGTTGATTATTCCAAGTATTCTATTGTTTCGTTAAAAAGTACCTAAAAAATTCATGTTTTTTATTTTTTCATTATTAAACGATAAAAATAAAGATGATAATTCATTAAATTAAAAACTTTTTCATTCTACCTAAAGATGACCCACAATATTTGCATTCAAAATGGGCTACACATGTACCCAGCGCGACCGTTTCAGGAGTCAATTTGGGCGCGCCTACTCTAGTGTTAACTTTATTATCGATGTCTAATATGTATAATATCCAAAAACCTAACCATCCTGCAACTTTGTTAAAATTCAAATAATACGGTAAAGTATTACTGTAATAAAAACCAAAAACTGACACATAATGTGACGACAAATTCTAAATTCGAAGTGGGGGCGATTAATGGTCCTACAGGGACTCTCCGCTACCGTGAGTATTGTGCACTTCCCCCGGTCAGTCACCCTAGCCAGCCCAGCTCTTTAAAATAGAGCCGAACGGCATCGACATGCTGACACAACTGATTCAGTGAAGGGAAGCTGGAGCTCATCATCGTCGCTAACCCTACTTTCGTTCTTATTTCCGCAGTGACAGTGGAGAAGCACGTGCTCCACCGTCTCATCCTCGTTCATGCATCCCCTACATAGCGGGCTATCCGTGGTACCCGTAGTGAAGAGATGTTTATTTAAGTTACAGTGACCTGTTAGTATACTTACCATATCTTTCAAGTCAGTCCGGTTTAGTTTTAAAAGGTACCTGGTTAACTTACAGTCTGTCTGGGGTACCATCATTTTTGTCATACGGCAGTCTATCCTCTCTGCCCACTGCTTGTTTTGTTCCCTTTGCGAGAATATCCTCAGCTCTTCCCTAATTGCCTCCGCGGAAGGGTGACGACAAATGTCAAAGTGAATTTCAACAAAGTTTATGAACAAATTCGAGAATTGTTCAGAGCTGTTTGTTTACACTCGGGTGGTTGTGGAACTGGTGACAGTTAATTTTCACCTACCTAGACAGCGTTCCTAGACACCAGGGTGGAGGCCAAAATTAACTGTCACCCGTTGCATAACCACCCTAGTGAAAATGAACAGCTCAAGGTATATCATAAACCTTGTCAGAAATGTAAAATTCCCTTTGACAGTTAAAATTCAGGCATTTACGAATGCTACCCTCAGGTACTCATCATTCTAAATTCAGTCTAAAGGGGGGAGGGGTGTTTGGACCCCCCTTATATACGTCCATAGCTCAATCATAGCTTCATAAAAGGAACAAAGTTGAAAGAAAACCTTTGACATAAAGGTAGATGAGAAATACTTATTAAAATTATAATTGAAGGTAGGTATTGAATTTTAGATCAAAATGGAAGTAGATAATCCGTTTGTGATATTATTTCATGATTATGGAGATCTATTTGTAACAGACACGAAAGGAAAACACCTGTTAATTGAAAACAAGTTTTTAGATAGCTTTCTTTGTTAAACCAAGAAGCTCTTCGTCACTTCAAAGTTACATAAACAATGAAACTTATTCCTTGATAACTTAGGAAGCATCTTATTTTAAGAATAACGCGAAATACTAGGTAAAATCAAAATGTATATCTCTGAACAGGTGTTAAAAACCAATTGTAGCCGAAAAAAAATATTCTTACCGTAGTAGATCCTTGACCAGCATTTTTGTAAGAGGTGATTCTCGAAGAACGATTTGAATTCGAAGACATTATGATTAAATACTAATACACTGTACAACTACTGAAAATCTAATTGTAAAAGAACTATTAAAAATAAATGTGAACAAAACCAAGTTAAAACCAGCGAACGAGTCGACAGAATGTCAAATTCAATTCAAAGAACAACGGCCGGAAGCTAAAACCAGTGTTGCCAACACCATCAAGATATAGGAGTCCTGTTCCGTTTTGGACTGCAACAACATCTACGGCATCAAAAAGGTAACAAGGCATGTTTTGCATCTACGTTTTTCCAGTTAAATATCTTACGAAAATACGGTGGTGGCGATTGGTAAAAAGAAGTTTTCACAAAATATAAACTGTTTTAATAACAGTTGTACCTCGGGATCACCGCTGATTTGTTTTTGATTTGTTGATTTGGTGTAGGCATATATTTGACACTTATTTGACATGAGGACAAACTTGAATTAAATATATTTTCCTTTCTATTCTGTATCCAAAATACAATGACAGAACGCCAAAAATAAGTTAAGTCTTTGCTGCTTCACTTTATCATAAGTTTGCACAGTTTTCATGATAATTCTGCAACGACGCCTACCGCCGCACCGTCTTGAGCTGACAGAGTAGACATGGGTAGTTTCGGATCGTAACAGTTCCAGGAACTATGTCCGTTACTGCTATGCGAGCACATCGTGCGTCGGTTAGATAAATTTGACAGATAAAATCGATAAATTCCAAACGATAACCCTTATTGCAATGAAATAAGAGTTATATTTTTATTTATCGAATCGATGTCGTGAGTTCATATCGGTCCAATCCAAGATGTAAACTGAAATATGTTCACATTTCCAGACAGCTCCACAATCCGCATGTTCTGCGGAGCGAGATTGAGCGAGCGAACAGACCGGGATATTTTACAAATCAACTCCACCAGAACCCTACCAATCAAACTTACGTAAAATTATATACGAGAATATATATATATATTTTTTTTGTTAATTTTGTGAACCTGGACAGTGGACGCGCACCGGCTGATCGGCTATGGGGAACTAGATAGTTCCACGAACATGTTTCCTCGACATGGTTCCTGTACGTAAAGAAACCTTTCCATGTCCATTCCGCTCCAGGACATGATTTGCACATGACTATAAAAGAGCGTTTTTTCTTGTATCAAATTTAGTGTTAAATAAGATTCTTAGATGTCACTATCGTATATTTTATCAACAGAATCAAAGACAAAATTTACACAGTTCCACCAAACTAATAACTAACTTGACATTGATTGCTACCAAACATATTTTATCTATGGTGACATGGACACCAACATATGGAAGAAAGCTAAAGAACTAGAAAAAAAAAAACAGGAAAAATGCTCATTCAGTGGAATTATGACAGTTCAAGGAAAGGGATTAAGCTGTGCAAGCTCTAACCCTTTCCTTGAACTGTCATGAGGGATTTTCTGACAGATAATAAAAAAAATATAGGTAGTTCATAATATCTCAATAGATGACGTTGACGAGACATGGCACGAGTTGCCAACTCAAAAACATGTTGGATGTGAACGAATTTACTTCTTATAAAAAGTAAAAACAAATTTTTTAGAAATTGGAACCGCGGTAATAACGAGATATGTGCAAAAAATATATTAATATATACAAATATTTTATGGAAGTCGTGAATAATAAATTAATTTTTATCTTAAAACTTACATAAATACATAAAACATATCTTTACGATATGAATCCCTGTTAAAACGTGACGTTAAAATATCGTGCCATGCCGTTACCGAGCAAAATTATAAAACTGCCATTTGGCAACACTCAGTCAGACCACATCATGTCAACGCCATCTATCGAGTAATTTGGGACCTTGTTTTTTTTTAATGAACTGTCACAAAATCCCTCATTCCACTGAATTAAAACTTAGGTTGCTAAACACCCTGGTAAATGAAAAAATTAAGTGCCAACCGTTCCACAACCACAGAGTGAAAACCTATAGTACATAAACCTTGTCAGAAATCTAAAATTCACTCTGAAAGTTGAAATTTTACATTTACCTAGGCGTTTAGGAACGCTACCATAGACTTTAAGGTAGCGTTCCTAAACGCCGGGGTAAAGGCAAAAAATAAATTGTCACCCGTTCCGCAACCACCCGAGTGAAAACGAATAGCTCTGAACAGCAATTCTCAAAGTCGTTCATAAACCTTGTCAGACATGTTAATTCACTGTTGACAGATAAATTTATACTCCCTAAATTCAGGGGTAAATTTTTACTTTCATATTTGTCATCACATTACGCGCCATTTTGGTTTCTGGGTTATAAAATTCTTCGGAATGACTTGTAAAGCCATTTTATTTCGGTAATAATGATACATAAATAAAAAAATATCTTGTGCCGCGTAAATCTTCCTTTACAAAGTAAGCGTTCCAAAACGATTAGTAAATATATTCCGTATCTGTAGTTTCACTTTTACGAAGTAAACTTTACATTTATCCCGGCATTTAGGAACGCTACCTGAGTATTAACCATAGACTTAAGATATACGTCAGAACATTACCTAAAAAACATTACCTAGTTATTGTTCTGAGGGATATACAGTATTTCTGAGGTACCTATATCCTAAGTCTATGGTACTAACTGTCTAAAGCGCAAAGCTACGAATCTCAGAAGTTCTGAGCCGGGAATGAGCGCCCGAGCCGAGCGAGACTTATGAAACGTTACGGCATTGTCAACCGGCCAAGCGCCGAAGAGTTTAAATACGGGCGGAAAAAGTATCATGAATTATTTCACTGCGCTTTTTTGAAAATACATATTTTTTAATACATTAAAGAGAATGACATCTTCCATACTGACAACCAGTGGTTGCCAGATATCAGCTACCTCAATGAGGGCTTTTCAGACTGCATTAAAAAAAAAAAGTACAGAGTGCGATCAATAGACGGCGCTGACGTATGCTCTCATGTCAAAAATATACAGTCTACTCTATGGTTCCTGATTCAGTGTTGCCAACTTAGGGAATTTGCACTAAAACTGGTGGTTTAGAAACCCATTTTAGCGGAGAAATATTGTTTTTAGTGGCTGGTTTTTTTTGCGGATTAGACTTTAGTTGGTGAAAAAAGACACTCTAGCACTAAAACATTTAAGTTTAATTTAAGTTACAGATCCAAAGAATTAGGTAGGTAATTAATGCTATTTCATTATTGATTTTCCACATTCTAACGCTTATGTGGAAAATAGTACTATATAATATTAAATATATTGAAATCTTTATTATAATATATAAGGTTAGGTCTTGTCATAGAGTAGATTTTGTTACGTCATACATTTTTGAAATTAGAGCATACGTCAGCGCCATCTAGTTCATTTTGGTGAAACTTGATTAGGAGAGGAGCTGTCATGAAAAGCCCTCATTCGCCTAATTTTGACTACCGTGTAGCCTAAATCACTTAATTATTTATTTTTGTCAAGTAGTCTAATTCGCCTAACAGTTTGAGCTATGTAGCCTATATTTCGCCCAAATAAAGAAGAAACGTACATTGCAACTATAAAGTCATGAAATAAATAGGGACGCCACTTTCTTAAAATGTGAGTTAAAATGAGTTAGAAAGATTGTCTTCTCTATGATAAACGCGTTTGTCTATCTCACTCCTATAAATTTAGTGGATGCAATGGAACGCAAGCAGCGTTAAAGAACTGAAATAGCCTGTTCTTTTTTCCTAGGTAGCCTAAATGGCTACTGGTAGCCGATCTGATTTTTTGGTCGCCATTTGACCCCCTAAGGTAGCCTAAATGGCGATAATTCGCCTAATCTGGCACCACTCCTGGACCGGCAGACCGGCACCCGTCCCATTAATTTGTGATTACGGCAGTGGAGGCCATAGATAATACACCCAGTGGAGGCACAGCCAATCAGCCAAAGATTTGTCATGTCATGTTGGCATTCCTGCGTTTCGAACTATTAGAAAATTCAATAATCGATTAAAAATCTTTAAAAAATCGACAATAATTCGAGTGCATATTCTCAATTGCCCATAACTTCTATACTAATAATAAAGTAGTAAAAAAGTCGTGTCTGTACATTTAGTATCTTTTCAAAAATCTGAATGATGTAGGTAATTTGTTAAGTATTAATGTAATTTCTACAGCAAAACCTACTTTTTTTTTATTTTGTTGTCTATAAGCAAATATGTTCTGTTGTAACTCGAGAACCACTCAACGGATTTGGATATGGTTTCCTTTCAACATATAAGCTATTAGTTGTGTTGATAAAATAACTGCCAAACTAAAAACTGTCAATACTCCTCAAAGATTGGACGACACACCTTCCACGGGGATGAAGCCGCAGACAAAAGCTAGTATACATATAGTTATCGTTTCCAGTATAATAATGTACTCTTTGATCGTGAACAACAACAGTCAATGTCCATTGGCCATACTCATTGTTCAAATGTGATGTTTATTTATGTAAACTTAAAAATTGTTCAGGAAGTCGTTTACTGCACAAAGACCAAACGCTATATCTGCTTGTGACCATGGTATATATCTTTACAGGAAAAAAATACTGAGGAAAATTAAAGTTCTTTTTTTCGTCAGATTTATCCAGACATATAATTTTTTATTTTGTGTTTTAAAAAAAACATATTTTATTCTCTTTTTCATTTAAAAACAGCTACCCTTATTTTATATAAAATAAAACGAATGAAAATTTAAATATAGAGGAAGTATTTATGAGGTTGTGAGTATGGATGTAGGAAGTAATCTCCGAAACTACTGATCTGATTTTGAAATTTATTTCACTAATAGAAAGCTACATTATTCCTGGGCGCTTTAGTTTGTAAGTTTGTTCCCTGGAGATGGGCAGTTTCCGAGGGACATAGCCATTAATAAAATAAACTTTTAACAAAAAAATAGTAACCGACTTCAATAGTAACAGCAGTCATTCACTAAAAAGTTAATAATAATTCTATAAGGACCGATTGTACCGAAGCAATACTTTTGCCGACTTCTTTCTTCCTGAAACGTTATGTTATCTAGAAGTCGGCGTTCTTATATTGGTTTTTATGTTGCTATAACGTAGGAAATACGCCGACTTCTAGATAACATAATGTTTCAGGAAGAAAGAAGTCGGCAAAAGGGTTGCTTCGGTACAATCGGTCTTTATAGAATTATTATTAACTTTTTAAGTCGGTTACTATTTTTTTGTTAAAAGTTTATTTTATTTCACATTTTTTAGTGTTGCTGGGTTAAATTGTGAGGTATAGGTAGTTCTTGCAAACGTGGTGTTAATATGAAACGAAGTTCAAGTGAGTATACGTAGCCATGTTTGAGTAGCTTCCTGCTATCAGCACCCTAACACAACATGATTACCGCAATCTCGAGTTATGTGCTGTCATCCGTTGAAGAGTTCTACGGTGATGAAGCCAAAATCGAAGGTCAGGTGGGTACACTGGCAATTTTCAGCAATGCCCTGCAATGAGCATCCTAAGACAAACTGGTTGCCGCAACCCAAAGTTATGTGCTGTCATCTGTTGAGGAGTTCTATGGTGATGAAGCCAGGATCGAAGGTCAGGTGGGTATTCTGATTATCTCCAAGTAATACCCTTGAATCAGCACCCTAACGCAGTGATTGTCGCAATCTCGAGTTATGTGCTCTGATCCGTTGAGAATCGAAGGTCAGGTGGAAGAATGTCGATTTTCAAGTAATACCTTGTAATCAGCACCTAGGTACAAAGCGATTACCTCAATTTCGAGAGGTATGCTGTCATTTTCTGAGGAGTTCCACTGCCTATCTCTGAAGACCTTCATCAAATCATGACCAACCCAAAATGGGACCTACCTGGAATTAAACTCTTTCAAACAAAAAAAGAATTATTCAAATCGGTTCAGAAATGACGGAGTTATGAAGTAACAACGCCAAAAAAAAAATACAGTCGAATTGAGAACCGCCTCTTTTTTTGAAGTCGGTTAATTACATTCACGCGGTTAATGTCTGGTACTAGTGAACCGATTTAAAAATTCTTCCACTGCTGTAATGGTTAGAATCTTTACTTGGACAAAGGCTATAGTTTATTTCCCTGATGACGGGTTATTCCCTATAGACATATTCATTAATACAACGAAACCGATTTTGAAAATTTTTTCACTAAGAAAATATTTCTCTTTAAGATATTTTAGATTTTAATGTTATAAAAATTTAAAATAAAGATAATTTGGAAAGGATTATTCACAATTTCGATCAATGCCTAAAGTTTGCGACAGTTATAAAGTTATATCCTAATATCTTGTATCCTAGCTGGAGCGAGAGGGTGCTGCATTGGTACCTCGACTCGCACCGTCTTCTCGGCAGACCGCAGCTACGGTAGCGGGATGGCATCGAGGTGACGGTTGCAAAACCAGGCTGGCCACGACAAGCACCTGGCGTCGTCGGATGGAGGAGGCCTTTTGCTCATAAATTATCACACCAACGTTTTTTTTTTGTGTTTGCATTGCGTAGTGCGTGAACGGTTTGTACAATAACCTTGCATGACATAGTAATTAAGTATTTAAATTTTTAATGGATTTAAATTCCAATAATTTAGATTTTTTGTGTTAAAATCTTGGTGGTTTAATTTAATTAATGACATTGATTTATTAGCTTAATTTTGAATTTTTACAAATTTCTCATTTATTACAGGAGCTTTTGGGAACTTCTTCAGTTCTGTTCAGCTATGGAGCTCTCTTCCGCATACTGTATGAAGGTGCGTAACAGTTTCCTTATTCAAAAAGAAATTGAAAGAGCATTTAACAAATTATTGAGCTTTATAATATTATAATGAGGCAAGCATTGCTTAGCTTTTGATTGATAATGATGCATTCACTCAGTGCCAGGAGTATCTACTCTAGACACTAAGCTATCAAACTCTATGGTTTACACTTAGGTCCACAGGTAGGTAACAATGCATACCTAATTACCTACTACTTAAAACAAAAATCAATCGCCACCAGCCACTCAAAACCGGTCACCCATCCAATTACTGGCCGAGGCAAGCATTGTGCAGCTTTTGATTGGTAATGGTGCGGTCACAAAGTGCCAAAAGTACTCTACGGTTTCAACTTAGGTCCTAGTAACAATCTATACTATACTCAAGGCTATCTATATCACTCCGATTGTACTAACAACCTAGACAAGCGCCACTATAATTCTTGTTCTACATGTAAATAACTTTCTATCAAATTTATCAAATTTCATTTCATTCCATATTACATTTAATTTCATATCGCTTAGTGTATTAGAGTTTGTACCAGAGCCCATACAATTACTGGAATCATCCTTTGTAATAATATTAGGCAATGCAAAATATATTAATATTATTTTAGAAATAGGTATATTCAACAAATTTGTCAAATATACACTAGATTTATATGAGTTACGTTTACACTTTTTTTACCGGAAGACTTATCTAATTCTGGACCTAAGTAAAATTTCAGTTACATCAGCTCAGTAGTTTTTTAGAATTAGGCGATGGGGCACCGGGCAACGGATATACACTGAATCTATAGCTTCAATAATATAGATTTGTGGTATACTATTAAATATGAGTTTCTAATGTTCATGTTTTTAAGGTAATTAGGAGGTCCGATTTGCCAGTGAAATAAATACCGGTGAAGACCTACATAAAATGGCATTTTCTTTTGAATTAGGTTAACTTATCGCGAAAAACTACATAACTGAATAATACCATTTACGTGCAGATTCAAATAAGCGTTCCAAAAAAAAAAAAAACGTCTGACAAAGGAATATAATATATACCATTGACATTCATTTGGACTATTTGTTTGTAAACATCCAAATATCACAAAAAGATGATCGTTTTATTAATTATTAGTGATTATTGATTTTCGAAAAAAAAAGTCGTTAAAATTTAATAAAAAAAAAGGCATTTCCATTGATTTAATACATAAAGTTTTTTCTAAGACTTGGTTCTTACTAGCAACGCTATGGATTCATGCCATTATAAATTATGTACTTTTTTTTTCATTTGCTCGTTTGAATCCCGGAAAGTCTCTCATTAAAAAGCTTTGAATCCAGTTTTTATTTTCACCTACATCGATGATGAGAGTCCTTTGAGCAAACTATCTTTTATAGTTTAGATATTCCCTATTACTGCCCCATCTGAACGCGCTACCCTATAAATATATATTTTTTTCGTGATAATATTTTTTTTTCTCCCATTGTCGCTTGAAAGCAAAATTCTATTTTGTATATCGTTCATTACATATAGGTAGTGTATATCGCCTTTAGTTGAGAGTATTTTTTTGGGTATTATAATATTTTTCTAAGAAATAATTAAAAACTCAAGAATCAACCCTCCCCATTTCTAAGGTTCCATAGTGCCTAAAAGAAACAAAAATAATCTTTATGGCGAGACTACGTTATCCGTCCATCCGTCTGTATGTCACAGCCTCATATCTTTTGCACTTTTAAAGATAAAGACATGAAATTTGGCACAAAAATAGAATTAATTTTCCCACGTAGCCCGATGTAAAAAATATATGAAAAATTTGAAATATTGTTCAAAATATTTCCAAGACAAAAGTGAGTATTAAATTGTAATATTAAAAAGTTGATTTAAAAAATATATACTTTTTCGTGAATTTCTCAACCGCTTTATTTTTCCTGTAATGTTTACGTAAACACATATTACCATGATTTATTTCATATTTTTCGGTTTCCCCAGCTTTGGAGATACCGGGGAGACATACATATTTTTTGTGGTTTTTCAAGGATTTCTCGAAATAGATGCAAGTAAATATAGCCAAACTGTATATTTTTACAATTAACTCTTTAATACCTACAATTTGATACGCTTATTGTATTATTTAAAAAATCTTGTTATTTTATTTTACTTTTTTTTATATTTCTCATTTGTGTTAATTTTTTCTAAACTGCTACAGTTTTTCTGTGATTGGCCTATTATGATCTATAATCGACATTTTTTTCATATTTTTCGGTCCACTAGTTTCAGAAATAAGGGGGAGACATACATTTTTTTGTGGTTTTTCAAAGATTTTTCGGAACCAGTGCCGCCAGTAAATATAGTAATAAAAGTATATATTTTTACAACCAACTCTTTAATATCTAAAATTTGATACTCATGTTGTATTTTAAGGATATTATTTTTTATTGTTCCCTTTTTTGTTTTGGAAATATTTTAAACTATTTTAATTTTTTTACACCGTGTTATGTGGGAAAATTCATGTTATTTTTGTGCCAAAATTATAGTCTTTATCTTTAACGGTGCTAAAAATATGAGGCTGTGACATACGGACATACGGACAATGAAATCGCGCCATAAAGGTTCCTTTTGTAATTTTTAGGTACTACGTAATCTTAAAAAAAAACGCTTTTTTGCAGAAATTTTGTCAATTGCACGTCTTTTGTACAAATTAAGAAAGAAACTGCATTCAAAGCATAACTAAATTATTAATCAAGCTGCAATGCAGTCCACTTCATAGACTACAAACTCCAAACGAATGCAGACAAGATGAACATCTGAAAAAACAAAACTAAATGAAATAAGAAAAAGTAGGAGGCGTTCAGTAGACAGATATTGAGTGGTGGGACGGGCTTAACATGCGCAAAGATGAAATAATAACGAAATACTTGCACCTAACACACTGTTATTAACTAATGTCATGACCGGCACTTTTACGAGACGACCTTTAAGACAAAATGATCGTAAATTAACGTTATTAAATCGAGTTTAAACGCAGTCATGAACGAGCAATTACGCAAAACGTTACGCCGCTGGGCGTGACATCACAAATCAGTCTGCCCGCGCTGAAGACACGTTGATCTTTCATCGCTTTCATCTTCATGAGTTAGAGCAAGAAGGAAAGAAGCGGCAAGTCGGCGCTGATCGTATTCTGTCGAGGGTGTCGCCATTTTCGTTTTGACGAATATTGACAGCACAGCAGACAGACAGCGGCGCGGTCGTCGACGCATCGTCTATAAGTCTATTTTTATTTTGATTGTGAATCATTTTACGTCCATGACTTGCTTACAAACTCATAGTGAAACAGTCTGTAATTAAATTCAGTTAAATCGTAAACAATTCGAGTGATGTGTGATTGATTTTGATGCCAGTTACCGATATTGGGCTTTAACCTCGTTCTTTTTTTCTTGTCTGCTCCTAGTGTTTTTGAGAGAACTGCAAGGCTGTGATCGATATATGCAAGATGCACAGATGATTTTGTCTTTCTTCTCGTTTCTGGCGTGGGGTTATCTGGTAAGTTATTAGAATACTTTGAGCTTTATTTTAATTAAGTTCTTATCAATCGAAAAGTATTAGCGATATGTGACGCCATGCAAAATTGTGGAGATACCTTGAGTTATCAGGTGCTATAGTTCATAACAGTAAAAAGCTTGGTATTTGCAATCTAAATGGCACTTACCCTTTGTTGCGGTAGCTCCAGTTTGTTTACGAACTGTCACGGGCAGTATACGGCCTAAGATATATTGCCCGGGTTGGCGACTATGCGTGGCGAAATCGCACATAGGAAAATAAGCCTTAACTTCTTTGTTTTAAGGTTCTGTGTCACATAACTCCACGGCGATAACGGCCCGTAGAATTAATTTATCACACGCCGCGCTTGACAAGTTGAAAACATAAATTCGACCTTGGAGCTCCACGTGGTTAAAGTCATTGCGCTGCTTTTGTTTTGTTATATTGTTTTGTAAAAAAATCGATTACATTTCATTAACGATTTAATCGATTATTTTTTCTTCTATTGGCAGCAGTTCTTTTGAAATGTCAAAATTGACAAAAATATGTACATTTCCGGTCAACGAAATTGCTGATTGATTGTCAAAATAATAGTGTTTTGTTTTGCATTTGTTTCTATTTGTTCATTGTATATTTACCTATTGGCTGTTTGGGGTAAGTACACAAATAACACGGATTAATATTATATTTGTTATCTGGGTTGGGATGTAGATAAGTCCGGTACGTGCCCCCTTATCGACACCCTGACCTATATCTGAATTAAATTACCACTATTTTGGCTTTAACAAATCAACGGCACTATTACCTGGCATGGCAATTTTTTAATATATTTTTAGTACTATTTGATTCATTTATTTATTGACTGCTGTTTCCAAGCTGCTGTATTAGTGACAGAAAGAAAGGTTGATACCTAATTATATCTAACCAAATATTCAGTTTAGAAGGAAAAAAAAAATAAAAAATCTGTAAGCTTCCTATGAGTCTTTTCACTCAAAACAAGTTATTGGCGGAACTAATGTGCGGAGACACGTTTAAAGAAGCCAGATAAAATGGCTTTGAATTGAATCAATTTGTCTACCCGTGCCATCTTGATAAAAACGCATGTACATACTGTTCCACAATATCAGTCTGTCAAAACTGGCATGAAGTCATCAGCATACCTGACCCCCCGTTCGTTACCTAACGTTTGTCAAGTTCCAACACTGACAGCAGGGTAGCTTATACAATATTACAATAGCGACCCCTAGTTTATTTACGCGCCCCTGATTGGTGATGAATGAATACTATATACCTACATCACTGGACCAGTTCATGTGTCAGAATGCGGAAGCTGTTCGGCTCTACTATAAGGAGCTGTCCTGGCTGGGCTCGTTGACCAGGGGGAAGTGCACAATATTCACAATTGCGGAGAATCAGTGCAAGACTCATCGCCCCTACTACGACCCATGCCTATGGTGAAATAAAATATGGTCTGATCCTTTAGTTTTCATTCCAAAATATACGATTCCTTCAATTTGATCATTGACAACACAGATAGCATATTATGCATTTTTGCATGAGTGCAAATGAATAAGCTCTAAAAGCTTGTACAGCTACGCTGACATTATAGTAGTTTATGCTACAAGGGCGCAAAGGAATAAAATAAGAGGACGATTTAAAACACGAGCGTAGCGAGTGTTTTAAACGTAACCGAGTAATTTATTGCTTTTACACCCGTGTATCATACCACGTTTTTCAATGCATAGTGTGAGGAAATGAAAACATATATAATCTTGTGAACTTTAAATTATGATTGGCTCAAAAGGATTGTATCCAGAGCCGTTAAACAGTGGAAAAAAAAAGTATAACATCTATGGTACACAGGAAAGGCTGCAGGTTAGCCAACCATTGTAAATAAATTAAAAAAAATAATAATAATAAAGCCCTAGGGCAAAATAATCGACTTTTTGTTCGGTTTTGATGCATAAAAAGTGGGCCTTTACGAGCACATGCATTGAAAATAAATATTTGGAACACGCTTGGCAAAGGACGGCGTTATCTGACA
Organism: Ypsolopha sequella; assembly: GCA_934047225.1. Lineage (NCBI taxonomy): Eukaryota > Metazoa > Arthropoda > Insecta > Lepidoptera > Ypsolophidae > Ypsolopha > Ypsolopha sequella. The sequence continues at coordinate 5,924,076 of OW204010.1, read as the reverse complement.
AGGTTGCCATTATTGTTTAACGCAGTGATTTCCAAAGTTAGTTGTATGCATTCTAAATAATAATTATATGAGGCTTGAATCATGGGTTGTGCCATTTGGAAATCTATCAAACAGTTCAAGTTGCGACTTGTTATAACTTTTTACCCATCATATAGGTATTTCTCCCCACCATTATTTTACAACATAGGAAATTGCTCTGCACCTTTGTTGACCGATTTTCCAGCTGCCCTAGAAATAGACTTTATATAAATATCCAATTAAGGCACAATTAAACCTACAAAAATATGACAATAAAATTGAGTTAAAATCCATTATGGGTATGGGTACGATTAATCTGAAAAATTTGGTCACGTATGAGTTAGACAGGAACACTGAGGGTTCTGTAAAACGCTTCCTAATTTTTATTTCGAAGTACTTTAAAATTTCCCTGATTCCTGATTTTTGAGGATTATCTTAGATGATGACGTCATCTTGTGCTGCCCAGTTAGAACACAAAACCTCAACAAATCAGTGAGGAATATACCATATCTTATTATACTATGACCATGCCAATATCCCGGGGCTACCTATGGTCCTCCGAAAATTTGCTTTTTAGCAATTCCATCCTGCACTACAAATTTTTATGGTAATTCTTTCAAATTCAAATTCAAATATGTAGTTTATTTTGCAAAGCAGGTATAGATATATACACTTTTTACACATCAAATTTAATCTAATAAAGAAAATATATGTAATAAAATAATAAATGTACATGAATTAAATTAAAGGTTTATTTAATTTATGTAGCAATGTATTTACGATTAACATGATAGGTAAAATATATATTATACAAGGTAAAATCCAATCAACCGCCCGAACCCAAACCGGAGACCCGGCCAGGGACCAGGAACAAGGTTCAATGATCACCAACCGAGCCCCCAGCACGAATCCAGGCGGCCGACATATAGGTGACATATATAAATACATGCCTTTTGCTGTTAAAGCTGTCATATTGTGGAATAACTTGCCTATCGCTATTAAGCGTGCTCCCTCGTTGTCTGTCTTCAAAAGATGACCTAGGATCATTGTCTTTCTTCGTAAATGTTTGTTAAATCCCTACTTCTGCTACTAATATTTATTTACTTTTGCTTTACATATTATATTATTTATTTTTGTTATATATTAGTGTAAATATTTATCGTTTTCTATGTATTTGTATGTACAATGTTACTTGTGTATTTATTTTAGGTATTTGCTATCCATTTAATTATTATGATTTATTTTGTGCACCTTTGCATTCTTTTTTCCAACAATTAATTTCCACCTAAAGGTTGTCTGAAAGAAATCGCTATAAGTGATAAGGTCGCCAATTGTTACCTTCTTTTATTAGTTTGTTTTTTTACCTGATTTATTCATTTTGGCATCTAGCCTATCTGGGGGCACGGCAGTGCCCCCGCAAAGTCTCGCAGAAAAAACGCGGAACGGCCGTACCATCCTTTTCTCGAAGCAACTCACGGCACTTTCAACCCCCCTGTATCTTCGTTGTGGGTGAAGCTAGAAGTCTGAAATTTCAGGAACCAAGAGAACTTACTGATCCTACTTCTGACCCCAAATTACAACTTTGTACCTATATTCGATTACGAAATATCTCAAGTCAAAGTTCCCTTATTTTGTCACTGACTGACTGACACATCATCAAAAGTCTAAAGGTGTTCTAGCAGGCCTACAATCTTGAAATTTTGCATGCGGTTAGTGTTAAGTGTACATTGCAACAAAAAAATATAAAAATGTAATTTGCGGTTGGTAATTTAATATTTCCATACAAAGTCTATGCAAAATGTATGTTTCCAGCTGCATCTATAAATTTGTATGACACGAGATGACGTTGGTGGTATGCTGCTTTGCATTAAAGACGCCTAAAACGAAAAATTCGAAAAATAAAACCGGTAAAGTGCGAATCTGACTCGTGCATAAAGAGTTCCGTACCCCTACACAATACGGGTACGGAACCCTAAAAGTAAATAACAACAATAAAGATGCCATAGCAACATTAAGGCGACAAAATGCAAAGCGATAAAACGGTAGCGCCTGACAAACAATTCGGTACCTTACGGAACAATACGGAACCCAAATTTTCATTATTTTACTTTAAAGTATTTACTACAGAGTGCCCAAAGTTTAAACTTTTACTTGTATGTTGTATTACCGTTCTAAAGATAGAGCCTTTGTTATAATAATCTGTTCCTTGGGTAAGGCACCCTAAAAAGGGTGGTTTATAATGTTCCACACATTCACAATATTAGTCTATTTAAGAAGAAAATATCAACATTTCGTAATTAAGTCACCAAAAAAACGGTAGTTTGCGAATCCGACTCGCGCATAAAGGGTTCCGTACCCCTACACAATACGGGTATGGAACCCTAAAAGTAAATTGCAACAACATAGATGCCATAGCACCATCAAGGCGACAAAAAACAAAGCGATAAAACGGTAGCACCTGACAAACAATTCGGTACCTTTTTAGGAAGGAACCCTAATTTTTATTATTTCTTATTTTACTTTAAAGTAGTCTGCCTAAATTTTCAACTTGTATGTATAACCGTTCTAACGATAGAGCCTTTGTTATAATAATTTGTGCTTTGGGTAAGGAACCCTAAAACACATTTAGTCTATTTAAGAAGATAAATATCAACATTTCGTAATTAAGTCGCTATTAAACCGGCTAAGTGAAAGTCGAAAGTACGAAACCCCAAATCATTATGGTAAATACCAACAATAAAGATGACACAGCAACATCAAGGCGACAAAAAACAAGGCGCTAAAATGGTAGAGCCTGACAAACAAATCAGCACCTTTTGAATACGGAACTCTAATATTTATATGCCCAAAATTGTTGTTTTATAAAGATAGAGCTGAAACAAATAACATCGAATAATTGGACCCCCCTTGGATTTCCATTTATTGAACTTTTTATGCTGTGATAGGGGCCATATTATTATTTGCCGTGATAGAGGACAATGTAACATATATTATGTGAAAATATTTACGCGCTACCTATAACGGCTGAAGCTGTAGACCCATGTGATAGATGGATAGACAGCGGAGGATTAGTAATAGGGTCACGGAACCTAATTATACGGAACCCTAAAAATCAAGGTAAAAGGTTATTTATCAAGTAAAACTTTAAATATATTAAAGGAAAAATAAAGCGGCTAATGTTGTTTTATTTGTATATGCATCCTCTATGATGTAGGTATATTGAAATGTCTATGTACTCGTGTGTCATTCAAAAAAGACCAGGTTTAGCTCATTATTCTGAGAGGTTTAGACATAATAATGTACTCTGTGGTTTGACTGACAAGCCTGCCTTTCACTTCATGGTCAAAAGAAATTTTAACCTGCCTGTTGCATCTAATTGTGGATAATAGTAATAATAAATTACAGTAAAAATTAATATTTGCAATGGAACCTGAAATATTGTAAATAAATGAAAATCCTTGTCCACACCTAGTTGTCCTTATACCTGGAGATGGTTCATGTTTGTTCCATTCTTTGTCATTCTGTATGTATGGGAACATTGAGTCGTCATATGACATTAGGTGTGCGGTAGTCGAGTATGTGGTAGCGCATTGGGATGAAATGCAACTTTATACGTGTGACGAGCGTGGAGACACATGTACTCGACAGCAATGATGAAAACTACCACCTACGGTTCCGTATCCGAACTTATGGCAGCCACCGCTTTGTATCCATTTACGTTCGAGGTTTACGAAAATAGCCGTTTGAGAGGATCATTCGGTGGCGATCCTGGGATGCCAGTGAAACGTTTACGATTCTCTGGTAGTTTCTTAGGTGGTCATTATGAAATATTCCTTCCCGATACTAGTTTCTCAGGAGTATGTCCTAATGATCAGTTAAAGGGAGTGGGTTTTAAGAAAATCCGCAGCTGACGTGCAAGAAATATTACCCGAGAAGAAAAAAAGGAGGACTACCTACAAAAAGAAATGAGATCCCATCAAAAACATAAAATGTACAAAAATGGCAAGTCTCGCAACGCAATCCTTCCACCGTAAAAAGCTGTGAGATCTTATGTAAAGCCAAGTCTGCTATTTTAGTTTTTATGGAAGCACCTTTTCATTAAGTTAGTATGGGAGCACCTATTTAACAAATTTATCATTAATTGTTTCCTATTTAGTTACCTACCAACATTAAGTGACTGTATTAATATTAGTCATCTTTATTTCGTAATAAAATATGGTGACTTTGCAATCGCAGAGCACAAATAAAGCACTGATGCGTAGAAATATCTTCTCAAATCGCTAATAAATTGGTATTAGGTAGCTGATATGTTGTATATGTTGCTGTGCGATTGCGAAGTCACTATATTTTATTAGGAAATAAAGATGACTTATATTAATATAGTCACTTAATGTTGGTAGGTAACTAAATAGGAAACAATTAATGATAAATTTGTTAAATAGGTGCTCCCATACTAACTTAATGAAAAGGTGCTTCCATAAAAACTAAAATAGCAGACTTGGCTTTACATAAGATCTCACAGCTTTTTACGGTGGAAGGATTGCGTTGCGAGACTTGCCATTTTTGTACATTTTATGTTTTTGATGGGATAATGACTTACCCTTAAAAAAACTGCTTATGGTTTTAAAACCGATTGCAAGTTAGCAAAGCAAAGGACAAAAAAAATAAAATATTTTGGTGTGCAATAAAGGGTATTTGTCTTGTCTTGTCTTGTCTTGTCTAAGTAACAGGAGTTGAGTTGGAGTTGGTTGGTCAGTGCAAACAAGCATCAGCCTTTTTTGAAAAAGTGATTTAATATGGATTTATTTTACACATAGCCAATTAGCAAACATTTTGAAAAAATTATGAAGGTCAGCCTGGACTTGACGCCACTAACACTTATGCAGCAATAAGTGGGGTAGAGGCTGCTTTTAAGTTGACTTATCTCCATCTAGAGGGACGTCGTAGGGTCATTCAATCTAAGAGTATAATTTGTTTAGATCTTGAGGTCCAATGTTCGATTGATCCCTGGTTCAGAGATCCTCACATCTAGATTTACTTTTCTTCTGCGTTTCTACAGGATGGTCCAATGTTCGATTGATCCCTGGTTCAGAGATCCTCACATCTAGATTTACTTTTCTTCTGCGTTTCTACAGGATGGTCCAATGTTCGATTGATCCCTGGTTCAGAGATCCTCACATCTAGATTTACTTTTCTTCTGCGTTTCTACAGGATGGTCCAATGTTCGATTGATCCCTGGTTCAGAGATCCTCACATCTAGATTTACTTTTCTTCTGCGTTTCTACAGGATGGTCCAATGTTCGATTGATCCCTGGTTCAGAGATCCTCACATCTAGATTTACTTTTCTTCTGCGTTTCTACAGGATGGTCCAATGTTCGATTGATCCCTGGTTCAGAGATCCTCACATCTAGATTTACTTTTCTTCTGCGTTTCTACAGGATGGTCCAATGTTCGATTGATCCCTGGTTCAGAGATCCTCACATCTAGATTTACTTTTCTTCTGCGTTTGTACAGGGTGGTCCAATGTTCGATTGATCCCTGGTTCAGAGATCCTCACATCTAGATTTACTTTTCTTCTGCGTTTCTACAGGATGGTCCAATGTTCGATTGATCCCTGGTTCAGAGATCCTCACATCTAGATTTACTTTTCTTCTGCGTTTGTACAGGGTGGTCCAATGTTCGATTGATCCCTGGTTCAGAGATCCTCACATCTAGATTTACTTTTCTTCTGCGTTTCTACAGGATGGTCCAATGTTCGATTGATCCCTGGTTCAGAGATCCTCACATCTAGATTTACTTTTCTTCTGCGTTTGTACAGGATGGTCCAATGTTCGATTGATCCCTGGTTCAGAGATCCTCACATCTAGATTTACTTTTCTTCTGCGTTTGTACAGGGTGGTCCAATGTTCGATTGATCCCTGGTTCAGAGATCCTCACATCTAGATTTACTTTTCTTCTGCGTTTCTACAGGATGGTCCAATGTTCGATTGATCCCTGGTTCAGAGATCCTCACATCTAGATTTACTTTTCTTCTGCGTTTCTACAGGATGGTCCAATGTTCGATTGATCCCTGGTTCAGAGATCCTGACATCTAGATTTACTTTTCTTCTGCGTTTCTACAGGGTGGTCTAATGTTCGATTGATCCCTGGTTCAGAGATCCTGACATCCAGATTTACTTTTCTTCTGCGTTTGTACAGGGTGAATCAAACCAATCGCGGAGGGAAAGTACCCTTAATATTGAAGATAGCTATAAGTAATATAAGAACCAAATTCTTGTAAATAACAAAGTATCCTAAAAATTAAAGGAAGGTTTCTACAGGGTGAATCAAACCAATGCCTTCTGGAGGGAAAGTTGTCTAAATATTGAAGATAGATAAAGTATCCTAAATTAAAGGAATTCCATGAAATTTAACATTAACTTATAACTTATAAGTGTAATGGGACAAGACTTTAATTTTGGGATAACCTTTAATAGTTAATAGTTTTGTTATTAAAATGTTAAATTTCATGGTCTTCCTTTAATTTAGTATACTATGTTCCTTAGAAAAATTTAGTTCTTATGTTGTTTTAAAAAACACTTGTACTTATCCACATATTACGTACAACTTTATTATGCCCGACCGGTTTCGCTGTAAAGCATTTTCTAGGGCTTTTTACACATCCTAACTAACAAATAAATCACATAAACTACAATCATGTCTAAAATGACGTGCAATAAATGAAACAACAAACAGACAGAAGGGGAATTTCAAATCAAAAATGGTCGGTAAACGATGGAACTAAGTTAAGTCAAACGTTGTGATGGAATTCTATACAATATATTACGGATTATGTCTCATAGGTCAACGTTGTGTAAACAGTTGGATTAGTAAGAGTTTAAGTGATGGGTTTTTTAAAACATTGTTTTATAAACTCCTCCAAGTGCCAACAATCACTAGCATCTACTTAGTTCTTATGATTGAATCTTTCGATCGGTACAAAAAAATACAGGATGTTTTTTTTTTCACACATTTGTCCAGTTCGATTCCTGGATCAGGCAGGTGATCTTGCTAAATCCTTAAAATAGAGTTTTTCTTTACTTTTAAAATAAAATAAAGGTTCCTTTAAGTAAAATTTGCTATCTTTAATACTCAGGGTGCTTTTCCTCCAGGGGGCAAGGATAGATAGATATTATATACATACATACATAAACCCACGACTGCAGATTTCCATCTGCTACGATCCAGACACACCTCTTTCGCATCTTCCACATCCATCAATTCTGGGTACTTTTGACATATTATATTTATTTTCCAAAAGACAATACATGTTTTTTTTTACAATTTTGAAGCCAAACTCCTCAGCAGTTTTATCGGCTAAAGCTCTCGGTGTCTAATGTCTTTCTTACCTAAACTTTTTAAAATTCAAGTTTTATATAAAACAAGAAGTTAATCAGTTTTGCTAAATCTATAAAAAGCTGAGAAAACTTTACCATTTTAAGTTTCGTCAACCTCTACCAGCATCCATAGTATAATGTTTAATCGCGCGCGACACAACTTTGTTGAATCACAAATGCGAGGGGCGTGACATGATGTTTTTGCAATTAAACAGTGTGTCACGCTCCCCGCATTTGTGATTCAACTAAGTCGCGTCACGCGTCTTAAGAGCGGTTTCTCAGCCGGATTGTGAAAAACCCGCCTTTTTCTAATTAATCGAAACAGAACACTTAAATTCAAAATTTACTCAATAGCGATTCAACAAAACTTTATTACTTATGTGCTTTGTATGCTGCCATCGCAAAAATCCCATTGGTTTCTGTAAATTAGAATTTCAAAAAGCGTTTTTCTAGCTTACAGAAACCAATGGAAGCTTTGCGATGGCAACATACACAATACATAGGTAATAAGGTTTTGTTGAATAACTATTGAGTGAATTTTGAATTTAAGTGTTCTGTTTCGATTAATTAGAAAAAGGCGGGTTTTTCACAATCCCGCTGCGAAACTGCCCTTAATGTTAATGTTAATTTGTATCTCTTGTGATGGATAAATCTTCAAGTGCTCAATTAATATAGAAAATTATTAGAATTTTATTAAAACTGTCAGTCTTAGATTACTTTAATCATTTCATCAAGAAGCCGATGTATTTAGGCGATACCAAAAAAAAAAGAGTTTTTTTCGATTCCATTTACTCCACTATAACGTCATCTACGTAGGTATTTCATTTTTGGGTAAATGTTTCTTGAGTATTTGATTAAGATTCTCACTGAAGGAAAACGCAGTTTGATAAAATTTTCTCGATAGAATTTAATTCTGAAAAGACATCTAAATTGTTTTAATTTTTCCTGTAATTCTGGAATCCTAACTAATTTCATTGTGAAATTGCATTCCAAATGTGGATATTATGTATTTGTAAGGTCTCCTTGAAAATCTTTTTGACAAAATAGCTTAGTTACATTTTATATTAATAAAAAACCGACTTTTTGCTACTTTTCCACGAATCCGTCCCACTCGCACTGAGAGTTTTTGCATATGGAGTAACAAGGACGCTAAAACTTTTACGTATCGCCTTAAGGGGGTATTTTAAAGTTATTTATCTGCTGTTCAAAAGAAATCCCAAGTTAAATAAATTAGTATAACAATTTTGGGACCTTTTTCTAGATTTTGGTCTATCAGAAACGCGATTGGAGGAATTTCACTCGATAGAAATAATTATTGAAATGAGGTCTAAATTTACACTGTTTTTGATATTCTGACAAATAAGGATAGGATACACACTTCATAAATATTTATTTAGATGGGTTTCAACAATACCTAAGTTACCGGTTAAGGAAATTGTCATAGCTAGTTTAGTTAATTTTGTATTAATTTAAAACCGACTTTTTGTAAATTTTCCCAGATTCCGTCCCTCTCGCACTGCGGGTCTTTCCGCCTGGAGTAACGGGGACCTTTGCACGGACGACATATCACCTTAAATAAAAACTCAGTTTTTCGTGAGCGCGTGTTTCATGGTGATCGTAACAACCACTCCTGAGAGCGCGCTATTTTAAACTAAAAGGAAACGTCATAGAGTTCAGTTCCGATTGAAGCAACATGAGGTGCTCAATCTGACATTATATGTAGCCTAAATTCTCGATAATTTGATAGCTTCATAATTAATTTCTAATGAGTACAGAATTCAAGGGTTCCCTATTCTCATTTTGGGTTACGGAACCCTAAAAACTTGCTATAGACTGTGCTGTCACTGATTAGGTCGTCCGTCGCGGTTGGCTGTTTGCCAATGTTCCTCTTTGTCTTCTTAACCTTTCTTTCTACTGAAGCCATGTTTTTTTGGGTTCCATACACAAAGGGTAACCAACGGGACCCCATTACTAAGACTCCGCTGTTCGTCTGTCTGTCCGTCTGTCACCAGTCTGTATCTCAATAACCGTGATAGTTAGACAGTTGAAATTTTCACAGATGATGTATTTCTGTTGCCGCTATAACAAAAAATACTAAAAAACAGAATAAAATAAATATTTAAGGGGGCTCCCAAACAACAAACGTGATTTTTTTGCCGTTTTTATAGATAATGTTACGGAACCCTTCGTGCGCGAGTCCGACTCGCACTTGGCCGTTTTTTTATCCACGGCGGACTAGAGCAGGTGTATGCGTTTGTGGTACGAGGTTGTTTGTGTGTGTTCGCTTTGAATATCTCGGGAAACACGTAAAGTCGATCCAGGCTTACTGCTGTGGGGAAATGGTAGCACTATATAAATAATTTGGGCAAATGCGAGTCGGACTCGCGCACAAGGGTTCCGTACGACCACACAATGCGGGTATGGAACCCTAAAAACATTATGGTAAATAACAACCATATATACAGGATGTTAATATAAAGTTCCGGAAGCTGGAAACTGGCGATAGTACTCGTCCATACGAGCAACTTTTACTATGGAGGCAAACCTCGAATCGTGAAAAAAAATCAGCTGTTTACAAAATTTACACAGCTACCCGACCAAAATGTAGAAAACAACAGTTTTTTTCTGGATTTCTCGATTTTTTTTCACGGAAAGATGTTCGTGTATTCGGGTACTATCGCCAGTTTTCGGCTTCCGCAACTTCATCTTAAGGGGCTGCACAATGCTAAAATTCAGTCCTGCTCTAATGCTTTTGTTTTTTAACTGTATCCTGGGGATCTAAAAAGGCCGACTTGGGTGAATCATAAAATGATTTGAAAGTAGGATGGAGTCAGAGTTTTTTCACACGTGCAAAACAGACGGCATTAGAACGGAATCATAATATGATTCATCCAAAGTGGCATTTTTAGAGGACTTGCTCTAATCAGGTACCGCGCACGCAAAACTTCAGTTATTTTGAAATCACGGCTACATTAGGATATTAATTGTAATTTATTTATGTAATAAAGATGGTTTTTTCTAGTTAGTATCTGCGTGTGTTGGTTTCGTTTCAATCGATTTTAAAATATTGAAACTGAATCGCTTTTTTCGTGAAATTCATGCTTTTTTCAAAGTAATATTTGAAACGAAGATTGAAAGTATATTAATTTATAAAGTGTATTTAATCATTATCTTGAGCTAAAAAACACGCCATATTTTTTTCAAATTTTTATTATCTACATTGACGGAACTGAATCCAATGCAAAACGGATGTTTAGCATTGTGAAGCCCCTTAACATCCTGTAATATATGCCTGGCAAACAATTCAGCACCCTCTGAGGGCGGAACCCTAATAATATCTTAAGAGCGGTTTCGCAGCCAGATTGTGAAAAATCCGCCTTTTTCTAATTAGTCTAAGCAGCGGGTCTACCGCGTAATTCTCATTTTCATCAACATCAAGTTGAGATTGAAATTTGTCGTGCGTGCGACGACGCCCGCCTAACATGCCATCTCTTTTGCACGCGTTGAATTTCGCATGCATTTGCTTGAAGTTGATACAAATGAGAATTACGCGGTAGAGCCCCTGAACACTTAAATTCATACTTTACTCAATAGTTATTCAACAAAACCTTCATCCATCATCCATCAGCCTAGTTCATCCACTGCTGGACATAAGCCTTTCCAGTACTTTGCCACTCCCGGCGGTCAACCTGGAAGAATTGCCCATACTCACACACGCTGGGCAGGCGGGTTGGTGAGCGCGGTGTCGGAACCCGTCACCAGTCTGTTCCATATAAGGCCCGGCTATTAGGGATGGATATACCGCCATCCATCGGTCCCAAGCATGGTGGGCCTCCTGGTTTTTTGCCTGTGAGCTGTCCTCTTACTCTCCCCCGAATTACTTCGAGGTGGTCTCCAAGTAAGATGGTGGTACCTCCACAGTCGAGCCCGGCATCAGCTCTACCACCTGTTAAGCAGAGGTTATATTTTTTTATTATTATAGAGAATTTCTTTTTTGACGACTCCGACACTTATTCTGAATAATGAACTTTTTGGCAGTAAATTAAAAACCGAAATAAAGTTGTGAATATTCCGTTTTATTTGGCCTCAAAAGGCCAAAAACAAAAACTACTAGTCCTAAAGACCAGAATGAAGTTGGGCCAAATGTATAGGAAAGCTGGCGCCTTATTTTCTAACTTCAACACCTATCACTATCGCTATCGGGATGGATATACCGACATCCATCGGTCCCAGGCATGGTGGGCCTCCTGGTTTTTTGCCTGTGAGCTGTCCTCTTACTCTCCGCCGAATTACTTCGAGGGGTCTCCAAGTAAGATGGTGGTACCTCCACAGTCGAGTCGAACAAAACCTTATTACCTATTATATTGTAAATACTGTGTGTGTGTGTATGGCTTTTTGTTGACCGAAATAAATTAACTATTATTATGTATGCTGTCATCGCAAATGCTGTTATCGCAAAGTTTCCACTGGTTTTTGTGAAATTGAATGTAATTGTTTTTTTAATTTAACATTTTTGCAATTCTAATTTACAGAAAGCAATGGAAACTTTGCGATGGCAATTTACACAATACATAGGTAATGAGCTAATAAGGTTTTGTTGAATAACTGTTGAGTGAATTTTGAATTTTAAGTGTTCTGTTTCGATTAATTAGAAAAAGGCGGGTTTTTCACAATCCGGCTGCCAAACTGCTCTTAATATATCGAGGTTCTCTCATTAAAAGGATGTTAGTAAAATGAGAGATTACAAAATTTATGTTAACAAAAAAAAAAACAATTTTTTGGTACATTCCTCCAGAATGCAGAAAAGCATCAAATAACAATTTTTATACCAAAAAATACTGGCCATATTTCCTAAATTTCGAGTGAAATCCACAAGATTATGTATATTTCAGCGGCCTTTCTTCTCTTCACGATATACGCATATTTTTCGGCGTACCCACCGCCGCCATTTTCATTAAGTCTCGCTTTCTCTACGATTTGCTTTACCTATATCTTATTTAGGGTTCCGCAAAGATTTCAAAAGTAAAGATAAGCCCTTACCGTACTATGACAGCACCAAAATGTTTCCACTTTTAAATTGGTGACGCTCACTCACACGTTTGGAATCAGTGCTCATCTGAACACAGTGATAGTTGGTTAAAGTTAATCATTTTAACAACTTTAGTAGTCTGATCAGCTTGCCGACCGTAGGTAGACAGATTGCGCACTCATAAGTGTACGCGCGTCAGCATTATGTTTACGCACGCATTCAAAACCAATGCAATAGATTTTAGGTGACAGGGCTCATCTAAACTTTTGAAATCTTTGGGGTTCCGTAACCGGAGGGTGCCAAACGGGACCCTTTTACTAAGCTTCCTGTGTCTGTCTGTCCGTCTGTCACAGGATTAGGGCATCTACCAAGTCACAGGGATCTACATCTTCAGCAGTTATAGGTAGCCAGTTGAAATTTTCACAGAATACATTTTACTTTGGCCTCTATTTATCTAAAATAAAAAAGCAGCAGGTTGTGTCGGAGATACAACCGTACATAATTTAAGCGAATAGTTCTTGCCATGTGGTACCTTTTGCCATCATGTTCAGCTTTGGGAAAGCATTGTTGTTTTCTTGATATTTGCAGTTTTGGACCAGTAACTTTTGCAAAAAACTCATTTCCATTGAAGGCCGTTGCACCACATACAATGATACAACACACTTTCTCATTTCCCTGTTATAATGATTATAATGTACTATTTTTAATAATTTGACACTGCATGTTGTGGCATTAGATGTCAATCACAGAGAAAAGCATAAAGAATTATGTAAAGTTCCTAATGGCGCACGCATTAAGCTTACATTTTTTATTATTGCGATTAAATAAAAAATTATTTTCAATGTAAGTGCTCGTAAAAGCTCATTTTTTATGCATTAAAACCGAACAGAAAGTTGATTATTTTGCCCTAGGGCTTTATAATAATTATTTTTTTAATTTATTTACAATGGTTTTTTAAATCGTCCTCGTAATTTATTCCTTTTCGCCCTAGTAGCATAAACTACTATTATCATGAAATTTATTTCTTATTACAGATTAGTACGTTTTTTAATCGTGCATTATTCGTTATTTGTCATTATTTGTATAATCGTTCGTCAAAAATAAAAGGTTATTCTAAACCTTTTTTTCACAAAAGAAGTCCCCTGACTGAATACTCTTATTGTCAAGTACGAAATACGAAAATGCCTTGATCTGCGGAATTCTTTCCTGAAGTCGATCACGTAAGTGACGTACAAGTCCTGAATTGGACCCTTATCTACCTGAGGTGCAAACAAAGAAGCATTCGCTTAAAAAAAATGAAACCCAATGGGGTCCCATACAAAAAACTTCGAAAATGTAGTATTTTTTCATGTTATCATATCCTCCCTCTTTCTCCAAAAAATAAGACCATAAATATGAAAAAAAAAAAAAACGTGGTAATAGGAGAATACGTAAACATTACAGAAAAAAAATATAGCTGTTAAGATGTAGGGGTTCCGTAATCAGTGGGAGCCGCGAATTGTTTGTCAGGCGCTACCATTTTAGCGGCTTGTTTTTGTCGCCTTAACGTTGCTATGGCATTTACATAATAATAAATAAATTTGTTAATTATGTAAGGATAATTACATAAGTAGAAATATATGTAATTTAATTATATTATATTATGTAGTATTGTCTTAACCTGCGAGTTGGTATAAAACTGTAAGTAGGTATAAGGTTCTTGAGTAAATAATAGTAGTTTATGCTACAAGGGCGCAAAGGAATAAATTATTTTAAACGTAACCGAGTAATTTATTGCTCTTACGCCCGTGTATCATACTACGTTTTTCAATGCATAGTGTGAGGAAATAAAAGAAATATAATTTTGTGAACTTTAAATTGTAATTGGCTCAAAAGGACTGTATCCAGAGCCGTTAAACAGTGGAAAAAAAAAGTATAACATTTATGGAACACAGGAAAGGCTACAGGTTAGCCAACCATTGTAAATAAATAAATAAAAAAAATAATAATAAAGCCCTAGGGCAAAATAATCGACTTTCTGTTCGGTTTTGATGCATAAAAAGTGGGCCTTTACGAGCACATGCATTGAAAATAAATAAACATATTGTTGATATTTGCCATAATATTTTTAGGATTCCGTATCCGTATTGTATCCGTATCCGTGTGGGCACTTGCCCAAATTATCTCTAAGAAAAGCAATGACAACAAAATAGTGTCGGTCTAACTAAGCAGTTCAGGTAAAAATGTAAAAAAAAAAACTAGCTACATAGGTACTTGATTTTTGCATCCCCCTCCGCATCGAGGGAGAACGCTGACGATGCCGTCCCTTCTCGATCCAATTCCGAATTTGAATTTGGAATTGCTTCCGATTGCACTTAAAAAAAGAAAAAGTAAACATAGATGGCCTTTTCGCAGGAAGTTAGAATCTTGGGGTAGGCGTAAGTGTGAAAATGTTTGTTGAAAGATGATTATGTATTGATTGAAGTTAACGCCGTGTGGACTGGCACATTGGTTTGCAATTTGTAATAGTAATAAGTGCTAACTGCATTTAGTGATGAGGTACATTTCAAATTTCGGTCAAAAATAAAAATCAAGTGTGAGTTTACTCAACATTAGACACGTCACGTTCAACATTCAACATAATGATACAAAAGGAAAATGTGCCAAAACCAGTGGCGTAGCTATCGGAGGGCTATGCGGTGTAGTGCCCCCGGGCCCCCAAGAGATGTTTAAATATCTAAATCGAAAAAAGTGTTTTACTATCATTTATTTTCGTTTAGTTTAACTTCGTCATTGTTTTGTTTTTAATTAAATATTATTTAGTAACTTGGCGACCTTAAACACGACCTATAAAAAATGAGAAACTTTAAAAAAAAAAATCTTTGTTTCGATACGAATTCTATTGCACAATAAATCAACATTCAAATCGAAAAATAAAAACCGAAACAAGTAGTACATCACTATCAACAATGAAGTATTACATTTTTTTCAATGCATGTGCTCGTAAAGGCCCACTTTTTATGCATCAAAACCGAACAGAAAGTCGATTATTTTGCCCTAGGGCTTAATTATTATTATTTTTTTTAATTTATTTCCAATGGTTGGCTAACCTGCAGCCTTTCCTGTGTACCATAGATGTTATACTTTTTTTCCACTGTTTAACGGCTCTGGATACAATCCTTTTGAGCCAATCATAATTTAAAGTTCACAAGATTATATTTGTTTTTATTTCCTCACACTATGCATTGAAAAACGTAGTATGATACACGGGCGTAAAAGCAATACATTACTCGGTTACGTTTAAAACACTCGCTACGCTCGTGTTTTAAATCGTCCTCGTAATTTATTCCTTTTCGCCCTTGTAGCATAAACTACTATTAATTCACACTTGCTTATAAATCATTACGATACTTTGTAGGCATTTAAACGTCATAGGCGCCATCACTCAGTGGCTCTACTGTAATAGTAATAAATAATTGGAAGTGCTAACTGAAGGACATGGACTTCGTCCAAGCTGAAGGACAATAAGAGATATCATCAGTTTACGTGCCCATTCTCCGTATTAGTTGCAAAATATTAATAGTACATTACGATACGAGAGCGATGAAACGTTTTCTGACGAGTGTGAGTTAACTTCTCTCGTATGGAATATCCAAATTTTTGAAGCTATAATACGTGTATGCATACATAAGTAATTATTGGTATACAATACATTGCTCTTAGCTAAAAGTTGTGTTATAGTATACATTGCCCTTAGCTAAAAGTTGTTTTAGTATACATTGCTCTTAGCTAAAAGTTGTTTTAGTATACATTGCTCTTAGCTAAAAGTTGTTTTAGTATACATTGCTCTTAGCTGAAAGTTGTTTTAGTATTCATTGCTCTTAGCTAAAAGTTGTGTTTGGCCTTATTATTTCTTAATATTTTGTTACAATTACGGAGATCGACCCTTGTAGTAAAAAGTATAAAAATCTATGGACTGATGAACCTGTCATTCTAATCAAGATATAATGCACAAGGTCTAAAATCAAAGGAAAGTATTTAAGTTTATCTAAACTGTAAGATGTACATAGATAACTTCAATCTTAACTTTGTTCCTTATTCCTGTATTTTCATTTTATTCAAATGTATTTTTTTATTAAATTTAAGTAATCCTAACCTTTGTTATTTCTCTGTGTATTTGCCAATATTATTATTTATTCCATAAAACTATTACCTATACACATAGTTATTCAATTACTTACATTAAGTATATTAAAACCGACCTGGTCCTCTAAATAGGCCGTTTTGTATGAATCACATTATGATTCTGTTCTAATGCCGTCTCTTTTGCACGCGTGAAAAAACTCTGATTCTATCCTACTTTCAAATCATTTTATGATTCACCCAAGTCCGCCTTTTTAGATCCCCTGTAATAAGTGTATCTGTTATACCTACATTACATAAATAAATATATTTCATCTCAACAATTTATAGTTTCATTAATTGCCCTCTGAATATTGCAATGCCGTTGTGTACGGTTTGAGACAAACTGTAAATTCAAGCCCGTCATTTTGAAGACACACCTAAACACTAGCAATAAATAACCCCAATTTCAGGGACGAACAAGCCGTAAATCCAAGCTTTACATTATTAAACCACTGTCCATAACTCGCCTGCTGCCAATTATTTCTCCGGTCGAGGCGTCACTTGGCCGTAATGGCGTCCTCTCCCGCCTTTTTCGCTGTCAAGGCGGTTTTTTCGCGCGCAATGGATTTTAGTCTACTCGGCATTTTCCGTTAGACGTTGTAGCTGTAAGACAGTTTATTTTTCATTTGTTACATCGAGTCTAGTGCATTTACTAAGCTGTATTATGCAATTATTAAGTGGACACCTGACGCTAGAACATCAACAGCACCAGGTTTTCAAGGGTTCATTGGAAGAAACTAGGTCTCTCCTCATATTGAAGAAAATATATTTGATTTATCGATCTTTCATCCATCCATCAGCCTAGTTCGTCCACTGCTGGACATAAGACTTTCCAGTACTTTGCCACTCCCGGCGGTCATCCTGGACGAATTGCCCATACTCACACACGCTGGGCCGGCGGGTTGGTGAGCGCGGTGCCCGTCACCAGTCTGTTCCAAATAAGTCCCGGCTATTAGGGATGGATATACCGCCATCCATCGGTCCCAAGCATGGTGGGCCTCCTGGTTTTTTGCCTGTGAGCTGTCCTCTTACTCTCCCCCGAATCACTTCGAGGTGGTCTCCAAGTAAGATGGTGGTACCTCCACAGTCGAGCCCGGCATCAGCTCTACCACCTGTTAAGCAGAGGTTATATTTTTTTATTATTATAGAGAATTTCTTTTTAGACGACTTCGATACTTATTCTGAAAAATGAACTTTTTGGCAGTAAATTAAAAACCGAAATAAAGTTGTGAATATTTCGTTTTGTTTAGCCTCAAAAGACCAAAAACAAAAACTACTTGGCCTAAAGACCAGAATGAAGTTGGGCCTAAATGTATAGGAAAGCTGGCGCCTTATTTTCTAACTTCAACACCTATCACTATCGCTATCGAATGTATCGTGATTGGCTAAATTTTTTGAGTAATATCATTTCTCGCCAATGACGATAGATATTGAAGTTAGATAATAATTGTGGGTAAAACCTTGACACCATGTTTTAATTTGTAGTGCTCATTCTAGTGCTAACTCGGCTATTCTATACCTTCAGCCCCCCTATTCTGTATCTTTAGTTGCCAACTGTACTAGGTGCCTATCATCAAAAACATAGATAAAAACTGAAATTTCAAAATTGCCTTTAGTGGGTATTTAACTATTAACGAAATGTGTCGTCACTTCAAGTGCGAACATATCCTTGGGAAACGGAATTCCATGGTATATCTATGTTTTTGATGATAGGCACCCCGTACAGAAGGCAACTAGAGATACATAATAGGCCCGCTGGTCCAATATCAAAGTCAGGTGTACAACAACTGAAAGAATAATTCTATAAGAAAGCCTTATTGCTTTTTGTCGCTGGTTCAACATTTACAGTTGGACTTTCGTACTAAATCGCCACTTTGAGAACTTGCATATCTACTTCAGTAAATAGTGTATTATTTTGATAAAATAGTATATTATTTTTGGAATATTTTTTTAGGGATCTGTTAAAACAGAAACGCAATTGGAGAAATTCGGCTCAATAGAAATATTTAGTGAAATGAGGTCTATTTCGATACCAATTCTCATGGTTTGACAATTTAGAATGACATATGGACAGTAATTATATTTTATTAGACGGGTTTTAACGGTATCTGGGACCTGGTTAAACGAAATTTTGATACTAACTATCATGTACTAATTTTATATTAATAAAAAACAGACTTTTTGCTACTTTTCCACGAATCCGTCCCTCTCGCACTGAGGGTTTTTTCGCATATGGAGTAACAGGGAAGCTAAAACTTTTACATATCGCCTTAAGGGGCTTGGTATCGCCAAAGGGTACTTTCTAAAGCCTACTCCTCATTTATGGCCTTAACAAAAATATTGAAAAAGTTTACATAATTTATCAACTCTTAACACAATGTATGCAACATTTTTCTTTTTCATACCACCAAAACCTCTATATGAAAAAAAATATCAACCGAATGTTGTTTTATGGCTTGAATTCCCTACTGCTCCTATGTGGCTTAGTCGATTTCATTCATTTATGTTTAGAGTAATAGATAAACTTGATAGCTATAAACATAACATATGATTATTCAATCGAACAATCACGTTCATGTGAAAAGTATTATTTTCTCCAATTTCGCCCTATCAAGGACGCAGCGAGTGTCGTAACAGCCACTATGAATTACGCGCTGATATGAACATTATTTCAATGTCGTTTCCGTCGATATTCATACCGACAAAGATCGAGCTGCTAATTTGGCGACGGTAATCGCCTTAAAATCTGCCACTCTAGGCCGCTTTTCAGCTTAATAATAAATCCAGAGCTGGACAATTCCAAGACTGGAAGACACTGAGAATAAAATTGATACTTGTCGTTGTTGGTTCTTGATGGAACATTTGAAACATCTTGTCAATAAAACACATTCTGGGTAAACATTTACCTATTTTTATTTTTATTTCCATTTGATTTTTATTCCATTTAATTAATTTACTTATTAATTTCAGTGTACTTTGACTTTATAATACCAAATATTTTTGTTGAACGCTTCCATAAATGCACGAACAAAACGCCTTTAAATCATGTTTGTCATCCATCACATCACAAATGTAAACGAAGACGAAATACATTTTCCATTTCATGATTCGTATCCAATCTCAGAATAAGGAATACAAATAGAAGCCTGGCTAAAATAATACGCGGAGAAAGACACCTATCCTTGATTTTCTTACGACATTCTAGTGCGTCAGAGAGAGATGGATATGTATTAGTTTTTTCTTAATTAGGTAGGTTGTCACTAGTTCGTTGCTTTGCTAGTGATGTAACGATGTCGATTTTTGACTACGATAAATAAACCAAGACCAATCTGCTTACCACACATTATATCGTATCAAAGTGTGAAAAAAAAGAGAATGCAGGAGGCACCGACCTTTTTGATGACATCCTCTTGCTTTAGAAGGAGGCCAAGAGAATTAATAGCAAAGTGGTCTCTGTCTACCCCAGTGGGACACATGTTATATTGTGTAAATAAGGAATTAATGAAAGGATATCTTTCGTTTAGAATAATATTTTTTATTAAGTACAAATTACTATATCGTAGGCAGGTAGGTACATAAGTTAAGTCCAAAATTGTGCTTGTTTCTAGTACAAAAAATGCTGTAGCTTGTATCAGAGATACAACCGTAAAATTCAAAATTCAAAATTCAAAATTCAAAAAGTTTATTTTGCAAAGTAGGTATATATAATACACGTTTCACAAGTCAAATTTTAATCTTATAAAAATATATGTAAACTATTTAAGTGGATACTTTTTAAGTCGCCTCTTAACTCAATCAAATAGATGTTCGTTGATGTCGCGTCTTTGTTCAATCAAGGAGGAAGGAATTAATCGCAACAATAGAAATCATAATAATCATAGACTTATAGGATTCGTAATAATAATATTATGTCAATGATGAGCGATGACAGCGCAATTACTACAGAGGTAATTTCAATTTTTTTTATTATTTCTATCAAATAAACATCAACTTATTTTGAATAATAACTAATAACAAATAATGAACGATTAAAATACCTAACCTGCAATAAGAAATCAAATTATGCGCAGTTCAAGTCAATAAGCATTCCCAAAATTCATTTCACGATAGAACTACCCTGTCAAAGTACTTTTATTGTCAACCACTAAGTACGAAAATGTCTTGATCTGCGGAATTTCTTCGTGAAGTCGATCACGGAAGTAACGTACAAGTTCTGAACAGGCCTTTCAGAACGATTTGCGAACATAGAAGTATGCACTTTTCTACACCACATACATCCATGGGTACTGGTTCTGTTGCCTAAAATTGAAAAATTATCGAGTTAATATACTATAGTATAGTACAAGCACGTACCTACCTACAAACAAGATTGATAATGCAATTATACATAATTATTTAAAGGTTACCAATGTGTCTGTATCCGGTAAATATAACGTCGGTAAAGCATCTGCTTTTAACCGTCTCCATTTTAAATTTTCGTTTGGTCCAAAAAAATCCGACGTAAAGTGTTTCGAACAAATATGACTCCTTTTTTTAATTGCCCAATTTGGTCTAATTATTCGTCTAAGCCATTCACTTTTTAATTCTTCCCTTTTTGGAAATCTGTAACAAAAAAATATAGCGATATTTATTCGGCATTATTTTTCCTTTTTGCTGCAATTAATCTGCGGTATTATCCTTTATGCACGGCTGCCGCGGGAACCAATGTTCGATAGTTTGCCACACGGACTTTAGTACATCACTATGCAAAAAAACATAACCTCTAGTGGTCGGCAGAAAATCTATATAAAACAGGCAAATATCGGTGTAGAATTGAACACGAGTATGATTTACAAGAACTACTATTATTGTTACTGAGTTTTAGGTATGATCCTGCAACTTATTAACATAAAAACTATCAGAACTCACCGATGAAATGATATTGCTTCATTGTTGTTTTCTTTTCTTCCTGTATGCGATTTACAGCCTTCAATCGCACAAGACAATTTATTACAATGTTAAAAAAACAATCAACACAAACAATAATAAATCACACTTTCACGAATTTTGAGAGGAAGAGCACCAAAATATTTAATTTCTCTCGGTGAAGCTGTAAACTTTCGCAAAATGCATTAGACATTTCGATGCCACCAAATTAAGATGTGATGCACGCAACGAACGATATTACAACACAACGATACAATGATGAGACATATTTAATTTGATGGTATTATAATTTTTAAAATACATCCAAATTACATCCATCTGACATTTGTTTGGTTCAATCTAGTGACACACCAGGAAAAAATATAAAGTAAGTGCGGTTCGTCGTTTCATTCACTCGTACACAGGAGTAATTTACGTTAGATGAGTACAATGGCTAATGCCCAGTTCTTATTTTAGCCAGGCTTCTATTTGTATTCCTTATTCTGAGTATCCAATAGCCTGACGATGTTATTATAACGAAACCGGTCGCTAGTGTGATATAGATATAAAAGTGGAACAGTTACCAATAATGTGTTTTATTTACAAGACACTGAGAATAGGCATATATTAAATTATGTTAAGGTGTGTTAATTCGAAAACCATTTCGAGATTTGGGTTTAATAAATAACTTTAAACTCTCGCGTTTTGTACACATTATAATATATATAATCGGGTCTACCGCGATCAATTTTTACCTTTTTACGAAATTGATCGCGGTAGACCCGATTATATATATTATATTGGGTTTAATAAGCTGTATTTTCGAACTTTTGGTCTAGAAAACCTCATGATGATGAATATTTTTGCGCAAAAGCTGGATCTTCCATTCGCCTTCGTGTGACGTCACTTGAGAAATGGCTGTTTATAAATATGTATAACAATTTGTTTCCGACTAATTTGACAGCTGGATGACAGATGAGTAGACAGGCAGAGACAGACCACTTTTTTTGTATAAGCAATCACACATCACAATCAGTGTAATGTCTGAAATTCTCAAGTGACGTCATATCGGACAATTCTTTAAAAAATCATAAAAAAATAATGGTTAATTTATATACCAAAATAATGAAAACCATGTCCTAAAAAGACGTATTCTCTAAAAAAATTAAAAATAAAATCATTTACAAAATTAATCCATGGGAATTTGAGACAACTTACCCAACCACAATTTACCACAACTCGTGACGGTTACAATTCAAGTTACAATTTCAAATTAAACTGTAACGTGCAATTGGAGTTCAAATAGGACTGGTATTTGTGAGAAAGTTTGAAACGATGACGGCCTTCTGCCTTTCTGACCTTCACTTCAGCGTCGACTAATTGAGAGGCCCTAGCTTACTAGCTTTTTGCTTAAGGGGCTGCACAATGCTAAAATTCAGTCTGCTTTTGGTTTTTAACTATCTATCCTGCTTTAATCAGATGCCGCGCACGCAAAACTTCAGTTATTTTGAAATCGCGGCTACATTAAATGTTTTTTTCTAGTTATTAGCTCTATACATTTCTATATATTTCTATACATCTGCGTGTATTGGTTTCGTTTCAATCGGTTTTGAAATATGGAAACTGAATCGCTTTTTTCGTGAAATTCATGCTTTTTTGAAAGTATTGTAAGGAAAAGAAGATTGAAAGTATGTTTATTTATAAAGTGTAATTAATAATTGTCTTGAGTTAAAAAACACGCAATACTTTTTTCAAATTTTTACCACCTTCATTCATCTGTTGCGTAGTTTTAAAGATCTAAGCATACATAGGGACAGACAGACAGCGAGAAGCGACTATGTTTTATACTATGTAGTGATAGTGATAAGAAAGTTAGATAAATATCAAAGCATATGCAGCGGCCAATGTAGCGTTCAGTGTTTTGACAGTTTATTAGTCACTCAGAAGCTGAAATATGATTTTCCAGAAGAAAGCACCAACGTTTCCAGTCCCGATCAGTTATTCCAACAATGAGACCTGGCTCAGCCAACATGGAATGCAGGATGCCTACTCAATATTTGAGCAGATGTGCTTGCGGGGCGGCCACGCGAAAATGTTATTTTTATGCGACCCACATGGAAATGTCGGTGTTACCCTTCGACAGTAGGGGTTGGCGGTTATCGATATCGATTTGTGTCAACAATAAGGAGTTACACGAGTTCCGAAATGGGCGGTAATGTGCGGAGACCTGTCACATTCTTGGGCAATTTTTATGGATTAAAGATTAAGGGGGTGCAATACTAAAATTCAGCCTTGCTCTAATTGTTTTTTAACTGTCTATCCTCCTCTAATCAGATGACGCGCACGCAAAACTGCAGTTATTTTGAAATCGCGGCTCCATTAGGACACTAACTATAATTTCTTTATGTAACAAATATGTTGTATAAAGTATGTATGGTTTTTTGTAGTTGGTATATATCTGCGTGTGTTGTTTTCGTTTCAATCGGTTTTGAAACATGGAAACTGAATCGCTTTTTTCGTGAAATTCATGCTTTTTTTAAAGTAACATAATTAAAAGAAGATTGAAAGTATGTTTATTTATAAAGTGTAAATAATAATTGTATTGAGTCAAAAAACAAGCCATATTTTTTTCAAATTTTTACCCACTGCCTTGACGAAACTGAATCCAATGCAAAACTGAGGTTTAGCATTATGGAGCCCCTTAACGTGACCCTAAATATTTTTTAAAGTAAATTGCAACAAAAAATTCTCAAATTCTCTGAGAAATATAAATCAATCCTTTCATGTTATATGTAGTCTTTATTTATGTATTTGGCATTCTGTGTAAAAGTGTCGATTTTGCACTTCCGTAATTATGGAAGTTTACCGTAATCTGTTATGCTGATTCCTCGTAAATATGTAGTAATGCAAATATCGCGACATTTCACCCTAATATCTACGCACTTACTAGTAATAATATGATATATATTTCATTTGTCTATGCGATAAAAGAGACCCGTGTTTTACATAGGTACATTACGTGTTATGTGAAAATCATGAAAGTATGATAAAATTTGCAAACCAAATCAAATCAAATCAAATCAGCGTTTATTTGTTCAATTTTTGGTAAATTAATTTGGTGTTACATTGGGGTTGATCATGAGTCCTCAAAAATCTACCAATGAAGGCGTACAAATATTTAGTACCTATAGCATGCATCGTTGTCATATTAAACATTTTAATTGTACAATTCCATAATAATCCATCGTACAATGTCAAAAATACTAATGAAAAATGTCAAGAAAGAAGTTACAAAGAATATGAACTTATTTCGTTGAATATGGATATAAATGTCTACCATTTCAAATTCTTCTCATAGGCAAAAAACTCCTTTAGTAGAAACAGTGGCTCAGTAACCAGTTGTGTATTTTACGCTTAAATTAATTCTGCGTTATGTTTTTAAAACCTATAGTTATCGATATCTCAAAATCTATCGGTGCACTCAACCCTAGCGCCAACATTTACCCTTTCCGCGCACAATTCCATCCCGAACGTCTACAGGCAAATTCGAATTTGTTTCTTAATACGAGGCCCTCTCTATTATTTAACAAATATTACCATAAATTCTAGCAAAGGCTTCGGAACGCAGCTGCTCTTTTTGCTGAAAAGGTAACGGTTCTATTTTTTCTTGGATTGTTTATTCGGAATGAACTTTGTAGACGGTAGTGGCGTCGTGGTTGAATGGGCGGGTAGTTGGAGAAAAACACGCAGGTTGTGCCGCGTTGGGCGCCAAGCAAAACCGGCTTAGTAAATGTCACTGCGATACTGTGTCGCATTGCACATTCTTAGCGAAATAGTCTTATGGTGAGACTCCGTCACAGTAATTCTGTGACTCCGTTGTCCGTCCAACCGTCATATAATAACTTTACCACCGTTAATTTGAAATTTGAAATTGTTTAAAATATTTCCAAAACAAAAGTGAGAAAAATAAAAGCTATTATCCTAAAAATACAATATGGGTAATAGGTATAAAATTTTAGATATTACAAAGCTGATTGTAAATTTACTGGCACTGGTTTCGAGAAATCTTTAAAAAACCACAAAAATATGTAAGTCCCCCCCTTATCTCCGAAATTGGTGGACCGAATACTATGAAAAAAATGTCGATTATAGATACTGCCAAGTATAGTATCGACAAGACGCGTTTAGTTCTTACATAGTATTACCATAGTAAAACAAGAACAGTAGTTTATCTTCAAGCAAAGGTACATCGCGCGGCTAATATGTGTGCGTGCTAGTACGCACGAACTACAGTACGCACACAACGGCAATATCTTAGTATACAAGGTAGGCGCTAGTCGGGGTCACGCCGCGATCGCGCTCAGTCAAGTCTCTCGAACAAGCCGCCACGCCGCGCACCGCGCGTCACCGACCAATTCAAATATGGCGACAGCACGCAGTGCATGCAATCGAACATATTGTACTGTCTTCGGATGTTTCACAATTTTTTACAGGGACAACCCTGCAACAGTAGGTATTTAAGTCTCGTACGGGGCGTGAGTTAAACTACTGTTCTGGTTTTACTATGGTATTACTTTACACAGTGGAACGTTATCAAGGTACCCCAGCTGATGTAAGGAGAAAACGATGACCAGTATTCGTAGCTCGCTTGAATGATTTGATTATAGTGGGGCGACCAATGAAGCGTAATATAATGTCAGATTGACGGATCCCGTGAGTACATTGTGTGCACAGACGTTCAATAAATGTGTGTGATTGTGTGTGTGAGTGTGTTTAGAGCAGATCGTAAAGTATGGAATCGAAAATCTTTAAGAGGCTATGCGAATTTTATTTTTGTCACTGTCACTCCAAGCGAAAAATGTGCAGTGCGAGAGGGAAAAAAGTTGGTTTTATATTTTTATTTAAAAATCTAAAATAGCTAGCAAAATATCAAATCTCTAGATATTGTTAAAACTCATCTAATAAAATATGTTACAGTTCTGTATATGGTTCCTATTCGCCAAACGAGGAGAAAAAGTGTGTTTGAAGAGCTCATTTCAACAATTATTTCTATCGAAGAAAATTTATCCAAACATGTTTTCCAATTTCAAATCCCTAGATTATATAGTCAAAATGCATATACCAGAAACTGATTATAATTTTCCGTGTATTTCATGAAATACACAGAAAAGAAACACCCGTATTTTTTTCGCATATCGCCTTAACTAAAAGTCAAAAATAGGTGCGACGACGAGCGGAGCGGGGAGCGTGTTAGGTTTACATGTAAATAAATTTGGTGAGCCGAGCGAAGCGGAGCGAAGCGACGCGAACCACCTAGTTTTAAGGCGTATGACCACGCTAAATAAGCAACTCGATGTGTGTCGTTACAAATATCAACGGAAACGACATTGAAATAATGTTCATTTCAGCGTGCCTTGAAAAGTGGCTGTTACGACAACCACTGCGTCTCCGGCTAGCGCAAAATAGGAGAAAATAATACTTTTCACATGGACGCCATGAACGGAAAAAAAATTTTTTAGATCTAAAAATTTCCTATAATTTGGTAAATTAATGATTAAAATCGCTTTAGGCGTTTGAAAGGAGTAAGAGAATTCTTGTGTTAATCATGTGAAACTTTCGATGACTTTCGATTTTTTTTATCAAAACTTACAATAGAAAAATAGTTTATGAAACTTAAAATTTATTTTTGACTCTATAATGCCTATCATATATTTTTATGAAAGTTTTTGGACCACCCGTGTGGGAGGAGTAGGCCTTCAAAGACAGGTCCAAATTGCACTTGGCGTATCCATTCGCCTTAACGCACGCATTCAAAAACAATGCATTAGTTTTAAGGGGCCAGCTAAACCTTTTTTTAATCTTTGGCTATAATAGTAATCACGATTAGCCTGAAATAAGAATTTTGGTCTTTAAGTTTCCAGTGGTGATGATCCAGTACGACTGTTTTTGATCATGGCGACCACTTCAACTTCCAGTTTCAAGCGTACCCATTCGCGTTAACAGAAATATGATATGAGAACGCAATATTTTCATATTTCTAAATAGCCAAACTAAAATGGGGTTAACTCGAACGATTTTAACCACAGGCGCCTTCCCAGCGTCATCCGAAAATTGATATAATTATTTCTCTTTAAAAGTATGTTTAAAGTTATGCCAAACTATAATTCTCGCGTATTTATAAGAAACAGCATGAACATGTTACTAAATACATAACATATACTCACGCCTGTCTCCCAGACGGGTAGGCAGAGACTACAGATTTCCGTCTGCTACGATCCAGATACACCTGTTTCGCCTCTTCCACATCCATCAATCTAGTACAAGCTCTTCTGTTCCAGGTACTTTTGACAAGGCCCTTCTTTAGACTAAAATTAAGGGGGTATACCGTCAAAATCGACACTTTTTGAAGTTATATATCTGCCGTTCAAAAGAAGTCCCAAGTTAAATAAATTAGTATAACAATTTTGGAACCTTTTTCTAGATTTTGGACTATCAGAAACGAGATTGGAGAGATTTCACTCGATAGAAATAATTATTGAAATCAGATCTAAACTTACACTATTTTTGATATTCTGACAAATTGTGATAGCATACAGACTTCAAAAATATTTATTTACATGGGTTTTAACAATAACTAAATTACTGGTTATGGAAATTTTCATAGCTATTTTAGTTACTTTATTATTAATTTAAAACCGACTTTTTGTAAATTTTTCCCGATTCCGTCCCTCTCGCACTGCGGTTCTTTCCGCCCGGAGTAACGGGGACCTTTGCACGGACGATATATCACTTTAAGTTGAATTGGTTATTTCTTTGAAACCACTAATGGTGAATTAATTCTTGCACTAAAATACAGGGAAATTATTGCTTGGAAAAATTATTTATGGATGAAATTTATTGAAAAAGGCGTTACTTTGCGGAAGTCCATCATGAATTTGTGGATATATTAATAATTTGCAATATTCCGCTAAACAGTCTTACCATGCTATTGCAAAATGATTTTGCTGTCGAGCGGTCTTGCGGACTACACATCCCGAGGATGCCTCGTTTAGAGGCGAAACACGTGTCGATAAGTTTTCTTGCTTGTTATTTAAGATTGCTTTATTTTGTGCTCGTACTGCTTGGTTTGCTTGTGCATGTTTTATGCGGGAGGGCGGGCGGTGCTTGAGTCTGCATTTTGAATAGCATGGTAAGAGTGTTTAGCGGAATATTGCAAATTATTAATATATCCACAAATTTATTTATGGATGATTTTTACTGTTTATCGCGTCCATGTGAAAAGTATTATTTTCTCCTATTTCGCGCTATCCGGAGACCCAGCGACGTCGTAATGCAGTGCGCGCTGATATGAACGTTATTTCAATATAGTTTCTGTCGATATTTGTACCAACACGGATCGACTTAAGGTCTACCTGCCCCTTAAGGCGCTACGGAAAAAAAATTTACACTTATAGAACTTCTATATCTACTTCGGTATATAATGTATAATTTTGATAAAATAGTATATTATTTTTGAAATCTTTCTCCAGGGATCTGTTTAAACAGAAACGCGATTGGAGAATTTCGACTCGATAGAAGTATTTATTGAAATGAGGTCTTTATCGACACCAATTCTCCTAGTTTGACAATTTAGAATGACATATGGACTGCAATTATATTTTATTAGATGGGGTTTAACAGTATCTAAGACCTGGTTAAACGAAATTTTGATAGCATTTTTAGTACATTTTATATTTATAAAAAACCGACTTTTTGCTACTTTTCCACGAATCCGTCCCACTCGCACTGAGGGTTTTTTCGCATTTGGAGTAACAGGGACGCTAAAATTTTACATATCGCCTTAAACCTTCAGAATTGGCTTTATTGTCAATGGACTCAGGTTAAAATATTATAATAACTTTGCATTGACTTGATAGCGTTTGTATGGAGGTTTGCGTGCGGAGGCGCCTCTTAAGGGGCTGCACAAAGCTAAAATTCAGTCCTGCTCTAACGTTTTTGTTTTTTAACTGTCTATCCTGCTCTAATCAGATGCCGCGCACGCAAAACTTCAGTTATTTTCAAATCGCGTCTACATTAAGACATTAACTATAATTTCTTTGTATAATAAAGATGTTTTTTTTTAGTTAGTATCTGCGTGTGTTGGTTTCGTTTCAATCGGTTTTGAAACATGGAAACTGAATCACTTTTTTCGTGAAATTCATGCTATTTTAAAAGTATTTTTCAATGCATGTGCTCGTAAAGGCCCACTTTTTATTCAAAAAAATTCAAAATTCAAAAATTCAAAATTTCTTTATTAAGTAAAAATTGAAATTACAGGTTATTGGACACCCCTGTTAAGTTCGCAGAACCTGTATTAGGGGAGACCGCTCTTTCCTATTGATCGTTATAACAATACTTAATCTACGTACAATATTAATAATTAACCTACTTACTTAACATTTTATTTTCCTTATCAAAAATAAAATATAACTCGGCGAACAAACTTATGCATCAAAACCGAACAGAAAGTCGATTATTTTGCCCTAGGGCTTTATTATTATTATTTTTTTAATTTATTTACAATGGTTGGCTAACCTGCAGCCTTTCCTGTGTACCATAGATGTTATACTTTCTTTACACCGTTTAACGGCTATGGATACAGTCCTTTTGAGCCAATTATAATTTAAAGTTCACAAGATTATATTTTTTTTCATTTCCTCACACTATGCATTGAAAACTACGCTACGCTCGTGTTTTAAATCGTCCTCGTAATTTATTCCTTTTCGCCCTAGTAGCATAAACTACTATTAATTGAAAGAAGATTGAAAGTATGTTTATTTATAAAGTGTAATTAATGATTCTCTTGAGTCAAAAAACACGTACATTTTTTTTTTAATTTTTAACATCCGCATTGACGGGACTGAATCCAATACAAAACTGATATTTAGCATTGTGGAGCCCCTTAACATCTACTTATGGATGTAAATACGAAACAAACAATAAATGTAGAACAAACAAGGAGCTCTAATGCAGTTCACGAGGCGTCGTTAATTAAAGCTCCAGTTGAGAGCGATATCGATTGATTTGTGTCGGGTTCCGTATTTTTGCCCCATAGGTACATTCTCGTTATAAATTATGAAGCTGGACTGTTGCCAAATTTTTTTTTTTTTTGTTACGCGGTTATGTTTCTTTATGAATGTGGTTCAGAATGATTGGTAGAAATTTGTAGTCTCATTGAAAGATAGCTGTCTATTTACACCTGGTATATAAGTTGACATTAATTTATATGTATAGACAAATTCATATCTAAGAAAGAAAGAAAAGAGCTTTATTTCAAACACCACAGAAAACAAAACAAAAAAAGAAAACAAATTACAAACGAAATAGGCATATTCTGTGGTTATGAAAAAGGAGTCCAGCTCAGCTTAATACCACAACCGAAGCCACAGCGCTGGTATTCTGCTGGATCCTACTAAAATTAAAACTAATAACTATAACATAGTAATCTAAACATAACATCATCTAAATATAACAATATCAAACTTAAAGTAAAAAGCGTAAAGTGTAAAATACATACAAATGATAAGAAAAATAAATAAATTGTAGTCGATTTATAAGTAAATATGTAAATCTGAAATAAATAAACTAATTAATAATAGTGTAAATACTTTAAAAAAATGCATATTTATAAAAATATTAGATAGATTATTTCATATCAAGACATCGTTATTTGCTTTTCAATTAAATAGCACTTAATCTACTGAATTATTATCACATGCAGCTTTAACACTCACGTGTGATTGTTGTTGACTATATGCCAACCGTTTCACCGATACAATTTCGGCATTATCAAGGCGAGTGTCGTTCTTAACCTAAAGTAATAATAATTTAGTATGGCAGCTCACGCGAGTTTTAATAAATTCATACTAGAGGCTTGGTTAGTGATCAGACACTTTTTGCTGAGGTCGCAAAATTAAATATTGGCCTCCACTCTCATGGTAATTAATTCGGGGCTGGGCTTGAAGGGAACAAAAAAAATACGAATTTCACAAAAAGAGTCATGGAACCTTGATACTGCGAACTTACCGAGTCTTCAGTATGAATTTGGCTGCATAAGTTAATGCTACCTTGTATAGATAGAGGCTGCACTCTAATAATAAACTTGTTAGTTGAGGGATTTATTTAACGAAATAGATATTATAGCTAAGACTCACTTTGATTTATGCGAGAAAAAAAAACCTTAATTTTTACTTATCTGGAACCCTAAAATCTTGTTAAGGTGAAACTGACCACACGCCGAATCCATTAACTGTTCCATTATTAACATTAGAGCTCAAAAATCAAGGTTTTGTTACCTTTTTGTTATACAGCGTGTCCCTCGTACAAGTGCACATCCGAAAGTGGGTGAAACTAAATCTAAATGTATCGACAAAAACAAAGAAAAATGTTTTTTTTGAATTTTTTTTTTAATCTTGAAAAAGTACACCACCTGGGTATCTTTGTATGGGACGAGAGCGCAGTGCCTTTAACCGCTCGTAGAAAATATTGTATTTATTATAGAACGTTGTATTTTTTTTTAATCATAAATAGGAATAAAAGTATAGTAAAACGGGGACATTATTTAAAAAAAAATTGACTATTACTGAAAAAAATTACGGAAAAATTAAAGAAATAATCTTTTAGGATATTATTTTTATGGTAATGGTAGTTTATTATGTTTTGTTTTTGATTTGGTATGCAACGTCTATTCTTAAGGATTATAACACTTTTATTTCATTGCATTACTCGCGATAGATCAAAAGTTATGACATATTTTATACATAGTCTCCATGGTAGGCAAAAAAAATTTTAAAACGTAAAGTTATAAAACAAAGATTTTCTAAAAAAAAAAAAAAAACATTTTTTTGTTGATAAAATAAGGTCTAGTTTCACCCTTTTTCGGATGTGCACTTGTACGAGGGACACACTGTATACACGTTTGAAGAACCTATTGAAAAAAAGCACCATCGTAAGATTTCTCTTTGTAACTCTAGTTACCCAATAATAAGTATTAAAATTCTTTGATCCGCGGCACTTTTTACGGTAAGCGATGTTCGACCTCCATGGAGTTCAAATATGCACGTTTTTCCAAATGTTGTCTGAAGGAATTATGAATGGAATGGAAGTCGGAAAAAGGAAAGCGCGTTCCTTTTTTGAAAAGATTTTGGGTTCGTTTTGTCCAAAAAAAGTTGTTTCTAGTGATAAGTCCACGTTGGTTCTATTTGTGTGTTGTTTGTTTGCAAAAGTCGAAATGACAAGGCCTAACAGTAAAAAAAAACTCTAATATTTACAGAAAAAATAAGGTTGGAAAAAAGGCGCGAAGATGTGATGGCGTCGTTTTTTTGTTTTACTGAAAAAATATTGCATTTTGGGTGTTTTGATCAGCAATAGTGATAGAATATTGTGAATTAAAATCGCCATAACCTGTGTAGTGTGTTGTTCAATGGAACAAAAGTGCGGGCTGTGCCTTTTCGTGTGTTTTTTCTAACCCAGTTGTATTTGCGTTATAAGGCTATCATTATAGCGGAAACGACAGGACAGTGACTTAGACAGGACAGACCTTTCAGATGATCCCCAACAGAAGAGGATAGTTCATATAAACAGATAATAACTATAACGTCAGACATGGCTGTATGGGCTAAGATCCCTTTGCCTTTCCACTTAGTGGGAAAACGAAAAAAAAAAGACTATCAATTACAGCATAAATTAAAAAACAAAACTGAACTAAAAATCCAAAAATAATAAGTAATACTATATCTGAACCTCAAAACATTTGGTCTTTTTCTTTGCGCAGATGTTTTCTTTGTTTCAGGCTTGAAGATTTTTTAACAAAAAATATCCAGAAACTGTATTTTATCTCGAAATTGCCTTATTGCCAAAAATCATGATTTTCGCGCCAAATCCTCCGCCATTTTGTCTCAACAAATGGCAGTTTCAATAAATCGCGCATTTACTTTTCAGCCAGTATGCGTAGGTGTAGTGTAGTCACCAAAACTTGATGCATGGTTTGACTCTTATTGCCTATTGATAAAAGCCAAAGTTGAGAAGCTAATGCGTCAAAAGACGAGGTGGGTGTATTGTTGTAAATATTCAAAATTCGAAGTAGTCGAACGCGGGCGGTTCGAACGCGCGTCGCATTCAAATTGAGAACTTATCTAGCGACGCTGAGGATGAGAGTTTATTTTATAGGGATGGGAAAAGTTAAATAAATCTTGGTTCTATCGATAATCAAAAACGTTGCTGAACTGTTTGTGTATCAAATTTCAGCCTAAATGGACCAGTTCAAATTCAGTGTTCAAATTAATTTTGGAATGGAAGAGAGTCTAATGAGCCTTGGATAAGTAGACGTGTATATTACGAGGATAAAATTATCCTGCTCTACAAAGAAACTCTTATTAAAATTCTAAATATTATGATAGCGTTATTTTGAAGCAACTTTCCGCTTCTCTCCTTATTTCATAAAGAAAATCATGTAATTTAAGCCAGAATTACATAATACCGACAACGAGGGTTGAAGTTAATGCGGAATTATGAACGCAGGGTTAAAAAGCTTACTTTTTACGGAAACAGAAATATTTTTGCTAAATTAACAATGTTAAGTTGTTAGACGGTAAGTAATTCCGTGAAAATCAAGTTTTTTTTATTTACGTTTAGTACTCCTAAAATTCTTGATTTAAAACAGTCTTGTTTTTGTCTTTTAACAAATTCATACAATTTGACACAACATGTCCAGATTAAGAACTTTCAAATTTTCTTATAATTACAAAAAAAAAATTGTGTTACTTCTAATTATTAATATAGGTACTTCCTTAATAAGGCTTTTAAAGAAGAAACACTTTCATAAACTTAACTTTCAATTGGAACCATTTTTTAAAAAGCTGCCTTTTAGTATTATTGTCAACGAAGAATGTGGCTGTACAGGATGTTTGTTTAGGACATCGATGTAAATATTTTGTGGGATGATAAAGGGAATGATTTTTAACATTTCTGAGTGTATTTAACTATTTACTATTATGCAAAGTTTTGTAGTTTTCGAGATACACACATTTTTTAGTTTTGTCTACTTAAAAATAGGTAGCTGCATTTAAAAAAATAATAAAACACTATCTATGGCTAAAAATAATAATTTAAGTTTTTACTAAAATGAACTTAAAACATATTTATCTTTAAATTATTATCTTGTTTATTTTTTTAATTGAAAAGAATAATTTAAAATTTAAATAATATTTTTACTCATAGTGTTAATTCAAATTACTAAGTAGACAAAACTGAAAAATGTCTATAACTTCGAATAATAGCACATTCAGTCAGAAATGTTCGAAATCACTTCCTTTATCATCACTGAGAATACTCACGTCGATGTCCCAAACATCCATAAAAGACAGTGTCCAAGTTGCTCATTATCTGAGCATCAACAGAGAAGGAACGGTGCAGGTGACAGCTAACTTCCCGGTTCCCACCATCAGGCGCGGATAAATGGTTGCAATTGCCCCCCCCCCTCCCTCTGAGCCACGAACAAAGTACACAAGTTTCACTAAATTCAAAATTTTGTAATCGCTAGCCGATTTTCGGAAACGGCCTGCCTTAGCGAAATCGTGGATCCGCGCCTGCCCGCCATCTTAGTCGACACAAGCTAAAATACTCGATACACAATCGATACCAGCCCATCCCTAGCACGACACTCGTTAACGACACACCGGGTGTCTACAGAAGACGTTCGGATCGCAATGCAGCCTGAATTATTTAGAGCAAGAACTCTCGAGCCTGATTCTAGTCAAAGTTCCCTTGATCCGGCTCTGGATGTAATCATTGGACTTTATTAAAACTTACAGAAGCAAAGTCCTCGTTGACTTTTCGCCGCTTTGATGCTTGAATGGCCAACCAACCACTGAGCAAATTTTACAGGAGATATTTGTTACCTTTTGCCCTCAACTTCGCTCGCGTGATAGTGATTTCAATCAATGTATTTCTGTTATCGACAATATTCGGGACGGCGCGGCAGTTATTTTATCAACGCTCCTTATAGCCTATATCAGCGTTTCTCAACCTGTGGTCCGCGGACCCTTGGGGGTCCGCGAGCATATGTATGGGGGTCCGCAGCCTAATTTAGTAATATACTCGTATTAGGCTATTACTAGATTAAAATCTTAGTAGTAATATAAACCCAAATATCACTTATTTAGGTGCAAAAAAGCAGCACCAACCTTCTCATTAACGTATATTATATGAAAAAGTATATTTTTTAAGGGGGTCCTTAAAATTGTGCTTATTTTCGTAAGGGGTCCGTGGACAAAAAAGTTTTAAGAAACGCTGGCCTATATGATGACTTGCACTTGTTGCAATGTTTTTGCGATGAAACAGTATGTCACGGTCCTCGCACTTGTCATTGAACTAAGTCGCGTCGCGCGCGATTAAACACTGCTACGGGTGCAGGTTCATTATGATGATAATAACAAAAACAGCATCTAAATCCGTTGAGTGGCTCTCGTCGGTTAGATTTCACCTTGTATAATTATAGATTTTACCTAGGGTTTTGCTACATAAATGAAATAAACCTTTAATTTATTTCATGTACATTTATTATTTTATTACATATATTTTTATAAGATTAAATTTGATTCGTAAAAAGTGTATTATGTACAAAATAAACTATTTGAATTGACAGACGGACGGACAACAGACGGAATATTGTAAAAATTGTGGGATTGCTCTAAATAGACCTAATAACCTAATTCGTTAAAAAAATTGCAAAAATATACAACGACAGACACGACTTTCTTACTACTTGATTATTAGTATATATGTTGCAGTCAAAACTCATAGCCGGTCAAAAGTAGTTTTGACTGCGAAAACCACTCAAAACAGTGGCGTGCACAGAACTTTTTGCTGGAAAAGCAAACAATTGGTCAAGAACAACAATAAAAAAATATGAAAAAATTTAAATATAACTTTGAAAAAAAAAAATTTGTATGATGCCAGGGTAGACAATGTCTACCCTAGAGTAAAAATTTCCTATACAAACTTTTTTTTTTCAAAGTGATATTTAAATTTTTTCATATTTATTTTATTGTTATTCTTGACCAATTGCTTGCTTTTCCAGCTAAAAGTTCTGTGCACGCCACTGCGTCAAAACTGGTTTTGACTAAGTTGGTCTGAAGTAATTTTGATTAAAAAGTATTTCTGGGTTGTCATAAAAAATAATCACGAATACCTAACCTTCTAACCTAACCTACCGGCTCTCTTCTGCGCTGCAGGACATACAAAAAACTAATTTTGCCTGCGAATATCAGTCAACACTACGTCCTTAGTCAAAACTAGTTTTGACTGACTCATTCTCGCAGTCAAAAGTAGTTTTGACCAGTTATGACTTTTGACTGTGACATATATAAATAAATAACTTTCAATCCTACATTAGTCGAAATGTCGACGAAAGCTTCATTCTCTCAGATGGACAAAACAAGACGATATGGCCGATTTTATCAGCCAATCACACCCCTTTATTTACAAACTTGCAGCGGAGAGAAACGTCCCGGAATTATCTCTAACAATACTGGAAGAACAAAGGGACCGTCTTACAAGAGCAATAGGAGACCGAGTTAGTTATCTTTTACTAGAGCTGGGCGGGTCGACGACTTGTGAAACGGATATATCCGGAATGTAGACGAGACTCGCCAAGTCCAACAATTCATTCATTCATTTATTTATTCCTCTGTAGGAGCATAAAGCACACTTAGATAAGTCAATATACAAAACTAAAATCAATTTAAAACATGAACATTGAAAAAGCTTAAAATCTAACAATTTAAAATCTTAAAATCTCTTTAAGACAAAACCAAGAAATGCTCCTGCATGGTGTTAAGTCATCAATTTAGGTACGAAAATTAATTTACCTATAATATTATGTTATAAACTTACATTTATATTATATTATCCATATATTATAATAAATTCCATAAAATGACATAAGTTCTTACTTGTAATAAATTAATATGAAGCCACAATAAGTGTTGTCAGAAGGTCAATAAATGAAATACTATATGTGCATAAGATAAATTAAATAATCATAGAACAAATAACAGTAAATAAAAAGCTAAAATATCATCAGCTAAGATAAGGGGGCGGACATACATATTTTTGTTTTTTTTTAAAGATTTCTTGAAATCAGTGTCAGTAAATATATTAAAAGTATATATTTTTACAATCAAATTTTTAATATCTACAATTTGATACACCCATATTGTATTTTTAGGCCAATATTTTTTATTTTTCTGTCTTGTTTTGGAAATATTTTGAACAATTTCAAATTTTTTTTTCACCCTTGGGCAAATTAATGTTATTTTTGTGCCAAATTTCATGTCTTCAAATCTTTAACGGTGCTAAAGTTATGAGGCTGTGACATACGGACGGACGGACGGAAAACAGAGTCTCACCATAAGGTTCCTTTTGTACCTTTTAGGTACTACGGAACCCTAAAAAAGAAAAGAATCAACTACACAGATAACAAAAACATGTCTCCACAGACGACTTTAAAAACACTTCTCCACAGACAACCCAACTCTCCTGTCGCTCACATCACCTCGCCTCGCCTCTCCCTAGATAGGGTTGCCAGATGGTATCCTAAAGGAAGGCATGTCCTCCTTTTTTCCAATTTGTCCTCCCGTCCTCCCTCACCTATCATTTGTCCTCCTTTTTCAAATTTTGCACTTATAATACCGACATAACTTCGTTAGCCCACACGGCACGGTTCATTCTCCTATTTCTCTCGCGTAGAGTTGCGGTATCGCTGTCACATTCACCCATTGTAATTGCGCTGCACGCATAACCACGCATGTTACACTGGCAAGACATACAAATATCACCGTGAATAGGTTCAATCATGATAAATGTCTAACTAATAACACATTCTAAACTGAAGCCGGGCCCAGTGGGGCCCGAATTATTTATATCTTTTTGTTCAGTAAACTAAAACTACATTAAAAATCTTCTGAAAAAGAGTTTATTATTGTTAGTTTATTAGTAATTTTTTGATAAATATATATATATATATATATTTTTTGTATGTATTTATCAAAAAATAACTAATAAAACATAATATTTGTATCGTCTTTTTTAAGTAAGTCTTCCTGTTTTGCTTAGTAGCACTGATTTGTTCTACTTTTTCATTTTTCCATCTGGCAACCCTCTCCCTAGTCCTCTCCTCTGCTCTTGTTACAGAATTATTGAAAGTTTTAAACTCCGTATACAAAGTACAGATTCGGATATTTCAGCGTCGGATATCCGAAAACCGAGCACATCTCTACCTCGCAAGCACGAGAAACAATAAAAAAGAGATATTAAAAGCTGTAAGCGGACATTCATCACAAATGTTGCCACTAGATTGATATAAGATATCCTCTAGCCATTTACGTCATTCCTGGGGTGCAAGCCGTCTTACGTTACTTTTAAAATGGGGTTCTTTAATGTCAAAATGGTAGGGGAGGGGAATGCGCGCTTTGTTTTTCATATCCGAGCCGTTGATTATGAAATTCTGCCCGTTATTTTCTTTCATATGGCTGGGGACAGTATAAAATGTATATCAGGTTTTGTGACCTACTTCATTATATTATGATACTAAAGCCAATTCTGAAGGCTTTAATTTTAGTTTTAGTGCTGTCAAAGCTTAAAATATTCCAAAGAAATTTAGCTTCTAATCCTAACTCTTAAGGACTATTCTGTATCGAAGAAAATTTAGTTTTGACAGCACTAAAACTAAAATTAAAGCCTTCAGAATCGGCTTTACTACCTACTTCATTATGATACCACATATACCAGACTTTGAAGGACTACTCCACCTAAACGGGTGGTGCAAATATGTATGAAAAATAAATTTTAGGCATAACATATTAAAAAATAAATTTCAAGTTAAATATTTTTTTCTGTCGTTTTTTTAAACAAAAAAAAAGAAAGTTTCCAATGATTTACGCAAGAATTCTCTTACACCTTCGGAACGCCAAAAGCGATTTTAATGTTTATTTACCCATATTATAAACAATTTATAGGTGCATAAATTTCCACGATTCGGTCATGACCCTGAACAAACGTCAAAAATCGTGGGGAAATATAGGCTGTCAAACGTGATTGTGCAGCTAACTTCAGGCCACTATAAGCCACCATGCCATGATAATTATATGCACTATGGTAGTTGGTTTATTAAATTAATTCTGTGTTTATTTTGTTTAATCTGATGACCACACCATAAATCTTCAAAAACAGTTAGGCCTTAATGTCATCCCATTCCATGATAAAATTATAAGATTCGCAATAATTTTTACAGCTGAAAATTTTCAAAAAAAAAAAATAGATTTGTCATTCCAAAAAAAAATCCAAAAATACGGTATCTTAATAGTAGTTTATGCTACAAGGGCGGAAAGGAATAAATTACGAGGACGATTTAGACGTAACCGAGTAATTTATTGCTTTTACGCCCGTGTATCATACTACGTTTTTCAATGCATAGTGTGAGGAAATGAAAACAAATATAATCTTGTGAACTTTAAATTATAATTGGCTCAAAAGGACTGTATCCAGAGCCGTTAAACAGTGGAAAAAAAAAGTATAACATCTATGGTACACAGGAAAGTCTTCAGGTTAGCCAACCATTGTAAATAAATAAAATAAAATAATAATAATAAAGCCCTAGGGCAAAATAATCGACTTTTTGTTCGGTTTTGATGCATAAAAAGTGGGCCTTTACGAGCACTTGCATTGAAAAGTAGATTTATAAGTAAACTGCTGCCGTTAATTCGAGAAAATGATGACAGATGGAGTGTGGCGATATCTCGAAAAAATACGACAAGTCAACAAGAGCTTCTTCACGACAAAAATAAATAAAGGCACGTTAAAAAAATATCAACGGTACAACAAATGGGACGAAATAAATCCAAATCATGATTATTTAAACTTTTTTTATAAATAAAAACCCTGGGATAGAATATATATACGATCTTATTATTTGGTAAGGTATATCAGTTTTATAATACGACAACACTGCCTTACACCGCAGATATTATAAACCTTTTTCTGAAATGTCGATTCAAAAAGTCGAGGATTCATACTGCAGGCATTATGATTGCTGATTTGACAGAAATAACTTGACACATTTTATAGATTAAACAAATAACTTCATTCTGCTTCTATCTTTGTCCTCGAATGTTATATACAAGGTGACTTTTTGATCATCGTCCAAATTCATACTGGTGGCTTGGTAAGTGATCAGTATCATGGATCAATAATCATTTTTGTAAAATTCGTAAAATGAAATTTCGACTCCCCATAGTGATTCACTCGGAACTGGAAGTGAATTTCTATGGGAAGCCGAAATTTAATTTTACAAATTTCACAAAAATTGTTATTGATCCAAGATACTGATCACTTATCAAGCCTCCAGTATGAATTTGGACGATGATCAAAAAGTCACCTTGTATATGCGATCCGTGTTTGTGTTTTAAATTATTTGATTTGTAATTATTTTTTAAATTTTCGTTATTTTAGTAGGTAGTTTTTTTTATCGAAATTTACATTTTATTTGGTTGACTGGCACTAAGACATAAAATATATACGACAAATACAAAAAATATATACGACAAAAATACTTTTTATTAACAAATGGGACCTTTTAACGATATACAATCTACCCTAAAATCATCATGATAAATATAAAATATTGAAATACAAAACAGTAAAAAAAAGGTTTTATCCCCTGACATTTGCAAACGTCACCATTCTCTCGAATGAACGGCCGGAGTTTAGTTCTAAACAAAATGTAAATCAGACGTGAAGTCCACTCCAATTTATCATAAGATTTGTTTTTTCCTAGAACTAAATTCCCATTAGCTAAGGCTCAAACCACTCCAAAACGTTTGCCTTTTAAAAAGATGGAAGGAAAGGGAAGCCTTCAAATCAAATCAGCCATTAAAAGATTTTCCACTCTAGCAACACTGGGACGGCACGTTCTGAAATTGGACTAATTGCGAAAGAACGCGCGAAAAGACGAGGGTTTTCGAACGCTCTTCAATTAAAAGATGGCGGACTTCTCTCTAATTTGAGAACTCTATAGACCTATCTTAAAAAAGTTGCAAATATTTGAAAACTACATGAAAGAGATTTTTTTGTAATAATTATACCATCTTACAAAATATAACTAAATAAAACCTATATGTACCTAAAATATAGGTTTACAGGATTCGCGGATGGAATGGAAGATTACAGGATGGAAGAATATATTTAAAAAAAATAAAAATAAAAATATGTTTATTTGCAACCAAAAAGATAATATGTATACAAAAATATTTTATGCACTATTTCTATATTATTTGACAAGTGTGTCTTTTGTAAACTCTAATCCCCACATTAGGATTCCCTGGGTTGTGGGAAATTAGACCCTTCCTGGTGAGTCTGACGATAATAAATTTATAAAATATTTAAAAGTAACATAACATTAAAACATTAAAAAAGTAACAGAAGAGACAAAATAAAACTAGTTGAGTAATGTATGACGTGTGAGTGATGATTGTATGTGGAATGTTATTAGAATGTGTGTGAAAGGGTGAGTAAAATAGAGTGTGTTATATGAAAGTGTATGCCTGAGTTTTGAAATACTTGATACTCACAGACCGGTACAAGTGTGTTAGGATTAACCATAATATTACTGGTGGATTGACTATCGGCAGTTGCATATACAATCATACAAAAGCCTCGCCTGCTTTCGCTCTCCCAGTTTGTGGGCAAACGCTCGTCATTATCGTCTTTAAAGAGGAGAAATTTCACGAAAAGTTTACGATTTCTATCAAAAATTTACGTGAACGGTTTCTAGTGAATGAATGAAATATGGAGTTTAAGGTTAATCCCGCTCAGCTGCCATATAAATGCTTAAGGTGTTTGATCTCAATGAAACTTTGCACACATCGATATATAGGTATGTTTCCCTTCCCCCCACACCGCACTCCGACCCATCTTTCATCAAGAGGTGCAAGATGGCGAGATATTCAAAAAGCGCCGAATTTGTGAAAAGGTTTCAGGTAAAAACTATTTTCCATGAAACGGTAACTGTTTATTTATAGAAAAGTGTATAAACTTTGTCTTCTTTACATGAATGACGTTTGTATTTCTGTCTTTTTTATTTCCAGTATAGATACAAATTATACAACTTGCTAAACTTTGCGTAAAAACGAGGCAATATTCACGATATCCAGACAGCTATTATGATGGTGTTTCATCAAATTTGTTTCTATACATTAACTTGAGCAGATTTTCAATAATTATTCCAGCAAGAAAAAAAAATCTATTTTTTTACTAACAAGGCATCACTTTCCCTTGGTAGTTAGGGCCAAAATTAAACTTTCTGTAAGTTTGGCCCAAGACAAAGTAAATTTAACGCGCTATTTTTTTCAAGTGATCTCTCAATCAATACATTAAACACGATAAGAAGAAAAATAGGGTTTTAAACAGATATGTAATATCGTTGGTACACAGGATGCTTGGTAATTGGAACCTATTCCTTTAAAAGGGTTATGCTAGGGATCATTTCCAAGAATTTTTTTTTTCAAGTAAAACACGTCGATATTTCAAAAATTACAAAATAAAAAAGTTTTCTTTCCACTTAAGATCTTTTAATTCTGAGATTATGGGAATTCAGGGCACGTATTTTTTTTATAAATGATCATTCATCTATCATTGATCACAAATATAATAAATAAGTGCTGAGAGAAGAATAGTTATTTTTAAATGATTGATTTTTGTTTATTAGTCTGAAAGTTTGAAAAATAATATAAAAACCTTCGTAACTCGGAGACCATTCATTTTCGACACCTATTAAAATGTTAGAAGATACACTTTTTTTAAAGATATTATTATTAATATCAAGATTATATTTATGGCAATTTATGGCAATATTTATAGCAGGAATTTCAGCCAATTATGAATTTGATTAAAAAAAAATAGGACTTAATTCGTTGGAAATGATCTCTAGTATAACCCCTTTCAAGGAATAGGTCGAATTACCAAGCACTCTGTATATCACTGGTCGTATAATGGCGCAAACTGCTTTGTCGCTTTAAAGCCGCTTTTTCGTGAAAAACTGAATTACAGCAAATACATTTAGGGAGCCGAGCGGAGCGAGGTAACAGAAAATGATTTCGTATGATCGCTAATTGGGTTCGTGTTACGTCGTAATCTTCACGAAAAAGCGATGTACGCCGTCATACGGCGACATGTATATACCTATTCCATTGTTTCTGATATAAGTGGCCATTTCAATCGGTTAGTCCAGCATTTAACTGTCAC
The DNA here is from genome assembly GCA_934047225.1 of Ypsolopha sequella. Taxonomy (NCBI): domain Eukaryota; kingdom Metazoa; phylum Arthropoda; class Insecta; order Lepidoptera; family Ypsolophidae; genus Ypsolopha; species Ypsolopha sequella. Next base: position 5,880,245 of record OW204010.1, on the reverse strand, counting down.
TGTTAAATATTTAGGATTTCGAACAAAAGGTAATTAAACAAAACTGCTAAATAAATTACCGTCATATGGATGCTGAAATAGTCACTTTAGAGATTCTAATCGCCTACCTGATAATATTGCAGACTTAAATTATTTATCTTTTATTATACTAATATACTTTATTTCGTTCTCTGTATGAGATAGTTAAACATTTACGTTTAAAATAATTTGCGTCTAAACAAATTTTGCGTTTCAAATATGTAATTGCTGCTTCGTCTAACATACCGTGTTTTAATAGTAGTTTATGCTACAAGGGCGAAAAGGAATAAATTACGAGGACGGTTTAAAGCACGTAACCTAGTAATTTATTGCTCTTACGCCCGTGTATCATACTACGTTTTTCAATGCATAGTGTGAGGAAATAAAACAAATATAATCAAAGTAAACAATTTAATTAATACAGCATTCATGCTGTACAACATAGGGTGTTGCAATATACTTACATAAGTGGTATCAAAAATGACCCTGTTAGGGCAAAACAATTTAATTGTTAAAGTTGAAAGTTACATTGTTACAATTTTGCAAGTTAATGATTGGCTCAAAAGGACTGTATTCAGAGCCGTTAAGCAGTGGAAAAAAAGTATAACATTTATGGTACACAGGAAAGGTTGCAGGTTAGCCAACCATTGTAAATAAATAAAAAATAATAATAATAAAGCCCTAGGGCAAAGTAATCGACTTTCTGTTCGGTTTTGATGCATAAAAAGTGGGCCTTTACGAGCACTTGCATTGAAAAATTATTTAATATTTCTTCTATAATCATTTTAAGTAACACTTGGCCCTTATTGTCTATCTTCAACATCTATAGCCATCGCTTTCAAAGGCATCGTGACTGGCCAAAAATAACGTGTGATACTATTTCTAGCCAATCACGATGCCTACATTTGAAAGCGATAGCTAACAGATGTTGAAGTTAGACAATAAACGGGCGGGTGTTTGTGGGACGGGACTATCATCCATTCAAAAATCAGATCTTACACGTTTTCTCGGAAAAGGGGGAGGGAGGTGTTTCTTTTTCAACGATTTCAGAGTTTGCCGAATAGTAAAGGTAGTTTGTATAGACCGGTATTGTATACAGTGGTGTATACTTGTTATATGGAAGAGCGGTATTGTATACAGTGGTGTATACTTGTTATATGGAAGTGCGGTATTGTATACAGTGGTGTATACTTGTTATATGGAAGAGCGGTATTGTATACAGTGGTGTATACTTGTTATATGGAAGTGCGGTATTGTATACAGTGGTGTATACTTGTTATATGGAAGAGCGGTATTGTATACAGTGGTGTATACTTGTTATATGGAAGAGCGAGGTATCCTGGCACAGGTATCGTGTAGGTACTGAAAAGGATGCCCCATCAACGGATGTAATAAGTATGTAAGTTTTGCGCAATAAAGAAATTTATTATAAAAAAAAAAATGATTATTATATTATTCTAAGATTTGTCGCCCTGGGCCTCTAAGGTTTGTCGCCCCATAAATTAACTAGAAAAAGCAAAAAGATTACAAATTATAAACAAAATGCAGTGTGTTGATGTGGGCTGTGATGATAATGAAGGAAAAAACAAAACATACCTTAAATAGTAGTTTATGCTACAAGGGCGCAAAGGAATAAATTACGAGGATATTTAAACGTAACCGAGTAATTTATTGCTCTTACGCCCGTGTATCATACTACGTTTTTCAATGCATAGTGTGAGGAAATAAAACAAATATAATTTTGTGAAATTTAAATTGTAATTGGCTCAAAAGAACTGTATCCAGAGCCGTTAAACAGTGGAAAAAAAGTATGACATTTATGTACACAAGAAAGGCTGCAGGTTAGCCAACCATTAAAAAAAATATATATAAATAATAATAATAAAGCCCTAGGGCAAAATAATCGACTTTCTGTTCGGTTTTGATGCATAAAAAGTGGGCCTTTACGAGCACATGCATTGAAAAATAAATAATCACCATTTATTTAATATTTTCCGATAAACAATTTTTTTTAATTTCAGTATAAAGTCATAAATTAAAAGATACCGTGGACGAATAAACCAGATAGGTACCTACCTAACGATTGATAATGAAAGGCACCCAAAGCTGAGCGCGAGGTGCAGCTTGCACCGCCCCTCGCAGCCTGCCGCCCCGGGCCATGGCCCTTTTGGCCATAGGGTTAATACGACACTGATTGTATAGCGGGTGTAGGTGGTAGGGCTGATGCCAGGCTCGACTGTGTAAGTACCACCATAGTACTAGCAAACGCCCCCTAAGTTAGACGGAGGACAGCTCCCAAACAGGCACAAAACCAGGTAGCCCACCATGCCTGGGACCGATTGATGGTGCTATATCTATACCCAATTGCCGGCCCTTACATGAAACAGACTGGTGACGGACAGCGGCGTCACGGGTGCGAGGGTTTCGGCACTGTGCTCACCAACCCGCCTGCCCAGCGTGTGTGAGTATGGGTATTTCTTCTAGGAGGACTGCCAAGAGCGGCGAAATTCTGAAAAGGCCTATGTCCAGCCAGCAGTGGACGGACTAGGCTGATGGAAAGATGTATAGACGAACGGTTTTTTGCGACTAATACTACTATTACCGGTCGGCCACAGCTTCAGGCTTCGAGAGGCGCGCCCAACGGTTCTTCTTGTGACGGCGCCGGCGGAGAGAACAAATGTATGTAGTTGTATAAGAGCCAGCCATGGGTCGCCGCTCGCGCGTCTTGTCCGGCTTCGAGTGACTTGTGCTCTCGGGACGGCGGTGTGCGGGCAGGCGGGCAGTTGAAACAGTGATCGAGCGCACAGGACGAACCTAGTGTCGAGCGCGTTATTAAGAAGCGCCGCCAGAAGCCTGAAGCTGTGGCCCTGGCGTTACAGTGTAGTATATTATAGCCAGTAAATCCAGTATATATGTAATATATCCAGCCAGTATATTATACTACACTGAAGTGGTGTGTGGTAACCTGCGGGTCTACCGCGTAATTCTCATTTTCATCAACATCAACTTGAGATTGAAATTTGACGTGCGTGCGACGACGCCCGCCTAAGATGCCATCTCTTTTGTACGCGTTGAATTTCGCAAGCATTTGCTTGAAGTTGATACAAATGAGAATTACGCGGTAGAGCCCATGGTAACTATAGCAATAGTTGCCGGCAATGCGTACAAATCAAGTAAGTTAACATAAATCGGCAATAATGCTGTCGGATGAGGAAGGTCGTGCGTGAGACACATCGCATATTAACTTGACGTATTTTAAAGTATGGGGTATGTCTACTGAGAACATGTTGGCTTAGAGTGGAAGCTAAATCATAAATAGTATGCCCTAGTCCCTGATCACAAAGATATGAAGGCTTAGGTGAGCGATTGGCATAATGCATATCCTTAAAAAAACCGGGCAAGTGCGTGTCGGGCCACGCGCAGTGTAGGATTCCGTAGTTGCCCTGCACAATATCCGGACTTCTTCTCCAAGTACATTTTATAAGTTTGTCGACTAATACAGATCGCGCCAAACTTCTAGTACGCTCGGAAGTTGCTCTTCCCAAGAACGGCCCATACATTTTGTTCCTGCTGATGCGAATCGCCCCGTGTTTAGAGGGGACTAAAAATTTGGCGCGATCTGTACTCGTTAATTTGTAAAGCCTACTTAGCTGTGATTGTTTTCCTTTTAATTTCGGTTTGTAGACTACTGCCGTGATTTTTTTTCACGTCTCCAAATACAACCGTGTCGCTGGCAGAGGGGGGACGGGGGGGGACACTTGACTCTTAACAAAAAATAACACTTTTAAGCTTAATATTCCCATTAACTTCAAAACTGGTGGACCGAAAAATATGAAAAAAATCATGGTAATATGTGTTTACGTAAAGATAACAGGAAAATGAAGCGGTGGAGAAGTTCACGAAAAAAAAAAGAGAAAATTTAATTTATAATCCACAACACGGAACCCTAGGTATGGGAGTCTGACTCTCACTTGGCCGGTTTTTTTTTTTTAAATAAAAGTATACTTGCTTTTCATACTTATTTTGATACAGTACATTCCCATAATAAAAGATCAACAAATCAAATATAAGTGGAGTCCAAATTTCTTCAAACGAATCCTCTAAACCAGCGTTTCTTAACCTGTGGTCCGCGGACCCCTGGGGGTCCCCAAGCATATGTATGGGGGTCCGCAGCCTAATCTATAGACCATTTAACATAAATATTTAATAAACAATCATAATTTAGTTGCAAAAAAGCAACACCAACCTTCTCTTTAACGTATTTTATAAAAAAATGTATATATTTTTTTGTAATTTGTAGGACTAAAATAAATGGTCCAAAATTTGTTGCTGCTTTTTTAATAAGGGGGTCCTTAAAATTGTGCTTGATGTCCTAAAGGGTCTGTGGACAAAAAAGGTTAAGAAACGCTGCTCTAAACTAAAATGTGGCGTTGTTCAAGTTCTAGGTTCAAATCCAACCATTCAAATTCAAATTCAAATAGTTTATTTTGCAAAGTAGGTATATATAATACACTTTTTACACGTCAAATTTAATATAATAAAAAGATATGTAATAAAATAATAAATGTACATGAACTAGATTAAAGGTGTATTTAATTTATGTAGCAATATATATTATATACGATTAAAATGATAGGTAAAATATATATTATACAAGATGAAATCCAATCAGCCGCCCGAACCCATACCGGAGACCCGGCCAGGGGATATCGTCAAACTCGACACATTCTGAAGTTATTTATCTACTGTTCAAAAGAAGTCTCAAGTTAAATAAATTAATATAATAATTTTGGGACCTTTTTCTAGATTATGGACTATCAGAAACGGAAGAATTTCACTCGATAGAAATAATTAATGAAATGAGGTCTAAATTTAAACATTTTTTGATACTCTATCAAATTGGGATAGCATACAGACTTATTTAGATTGGTTTTAACAATACCTAAATTACTGATTATGGAAATTTCCATAGCTATTTTAGTTAATTTTTGTATTAATTTAAAACCGACTTTTTGACAATTTTCCCCGATTCCGTCCCTCTCGCACTGCGTGTCTTTCCGCTTGGAGTAACGAGGACCTTTGCACGGACGATAAATCACCTTAACCCGTATACGCTTCGGTTCCAGATGCGACGACGACGGCTGTGAGCGGCGGCATGCAGGGGGCCGGCGCGCCCGCCGCCGCCGACGCGGACGTTGACCAGGCGCAGTTCGAGGCGGACAAGCGGGCGGTTTACAAGTGAGCGTTTGGTTTATGAGAGCCTGGTACTTCGAAGTTTAGGTTTCCCTAGGGCAGGGGTAACTTATTTCTACCAAGAACAATTTCCGCGCCCCCTGCCCAGATAATTATAGGATACTATCAGGTTAAAAAAAAAACTGTTCAATAGCATATTTTTTTTTATTGCTTATTAAATTTACACAAAAATCATGCAAAGGCTTCTTAATTTGGTGATACATTCTTATTGGAATGTGATGGATGAGCTCGCATGGTCTTTATGAGCTTTCTGACTCTCGACTTAACCACAGAAATTCCAGCGTAAATAACTACCAATGTCATAATTATTTCTGTTCTTGATTCTATCGCTACAACAGCAGAAAATCCCCTTTCGCACAAATAATCGCTCATCCATCAACCTAGTTCGTCCACTGCTGGACATAAGCCTTTCCAGGACTTTGCCACTCCCGGCGATCGTCCTGGAAGAATTGCCCATACTCACACACGCTGGGCAGGCGAGTTGGTGAATGCGGTGCCGGAACCCTATCGCACCAGTGACGCCGCTGCCTGTCACCAGTCTGTTCCATATGAGGCCCGGCTATTAGGGATGGATATACCGCCATCCATCGGTCCCAGGCATAGTGGGCCTCCTGGTTTTTTGCCTGTGAGCTGTCCTCTTACTCTCCCCCGAATTACTTCGAGGGGGTCTTCAAGTAAGATGGTGGTACCTCCACATTCGATCCCGGCATCAGCTCTACCACCTGATAAACCTACCTACAGACGTTGTTAATTTCTTGTTAATCTATAAATTAAGTCCTAACTACACAGTTGGCCCGCGCCCCCATTTGCAGGTCTCTGCGCCCCCCCTAGTTGGCGCGCCCTCCACTTTGAGAACCCCTGCCCTAGGTTCTATAGTGCGTTTCAGAAATTAGTGCGTCCGCCGTAATATTGGCTCCCTGTCTGTCAACGACATGCCCAGCGATTGAATTAGGGTTGCCAGATGGTCGGGATTCGTCGGAATTGTCCCGACAATACATACGATGTCCAGAGTCCAGACAAAATACAAATTGTCCCGACAAAATACAAATTGTCCCGACAAATAACAACAGTCGGTGGGCAAAAAAGTATTTTGTTGTAATTACTTTAATTTTAATAATAAAAAAAAAATTTTTTATTCGTAATATTTATTTGTCCCGACAATAATCCCAAAATCCCGACTTTTCGAAATTTTGCCCAGATATTTTGGTTTTCCTATCTGGCAACCCTAGATTAGATCGATGAATAAAGAATCCTTTTTCTTAGTCAATGGGTTAGATGGATGAATATGGATTTCATTCGGATTACTACCAACATTACGGCAAACTATTTTGAGAAACGCGCCCTAGCCAGGTGACTTATCGCCTAATCTAGCAACAGACAACACTTCACCGGTAGCCTTATACCGACCGGGGCCGAACGATGCCGAAATCTACCGACAACTCAAAAGTTCCCCGGCAAAAAAAATACAATTTAATTTCCATTTTTAAGGTTCCGTAGTAACTAAAAGGTACAAAAGGAACATTTATGGTTAGACTCCGTTGTCCGTCCGTCCGTATGTCACAGCCTCATAACTTTAGCAACATAAAGCTTTAGCAAAGATAAAGACATGAAATTTGGCACAAAAATAGCATTAATTTGCCCACATATCATATCACATATCATATAAAAAAAAATGAACAGTAAAATAACAATAAATATTGCCAAAACAAAAGAGAAAAATAAAAAATATTATCCTTAAAATACAATATGGGTATCAAATTGTAGATATTAAAAAGTTGATTGTAAAATATATACTGGTAGACCGAAAAATATGAAAAAAAATGTCGATCTACAGATCATAATTGGCCAATTACAGGAAAACTATAGCGATTAAAAAAAATTGAGGACAAATGAAAAATATAAAAAATTAAATAAATAAAAAAAAATATTTTATATTACACTGTGCGTAAAATGACCGCTTAAAGTCGGCATTTTCCGCACTTGTGCTATAAAAAATTATACGAAACTCGTGCGAGAAACTTTTTCTCGACTCGTGTGATTGCAGCACTCGCCTTCGGCTCGTGCCGCAAACTCACACTCGTCAGAAAACGTTTCATCGCTCTCGTATCGTAATATACTATTATAAAAATACAATATGGGTATCAAATTGTAGGTATTCTGATTAAAAAAATTTATAGTTAAAGCATATTTGTATAAATGTTTGTATTGGAAATTTTCACTCTAGGGTAGACATTGTCTACCCTGGCGTCATACAATATTTTTTTTTTCAAAGCGATATATAAATTTTTTCAAATTTTTTTTATTGTTATTCTTGACCAATTGCTTGCTTTTCCAGCAAAAAGTTCTGTGCACGCCATTGCCAGTTGGTAACCAAAGATACATAATAGAGGGGTTGGTCACCACAGAACACATTTATCAGAAGTTGGTCACCATCCAGTTGTTTCCTCATTGCTAAGCATCGTGTCTCCCATGACTGGTGGAGGCGCAGGGAGCTCGCCATGTGTCCTTGTCCTCAGCGGTCTGTATAATGCTTCGTGCAGTTGGAGTTGCGTGGGGTTTTTAATTTGAGCACCATCTAGTAGGTGGTTCACCGGCAACTCTCTTACCTTCCACTCTACCTGTCATTATTTCTCGCTCTAAGCTGGTGGCCCGATTAATTTCAATAGTAAATAATAGATCTTTAGTTAAAAGCACTTGTACAGTATAGTTTCGCTTTATTTATGTTTTCTCCCAACCGGTTTCGGATCTTACTCCATTTTCAAGGGAAGATGTTAATTAAAATATTTTACATGACTCCAGGCACTAGCTCTGAGCAACGTAAACAATGATAATGTTGACTGAAAATATAATTGTTTACATTGCTCAGAGCTAGTGCCTGGAGTCAATGAAATATTTTAATTAACATCTTCCCTTGAAAATGTAGTAAAATCCGAAACCGGTTGGGAGAAAACTGTGATGTAGGGTATACGAGATAATATTTTGTATAGTAGGTAGATTTTTCTTCTATTAAGGCGCTCTTATCCCAAAATCAGTAATTTCAAAGTCAAATAGAACTTTCAAATATCGTCTAAAACTTCCAAAAAAAAATACGCTATATAGTTCGAACCTTTATCTAGGTCTTCCACGCATGTGTTACACGATCAGATAAACTTTGCTCGATAGAAATAATTCACGAACACAGCATGTAATAAGACCTTTCAAATCATGGCATTTCCATAATTCCACTCTTTTATTAACGAAACATATCTGGTAATATTGCTCTTTAAATTTTCTAGGTCGACCACGTAATTGGGTTTTAATAAACATTTCCCTTATTTTAAAATAATTTAAAAACCGATAAAAACAACGAAAAAGTACAAAAGTGTGGTTATTTTCTTTACTCCTTACACGTAAAGAAAAAGACAGAGAGTCACTCTTTTGGGATAAGAGCATATTGCTAAAAAAAGACGTGTTTCTATGCCTGCCAAGGTTATTACAATTCCTAGATAGATTCACCAGTCTAGTATTCTTCAGTCTAGTATAAATGGAGTGAAACTTTACTGTACAAGTGCTTTTAACTCAAGATGTGTTTCAAGTTTCACCAAGTGCCTACCATCGCAAGTATAAATTTAGTAAATAATAGACCTTATAGTCTAATATGTACATTTGAGCGTGTGTAGCGCTTCTTCTCCAGCTGCTGCATCGGATGCAGCAGCTGGAGTGACTCCGGTCTAAAAGGGATATCATAACATAAATATCTGAGCATCGTCCTCTTCCTATTGCAGACACCCGCTGTTCCCGCTGCTAGCGTTGTTGTTGGAGCGATGCGAGCAGGCGACAGCTGGTGCGGAGCCACCCGCCGCTGACGCCTTCGGGGCTGACTTGCAGGTAAGCGATTGCTGTGATTATTACAAATGTTTCAGCAGATCGTTGGTTTCTGCTTCACACAGCTTCTGGTCTAGTGCGTTCGAAAGTCTCAAGGGGCATTGTGTGCTCAGGAAGGCACGTTAAGCTGTTGATCCATTTGTGCCCGAAGTACGGAGATAGGGGTTACCACCTATCACGCTGGCACGTAATGATTGTCGGTGAAAAGCGGGTATGCCAAGTGTGGACTGCAACTTGCATTTCACAGTCCATACCCGAATACCTCTGACCCACTCAGGAATTCATAATGAAGAATTGTTATTGAATTGATATTTTAACATCAGAAAAGTGCTTACATGGTATTCTTACTGCTGAAAATAAAGTTTATTTCATTATAAATTACTAGGTCTTGCCCGTGGCTTTGCCCGCGTTGATTAAGTTTTTGTGTCATACATCCATCCATCAGCCTGGCTCGTCCACTGCTGGACATAAACCTTTCCAGGACTTTGTCACTCCCGGTGGTCATCCTGGAAGAATTGCTCATACTCACACACGCTGGGCAGGCGGGTTGGTGAGCGCGGTGCTGAAACCCTCGCACCAGTGACACCGCTGTCCGTGACCAGTCTGTTCCATATAAGGCCCGGCTATTAGGGATGGATATACCGCCATCCATCGGTCCCAGGCATGGTGGGCCTCCTGGTTTTTTGCCTGTGAGCTGTCCTCTTACTCTCCCCCGAATTACTTCGAGGGGGTCTCCAAGTAAGATGGTGGTACCTCCACAGTCGAGCTCGGCATCAGCTCTACCACATATAAGTTTTTGTTTTTGTGTAGTCCTATATAATCTGTCAATATTTATCTATATACTCTAAGCACAGATTCGCAGGTATCAATTAAAAGCAATTAAAGGTCGGCGCTCGGGTTCGCGGGCAAAAAAGGGTTCAGTTGCCCAGTTCAGTTTCAAGGGCCCGCGTTAATTAAGTTTTTCTATAGTCGTATCGAATTTGTAAATATTTTTCAGCTCATTAATTTTTTAGTAGTCAACTGACCTGACTCTGGTTTGTAGATATGTGGTGTTTTGGATTCTCATCGTCTCTAATTTGATCCCCATGTAAAGTGTCTTTGGCCGAGCCGCTTTTCTGGTTGACACTATTTTTTGTTCTCTGAATTAATCCTCTGCTACAGTCTCTTTGTCGGTCTTTGATAACTGATTTAATCCCCTAGTAGTATGTTTGGCAAGGCTGAAGGCCAAGGCGCGTCTCTGAACGACACTATTTCTTGTTCCCATGGGAACTGATTTATGGGATAAATAGTAGCCTATGTCCTATTCCAGGACTAGAACTACATTTGTGCAAAGTTTCAGCCCAATCGGTTCAGTAGTTACAGCGTAAAAGAGTAACAAACATACATACATCGATACATACATACATCCATACATCCAAACTTTCGCATTTGTAATCTTATAGTGCAGCGTTTCTTAACCTTTTTTGTCCACGGATCTCTTAGGAAATCAAGCACAATTTTAAGGACTCCCTTAATAAAAATGCAGCATTAAATTTCGGACCATTTATTTTAGTAAAAATTACAAGAAAATATACTTTTTCATATAAAATACGTTAATGAGAAGGTTGGTGCTGCTTTATTGCAACTAAATTAGTGATATTTGGGTTTATATTACTACTGAGATTATAGATTAGGCTGCGGACCCCCATACATATGCTCGCGGGCCCCCAGGGGTCCGCGGACCACAGGTTAAGAAACGCTGTTCTAGTGGAATAGTGGGATAATGAGTGATTGTTTGCAGGCATTCGTGCAGCACCAACGGCGTGACCGACGTCCATTCTTGGTGGACGACCCCGAAATTGATGGGCTCATGATTAAGAGCATACAGGTGAGGTACCTTCTTTACTAAAGACTTTAGCAGCGGTAGTATGCCAAAAACTCAGTCCGGAGACCCAGGTTCGAATCCCGCCTGGTCGACACCGAAGAGTTTTTGGAACGAATCCTTATCACATGTAAAAATTTATGGTACACAGGAAAGGTTGCAGGTTAGCCAACTTCTCGTACACAAATAAAAAAATAAAAAAAAATAAAAAAAAAATAATAAAGCCCTAGGGCAAAATAATCGACTTTCTGTTCGATTTTGATGCATAAAAAGTGGGCCTTTACGAGCACTTGCATTGAAAATTTATTTAATTCTATATATACAACGTGTAACAGAAAGGTGTAACCATATTTGAAGAGCTTATTCAGTTAATGGTATAGAACAACTTTTACTATGGAACAAATCCTGTATCTCGAAAAAAATGTTTACTGTTTCATAGAAAAATGCAATGCCGCTCGGCCAAAATGTATGGAAGCGCAGTTTTTTTTTTTTGAGATTTCAGGCTTGCTCCATAGTAAAAGTTGTTCTATACCATTTACTGAATAAGCTCTTCAAATATGGTTACACCTTTCTGTTACACGTTGTATAGAAGGTCTTTCAATTTAAATGGAAAGTAATTAAGGAGGTGATTCCGTATCGTTAATATATCACATTCAAAGTACTTTTTTTGCGCGAACTTTTTTATCGCTTCTCAGTACAAAGTGGTCCGATCAGCTGACTCAGTTTGTATGGACAAGTGAAGAAAAAGTTTTCGCAAAAAAAAGTACTTTGCAGCGGAATGTGATGTATTAACGATACTGAATCAACTCCTAAATTACTTTTCAATGCATGTGCTCGTAAAGGCCCACTTTTTATGCATCAAAACTGAACAGAAAGTCGATTATTTTGCCCTAGGGCTTTATTATTATTATTTTTTTTTATTTATTTACAATGGTTGGCTAACCTGCAGCCTTTCCTGTGTACCATAAATGTCATACTTTTTTCCACTGTTTAACGGCTCTGGATACCTAGTCCTTTTGAGCCAATTACAATTTAAAGTTCACAAAATTATATTTGTTTTATTTCCTCACACTATGCATTAAAAAACGTAGTATGATACACGGGCGTAAGAGCAATACATTACTCGGTTACGTTTAAATCGTCCTCGTAATTTATTCCTTTGCGCCCTTGTAGCATAAACTACTATTCCATTTAAATTGAAAGACCTTATATATTTTATTACCATTCCAGGTGCTCAGGATCCATCTGCTGGAGCTAGAGAAGGTCCAGGAGCTTTGCCGGGACTTCTGCGGCCGATACATCGCGTGTCTGAAGACGAAGATGCAGAGCGAAAACTTGCTCAGGACTGATTACACTGCTGGTGAGTGTGAGTATAGTTGGACCGGGTAGAGGTCCGGGGCTATGTTGGACTCCATCCATCCATCCATCAGCCTAGTTCGTCCACTGCTGGACATAAGCCTTTCCAGGACTTTGCCACTCCCGGCAGTCATCCTGGAAGCATTGCCCATACTCACACACGCTGGGCAGGCGGGTTGGTGAGCGCGGTGCTGAAACCCTCGCACCAGTGACGCTGCTGCCCGTCACCAGTCTGTTCCATATAAGGCCCGGCTATTAGGGATGGATATACCGCCATCTATCGGTTCTAGGCATGGTGGGCCTCCTGGTTTTTTGTAAAACAACCCAGAAAGATGAACAAAAAACAAAACTCGGGATTCTCTTTAGATTCGTATAATCTCTCGGATCGTATTATAATCACAATCAAGACCAGAGTCAAGTCAAGTCATTTTTCAACAACTCCATCCTTCTCCCATTACCAACTGACGACTACTCATTTTTTTTTTAAAGTGAACGATGGCCAAGTGTGAATCTGAAGTAATGAATCGATTACTAGTGAATTGATTCAACTTTAAACATTACTACTTTGTATTTTGTTACATTTGCCTGTGAGCTGTCCTCTTACTTTCCCCCGAATTACTTCGAGGGGGTCTCCAAGTAAGATGGTGGTACCTCCACAGTCGAGCCCGGCATCAGCTCTACCACCTTGTTAGACTATGAAACAAAAAAGAAAGAAAATATTTATTTCAGACCGAAATATCTTGGTTAGTAACAATATATGCTTAAAAACTATGTTAGTAAGTATCCTAATCTACACGCAAAAATAAAAAAAACACAAAAACAAAACACAGAAAAGGCAGCAGAAGTCGCTGTTGCAGACATCACACAACTAAATAGAGTGATGCCTACAACAACATCCTCATGGTGAAGCACTGTGACTCCACGTGAACCCTGTTACACAATACCAGAACGGGAAACGATCAACAATGCCCTCCAAGATGCTGTTGGAGCTATGCTGGCTTGAGTTGGACTGAAATAAGCTAACTGGGTTCTAATAGGGGGTGAATCTTGAGTAGCTTTTCAAAAAAGAAAACTTTCCTTATTTATTTATCATCAAAAAAGAAAGTTTATTCCCCAATTGTAATGAATTACAACTAAAAATACTTTAACTGAAATAAGTTAACTAATTCGTTCCTTTTAGGGAGTGGCTCTTGAGTAGCTTTATTTATTTACCATCTGGCGTTTTTCCTTGTGTCAAATTTAGTGTTAAATAAGATTCATAGATGGCACTGTTATATTCAGAATCAAAGACAAAATTTTCAACGATTCCAAATAAACGAAAAACCACTTTGACATTGATTGCTACGAAACAAATTTTATCTATGGTGACATAGACAGCGCCATCTGGAAGAAAGCTAAGAACTAGGAAAAAAACAATGTTGTTTTTTTCATCATACATATACTCACGCCTATCTCCCAGGGGGGTAGGCAGAGACTATAGATTTTCATCTACTACGATCCTGACACACCTCTTTCGCCTCTTACAATACAACATGTGTATAATAAGTATGTTTTGATGTTTTCAGGTGAAAGCAACAACAATTTGTCGGGAACGATGGACGACCACTCCAGCACTTCGAACTCGCCGCAGTACCAGGTCAGTTGGACTTTCTACAATCTGTGGACCCGTATCCCCACTTTTCACCGACGATTTTTACGCCACACTGTGATGGGGGTGTGCCTTATCGCCGTAAATTAAAAATTTATTGAAAAAGGCGTTACTTTGTGTAAGTCTATCATGAGTTTGTGGATATATTAATTCATTATTTTGTCATTTGCTGTCGAGCGGTCGGGTGGACTACACATCCCGAGGATGCCTCGTTTAGAGGCGAAACACGTGTCGATAATTTTTCTTGCTTGTTATTTAAGATTGCTTTATTTTGTGCTCGTACTGCTTGCTTTGCTTGTGCATGTTTTATGCGGGAGGGCGGGCGGTGCTTGAGTCTGCATTTTGAATAGCATTGTAAGAGTGTTTAGCGGAATATTACAAATTATTAATCTATCCACAAATTCAAAAATTGTTCATTATTTTTGTACATAAATTAACCATTATTTTTTATGATTTTTTGAAGAATTGGCGTCACTTGAGAATTTTAGACATTACACTAATTGTGATGTGTGATTGCTTATAAAAAAAAGTGGTCTATCTAGTGTCTCTGCCAGTCTACTCATCTGTCATCCATCTGTCAAATTAGTCGGAAGCAAATAATTATAAATTTATCTTGATAACAAAGGACACCTTTCTAAACAGCCATTTCTCAATTGACGTCACATGAAGGCAAATGGAAGTTGCAGCTTTTTCATAAAAATATTCATCATCATGAGGTTTTTTAGACAATAAGTTCGAAAATACTAGTAATGGTTTTCGAATTAACACACCTTAACATAGTTTAATCTAAGCGAATTTCTATTAATTCCAGTCGCCGCCCGCGCCGCCGGTATTGCCGCCGCCCGCGTACCCACCTGTCCCGTACACCCACCCGGAGACGTTCGCGCCACCGAGGAGTGATACCTGTGAGTGTTGAGGACGTACTTTGTGTTTGATTGTCGACTCTATGTGGGCGGGACATAGACTAAATATTACTACGTATACACCGTGTAATGATGACCTGCTCAGAAAATGAAACCACGTATAGGGGATGTTATGAGGGTTCTTTGTACTAAATTTCATTTCGACATTCCTATTAATACATCTACAAATTAATAATTAATTTAGTTTCGCTCACAAGTGCAACGTACTAACCACGTTTTTTTAGGCTTAAAAAATGCTATGTTGCCGCTTCGTGCAGGTTACTGACATGTAGTAATACTGGAAGGGAAGGTGCACACTTGGAACACGATTTATTTTGTTCGAGAAAACAAATTTCTGTAAACAGAAATATTTTCTCGAAATTGTTTTTTTTATGGCTTTGTAGAGGTATTCCCTACATGTGGTTTCATTTTCTGAGCAGGTCATCATTACACGGTGTATACTAGCAGCTCCCATACATCAGTTTGTAGCCACAAAAAAGGTATAAAATTGTAACGAAATCTAGATGGCGTTGCTAAATCCTCTAACGCAGCGTTTCTTAACCTGTGGTCCGCGGACCCCTGGGGTCCCCGAGCATATGTATGGGGGTCCGCAGCCTAATCTATGGACTGAGATATTAACTGCTTTTCTCAACGACATACCTCTGTGAAAAGGCATTCTCTGCTCTTGTGTATACCAAAAACAAATACAGAAATAGATTAAAAGTGGAATCCGATTTGAGACTACAACTCAGTACTAATATAAACCCAAATATCACTAATTTAGTTGCAAAAAAGCTGCTTCTTCTTATTAACGTATTTTATATGAAAAAGTATATATTTTTTGTAATTTGTAGCACTAAAATAAACAGTCCAAAATTTATTGCTGCTTTTTTATTAAGGGGTCCTTAAAATTGTGCTTGATTTCCTAAGGGGTCCGTGGACAAAAAAGGTTAAGAAACACTGCTCTAACGAACACGATGCTAAAAAAGAGCGATTGGTGACGCTAGTGGTACAGCGATGTCACGTTACATAAAAATAATTCATACTTCGATAATAGATGGCGCTGAAATCGCCATCTAGTTTTTCTAAGCAAAGCTATTACAGCCACATGTTTACTTGGTAACCATGACAGTTTACTTGCAGCCGATTAAACAAATTATGCTTATTTGCAACACTTGGCGACACCTAGTGTCGTAAGGGCGCGTAAAAAATTTGCTACGCCTTGATGTATAGGAGTTGTTGGTCTATACGTAGTAATACTTAGTGTATGGTCGGGATAACCGATGGGGGAGAGAGGTTCTCGAGTGGAGACCACGAACCGGCAGACGCAGTGTAGGACGCCCGCCAGCTCGCTGGACTGACGATCTAAAAAAGATTGCTGGTAGTGGCTGGATGAGGATGGCCGAGGATAGAAAAATGTGGCGTGCCTTGGAGAGGCCTATGTCCAGCAGTGGACCGATATTGGCTGATGGATTGGATTGGATTGGTCGGGATAAGTTCTGTGGCTTCTTCTTGGAGATTGTCCTATCTTCTATCTTATCTATACACATGTCGCCGTATGATAGCATAAACTGCTTTTTCGTGAAAAATCTAATTATGACGTAAATGCCGAACTATTCCACGATTATACGAAATTATTTAGTTTTAAGAGGCCCCCTCTTACTTGGAGACCCCCTCGAAGTAATTCAGGGGAGAGTAAGAGGACAGCTCACAGGCAAAAAACCAGGAGGCCCACCATGCCTGGGACCGATGGATGGCGGTATATCCATCCCTAATAGCCGGGCCTTATATGGAACAAACTGGTGACGGGCAGCGGCGTCATTGGTGCGAGGGTTCCAGCACCGCGCTCACCAACCCGTCTGCCCAGCGTGTGTGAGTATGGGCAATTCTTCCAGGATGACCGCCGGGAGTGGCAAAGTCCTGGAAAGGCTTATGTCCAGCAGTGGACGAACTAGGCTGATGGATGGATGGAAGAGGCCCCTTCACGCCTGGATTTTTCTTAAGATTCATACAAAAGCTAAAAACTGATTGTGAAGTCAACAGCTTATTTTCTTCATATTTTTTTTCATGAGTATTATCTAGTGACATCTAACTACGTCACTATACAGCCCAAAAAGCAAAATTTGATGAAACACCATTATAATAGCTGTCAGGATATCGTGAATATTGCCTCGTTTTTACGCAAAGTTGAGCAAGTTGTATAATTTTTATCTATACAAAAAATAAAAAACAGATAAATACAGACGTCGTTCATATAAAGAAGACTAAGTTTATACACATTTCTATAAATAAACAGTTACCGTTTCATGGAAAATAGTTTTTACCTGAAACCATTTCACAAATTCGGCGCTTTTTGAATATCTCGCCATCTTGCACCTCTTGATGAGAGATAGGCCGAAGTGAGATGTGGAAGGGAATGGAAACATATATAAAGATGTATGCAAAGTTTCATTGCGATCACAGCTATCAGACCATCACAAACACCTAAGGCAGCTGAGCGGGATGACCCACCGTAAGCGCGATTTCTCGCGGAAAAGCAGTTTTATTTAAACAACTTGTTTAAAGCGAAAAAAATACGGGTGTTTCTTTTCTGTGTATTTCATGAAATAAACGTTTTTTTTTTTAATTTCTGGTATATGCATTTTGACTATATAATCTAGGGTTTTGAAATTGGAAAACATGTTTGAATAAATTTTCCTCGATAGAAATAATTGTTGAAATGAGGTCTTCCAACACACTTTTTCTCCTCGTTTGACGAATAGGAACCATGTACAGAACTCAAACATATTTTATAAGGTGTGTTTCAACAATATCTAGAGATTTTATATTTGAAATTTTGCTAGCTATTTTAGTTTTTTTTATAAAAATATAAAACCAACTTTTTCCCTTTTGCCCTGAATCCGCTCCTCTCGCATTGCGCGATTTTTCGCTTGGAGTGACAGTGACAAAAATAAAATTCGCATAGCCTCTTAAGTTAAACTAATAAATCACATCACACAAGGTTATTAATTTGCTTTTCTTTCAACTGCTGTGAAGAAAAATAAAGAACCACCCAATAAAACGGTCCGTCATGAGTTCATGAGGGCTACTACAAAGAATGATCTATTTAATAAACTTAGTTCCATCCATCCATCCATCAGCCAGTGTTCGTCCACTGCTGGACATAGGCCTCTCCAATATTTCGCCACTCTTGGCGGTCCTGCGTCATCCTCATCCAGCTGCTACCCGCAACGTGCTTCAGGTCGTCGGTCCAGCGGGCACGAGGTCGGTCTGCGCTACGCTTTGCTGTACGTGGTCTCCATTTCAACGCCTTTCGGCCCCAAAGGCCATTATGTCGGCAACAAATATGGCCCGCCTGCTGCCACTTTCACTTAATGATCGGTTTTAACTACTCAAATTCAAAAGTTCATTTTGTAAAGTAGGTATACATAATATACTTTTTACAAGTCAAATTTAATCTTATAAAAATATATGTAATAAAAGAATAAATGTACATGAACTACATGAAATGTTTATTTAATTTATGTAGCAATATATATACGATTAAATTATAGGTAAAATATATAATATACAAGGTGAAATCCAATCAGCCGCCCGAACCCATACCGGAGACCCGGCCAGGGACCAGGAACAAGGTTCAATGATCACCAACCGAGCCCCCAGCACGAATCCAGGCGGCCGACCAAATCCCATCCTATATACTACATACTAATAGGTTACATGCCTACCTCCGCCCATGTTGATAGTTATATATAAATGTTCCAGCACCGCTGGTGGTCCCAGGTTCGACTCCCATCAGCCAGATCGGAGTTGGTCTGCTCTCCAATGATTCCTTCACTGGTAAGTTTATACTTTTGGTGACGTAGCTATTATTTACACATACAAGGTGACTTTTTTATCATCGTCCAAATTCATACTGGAGGCTTGATATATGATCAGCATCATAAATCGATAACAATAATTGTGAATTTCATTTTATGAGTTTTACAAAAATCGTTATTGGTTCATGATGCTGATGAGTTACCAAGGCTCAAGTATGAATTTGGACGATGTTCACAAATTCACCTTGTATATGTATGTACAATCATATAAAAAACTAAAACCTACCTAAAATAAAATTTAAATCTAAAAGTATACCTACTTCCACATCCATCAATCTAGTCATACAAGCTATTCTATTTCGGATACTTTTGACATGGCCCTTCTTCAATATGTCGCCAATTTGGTCAGCAAGGAAGAAGCGAAAGAGGTGTGTCTGGATCGTAGCAGATTGAATTCTGTAGTTTCTGTCTACCCCTCTGGGAGACAGGCATGAGTATATGTATGTATGTATAGTAAATACCTATTCTAAATAAACTAAAAAAATTGTCCAAATCGATGCCGCCTTCGGCAGAGTGCCAAGAAAGCTGGCGGCGTTACCTCGTTGGATATCACGACATGAATCCTCTTTGGGGGTTGTCAGATGTGATTCCGATTATGGAACGTGAAATGCAAGTCATAGTCCACTCTCGTACACCCACGTTGCATTGACGATTATTACTTCCAAGCGTTAAGAACCCGGTGCAGTACGACGCCAACTCCGATGCGAAGAGAGACGTATCGCGACAATAAAGCGCATATTTGTCTGGCTGATCTAAACAAGCGCCTCACGCTTTGCCACACGCCGTTCGAACTGTGCTGAGCGAGTCTCGACCTTTGCGTTGGAAATTATAATTATTTCTGAATACCTTAATTGTGCCTCGATTACTTGTTATTGTTTATTCTGTTTTAATTAATTAGAATATTGATGATACTTCCAAGTGGTGTATGTGCTTACTTTGTTTGTTAAATGTTCATAAGTCACTTAACGAAGCCTTGTAACAGTACTCGATTTTAGGGCGAAAACCCATTATTTTAAATATTTTTCTGGTCTTTAACGCGATTTTTGTGAAAAAATCAGGGACATATACCACTTCATATTGACCGTCTAAATGAAAGCCTAAAATTTATTGATTGGATTGTTCCACTTTCGCAAGTTATTATGGTTTTTAGATATGTATGAAGTACGATTCGGAGCGGGTTCTTAAGTTACGGCGATAACGCTCACCCTCAGAATAAGGAATACAAATAGAAGCCTGACTAAAATAAGAACTGGGCATTAGCCATTGTACTCATCTAACGTAAATTACTCCTGTGTACGAGTGAATGAAACGACGGATCGCACTTACTTTATATTTTTTCCTGGTGTGTCACTAGATTGAACCAAACAAATGTCAGATGGATGTAATTTGGATGTATTTTAAAAATTATAATACCATCAAATTAAATATGTCTCATCATTGTATCGTTGTGTTGTAATATCGTTCGTTGCGTGCATCACATCTTAATTTGGTGGCATCGAAATGTCTATTGCATTTTGCGAAAGTTTACAGCTTCACCGAGAGAAATTAAATATTTTGGTGCTCTTCCTCTCAAAATTCGTGAAAGTGTGATTTATTATTGTTTGTGTTGATTGTTTTTTTGACATTGTAATAAAATGTCTTGTGCGATTGAAGGCTGTAAATCGCATACAGGAAGAAAAGAAAACAACAATGAAGCAATATCATTTCATCGGTGAGTTCTGATAGTTTTTATGTTATTAAGTTTCAGGATCATACCTAAAACTCAGTAACAATAATAGTAGTTCTTGTAAATCATACTCGTGTTCAATTCTACACCGATATTTGCCTGTTTTATATAGATTTTCTGCCGACTATGAGAGGTTATGTTTTTTCGTATAGTGATGTACTAAAGTCCGTGTGGCAAACTATCGAACATTGGTTCCCGCGGCAGCCGTGCATAAAGGATAATACCGCAGATTAATTGCAGCGCGAGTTAAAACAAAAATAATGCCGAATAAATATCGCTATATTTTTTTGTTACAGATTTCCAAAAAGGGAAGAATTAAAAAGTGAATGGCTTAGACGAATAATTTGACCAAATTGGGCAATTAAAAAAAGCGGTCATATTTGTTCGAAACACTTTACGTCGGATTCTTTTGGACCAAACGAAAATTTAAAATGGAGACTTTTAAAAGCAGATGCCTTACCAACGTTATATTCACCAGATACAGACACATTGGTAACCTTTAAATAATTATGTATAATTGCATTATCAATCTAGTTTGTAGGTATGTGCTTGTACTATACTATAGTATGTTAACTCGATAATTTTTCAATTTTAGGCAACAGAACCAGTACCTATGGATGTCTGTGGTTTAGAAAAGTGCATACTTCTATGTTCGCAAATCGTTCTGAAAGGCCTGTTCGTTCACGTTACTGCCGTGATCGACTTCACGAAGAAATTCCGCAGATCAAGACATTTTCGTACTTAGTGGTTGACAATAAAAGTACTTTGACAGGGTAGTTCTATCGTGAAATTAATTTTGGGAATGCTTATTGACTTGAACTGCGCATAATTTGATTTATTATTACAGTTTATTAGGTATTTTAATCGTTCATTATTTGTTATTAGTTTTTATTCAAGATAAGTTGATGTTTATTTGTTAGAAATAAAAAAAAATGAAATAACCTCTGTAGTAATTGCGCTGTCATCGCTCATCATTGACATAATATTATTATTACGAATCCTATAAGTCTATGATTATTATGATTTCTATTGTTGCGATTAATTCCTTCTTCCTTGATTGAACAAAGACGCGACATCAACGAACATCTATTTGATTGAGTTAAGAGGCGACTTAAAAAGTATCCACTTAAATAGTTTACGGTTGTATCTCTAATACAAGCTATAGCATTTTTTGTACTAGAAACAAGCACAATTTTGGACTTAACTTATGTACCTACCTGCCTACGATATAGTAATTTGTACTTAATAAAAAATATTATGCTAAACGAAAGATATCCTTTTATTAATTCCTTATTTACACAATATAACATGTGTCCCACTGGAGTAGACAGAGACAACTTTGCTATTAATTCTCTTGGCCTCCTTCCAAAGCAAGAGGATGTCACCAGAAAGGTCGGTGCCTCCTGCATTCTCTTTTTTTTCACACTTTGATACGATATGATGTGTGTTAAGGAGATTGGTTGCGGTTCATTTCGATTTGGTTTATTTATCGTAGTCAAAAATCGACATTTTTACATCACTAGCAAAGCAACGAACTAGTGACAACCTACCTAATTAAGAAAAAACTAATACATATCCATCTCTCTCTAACGCACTAAAATGTCGTAAGAAAATCAAGGATAGGTGTCTTTCTCCGCGTATTATTTTAGCCAGGTTTCTATTTGTATTCCTTATTCTGAGCGCTCACCATCTATGACGAAAGGTGGGTGTACGAAAGTTGACAGTGGTAGTGACAGTCCACACTTGAGAACACTTCTGACGCCCCTTCAAGGATACAAGTGATGGATTATGGGCATTAAAGGAAACTAATCAATAGGATCACAACAGATTATATTTAAGGATTTTTGAGCTTCACAAAACAATCAGACATTACAGCACAGTCGGTGCAAGAGAGAGAGAGTAAAGTGAGACAGACGTCAGCTGTCAGAGTAAACTGTTTACAAAGCATGCTACCAATATATATTGGATTGCGTTTACAGAGGATATTACTTATCACCAACAGTGACAATATGTATGTCATCCATCCATCCATCAGCCTAGTTCGTCCACTGCTGGACATAAGCCTTTCCAGCACTTTACCACTCCCGGCGGTCATCCTGGAAGAATTGCCCATACTCACACACGCTGGGCAGGCGGGTTGGTGAGCGCGGTGACGCCGCTGCCCGGAACCAGACTGTTCCATATAAGGCCCGGCTATTAGGGATGGATATACCGCCATCCATCGGTCCCAGGCATAGTGGGCCTCCTGGTTTTTTGCCTGTGAGCTGTCCTCTTACTCTCCCCCGAATTACTTCGAGGTGGTCTCCAAGTAAGATGGTGGTACCTCCACAGTCGAGCCCAGCATCAGCTATGTACCACTTCCAAATACTTGTTCCAGGTACCAACTCCAACAACTCTTGCTCGTCGGGCTCCCCCCCGCCTGAGGAAGACTGCGGGGACGATAGCGGGGGGAAGCGGGGCGTGCTGCCACGACACGCGACACAAGTGATGCGCGCTTGGCTATTCCAGCATCTAGTTGTAAGTTGTTCTTACTGTACGGTCAGCAGCAGTATACAAGATGAATTTTTGATCATCATCCATATTCATACTGGTGGCTTGGTAAGTAATCAGTATCATGGATCAATAACAATTTTGGTGAAATTCGTAAAATGAAATTTCGACTCCCCATAGTGATTCACTCGGGAGTGGAACTGAAATTCTATGGGTAGCCGAAATTTCAATTTACGAATTTCACAAAAATTGTTACTGATCCAAGATACTGATCACTTATTAAGCCTCCAGTATGAATTTGGACGATGATCAAAAAGTCACCTTGTATAGTTATTTATTTTATTTATTTATTTATTAGAAAAGGCACATCAACAATGTAAACACATAACATTTATAATACACATGGACAATTCTAAAACTAATGTTTACATCTATAACAGATATGCACAGCATTCATAATTAACGTGATACTTACATAAATTAAATTAAACACAAAACTAAGTGGAAAACAAAAACTAACATGCAATTTTAATACCTAATTTATACATAAAAAAAACACAAAATTAAACTAGGTAGCATGCAAGAAAGAAAAAAATTAAATTAGGTTATATTGTTAATAATTTAGACTTAAAAGAATTAAAACTATCTCGAAAAATATCTAGTTCATAAGGTCGCCATAATTTATTGTAAGTACGCAGTATTCTAGGCATAGAAGAGTGAGACTTGAGGTTTGTTCTACAATTTGGAATTTGAAACGTATCTAGTTGGAGTTATGCCAAAAGCAGTGGCGGCGTTAGGGTAGGGCGTGGTTGGGCGACCGCCGAGGGCGCCAGACATCAAGGGGCGCCAGCGCCCCCTCGTCAGTATGGATCACGGGATGGCGCGGTAAAATTTTGAAAAATTATGTTAAAATAATTGGTCATGATTGAAGATTGAAATAATCTTTCCCATGTTTTTTTTTTCCTTTTTTGCACATGAATAATTTAGGAAACAGATAGGGGGCGCCGTAGAATTTTCGCCCCGGGCGCCGTCAATGCTAAAACCGGCACTGGCCAAAAGTGCAATTTATCATAAGTTACCGTCATTTCAAGATCGTCGTTTGTTATCTAATATGTCTTTTCTGTACAAATGAATAAATAATAAGATAGATTCTCCTACTTTTCTTAACGAAATACCGTTCAAGATTTCTCGAGTCTCATAACGTTCTCGTAACTTGTTTTATGTAAGCTTTGCTCGAACAGATTATTTGAAGAACACTTTCTTCATCCGTAGCAGTGGCGTGCGGTCCATACAGACAAAAAGACACTGTCTACCCTGACAAATACGCATCATTTACACATATCGTAATAAATTTTCTGCTAAAATGTAGCGACACCGACCGCCATCTATTGTCATTAGCGGGAACTGCGAGTCTCAGTTCCGAGTCGCTCGCTCACTCGATGCAAAAGACATCGCGGAATGGTGGCTGTCGGGTGTCTATGTGTGGGTCATATTCTAACAGTCTATGTTTGTGTGCGTTACTGTAAATACATGGCACACAATGCAAAAGTTTGTGCGAAATGTAGGCGACGACTGTGCCAAAAGCCGACGGCTTTTTACGACATTCACTGAAAATGCCACCTTGGCGGCTTGGCGGGCGTCATCCATTATTGTTTTTCGTTCGTTCTTTACGCAAATTGATGACAAGCAGTATAAAAAAATGGCCAGTGCCAGTGTAGTGTTTACCGTGAAAGTTATTCAATGTGACAACATGTTGAACAAAGTGTGTGTACAAAAGTTAAGAAATGGTGCATTTTTGAAACTGTGTTTTGTTTTGGTCATAAAAACAAATAATTGCGAAACGATATTTTAGGTGGCAAATCGCAAACAGTAACTTGATTATTTGGTAAGTTTTTACCAGGTTTTTTAGGCTTTTAATTTTTATGTCTACCCTGTCTAAAAACTGTGCACGCCACTGGTCCGTAGCTCAATTTATTATAACAATAACCTTTGCGATATCGACGTTTTCTCATTATCTTTATCATAATTCAAAAGAGAAATTGTAAAACATTTAACAAGTAAAGTGCATTTAGTTAGTTAATTACCGACAGTCTTAATACACTTTTATCAATATTAATAGTAAACCCAGTAAATAGATTTATATCATAGTATTTTACTAAGGGACCTCCAGGCCTGCTCGAGTTTCATGTATGTGCTAACATAATATGTATGACTGTTTGTGTCCTAAATAAATGAAAAAAATAAATAAAAGAAAGCATTTATGTAACGCTAGGTAAAATTTTAATTAGACCACTTGGCAGGGACGGATTCAGAGGTCTGGAGGTCCTGGGGCAACAATGGAGTGGAGGCCCCTAATTATATTTCAAAAAGGTTAAATGATTTTCTTCATTCAATGATTCAATTTATTTTTCAACAAACGTAGTAATATGCAAGAATTAAACCAAATTATATTATAGCGTTAATGAATGGAACCTTGCAGGCTATTTTCGACGAAAATTCATTGTGCTTTTTCTGGAATCCAGCTTCCGGAGTAAATCACTTTCAATGCTGAGTAGGAAAAATGCTTTTTTAATATAAAAGAAAAAATTGTTTTTTGTCAGAACTTGGATGCTTTTTTTGTTGTTTATTTTATTTTGCATATTTATCGGTTTTGGTTAAAAAAGAACGTAGAAATTTCTATTGTGGGACCTCCTCTCTTGAAGTCTCTTGTGGAGTTGCCCTCCCCCAAATCCGGCCCTGCCACTTGAAATCTCCATTTGGGTACAGTTGAGAGTTGGGAGAAAACATAAATTATGTTAAGGTGTGTTAATTCGAAAACCATTTCGAGATTTAGGTTTAATAAGCCGTATTTTATAAAATGTGGTCTATTGCCTTCGTGTGACGTTACTTGAGAAATGGCTGTTTAGAAACGTGTCCTTTGCTATCAAGATAAATTTATAATAATTTGCTTCCGACTAATTTGACAGTTGGATGACAGATGAGTAGACAGACAGAGACAGACCACTTTTTATAAGCAATCACACATCACAATCAGTGTAATGTCTAAAATTCTCAAGTGACATCGGACAATTCTTAAAAAAATCATAAAATATAATGGTTAATTTGAATACCAAAATAATGAAAACTATGTCCTAAAATGACGTAAATTCTCTGAAAAAAAATTAAAAAAAATCTTTTAAAAATGAATCCTGGGAATTTATTGGGCTATATTTAAATGTCTCTTTTTGTCATTCCAGCACCCGTACCCGACAGAAGAGGAAAAGCGCACCCTGGCGGCGCAGACGAGGCTAACGTTATTGCAGGTAGAGATAGCATTATAGTAGAAGTTGAATAAATATAATTTTAGCTGTATTAGCTTTTTATTTGTAGTTTTAACAATTATATGATAATAATAAAAAAATATATATACTGGCACCTCCCCATGCCGACGGCCACGCTGCAAAACTTGCATTCTAATCAATACAGCCACACAAATCAATACACACCACACCACAAACACATACAAAACACAATCGAACACGACTTGCAAAACTAAAAACTGCATCTACCTATTGGAATGCCGACATTGCCCGGCGTTCTACATAGGTGAAACCAAGAACCCATTACACATCCGCATGAACCACCACAGACACACATCAGACACTATACAAAACAACATTCTACCCATCCCGACACACACCCGCTTCCACAACCAACTTTTCAACAACTGCTTCACAGTCCGCATCATTAAATCATTCACTCCACCATTGACCGACATAGAACTCAGGACCTGAGAGACATCATATATCTGGTCACTTGGCGCACACTATGGACCCGGACTCAACAGACAGCACTGACAGACTCGACCAACTGACATAATCAGCAAGTACTCCCCTCCAAACTGTTTCTTTTTTTGTTTTACCACCTTTCTTTCAGCTTTTTTTTTTATTTTTTTTTTTATGTAAATAGTTCCTATCATAACCTTTTCAGACTGTATCAACTTGTTTTCATATATATTTTTTATCATCTTTACCTGTCAACCACTCGACTGATGACGGCCTCACTGATGAGGCCGAAATATATCGAAAATATAAAGTTTATTATTTTTTTATTATTATCATATAATTGTTAAAACTCCATATAGTAGAAGTTATAACACAAAATATTAAAAATTAAATTTGGAGTATCCTTCAAATCGAAAAAATATTGGATTCCTATACTTACCTATTCTAACTAATGCATACGTACGTACACAGAAAGTATTTCAGTCTGAGACATTTTTCACAGAGAGTTATAAGCGATTTTCATGTTTAAGTAAAAACATAGATAAATAAAGGAAGGATAGATTGCTATCTCCTTGTACTGTTCGCAATACTAAAAATAACGTTGCTAGATGGCGTTGCTTGTCTCGCTGAAAATAAAATTTGTCTGAAATCGACGAAATATAGCATTTTACTGTTCTGGTTCATCATATTTATTTATTTTATGAATAAAAACACAAAATGTTCATAACATCGCATCAGAAAATTGTGAATTCTTAATCAGGTGTCATTAATCATTAAACTTTCGGTGGTAAGCTGGCAATCTAACTAAGCGTGCAGATGGTTATTCCGAATTCCGGTAGATGGCGCACATATTGTCACACGTATTGTCGTATTCTAGCAAATTTTTGTGTTTGTGGGCGCAGTATATTTGCTACACACACACATCGAATTTCGTTTCATCAACTGTTCGATAGATGGCACTAGGTATGTCATAATTTATCTAGTATAGCAGCGACATCAAAAATAATAAGTTGAACTACTAGGTACCAGCGAAAGTAATAAGTTTTACGCGGGCTTTGTTCTAATGTATGGAGTGAGCAATCTATCCTTCCTTTATTTATCTATGGTAAAAATACCTAACTTCTCTTATCAAAATGTTTTGGCTTATTTGACATCTGTAATCTGTACTACCTTACTTTATCACACTACCTACTCTCACTGGTAGGGGAATTTCTCGGGTTACGTAAGCCCCGTTAATCGGTCGGCCATAGCTTCAGGCTTCTGGCGGCGCTTCTTGCTG
Organism: Ypsolopha sequella; assembly: GCA_934047225.1. Taxonomy (NCBI): domain Eukaryota; kingdom Metazoa; phylum Arthropoda; class Insecta; order Lepidoptera; family Ypsolophidae; genus Ypsolopha; species Ypsolopha sequella. Next base: position 5,852,203 of record OW204010.1, on the reverse strand, counting down.
CGCTTCCAGGCGGTTTTTGCGATGGGCTTTGTCCTGCCACGACACCCGTCGGTGCCTTCATGTATAGCGCGCTCGCTCGCTCAAAGCGCTCGACACTAGGTTCGTCCTGTGCGCTCGATCACTGTTTCAACTGCCCGCCTCCCCGCACACCGCCGTCCCGAGAGCACAAGATACTCGAAGCCGGACAAGACGCGTGGCCCATGGCCGGCCCTATACAACTTCATACATTTGTTCTCTCCGCCGGCGCTGTCGCAAGAAGAACCGCTTGGCGCGCCTCTCGAAGCCTGAAGCTGTGGCCGAGGGGTAAATCGGTCTATTACTGGAGCGTCGGAAACGAAAATCACGAAACTCCTTAGAGAGTCGAGGGGAAAACAACCGGAACGTGACTACTGGCGTATTTTAAGATTTGGCGCCCTGGGCCTGTAGGGTTTGCCGCCCCATAAATGAACGAGAAAAAAGCAAAAATATTTGTTAATATAAAAGATATCCATCCATCCATCAGCCTAGTTCGTCCACTGCAGGACATAAGCCTTTCCAGGACTTTGCCACTCCCGGCGGTCATCCTGGAAGAATTGCCCATACTCACACACGCTGGGCAGGCGGGTTGGTGAGCGCGGTGCCGGAACCCTCGCACCAGTGATGCCGCTGCCCGTCACTAGTATTATCCATATAAGGCCGGCTATTAGGGATGGATTTATCGCCAAAGATATAAAAGATAGGTAACGTTTAATTATGAAAGATGCCCAAAGCTGGGCGCGAGTTGCGGCTTGTGCCGCGCTGCGCCACCCGCCCCTCTCAGCCTGCCGCCCCGGGCTATGGCCCTTTTGGCCCTAGGGTAAATACGTCACTGGACGTGACCTTGACTTGCAAAAATATTAATTATGACTATTGTTTGATATAAACGCTCGTTGCTACCAGAAATTGTAGCATATAAAAAGTAGTAATACTGACTAGTGACGGGCATCGACGTCACTGGTGCGAGGATTCCATAACCACGCTCAGACACCACTAATTGTATGCTAAAGGGCGATACTTGCAGCTGGAGCAGGGGCCCATAGCTGTCCCAGATTTATAGTATACAAGTATCTTATGATCTAATATTTAATATAAAATGTCCTACCAGACAGTTGTATGATGACCTCATCAAGTAGTCCTCGCACGAAGACCCTTCGCTGCGGAGACCAAGGCGTGTCGGTGCCGTGACACGTAGATCACCTTCCACGATGAATCTAAACACAACCCTCCTACCCCGGGATGCATCCGAACCCATAAAAAATGGTAAATGACAAGTCCACTTGTCGCACACCGCGTGGATATAGGTTATTTCACACACACAGGAAATACACTCAAAAGTGGCTTTCACGCCAAAATATCTTCAGCCCTTGATCGAATACTGTTTCTTACGATGTCCGCACCGATTTCCCTTGGGTTAAGCCCTTAATAACACATATTAAAATCGTCCGCGATCTATACCAAGAAAATTCCACGTCCCTCGTTTTTGACAGCTCCAAGTCCATAGACAAAAAATATAGACCATTGATGGATGCGTTCCGAAATATACATTTTATTCTAAACAGTCCCCCGCTCTGGGCTGAGCAATCAGTCCACTAGCTCATACAACCGGGAGACGGGAGAGAGTTGTCATGGCTCGTCACAAAATCGAACCTTCGACCAACACCTCTGCGACGCGTGGAGTTCCGTCTCCGCCAAAACAACTTTAATATACGGCCCCGGCGCCAAAACAAGGATAGCAAGTTCATATCCTTCCAAAGAATTAAATTTCCTTCCCTAGGATGCTCAGTCCTGTCTGACCACAGAGAGGACGAGAGTTGAGGACCGCTTCCACTTAACAATATACAGTGGCAAGCTCCTCAAAAATTAGGACAGTTTCCCCAATAACGCAGCGGAGGTGGGTCTTCGCCGACTTGACGGCAGCTTCAAAAAATTCCCTCCCCAGTGAGGGCAATTTGGGGGACTGTACCGCCAAGTTACCCCTTTCCGGGCGAAGATTTAACTTAAACTAGCATAGTTATTTACAAAACAAAAAATAACAACATCATTAGCAGTACCTTTGTAGATTGTGCCATTGTCAGAACGAATAAGTGAAGGTAAACCCCTACGCGACACGAAACGATCCAACGCGGCGACGAAGGCCTCCGTAGTCAAAGCTGATACCACTGCCAAGTGAACGGCCTTGGTGGCCAAGCACACAAATACACAAGGTATGCTTTCACAACCCGAGCGTTGCGATTGCTGAAAACCCCCGTGCGCATTACGTATGTGTCAATCCGACACCAACAGATTTACCAAAGGTCCGTCTTGGGTAGAAGCAAAGAATGAAGACTTCCGTATGGCAGGTCAGCTCTCCAAAATCAGCCTCCAAAACGCAGAAGTCCTTCATAATCCGTGAAAGGATTCAAACGAGCAACCGCTCACTTCAGCCTGGCGTGATCCTCGCGCAGAACTCGAAGTCTAAACTTGATGAGGTCCGCCTGAAGTACACGTACCGTGTACCAATGCGCTCCAACGCTCCTCTGCACTCACGGCTGGGGACAAAATATATGAATTTCATTGACTGGTTGGTATTTCAATTGGTATACCACCATCATATTGGGATCCTCCAAATCTGCAAACAGTATATGTTCATTTGAAAGCCATTTCCTAAGTTCGAACATAATAATCCAAATATCGAATCAAATATCGAATATCCAAAATTGTGGATACCTCCACCAATGAAGAAGAACCCAGAGTCTTTTTAAAAACCAAATAGGATCCATCCTAACAAATCCGCGCCCAGGAAAACATCGACTGGGGCCGGATGACAAAACGTGGGTCTGCCAGATGCAGACCTGACGTGCATGAGATTATGGACGGAGGAAGGTCCAAAGAAGGCTGCCAGCCGACAATATTGTCTATAACCATGGCTGCAGCCGCTGATTCAACTCCAGTCCACCAATACCTAAGAGCGGCACCGACGAAACCTCCAGGTTCAAAACCAATCGGTGTGCCACTTGACTTTCCAAGTCGAGGAGGGCCCTTACCCTAACTCAATCCCCCCTGGGGCCCTAGACGCGAGCCATCGCGGTAGGCAACAGAACCGTCCGCGGTTCCGTACTCATGGCTTGAACAAGCTAGTTACAGGCTACCCCACCTGTGGAGTGCAGGACCAGTCCACTGGTAATAATACGGCTGGTGTGTGCACATCCCCACCATGGGGGGAGCGTAGCCTCCAACTCTCCCTGAGTACGGCGGGTGGTACTCTAACCGCGGGTACTCGCGGTACGGCGGTGAGTAACCACGTGACTCCGTCTTAACACGGTGCTCTATGCCAGCTGGCACCAAAACTGGCGCGGGGAGGGGGGGCCTAGCCCTTGCCAACTCCAATTGGCCCCCGCCCGTAGGGGCCCAATTCACTACATGGCCATATGTGTGATAGCCCGTAGGCAAGCCCCCTACGGGTCCACGCGCAAATACATAACTCACCTCCCGGTGAGGGGGCGCGCCTCGCGCCGCAGTCCTCCGTTCCGACGGAGGGGAGCTCTGCCCGACAACATGCCTTCCCTGGACCGAGGGGGAAAAAGTTCTCCCTGACGCACCCCCGTTGTTCAAGGGGGGGGGAGTTCTCCCTGAAGCACCCCCGCCCGTAGGGCTCCGTCGCTGCGGGACCGGTGAAGCCGCTTCAGATCTGTTGGCACACAACAATAAATGGTGAGGCCCCTCACAAACACTGCAACGTCGTGGCTCGGGACAATTACGTTCAAAATGATTGCCCAAGCAACCGAAACACAGGCCCTTACGCTTCACTATGCGTCGCCGCTCGGTGACGTGCAGGTTTCGCCACTGCTGACATCTCAGCAGGTCATGCCCCGTATGGCCACACTGTAAACAGGTCAATGACCTCTCGATCACGGCGACCCCCGCCAAACGTGTCATATCGCGTCCCCGCGACTGCTGCGGTTGTCTGGGCTCCCCACATTCAGATGAGCCAGCAGACGAAAATGATTGCGCCCCAGATGGCGCCAAGTCCGGCTGTGATGTTTCTGCTACCCTAGCTTCATATTCAAGAAACGTTAATAAGTCCGTAAATTTAGGCACAGTGCTGCCATCTTTTCCTGCGGACACCCGCTCAAAACGTGACCTCACGTCATTAGGTAACCTACCTAAAATAATGTGAACGAGTAAAAACGACCACTCGTCCACCGGTAAACCTAATGTTCTAAGGGCATTACACGCCACAGTGACCGGGGTTAGCAATTGCTGCCTCAGCTGGGCCCGGTCGGTTACCCTAGGTAACGTCAACAATTGAGACGCATGCGCATCCGCCAGTAAGCGCATGTTTTGATACCTATCATTTAATAAGCCCCACGCTATATCATAATGATTATCCTCCACCCTGAGGTGCTGGATGAGCGACCTTGCTTCGCCCTCCAATGTTGACATCAAATATGCCATCTTTTGCCCCTTTGATAAATCTACCCTAGAATTTACTAATGAATTAAACATATTTTTAAAAGAAACCCATTCTTGAATTTTCCCATTAAATTTATTTAGTTCTAAACTAACCAAACTACCAGACACGCCATCTACCGGTTGAGGTGTGACAACTACAGGACCTCCTGAATTTTGCCTCTTTACATCAGCAATAATATTCGACGTTATAACCAGCGTCTTACCAGTGGCGCCATCTATTGGTCTAGGTGTGCTAACAACCGGGCTGCCCGATTGTCGCTTTTTGATCATGGAGGCCGCCTCAGTTACATCATCATAAATTTCCATTATCTTAGCCAAATCCGTAACATACCTCTTCAAAGGCTCGTCACTTTCCTGCAGTGCTGCCACAGCCGCCTCTGCATCAGCCAGCCGCTGATGCATCCGCTCGGCTCTCTCCAGGATTGCATTGTCGCGATCCGAACGAGAAAGCAATCCCTGGACGGTTGTAAACCAGCGGAGCTCTTTCGCCAACGCAGCCTTGTGAGACTTGGACATCATGCCGCAATGAACCGGGAAATGTATAAATAAAAACTATTTAGCAAACACCCTGACACGGCACAAAATACAGAAGCACTGCTCAATAGGTACCCTACCTATAAATAGAATTTAATTAGCAAAATTAATTCCCAATTACCAATGTATGTACTGTCCGTCAATACTAAACAAACAAATAGATTCCTACCTATTACAACATTACCAAATTTAAATTATATTTGGTGTATACAATACACACAAACCCGAATGCACATTCCACTATGCACTTGTATACATCCTTGTAAGTACATAAATTCAAGCCAAGATAACCGTATATTAGCTAACAAGTTGATTTCCAATCTATAATATAAACCGTTATATGATATAATGTTATTGCAATACAAGAACACTTGATATGTACTAAATTAACAATTTATACTGATATTACTGAACCACATCAATGTGGTACCCTCCGGTAATCAATTATCTACTCAAAGCACTAAACAAATCCAATTTGTAATTGCTACATGTACATGTAAATAGCCTAGCTATGTTAACAGTTCAATGACACTGGGGCCGCCCAGTTCCACTGTTTAAATGAATATAATCCAAAGGTGGGCTACAACCACGATCTGGCTACCAAAGCTTGTGTGATATAAACGCTCGTTGCTACCAGAAATTGTAGCATATAAAAAGTAGTAATACTGACTAGTGACGGGCATCGACGTCACTGGTGCGAGGATTCCATAACCACGCTCAGACACCACTAATTGTATGCTAAAGGGCGATACTTGCAGCTGGAGCAGGGGCCCATAGCTGTCCCAGATTTATAGTATACAAGTATCTTATGATCTAATATTTAATATAAAATGTCCTACCAGACAGTTGTATGATGACCTCATCAAGTAGTCCTCGCACGAAGACCCTTCGCTGCGGAGACCAAGGCGTGTCGGTGCCGTGACACGTAGATCACCTTCCACGATGAATCTAAACACAACCCTCCTACCCCGGGATGCATCCGAACCCATAAAAAATGGTAAATGACAAGTCCACTTGTCGCACACCGCGTGGATATAGGTTATTTCACACACACAGGAAATACACTCAAAAGTGGCTTTCACGCCAAAATATCTTCAGCCCTTGATCGAATACTGTTTCTTACGATGTCCGCACCGATTTCCCTTGGGTTAAGCCCTTAATAACACATATTAAAATCGTCCGCGATCTATACCAAGAAAATTCCACGTCCCTCGTTTTTGACAGCTCCAAGTCCATAGACAAAAAATATAGACCATTGATGGATGCGTTCCGAAATATACATTTTATTCTAAACAACTATAATACTAAACTTATATGTCTCAAAATTGCAATGATATAATAATTATTAAACTATTGCACAAGATAGAAATTTCGTACATAGGCGAGCTTAATACTATTTAGCATTCTCTATCAGCCATAGAAAAGTTACATAGTTACCCGATCGAAATGTATGAAACAACAGTTTTTTTCTCGATTTCTCAATATTTTTTCACTGAAATTTGTTCGTATGGGCGAGTGCTATCGCCAGTTTTCGGCTTCCGCAACTTCATCTGTGTAATCGTAGCTGATGACGTCAAACTTATTCCAATTACGGTTTTATATTTTATACAATAATAAGTTTAAATACATCTAAGACCAAGACAAATACATACTTTGATTTACAGCAAAAAAATAAATAAAAGGGTAGTATTTAAACAAGCGAATATAAATTTAAATTTAAGTTGTCAAAAATACTGAATATAGCGTACTAAAATACTAAGTGGGCGAGACTGGGCGAATAAAAATGTTGAAAACGGCGACTTGAAAATACAAATTTGAGTTGAGTTGAATAATAATCAGACGAACAATTTTCTATTTTAGTGACAATTTAATTTTAAGTATTAAATCTAGGGACGCCGCCTCGCTCCGCTCCGCTTCGCTCGGCTCCTTATTTTATCTTACATGTAAACCTAACATGCTCCTCCTCGCTTCGCCCGTCGTTGCAGCTATTTTTTGATTTTAGTAAAACTTTTTCGATCTCATACTTTAAGTCGCCCACTCAGTATTTTTAGTCGCAAGCTTTGGTATTTATTTCGGACACTTGAAGTCGCTAATTATATTCTTAGTCGCCCGATTAATAATTTCCCAAAATAAAATAGTAAAGAGGTTAGCAGTGTATGATTTCATAGTGTGTGGACAACTGTATTGATTCCCCAAATTACGGCGTACGCTTGACTATATAAATATTTTCAGGTGAACAACTGGTTTATAAACGCGCGGCGTCGCATCCTGCAGCCCATGCTAGACTGCTCCGACAAGCCAGGTTAGTACTGCCTCCGTCGCATCCTGCAGCCCATGCTAGACTGCTCCGACAAGCCAGGTTAGTACTGCCTCCGTCGCATCCTGCAGCCCATGCTAGACTGCTCCGACAAGCCAGGTTAGTACTGCCTCCGTCGCATCCTGCAGCCCATGCTAGACTGCTCCGACAACACGGTAAAGCTATTTTTTATGGGTTGTAATTAACAGACCGTCAAAAAATACAAAAATCGGCAGAAAAATTACTAAATTGGAATCAAAAATAATATGTTGAAACCTAACCTAACCTAGTTGATGCCAACTTAGTAATTTAGCTGCTCATCTAGTATTTTTGGATGGTCAATCTATTGTTATCCATTTTTTATTAGTTACAGCTATTATTAAATAAATTAATATTAACTTTTATTGTCTTGTTTTTAATTTTTCATTATTATATATTAAATTATAAATTTATACAAATAACACAGTAATATAAATAAACTTAGTAATAAATCAAGATGTATTTATGTTTCTGTGTTATTTGTGTAAATTTATAGTTTAATGTATAATAATAATAATAATAATATTAAAGATATTATTGTAAGATAGTTAAGAACAGACATCAGGACGCGACCAACTCAGTTGTGGGCGTGGCCAAATATCATGCTGTTTCATTTCGCTATAAGGTGCACGCTCCATGAAACTTGCGAGGACAATACAATCGTGCCGATTTCGTCGCGGGCGCAAAATTAAAAGATTTTGGCAAGACCGTAAACGTTTTCAAATATTATTTTTGGTTATTATTAATCTAGATTACATTTTCGATGTTTGACTCGTATTAATTTTTTGATTTAATAAAGCAATAGAAGCGCTTTCGGCTACACTTTTGGTGAAAAACCTATAATTCACATATTTTAAGGGGTTTGCTGTTAAGATATTACTCAAATTTCACGATTTTTAGTTCGACGGAAACATAGATCTAGATAATGTTAATGGACTCGGCCTAAAATATTATAATAATATTCCATAGACAGCCCACAATGTGGTGACAACGTTTGTATGGAGGTTTGGGTGTGGTGACGTTCCCTAAGAGTCGATTTTATAGTTTTGTAATTAAATCTCATGAAATTATTTTAACGCCGAAAAACAACTCTTAGCTAAAAAATATGTTATCTGTCACAGTTAATGATGATAAACTTAAGATTAGCTTAAATTTACCCGCTAACTAACGGTTAAAAATGTTAAAACAAACGGAAATATCCATCTATCCATCAGCCTAGTTCGTCCACTGCTGGACATAAGCCTTCCAGGACTTTGCCACTCCCGGCGGTCATCCTGGAAGAATTGCCCATACTCACTCACGCTGTGAGCGCGGTGCCGGAACCCTCGCACCAATGACACCGCTGTCCGTCACCTGTCTGTTCCATATAAGGTCCGGCTATTAGGGATGGATATACCGCCATCCATCGGTCCCAGGCATGGTTGGCCTCCTGGTTTTTTGCCTGTGAGCTGTCCTCTTACTCTCCCTCGAATTACTTCAAGGGGGTCTCCAAGTAAGATGGTGGTACCTCCACAGTCGAGCCCGGCATCAGCTCTACTATGATAATATTTAAAGCATAAATTAGAAACATGCAGTTGAATTTGTAGGTCCTACTTGAATTATTTCCTGAATTTCTATACAAATAATAATTTCCAATTCCCATAGCTTAATTTTTAAAAGTTTTTTTTTTCATTATTTTGGTATATAAATTAACCATTATTTTTTAAAGAATTGTCCGTTATGACGTCACTTGAGAATTTTAGATATTATACTGATTGTGATGTGTGATTGCTTTTAAAAAAAAGTGCACTATCTCTGTCTGTCTACTCATCTGTCATCCATCTGTCAAATCTTGATAGCATAGGACACATTTCTAAACAGCTTTTTCTTAAATGACGTCACACGCAGGCAAATATATGTTACAGCTATTTCTCAAAAATATTCATCATCATGAGGTTTTTTAGACCACAAGTTCTGAAATACGGCTTACTTAACTGGAACTTCTTACATATGGGGTCTAGAGCTGCTATGTTTAACATTAAATAAGGTTTTCAAGTGTAAATATGTATACTAATATAGTTTTTAAGCAATTATGTTACTAACAAAATATGGACTTGGTCTGAAATGAAATTATATTATTATAAACCTAAATCTCGAAATGGTTTTAGGATTAACACGCCTTAACATAACTTTCAATGCATGTGCTCGTAAAGGCCCACTTTTTATGCATCAAAACCGAACAGAAAGTCGATTATTTTGCCCTAGAGCCTTATTATTATTATTTTTTTTTTATTTGTTTGCAATGGTTGGCTAACCTGCAGCCTTTCCTGTATACCATAGATGTAATAGTTTTTTTTCCACTGTTTAACGGCTCTGGATACAATCCTTTTGAGCCAATCATAATTTAAAGTTCACAAAATTATATTTGTTTTATTTCCTCACACTATGCATTGAAAAACGTAGTATGATACACTGGCGTAAAAGCAATAAATTACTCGGTTACGTTTAAAACACTCGCTACGCTCGTGTTATAAATCGTCCTCGTGATTTATTCCTTTGCGCCCTTGTAGCATAAACTACTTTTAATATTAATGCGAATTTAATTTGTTTTTACAGGAGGCAAGAAAAGCAAAAATGGCTCATCAATAAGTAAGCGATACTGGCCCGACGCGCTTACCAACCCGCAGTTCACAGCTGGTGAGTGCTACAAGGGACTATTACTAGGCACGTACTCTGGGTTTTTCAAGGTCTACGCAAATTATTTTTCAATGCAAGTGCTCGTAAAGGCCCACTTTTTATGCATCAAAACCGAACAGAAAGTCGATTATTTTGCCCTAGGGCTTTATTATAATTATTTTTTAAATTTATTTATGAGAAGTTGGCTATATATGTGGATTATATATGTTTTATTTCCTCACACTGTGCATTGAAAAACGTAGTATGATACACGGGCGTAAGAGCAATAATTTACAAAAAAACGATTATTTTGCCCTAGGGCTTTATTATAATTATTTTTTAAATTTATTTATGAGAAGTTGGCTAACCTGTGTACCATAAATGTTATACTTTTTTTTCCACTGTTTAACGGCTCTGGATACAGTACTTTTGAGCCAATCATAATTTAAAGTTCACAAGATTATATATGTTTTATTTCCTCACACTGTGCATTGAAAAACGTAGTATGATACACGGGCGTAAGAGCAATAAATTACTCGGTTACGTTTAAATCGTCCTCGTAATTTATTCCTTTCGGCCCTTGTAGCATAAACTACTAAAATTATCGCGCGGACACTTTATCGGTAATCTAATTTATTTATGAAAAAAATCCACAGCAAATACATTAAACATTAACTAAATATTACAACAGCTAATAGTGCCTATAACAGATTTTACTATGCAAAACAATAATAGTAGTTTATGCTACAAGGGCGCAAAGGAATAAATTACGAGGACGATTTAAAACATGAGCATAGTGAGTGTTTTAAACGTAACCGAGTAATTTATTGCTATTACGCCCGTATATCATACTACGTGTTTCAATGCATAGTGTGAGGAATTAAAACAAATATAATCTTGTGAACTTTAAATTATAATTGGCTCAAAAGGGCTGTATCCAGAGCCGTTAAACAGTGGAAAAAAAAGTATAACATTTATGGTTCACAGGAAAGGCTGCAGGTTAGCCAACCATTGTGAATAAATTAAAAAAATAATAATACTAAAGCCCTAGGGCAAAATAATCGACTTTCTGTTCGGTTTTGATGCATAAAAAGTGGGCCTTTACGAGCACTTGCATTGAAAATATACATAATTTTACACTGGGAACTAAAATAATAATCAATTTATAAAAAACAATACTAAGAAAAAGAGGCAAGACTCTATGTTTACTTACTAAACTAGATATTTATAAGCGATTTCCTTTTTATACAACATTTTCACAAATTATTTAATAATTACAAATCAAAAACAGACAAAAAGTAATTTTTGGCGATATATTTGTCAAAACTATACGATGGGATATTTTATAAGTATTTATATTATATATAGATATTTATGTAGACTAGCATTTAATTGTTTTTTTCAACTCGTGGGTTCAAACAGTTTTTGTCTTTGTGTGCACATATAAAATTCTCACTTTTTGTTTAATGGATTCTATCACCAAGGGTTTTGCTGGTAGAAATCTATTTTAGAGATAAGCTCACAGTTTGCTTAAACTGTAAATTTACTGTTTACTTGTAATACGTTTTATTCCTGTGTGCTAAAAAGGATTTTGAATTGAATTGAATATAAATAAATTTCTATATTTTTTAATACTTGGCGATTTATCCATTGCAAGAAGAAACTAATAAAAATTTCTATCATTGCGGTGTAGAAACGCAGAAAGAAAAGTAAATCTGAATATGAGGAGCTCCCAGTTCAGAGCTCATATTCAGATATACTTTTGTTTCAGCGTTTCTGTATCGCAATGATATAATGTTAAGCTGTATTTGTCATTTGTGTGTTGTGTAACATTTTCGGGGTGGAGGGTCTAGACCTTGTACACCCCCCTCCCCCCCTAAGTCCTTGGCGTGTAACAAACGTGTATTTCTACCGCGATAGGTTCCCTGTCACACTGTCGTTAAGTGTATACTTTCAAGTCTTCGTTTCATCTATTGATCAACAGTATAACTTAATCAAGTATTTGCACGAATTCATTTAACGACGTTAGTCCTTTCAACAAATACATTTCTAACGATTTCTTGTCCTAAATTTTTCCATATTAAATATGTCTCCCAATTCCACAGGTCTCCTAGAATCCTCAGAAGATGAAGAGCAAGAGAACGAAGCATCAGACAACGAGCACGAGCCGAGCAACACCGACGAACATAGCCAAGAGCATAAGTACCCGCCCGTGCAGACCATGCAGTGAGACATTGCTCTTGTAGTCGGTGGAGTAAGGTTACTTTTTGTTTGATTCAGAAAATATGAAAGGTAGGAACATAAATAACCGCTTTGCGGACGTTGCAGTGTGATGTAGCTCTTGTTGCGAGATGAGTAAGGTTTATTTTACGTTGAAATAAGTATGGACTAGGAATTCCGCAGTAATAAACGGCTCGTGTTGTGAGTTGGTTTCTCCTTGGTTGATACTTTGTTTGCCTGAAATAAATAAAATAAAAGGATTCACCATTTTGTTACCAAGTTCACTTCATGTTGATTATTACAGAGAATATAAAAGATAAACTGCTTTGGATTTAGCATCTGCATACTAACAGATTCATATAAACTTATTGTTACGAACCAAAATGAAAAAAGTAGCTCTTGAGTAAAAATATTTATTTTGTACAACTTAGTTTTATGTAAACAATGCTCCATAGATGTTTCCAAGAGAAGTGTAAACTTTTCTCATAAAGGATATTTTTTTGTAGATGACATAATACTATCCTACGCGCAAATCAAGATTCCTATAAACAGATATTTTATCTAATAAATGAACCATTCTTAGTCAAATAATGAAAGTCACAAATAATAATGCTCAGCTTTCAAATTAGCTCTTTTATATTTAGACCAAGGTGCTATAAATATTATTTTGCTGTATTTGTACTGAAGAAGACAACTGACAAGTACTATTTTTATTGTATCTTCAAATAGAGTAAAGGGAATGAGCAAGATGAAAATAAATCAAACGATCACGTATGACATTCAAAAGAGTCACAAATAGAATGTTACTTCTTTGGAAATTATTCCAAAAAAATTGATAATTAGAAATTACTGAACAGTATACCATAATAAGTATAAGTAAAAAATTAAATTGTAGTTTAGAAACATGTATACGTAATCCATACCTCACTATTTTAAATTTTAATACATACAAGTATTTCTACATAAAAAACAATTTACTAGAATAAAAAGAAAATATTCGTTATGCTTCCCTCGGAATTTTTTCTTTAAAAGAGTTCGTCAATTTTTAACGCCGGTTGTGATTCTTGAAAGGACATTTAATTTTCTTATTCGTCACCTTCCTACAAGTGTTTTTTAATCTGAAAATATGGCCCGTTAGGAAAGAAAAAAATTATTAAAAAATGCTTTATTGCATTCAGTTTTGAACCAAAAAACAAGTGGCCATTTTTCAGTTTAATGTATACCACACGACTGAACTGAGTAATAGAAATAAGAATATTTTTTACACAAAAAACAGGTTGGGTCTCATTATTTCCACTGAGAATAAATAACCATTGACGGTTATTCTGATACTACATGTATCACTATTTCCATTGCGTTATTAAAATCGCGACGCCGACTTCACGGTCGCTTATCAGACGCCGCAATTTCCTCTACCAATAGATAGGTACTGGCCACTGAGAATGTTTTTGATGGATTAATTGTCAATAAGTCGATAGTGATACGTAAACATTTTTTTTTTAATTATAAGCAATGTAACTACCAAGCCTAATTATGAATTAAAATTACACAGTCAACACATACATTTTGAACTGTCCTAAACAGGCTTGGTATTTTTTTTTGCGTCGAAGAGAGATTTTGACAATTCTATGCGGTTTCATAAATCGCTTATAATGGTAATACTGAGACGGTTTGTTAAGCCCACTTGCACCATGTTCTTAACTCAACTTTAACTCGGGTTAAGTCAAAAAATAGAGGGTTAGGAAAAAGTTCTCTTGCACCAATCAAAATCTTGGGTTAAACTAAGAGAAAGTCATCAGAATTTAACCCGACTCTCACCTCGAGTTAAACTCGGGTTAGCGAAGTAATGTTACCAGTTTGACTTAAATTGTGTTGTTTCCAATGACATTATATAGATACTATACCTCATTGGTTGCAACTAATTACTTTATGGTAACATTAAAAAAAATGTCAAATGTCAAACAATCGCTTAGCTCCGGATTAGTAACCCACTTCGATATTATCATGGTGCAATAGGACTAATGAAATGTCGGGTTAGTTAACCCGAGGGTTAAGGATTTTTTTCTCGATCGTGCTGCAAGTGGGCCGAGAAATCGGGTATCACTATTTCCATTCGATGTTTTTCACGTCAATGGCTATTGTGAGACGTATTTACATAAATCTGGCAGTATCAGAATTTCCATTCCAATGGAAAATGGTAATAATGAGACCCACCCAAAAAACACTAAAGCTATACCGTCCAAATACTAAAACAGAAGTTTTAATGTATTTATTTTAATAATTGTAAAAATGATTTAGTTTAAAATTGTAATTAATTGTAAAAGTTCTTTTTTCAATAAGCAAGCCATATTAGGTTTTTAGTATTAACAAAATTTATGAATAATTTAGGGATCTCAAACATTACAAAGGTAATAATTTAATTTGATTTTATAATCTTTGTAATGTATTGTTTTAAAAACACATTATACGAAAAAATTATACGATTTCACATACCATTAAAATGTATACTCAAAAAAGTAATTTCAATGTATACGCGAAAGTGTTAAAAGAAGTAGGTATCCGTAATTTTTAAAAGTTAAATTATTTATTCTTTTTACATGTAATTTTTCTGGCTGAATTAGTCTTAAATTGGCAGTTATACGGTACGAAACGGTTATACGTAATTTGAAAAAGTGAATTAATATTAATACTGGTTTATGCTACAAGGGCGAAAAGGAATAAACTACGAGGACGATTTAAAACACGAGCGTAGCGAGTGTTTTAAGCGTAACCGAGTAATTTATTGCTCTTACGCCCGTGTATCATACTACGTTTTTCAATGCATAGTGTGAGGAAATCAAAGAAAACAATTTAATTATTAAAGTTGAAAGTTACATTGTTACAATCCTGCAATTAATGATTGGCTCAAAAGGACTGTATCCAGAGCCGTTAAACAGTGGGAGAAAAGTATAACATTTATAGTACCCAGAAAAGGCTGCAGGTTAGCCAACTTCTCGTAAATAAATAAAAAAATAATAATTATTATTATTAAAGTTGAAAGTTACATTGTTACAATCCTGCAAGTTAATGATTGGCTCAAAAGGACTGTATCCAGAGCCGTTAAACAGTGGGAAAAAAGTATAACATTTATGGTACACAGGAAAGGTTGCAGGTTAGCCTACTTCTCGTAAATAAATAAAAAAAATTATAATAATAAAGCCCTAGAACAAAATAATCGACTTTCTGTTCGGTTTTGATGCATAAAAAGTGGGCCTTTACGAGCACTTGCATTGAAAAATTATTTATTCTTTTTAGATGTAATTTTTCTGGCTGAATTAGTCTTAAATTGGCAGTTATACGGTACGAAACGGTTATACGTAATTTGAAAAGTGAATAATTTAATATTAAAATAAATTAATTATTAATATTGTACGTATATTTACTCTAATAGCAATACGATACCGTAATTAACAAAAAAAAAAAAATGGGACTTGAAGATTAATTGTGTAAAAACTTTCTTACAAACATTATTTTGCATTAACTGTGAACGCGTTTTATAAAAAAAGTTTTTCTGTCTTCAAGTCACATTTTGAGTTTTATATAATAGTAAAAAGTCCAGTTTCAAATATAATTATAGGTGTAAAAGAAAACCAGTGCTTCATAACATCACTAATACATAAGTTTCGAAACGTATTGCATAATTAATGTACTAGTCAATAAAGCCAATTCTGAAGGCTTTAATTTTAGTTTTAGTGCTGTCAAAGCTTAAAATTTTCCAAAGAAATTTAGCTCCTAATCCTAACACTTAAGGACTACTTCGTATCAAAGAAAATTTAGTTTTGACAGCACTAAATCTAAAATTAAAGCCTTCATAATCGGCTTTAATATCTTTTTTGTAAAATTTTTTTTGTGTCAAATTTATCTTTTGAATAGAAAGTTATTGTAATAAGTAATTTGGTTAATTTTTGACTTTTTGTTTTTTCAGTCATTTCAGTGTCATTCCAGTTAAAATGATAGTCTTAGAGTTATGCGCTTTAAATATTACATCAATATTACTTCATGAATCATTTTTTTTAAATTTTCTCCGTTTAATATACCTCAACATTTTTTTTTTCTTTAGTGGCCTGCGGAGCAATCCTAGTTTATACAAACGAAATACCAAAACCATTTGTAAATCATAGATATTCTTAAGGTAGTGTGTGTTTATTCCGATTGCATTACAGAATATTTAGTTTCCCAAATATATATTAAATAAAAACACTGATTTAAACATGAAATATGAGAAACATAAGCTTTCAATAGAAATTTAAAATATCTATATTCCTCATTGCTGTCTTTAAATCAGTGTCCTTTCAAAATATATATTTGGGTACCTAGATATTCTGTAATGCAATCGGAATAAAATACACACTACCTTAAGAAACTATGTATATGAGCAATCGCCCGGTAAGCGAGAGGTCCCGGGTTCGAATCCCGGTTCAGAGCTCCTCACATCCAGATTTACTTTTCTTTCTGCGTTTCTATACTGCAATGATATAATGTTGATTCACTACCTTAAGAATATCTATGATTATCTATGGTTTTGGTATTTCGTTTGTATGAACTAGGATTGCTTCGCAGCCTCTTCATTCCTTATTTAAGTTTTTTTTTTCAAGGAGTAATATTGACTTAAACGCCTTGTAAATATAACTAAGTCCTTAAAAGCAAATTCACGAGGCATCGGGAAGGAAATGCGGACATTGTGATTTTATAATTTATAGCTTAGCTTTTAGTCTGGATCAGGAAAATATTGTGACTTAGCACTTTTATGCTCTATAAATAAATGAGGGACATAGGCCAATTGTTTAAGTATTCAATCTACAATATATTGTTTGAGCCTGCCATCCAGCAACTAACGCAGAGAGAGAACTGCCGATTTGCTAGACAATGCTAAGCGGGTCATTGCCCCGATAGACATCTGCTACCGCGTCAAAGTAAATGCCGCCATCTCGACTCTCAAAACAAAAGAAACCACCGGCGTCTGACCGGTGTCATCATGTGATTTTGCATGTGAGTTGAAAGAAAGAAAGAAAAGGCGTTTATTTTGAAAGCTACACCATTACAAAAAAACCAAATACTCTAAACAATAAACTATTATACAGCCTGAGGTAGTTTATAAGATGAAGCCAACAAAAAGGTCTCTGACTCAGCAAAATGCCACAGCAGAACTGTGACGCTGATCTTCCGCCAGGGGCCGCGAGTTGCGACACATGCGATGTAACAAAATCTAATGATGAAACTAAAATTGTCTCTGTGTGACATAAGAAAATTTACAAAAAGAAAGTGTGTTTTATTGGGTCAATAATATAATTCAATACAAAAAAAGAGAAGAAAGATATATATATATATACAGGATGTAAATGCAAAACCAAGAATCCCTTTAGGGTATGAAAGTATACATGATACTGATACGATTACGAAAAAAAAAAGTATACCTTAAATTTTTACCAAAAATTATATTATTTTCCTAAGATCCAGCTACGCATTCTTATCAATGCAGTTCATTCACCCCGTAGTGCGGTAACGACTAATCACATTGAATAATTATGTTCTGTGCTACTGACGCTATCAGAGGTCAACGACCAGCGAGAGTGTCCACCGGATTAGAGTATTTCAAGTTTAACAAATCGTGTTATTATGTGGTACTGCTACATGAAAAAAATTGCCACTTTTTTTTTAATACTGTATGATTCAATCTAACATACCCTAGAAGGATTCTTGCCTTTGCTTTTACACCCTGTATATATTTAAAAAAATACTTACGTCAATAAATGAATAATTTATAGAGGTGAAACGGATATCCGGTTACTATCCGGTATCTGGCCTATCCGGCCATATTTTTGGTATCCGGTATCCGGCCGGATAGTGGCCAGTATCCGGCCGGATACCGGATACTTAACTCTGCATACAAAAAGTCATTGAAATCACAAAATAAATTGATTGAATCAATGATTGAATAATCTTAATTCTAATACATAAAGTGAATAAGAGTTGAGTTAGAGTAGATAAAGACAGGCTTTACAGCAATTGTTGGGAATAAACGTTTGTGTTTTTCTTCATACATTACACCAGCTTCTTTTGCTCTCACAATATACCGAATGTAACTCAACAGGTATCTTTTAATAAAAACTTATGATCTAAGAATCATACTGAACAACTTTTACAAAGAGACATACTTGTGGAAATGAAAAAATATTTTCATGTTTCCTTACTCATTTTGAAAACCTACTGTGAATTGTTAAAGGGCACTAGGCGGGCAGGTTAATTTTTTTTTCAATATGTTACTTTGGGAAATTTGTTCAGTATGAACAGTAGATTACGCGGTTTCATTAAGATACCTGTCCATTTATATACAGTTTACACCGCTGCAAGGAGACAAAAGATAAATATTTACGAATTTCGTTTGCAGACCAGCATTTGTATGATTGTGATACGATCATTTAGAAATGATCGTCACTTAGAAAATGTAAAAATAATCTCGCCCAGTTGCACGCACCTTGGTGCGTAATCTTTAGACTTGCTAAATTAGTGCGAAACGCATATCTTAAGCCGGATATCCGGCCGCCGGATATCCGGCTATCCGGCCTAGGGCCTCGCCGGATATCCGGTATCCGGTATCCGGCCAAATCACTATCCGTTTCATCTCTAATAATTTATATATAAAATAATGAATAAAACACAGGTAAGTGTTTTAAGAATTCTTAAATTAAACCGGCACAATTTGGTTTTGATTTTGAATTTGAGCCTGTAACAAATATAATTTTAGTTTTGTTTTAAAAGTAGACTTACCCCCGGTTTCTGAAAGGCCAATCAATGTTAACGGTAGATTAAAAAATTATTATCTGCGGATTAAGCCAGAAAAAGTGGGAATTTTACATTGAAATCAAAAATTAACAAAGTTAATTATTGATTCATCACTATTCAGACTTCATATATGCTTTATTTTCACCGTTATTTGCGGTTAAAGTTTTTTTAATCTACTGTTAACTTTGATTGGCCTTTCAGAAACCGGGGGTTAGCCTTGGAATTCCTTATTGGCGGTGGAAGGTTATTCCAATACTTAGTAGCCAGATATCTAAAGCTTCCATTAAAAATTGCATTATTAAGAGTTGCATTTTATAACAGAAGTCATAGAATCGTTTTCTAAAATTAAGTATGATATACTGACGCTGAGGGGTGAATAGACCGCGTTGCATCGTCTCGCTGAATAATGTATAGTCACTGATTTTGCATAGACATACATATATATGCATATCACTCCCACTTAGGGTTGCCAACCGTACTTTAAAATAAAGTATCTTGCGTTATTTTGGGTCCCTGTACTTTATACTTTTGAATACCAATAAAGTACGTGAAAATACTTCATTTCAATCTTTACATAAAATTAGACGTAAACTGAAAACAAAAACAGAGCCGTAAAGAAATCCAAGGGAAAATGTATGACTTCCTTCATTGTGGATGATATTTTTTTGTGTTGTGCGTTTGTGTTGTTTGTGCAGCTACCGTGACATTTTTTTCAAAAAAATCTTTGAACTCCCTTGAATAAAGAATACTTTTTTCTAAAGGACGGTACTTTTTATTTACCTTCCCTGAAATCAGATATCCTTTATTTCTTCTAAAAAAAGTTGGCAACCCTACTCCCACTTGCCACCTCTATCAGCGCGTGGTGTTGGCTTAGCCCAAACATGGGCAAAGTACGGCTCCCGAGATGCGTATGCGGCTACCTTAGGCATAAATAAATGAATTAGTAAAAGCAGCATTTTTTTAACACTTAATTTAATGTAATTAAATTTGCGGGAATGTACGGAGTGTCGTGAGTTTAGCCGATCAGCACGCGTTGAAATTTGGCGGAATTTATTTCGTATAAACCAAGTGCCATCGCGCCTCTTTTGGGTTAGTTGCTCGATGGGGCCAGTATATAGGGTGAGCGTGGAGTCACTTGGCGTCACGGCCTTCTACAAGGAAGGGACGGCGGGCGGGTGGTTGAGGAGGTACTGAATGTTTGTATAAAAAAGTTCTGAAAATGTATACGAAAACCATTCTTGTCACAATATTTTTCTTGTGTTGTTCTATGTATTTTGTATGGCCGCAAAATCTACAATTTGGTAACTAAAATACCACTTAGAATGCTCGCTAGACAACGTAAAGAAAGTAATCTTTTTAGGGGAGGCCTTTTTGTTGTATTGTAAAAAAACAGGCCTTTAAACAATTGTTTTATTGCTTGAAAAATCGTCTTCCATAAAATAAGTTGCACATTATTATTGCAATTTTTTACCTCTGATTTTAATTACCTAAATGTATTAAATTTAAACCGGGTTACTTCTGAAAATTTCTTATTTGTGAAGACATTTTGACCCCCCATTTAATTGCTAATGTATATAAAAGATTTTGTTAAATAAGTTAGCATTAGAGCCATAATACGCTTTTCCCAAAACCTAGTTACTTGGTTAAAAATAACAAATAATTCGGGCAGGATTATGAAATAGAAAACGTACGTGTAGTAACTGTTTTTTTGTAAAAAAAAACGTTTCGTCTAATTTCGAACCTTTTACAAATAAAAGCAAATTTTTCCGCCTCAGTTTGACTTTATTAATACAAGCTCGCTACTGATCATACTAATTAAAGTACCAAGAAAAACAATAACAAAAAAGTTACAAAAAATACACATGCACTATACTGTATTTTTAAAATTTTTGCTTATTTTTATTCTTCAGAAAATTTGTTCAGTGTGATCAATAGAAGATGAAAAAATTCGGTCGTAAATATATTCTATCGTTTTGTTTTATAATCCTGCCCGGATAGTCAGAGAGCAACCTGTATAACTGGATTGGAAGTTGGAAGAGAAGCTTTGTGTAAAATATTGAAGTTTTTATTCGACAATTAACTATTATTATGATACATGAAAATAAATTGATGGAAATAATTACTTTGGTTTTCATTTTTTGAGTTAAGAGGCTATGCGAATTTTATTTTTGTCACTGTCAATCCAAGCGAAAAATCGCGCAGTGCGAGAGGGGCGGATTCAGGGCGAAAGCGAAAAATGTTAGTTTTATAATTTTTATAAAAAAACTAAATTAGCTAGCAAAATTTCAAATATGAAATCTCTAGATATTGCTGAAACACACCTAATAAAATATGTTTGAGTTCTGTATATGGTTCCTATTCGTCAAACGAGGAGAAAAAGTGTGTTTGAAGACCTCATTTCAACAATTATTTCTATCGAGGAAAATTTATCCAAGCAAATATAATGCCACAAAAAACCCAGGCCGAAGCAAACGATATGTATGTTATATTTTTTCTAAAAATGTTGGTAAGTAAATCTGTATATGTGAAATTATCAAAATCGATGCGTAAAGTGTACGATATTGCTATTTGTTTCAAGTAGGGGCAACATTTTTAATTATGTTTTTACTATCTAAAATCGCAAACGTTATCCGCATCCTTATAATACAAATACAATGTCTTTATTGTACAAAAAAGAGTTTACAAAATAATAAGGTTGACCCCAAACTAATATAATGAGCGTTTTTCTTGCTGTTTATTTTTCTTAGTTCTTAACTTTCCGCCAGATGTCGCTGTCCATGTCACCATAGATAAATTATGTTTCGTATTTGGTTTGTTTGAAATCTGTGCAAATTTTGTCTTTGATTCTGTTGCTAAAGTATACGACAGTGCCATCTAGGAATCTTATTTAACACTAAATTTGACACAAGGAAAAACGCTCATTGTCTTTTGAGGAACAGTATTTCTGTTTCGAGGGAGCTAAACAATTTTACATGAGAAGGTACACAAACTAAATTAATTTAATTACAAACAAACATGGCTCAATATTTAAACATATAGATAATAAATTAAATTAAATAAATAATATAGTTAAACTACTAAGAAATATTATATAAGTATATCATACATGAGATAAATATGATATAATAAATACGATAATACATAAATATCTAATATAAAGGGTATAAAAAATAAAAGATTTACTGAAATATTTTTTGTTTTTCGTTTTACTAATTATTACCTTAAAATAAAACGAGGAACAGACATACGAAGAAAAAAATAAAAACAAGGTAGATGAATAAAATTATTAAAATCTATCTGGTGTTTGCTACCTACTGAATAGGGGCTCTACCGCGTAATTCTCATTTGTATCAACGTCAAGCAAATGCATGCGAAATTCAACGCGTGCAAAAGATGCCATATGTTAGGCGGGCGTCGTCGCACGCACGACAAATTTCAATCTCAAGTTGATGTTGATGAAAATGAGAATTACGCGGTAGACCTACAGTATTATATAAATGCGAAAGAAAAAAATTAAAACACGTACCTAATAACCCATTGTGTTTGTTGGTTTGTCCTTCTTTTAGGTGCCTTTACACGCTCATACATAGAGATTATGAACAAGATTTTTTTTTTTAAAGTTCTGTAAAGGGATTTTTTTTCGCTTAGCCTTTACCGCTCCTGATAGATAGCGTCAACGAGTGCTAGGATGAAGGACGCTCACCCAAAAAGTAACAAAAAAGTAGAGTAACTACTCCCAGTGCGGCTTCTTATGACGTCATGCGGAACACGAATATTCGCTTGGCCTATATTGAAGAAAAAACAATACGGTTTCTGAACCAAATTCCTTTCAAAAGTTCGCAATCAATTCCATTCCTTCATCTCCCAAACATTCCACTGACCTGAGGGCGAGAATTCAGGCTCGTTTACCCACATCTCTTAGTTCATCGTCTTTAGTGCGCAATACATTGGTGAAAACTATGCAAAACTGACATTTATGCTTTTGTAATTAGATTCACTTTTGATTGTAAAGTTGCCACAAAGACCGGGAGCTATAATGTACTGAAATCTTTGTTCGCATAAGGCCTAAATGCGTACAAAGGAGATAAAAGATGTGCGCTTTATTTGTAGGGTAGCGGTGCCAATCTGTGGACACTAACCTTGACAATGATTTTTGTAAGAATCATAACAAAAAAATTGTGGGTCAAAATACTTACAATATAATTATTTATTTATAATAAATAAAAAATCGTTAGATTTTTTCCTCTATGTCTTTTCTGTTTGATACCAAAAAAGAAAACTTGCTTAATTTTTTTAAAAGTGGTTCAGTTAACTGACTCAAACATGTGCTCTGTGCTCAAACTCAACCAAGAACGGATCCAGGATTTGATATCGGAGGGGGGTCCATTCTGAAAAGATTTATCACAAAGTGTTTTAGACGCCTTATGTACCTATGTTGTGTAAAAGGGTACCCGAATTGAATCGAAAAGTGTAGTCAAATGTATGGAAACCTAGGTGATTTGGGGAGGGGGGGCATGGCCGCCAATAAACTCGACGTGCTATGGACATATTGAAAATGTTTAAACAACATTTTTTACGTTTTTTTATTAATAACAATTCTCTTGAATTTCATTCAAACTTGCTTTTTTGGGGTTCAAGGAAAAAATTCTGACTTGTGACCAAATTTTGAATACAATTTTTCAGTTAGATAGTATCAAAATGCGATACCATTTTAATGGATATTAAACTCTAGTATGCATGTATTTTTTGGGTAAAAACAGTCTGCAGTTGCATATTGTGTACCAATGCCTAGTTTAGCTGGAATCACAAAATATTTAGTTTTTTATACAATGTAGTCAACAACTTACCCTAACTACCCTAAACCAACACCAACAAGCACCCAATACTTCGTATTTGGCAAGCCGCCATCTTGGCTGGAAGCCAATCCTCGCGGGCTGACCAGACGCAACCGTTCTGAAAACAGTGATCTTTTGACTAGAAAACTGAACGGGCGTTAGAGTTTTCTTAGTTTAGAAGACAATACTTACTGTTTCTTGCAAGAAGTCACATTTTTCCCGCAAATATTGATTAAATCGAGGACTTTTTCAGCGCGTGAAGCTTCTTTTCGGAAAGCGCGCGCATTTTTTTTTTTTTTATTGAGCACGCGCACAAAGGCTTTGTGTTGTTATTCCAAGTGCCAGCTGGCTGATTTTCATAGAATATCAAGGAATTCGTGGTTGGAGGAAAGGTGAGTGTGATAATTCAATTTTTTTAAATTGTTTTCAACATTACTTCTCCATGAGTTTACGACTTACGTACACTCTAGATTTTTGTTTCATTTTTGTGTAGCTTTTTGAGCGGTCATGAAAATGTTTGTCCCATAAAATATTGTTACTGGCACTTATAATATTTATGTAATTAGATCAAACCAGGCATTTTATTATCGTTGTAAACAGCTCAATAATTAATATCTACGAATATCAAAAAATTCTCAGGGAGGTAGCCAGGAGAAATATTCCGAGAGTGTTCCCAACATATGTATGTATACCTACTACAGTCCAGCCCCATAACTTGTATTGTAATATAACTCAGTCATCACCTGCGCGACTGTAACGTCGCAAGCGAAGACAGCCGGACTGTAAAATCAGTACACAAAAAAACTATTCACAAATACGAGGTGAAATTAATTTATGCAGCCAAATTTATACTGGAGGCTTGGCAAGTGATCAGTATTCGGATCAATGTTTTTTTTCTTCAAAGCATTTTATGTTTACGTTGTAATTTTGACTCAGGGCTGGGCTTGTGTTTGTAGGGAAAAAGAAGAAAATTATTTTCAAAATTCCCAAAAAGCGTCAACGTCTACTTACCGATTCTTCAGTATGAATTTGCATAAATTAATGTCACCTCATATTGCTGCGTTGTTCCCGATAAAATTTTCTATGGATAATACTGTTTATATGTAAGTAGAACAAAAATCGGATGGTTGGTCAAGTTTTTGTCTATGACAAGGTTTGTAGATCCTGTTAAAGATTTCTTATTTTATAATGTGTAACGTTTTATGTAAGAATTGAAAGATTTTCGCGAAACTCAAGATACCCTATACCTATTTAGGTATTAATTTTGTAAAATAAATAAAATAAAAATCTTTTCTTTCGGACAACTTTGAATCCATAGAATATTAGTAGACTTAATAGTAGGTTAGTAACAAGGAAAAAATAAAACACAAAACCCTAACAATACTTCATAACTATACAAAAACAGAATGAAAAATGTATTAAGAGCGATCAAGGAGATGAGCAGGTCTCCATGATCACTCTCCGCACAAAGCACCTCCATACTGTAAACATTTTGGAAAAAATGAGGGCGCTATACCACACATGTAGCCACACCATATACTACGACAAAAACTGTGTACTATGTACTATGACCACAATATTTAGTTCTCACTCTTTATTGCCAAATTTGCCAAGCTGTAAAACGCATCTAAGGCGATTAATTATTGTGTGACGTGACAAGATGGACCGATTGGACAAAGATCCACGTGGTTACCTAAGAAGAGACGCAATTCTATGTAACACGTTTTAACTTATTTGACAGGACTAAACAAGTGTTCTGTCTTTTGCTTTCTGTATCGAAAAGACAAAGACAGGACCCTCAAAATAAGGTTAGTCCTGTCAAATAAGTTACGTTGTGTTGCGCCGAATCGACACTATACCGTTACTGGCACTTGTATTATTTTTGTAATTATGTCAAACCAGGCATTTTATTATCGTTGCAAACAGCTCAATAATTAATATCTACGAATATCAAAAAATTCTCAGGGAGGTAACCAGGAGAAATATTCCGCGAATGGTCCCAACATATTGTGTATGTATACCTACTACAGTCCAGCCGGGCGATGAGTGGAACGGCGGGCTTTTCTTCGATGGTACATTTTAATTTCTTGCTTTGTTTAAACATTTATTTATAATTCGCAACTATGGATGAAAGAGCGAATTTCTCCTACTACAGGTAAAAGCTTAAAAGGAGAATTCGGCAACAAAAACTGTTAAATATGTTATAAATAAATGATTTTGATTTTTGACTATAAAACAAATAAGTAATCTTATTCTCTGCACATGGTTGACACTTCGTCAGCACACCGTGCAAAGAAAACCAGGCAGATCAAACTTCTGTCAAAACTAGGAGGGTCGCCTCGCTCCGCTTCGGTCGGCTCCCCAAATTGCGCTCCGCTCGTCGTCGCACCTATTTTTCACTTTTGGCGAACACACAATACTCACGCGTGTCCCTCAAAGGGGTAGGCAGACACCACAGATCCCCAACTGCTACGATCCTGACACACCTCTTGCGCTTCTTCCATATCCATTAATTGGGTCATGCAGGCCCTTCCTTTATTCCGGAATCTTTTGATTTGGTCCTTCTTGCCCTTTCTCCAGTATTTTGTCGATGCATATCCTCCCAGTTAACCTTTACAGGATTGTGGGCGATTTCATACTGACATATGTAGGTACTCGCCCGCACTCCCGCCATGTCGCGTACTATTAATTAGGTACATAGATTTTTCTCTCAGTCCATTTTTAATACCAATTGACATACAAAATATTTTTATTATAATATTATATAAGTATACACGATGTTTTTGTCTTCATTTGAAGGGGGTTAAACTTCCAAACCCCTTCCCCCTAAATTACGAAACTGCGAAGCGAGCTTACTTACTTCATCCTCAATTAATGTTATACTTACATTCAACATTCCAAAAATAACCCCGGAGGTTTGTTTTGATTTTAATCTTTACTGGACGTAGTATTTTGTTAGAAAAATAAAATCGATCTATTTATGCAGTATGGAATCTTGTTTTTTTTTACAGTACGTCATTTTTTGACTGAACGTAATAAAATAATACACTTTCATATAATAAAAAATATGGGAGTAAATAATACAACAAAGAAATACAACAAAGTTGATACATAAGTAAATACATATAAGTTAAATAATAGTAGTTTATGCTACAAGGGCGCAAAAAGGAATAAATTACGAGGACGATTTAAAACACGAGCGTAGCGAGTGTTTTAAACGTAACCGAGTAATTTATTGCTTTTACGCCCGTGTATCATACTACATTTTTCAATGCGTGGAAATGAAAACAAATATAATCTTGTGAACTTTAAATTATAATTGGCTCAAAAGGGCTGTATCCAGAGCCGTTAAACAGTGGAAAAAAAGTATAACGTCTATGGTACACAGGAAAGGCTGCAGGTTTAACATAACATAAAGTTCACATTGTAAATGAATTAAAAAAAATAATAATAATAAAGCCCTAGGGCAAAATAATCGACTTTCTGTTCGGTTTTGATGCATAAAAAGTGGGCCTTTACGATCTGATGCATTGAAAATAAATATATGCCTAATAAATAAGTGCCACCTAGTCCATGGGTCAAACTACCTACCCTAATGTACGCAGGGCTACGTTCCGTTTTGTTCGCATCATGCATCGGACGCAACTATTACCAACATGAAAAATCTAAGCAGCGCATCAATAAAATTGACAGGAACTAGGGAACTGGAACTATCCATCCTTAGGGAACAAACTGTAGCCTACATGGCCAAGTGATGAGTCAAACCATTATAAAAGTAAAATAATTTTTAAAATCGTTTCAGTGGATCCAGAAATTCCCTGCATACAAACAAACAAAAACGTTTTTAATATAATACTTACCTATTAGGATTGGCGTTGGATTTAGGCGTTAGGATTGCATAAAAACTGTTCCGTTTTGATAACATACCTACTACTAATGTATTAGATCGGTGATATTTTCTTTCCAAATTAGTGACATTGGTGACGCAAAACCTTGATTACGGGTTCTTAATGGAAATTTCATTTGGAATTTTTACGAAACAAACTTATATTTGCGTTTAATTAAATACATCGTAATACTAAGCGAGCTCCCGAAAAGAAAAGTAACATATACAATATAGTATAGAACCCTCTAAGGGTGCGAGTCTTTTTTGTGAACAATGGGATTACACTTTACCACTACCGCACCTCATGGAAAGCGTCGCGTCGATGAGACCTAGGATGAAGCGCGCTCACCCAGAAAGTGGGAAAATGAAAGCAGGCGAGGTGTTAATCAGCCAGTCTAGGGACAATATTATATCTAAAACGTGATGAGCCCTGTCGCCGTACTTCGAGCAAAAATGGACCAACATCTAAATGTCCCTTTCGAAGCACGCAGATCGAAGACAAATTAATGTGCACGGCAAGCATTGATCCCACGATCTTTGGTTTACCAGGCAAGCGCTTTACAACTCGGCCACAGACCACAGCGGTCAATTTAGAAATAAAGTTTACGGTTTATTTATTTCCTCGCAACATCCTGCGGTCAAGGGCAAGGGTAACGCACTGCGTCTGGGAGTTATATTTAGCCGTCATCTTGTAAACTGTAAGACGCCATCTTGGATTTATCGTTTATTTACCTCTCGTCGCAACGTCTGTTTCTGGGATTTGATACGTAGGTATTTTGTTTTGGTCAGATTTCATCTGCGTAATTGGCTAGAAATGTATGTGTCACGTTATTTCTAGCCAATCACGTTACCTTTGAAAGTGATAGTGATAGATGTTGAAGTAAGACAATAGGACCCTGGCTTCCTTAGACCGTTAATGCTCTAAGCTGGCTGGCGACAGATGAGCCACATACACCTTAGCTGCGTACCGTTCGGCGCGTGACGCGCGCGCATGATGCTCTTCAAAATTATTCCTATTTGCGCATCAAACTGCATCAATGTGATTTATTTATTACGAACATAACAAATGCAAACACCTTCTTAGACAGGGACGACGACAGGCTTTTTTTCGACTTTTTTCAGGCCTGGAGACGAACTCATACTCTAAAGATTTTTTTTTTTATTTGCTTTTACCAGTAATGGCTTCAGCAAACAAAACTATAACGGGCGGGCGGCAATCCGCGTCAAAATGCATCCGATTTGTTTATAAGTATGCATGAAACACGTCGATGCACTTTAACAAATCGAACAATCAAATCGGGCATTTGACGCACAAAACGGTACACATCCCTTATCTATATCTATAAATATATAAAACAAAGTCGTGTTAGTTACACCACTTATAACTCAAGATCGGCTGGATAGATGTTAGTTATCTCTTTTTTGGTGTATTCTTCTCCGCTCCGAATAGCAGAATAAGTAATAAAATATCGGATAAGTTATCGAATAACAATTAATTAATTAATTAATTATTTTACGAATGCAAACAGCATGTGCTGCCATCTGTTGACAAAACTACGCATATAAAAGAAACCTTTTTATCTAGCGTTCTGATATCATTAAATAACATCTGAACCACAAGTTTTAAAAATCGCTTTGTTATTCCAAGAACTATTATTTCTGCATATATTCAATACCCTACGCTAAGCCTAACAACGGTACTGAAGCTACATGGGTCCCTGCCATTCTTCTTTCGCAATGGCAAGCAATAAAACATTTCTGTATTTGCAAAAAAGGTGTATTAATGTTATTACTTTAATTATATCCTAAATTAAGTTTAACTAAAGTTAACACGATATTATTAGATTGTTAGGCGGAACGAAGTTCGCGGGGTCAGCTAGTATCTAACTAAAAGTATCTATCCAACCCAATATTTAATTATCCGTGTTGTTGTGAACAAAATATGGAAAAATATATATGGTTGGTAAAAATGGTATGGTAAAATATGGCTTTGAAAATAGCTTAATTTAGCAGAAGCTAATCGATGTCTTTAAATTCAAAAAACCTATAAGCAGTCTTTTTCCAACTGCTAAACAAAGAATTAATCTCTAAACACTTTCATTATGCAATTCCCTCAACAATCAGCTGATTTTATATAATATATTGTCACTGGTCCAAAAATTAAATCACCATGCCAAATATCGCAGACATCCCGATTCATTAATAGTAAAGGGATGCATGGCTTCACATCTTTTCTCTATGATGGCTATATAGACATATAGACTGATGCCCGCCATTTCCCGTTTGGGACATCCAAGCATTATGTCATCTATAAAGCGAGCCAAATATTAAGCAATTGGTATGCGATTCGTAAATATTTAACAGCTTGGCAAAAAAGTGTTTGGAAAAAATAGGAGCGCTAAACCACACATTAGCCACACCATAGACAGCACAAATTATGGAGGGATTGATAGACAGGTGCTCTGAGATTCGACCTATTCTCATATATTATGTTTTATTTGCTCAGTGCCTATTCCTTGAAAGAGGTTATACTAGAGATAATTTCCAACAAATAATGCCTATCAACTCTAGGAGTCGAAAATTATGATTTTTTTTTCATGTAAAACACGTCGATGTTTCAAAAATTACAAAATAAAAATGGTTTCCTTTCCACTTTTACTTCTGAGATTATGGGAATTTTATTCTGGGCATGTGTATTTTTAGGGTAGTATTTAAACGCAAATCAAAAAATATCCTTTTTCTATGCAATAAGATTCCAAATTTCCATCAAAATTACTGATTGCACAGCATAATATTCAACTCAAAATATCACTAAACACACTACAATTTATTTTCGCAGCGTACAGCGATTTTTCCTAAAGCAAAAGCTTTTTCACCAATGCACAGCTAATAATCTTTATGCACATTATACCTGTTAACTCTTTTTCTTTTAAATATAGCTTCTATTTTTATATTATTTACAGCAGTTTTTCTAAATAAAACAGCATTTTATTAGTCACAGTCATCTTATTATTTATTAATTACCACATAATGAGATCAGCAAAAAATATATAAAATTAGATACAAAATTGTAATTTATTGAATTATTAAAGCGAGTCTTGCTTTCGCGGGGCGTCCACGCTTCCTTTTTTGCCCAATGTGCAGGTGCATTTTCCGTTGACCCAGGCGGTTTGTTGGGTGGGCAAAGCAACTCTCCAATATGCGAAAGCGTTTTTTTTGTAACCATCAAAAGTGTCCCAATCTTGAGTAAATGTCATGTCACTTGCTGTTGAGCTTCTAACTATATAAGTATTTAGTCCGGAATCAGATTCTAAAAATTTTACATTCTTGTCAAGTTTCGCCCATTGATATGCAAGAGTCCAGTCTTTCAGTTCTATCGGAGGTAAAGTTTTAAATGTCTCTGGTTTGTGATCTTTCGACCATTCGTTGACCATATTTGTTGCGACTGAGATGAATCTAGACAAAGGAAGTCGTTCTCGTAATGTGTGGCTGTCTTTTATACTTCTATTGAATGACTCTAGTGCATTGTTTGTCACTGGAGAACCTTCGGCTGATCCAAGATACCAATTTGGATTGAGCGAAACCCACTCCTGTTTGAAATATGATATGAATTGCTCTTCTTTTGCGTGTTTATGTAAACGTATTTATACTTCTATTTCGCTCTTACGCGCGAGATATACGGCTAACTCCCGACGACACGACCTAGTGCTATCTCTATCTTACTCAATCGCGCCACTCTGCACTCCAGTGACGAAAAGAAAAAAAAGTAACGCGAAGCCGCGAACCCTTTTTCAGTTAATTTGTTCTGCTTTTAGAAATAATGCAATGTAAAAGGATTTTTTTTTGGTATAATAATCATTAAATTTGCCGAGCATGGCTTCTTGAAAATTAAGACAAATATGATGAACAGGTTTTGTTGTACTTACTGGTTAATATGCGACTGGGATAGTTATTTTGCTATGAAATATGGAAAATTTGCTGTGCAGTCAGTATTTATGCTATGTATGTAGTATTTTTGTACAAAAATAAATTTAACTTTATTGCATTATGAGGAAAAAAGTAATGTCATATTGATGTATAATTTCGAATTATCTGCAGTTTGAGTTTTGTTAAACATTTAGTTTATTTGTAGTGAAGTAAGTTATTTGATGTAAAAAAGAATATAAATGATGAGTATGTATTGATAGGCAATTATTTATTTGATATGCAATTTATAATATCCCGTATTTTTATACATGATCACTCATTTATTATTAATCATAAAAATAATAAATAAGTGCCGAGAGAGGAATCAAATCATTACTTTTTGAATAATTTGTTTTTCGTTACCAGTCTGAAAGTTTAAAAAATATCTTAAAAACGTTCGTGACTCGGAGACCATTTATTTTCGACCCCTAGTAGATAAAGCTTAATCTGTTCGAAATGATCTCTAGTATAACTACTTTCAAGGAATAAGTCGAATTTCAAAGCACCTGCATACTTACAATACCACCAAAACCATGCCAAGAAGTCAAGTCACCGCCGCGCGCCGCTGCGCCGCCTGCCGGCCGCCGCCGCCGTGTCTTATTTGCCAAGCTGTGGATACTTATAGATTTTAAGTCATACAAAACATTGTTACTACGTGGCAAGAAAGGATGCTTTACTGTATTTATTTATTATTTTAGTGCAGGAAGTTGTCGTTCATTTTAAGTACCGCAAAATAGCCGCAAATAACGCTTTTGCTTTTCCTGTTTGCTGTAGAAAGAAGCAGAATTACCTTTTCTCTTGTTCTTTATCCACCTCTGGTCAGTTCATCGACCCTTCTCAATATTTGGATGGATTAACTGCTCGGGTTTTTGATTTTGGTATATCTGTGAATCCAAAACATGTATTGAGTAACGGCAAGCTGGAGTGACATATTATTCTGAAGGCTTTTATTTTAAATTATTATTACCTACATGCGGCTTTAACACTCACGTGTGATTGTCGTTAACTGTATGCAAACCGTTTCACCGATACAATTTTGGCATTATCAAGGCGAGTGGCGTTTTTTAATTTTAGTTTTAGTGACTAAAATTTTTCCAAAGTAATTTTAGGGACTAGGTATTTTGCAATGGAAAAAATTTAGTTTTGACAGCACCTCAATTCCAAATCAAAAAATATTTCACCAAAATAAGCTAATACGATAAATAACTCAGTGATCCCAATATACGCATAACCTGACCCGCTAAAAATTAAGGTTCGTCACTCGCTTAGCACAAATTGCATAACTTAACAACTTTGTATTTCTTGTTTAGAAATAAAAGATTTAAAAACATTTTGGTATGTTCCAGTTAACGCCAATAGTTCAGTATTGGTGAGGTTTAAAAAGCATGAGTTTGAAATTGAATGCACAATCATTAGTCATGATCTGGTCCAAACAAAGTTGGTTTTGAGAAGATCATGACTAATTGTGTATACAATTTCAAACTCTTGTATTATAAACCTCACTAATACTGAACTATTGGCGTCAAATGGCACAGATCAAAACAAGAACTTTGCGATAAGCTAGCGTTCAGAATCTGATTTATTTATCATCGACGCCTCTGTGGTTGTGATATTTTGACGCGTAAGGTGAAGACTTCCTTGTAGGAACCAGTCGGGCAGGGCAGCTGTCTGTAGAAGAACAGCAGGGGGATGGCCACAGAAATATGGCTGTGGATGGATAATCCCACCAAACTGTCCTTTTTGCTTATTTACCATTTATCATTGCTATATTGCTATTTATGAAAGAAAGATGTATCGTCACGACATGAATCCCCGAGAGGTGTTTGCAAGTATGGACTGTGAAATGCAAGTCACAGTCCACACTCGTGCATTCACGTTTCACCAACGATTATAAAGTATCAGCGTGATGCCGCCGGCACAAATATAGATCCAAAACCTTCCAAAGTCTCCAGACCGGACACAAATGTAACCCCACGGGATCTAAGCCCGCGATCTCCGGGTTTGCTGGTTAAAGAAAGGCAGCACTAAAAATAGGCCCACCTGCCAGAGGGCACAAAAGACCAGGTGGCTCCTCAAGGTAGATGACCGTATAAGTCCCGCTCAGTTAATTGGCAGACCAAACCCTCGGTTTATCCAAGTATATCATCAGCTGTCAACGTTGGCCCTGCTGGGCATCAACACAGATCGAATCAAAACATTTATCTCGCAGATCCATCCGTTTTCGTTCTTATCTACACGCTGTAAAAGGTACGATCTACATGACTCGAAGTTCACAGCCAAGTGAAGTGACATTTGCAGTCTTATTACATCGGATTAAGCTCTATGACACCGTTTGAGATTGTTTTGGTTTGATACGGTCAATAAGTCAGTCAAGGAGAAACTAGATCTTGGCTAAGTGTTGTACGGTAGGGATTGCCTGCCCTCTTTTAATCTTAACTACGACGTCATTACCAAAAATAGTTAGGTTAAAGTGGTTATGTCTCGGACTCTTTAATGTATCCCATGCGAAGCAATATTTTCTTCAGTTTGGTTGGAATAGGAGCAGCAGTTCACGATAAATCCCATATGTTTGTCGACCTCGCCCAGAGACGATCGTCTCTGACCTTGCCCGAACAAATTCGAGCCGAAATCAGCGATCAAGAAATAATCAGCGTGGATTGACCAGCGGCTCTACCGCGTAATTCTGATTTTCATCAACATCAACTTGAGATTGAAATTTGTCGTGTGTGTGACGACGCCCGCCTAACATGCCATCTCTTTTGCACGCGTTGAATTTCGCATGCATTTGCTTGAAGTTGATACAAATCAGAATTACGCGGTAGACCCACAGACTCGATTAACGAATTAAGGCGATACCAAAAAAAAAATGAGGTTTTTTCGAATCCATTTACTCTATTATAACGTCATCTACGTATTTCATTTTTGGGTAAATGTTTATTGAGTATTTGATTAAGATTTTCACTGAAGGAAAACACGATTGGATGAAATTTTTTCGATATCATTTGATTCCGAAAAGACCTCTAAATTGTTTTATTTATTCCTGTAATTCTGAAATGCTAACGAATTTCATTGTGAAATTGCATTCAAAATGTGGATATTATGTATTTGTAAAGTCTCTTTGAAAATATTTTTGACAAAATAGCTTAGTACATTTTATATTAATAAAAAACTGACTTTTTGCTACTTTTCCACGAATCCGTCCCACTGGCACTGAGGGTTTTTCATATGGACTAACAGGGACGCTAAAACTTTTACGTATCGCCTTAACCCAATATTTACACTAGCCCCTTAAGCCTGAAGTGGATAGGATACTGTAGAGAGTACCGGATATGCATCCTAGACTACGCCTTGGATTTGTGGAATTATCTATGCAGCGGGTCTACCGCGTAATTCTCATTTACATCAACATCAACTTGAGATTGAAATTTGACGTGCGTGCGACGACGCCCGCCTAACATGCCATCTCTTTTGCACGCGTTGAATTTCGCATGCATTTGCTTGAAGTTGATACAAATGAGAATTACGCGGTAGAGCCCCAGTTCACGATAAATCCCATCCCAACATTATGTTTGTCAACCTCGCTCAGAGATGAACGTCTTTGACCTCGCCCAAATATTGGCCCGAAATATGCGATCAAAAAATAATTGAATAAAAAATTAAACAAATATTTTAGTCCTAAAGGATCCGCTCGCGCACACAGACAATCGACATCCACACCGTCCCTTTACTAACACTAAGAATGTATTTTGAGAGGTAGACGCTGGCTCCACCAGCAATACGCAAAAGGATC
This sequence comes from Ypsolopha sequella, assembly GCA_934047225.1. Lineage (NCBI taxonomy): Eukaryota > Metazoa > Arthropoda > Insecta > Lepidoptera > Ypsolophidae > Ypsolopha > Ypsolopha sequella. Next base: position 5,816,690 of record OW204010.1, on the reverse strand, counting down.
CCTGTGAAAAAGAAAAAGTCAGATCAGTCTTTCGTAAAAAATATTGAAAATAATATCGACACCCGTGAAGTTGGAACCAAAAAGGTACCTCCTTAATCTCTTCTTACGTTCATGTCCTTAATCTTTTGTTTTTAAAAACAAATAAACAAAGACTGATTCAAATTAAGAACATGTTGGTAAACACAGAAGCGACACGTGCTCCAAAGAGTTTCCATTGTGCTTAATAACGTCAAACTGTTTATTAGCCCAAGGCTTTCGACCTGATGCAAGAAACCAGCTTTAAATAACCCAGATTGCTATTCAAAGTATTGAAGAAAGCTATTGCGTTATGGATCTAGATAAAATGGTGGATGAACGGTAATTTGGACGGGATTCAAATGAGGGAAAATTCGGGAAAGCCGAATTGCGTCGGCGCGGAGTTTCCTGAATTCATTAATTCTTTATTTACCTACCTGTCTGTATTTGCTCTGGGGTGTTTGTTTAGTATGATCAGTATTTTTTTGTATCCTGTCCGTTACACCCAGTGTAAATAAACAAATAGGTTATAGGCCGGAAGATTAATCGATTTATTGAAGTAGGTCGGCCATCTTGAATTAGATGCTCTAAAAGAAACGAATTGTCGCAGTTATAAACATTCCGGACAAAGTGTCAACAGCACATGGTCTTCTCGGTCGAAAGCATTAACTTAGATCCACGAGATGCTGTGGGCAGTCTGCCATGGAGACGTGCGTCCTCCTAGTACTACGCATTGCTTTTAAATACAAACGCATATAGATGGAATATCTACCTTCCCGCGTGTGTCCAGGGTTGCTTCCTGAACCTCTTAAGGCTTGAATAAGCGTGGATTTGGTAAAATTGCGTATATTTAGGTGGCTCCGTCGGAATAATTAGCAACTCGATTCGTGGTGGTTGAAATTTCGAACAAAATCATATTAAAATAAAGTCCTTATCAGCTCGCACTGCAATATGGCTGTTACGTCAGTCGCTGCGGCTGACAAGTGCGAAAATAGTGTGTTTTTAATTTATTTTATCTAAAATAAAATTAATTTCCAAGAACTGAGAAAACCAAATCATTTTATACTATTTTGTCTAGAAGTTTATACATTTTAATACTGTTTCGATAAAGACTGCAGCAGTTATGTTGTTACAAGTGAACAAAAAATCGAGAAATAAGGGTAAACTTGGAATTTTCTTGCTTCACTTCTGTATATTATAATGAAATTCAGGAAAAACCACATCACTATTTGTATCATGCAGATTACTATGTATTTTTCGTCTGTTGAAAAATGCTATAGTTACCGTATAAAATGGTTACAAAGTTACTTAGTTCAAGGTCGTTGGCGTTGGTAGAAGCCTTTAGCTCGATTTGTAGGCCAAACTGGCTACTAGAAAATTCTGGGAAATACAACGTGTAACAGAAAGGTGTAACCATATTTGAAGAGCTTAATTATTTAGTCAATGGTATAGAACAACTTTTACTATGGAACAAAACCTGTACCCCGAAATTTTTTTTTTACTTTTTCATAGAAAAATGCAATGCCGCTCGGCCGAAAGGTATGGAGGGGCAGATTTTTTTTTTGAGATTTCAAGGTTGGCTCCATAGTAAAAGTTGCTCTATACCATTGACTGAATAAGCTCTTCAAATATGGTTACACCTTTCTGTTACACCTTGTATATATGTACTTAATCATGTTTTTCTGACGAATTAAGCCTTTGTAGATTATTGAAATTTTATATCTTTACTCAAATAAATATATATCTGTAGGTACCTAATATCATTCTGTACATTCAATTCGCTCGGACACGGAATATGCGTTTCAAATGAATCTTTCACACAATAAAAGATCTCATTATTATCTACAAAAAAGCCTTACTACTTTATTCTGTATGTCCTAATGGAGCCACGATTTCAAAATAACTGAAGTTTTGCGTGCGCGGCATCTGATTAGAGCAGGATAGACAGTTAAAAAACAAACGCCTTTGAGCGGGACCGAATTTTAGCATAGTGCAGCCCCTTAATGAGAGATGGGTCGGAGTGCGGTGTGGGGGGGAAGGAAAACATATATAAAGATGTGTGCAAAGTTTCATTGAGATCAAAGCAATCAGGTCAGGACGTCACAAACACCTAAAGCACATTTATATGGCAGCTGTGCGGAATGGTCCACCTTAAGGGGCTTCAGAAGCAAAACTACGTTTACAGACGTTTTTAAATTGGTTTAAACTTTCTATATGAATATTACAAAACTTTGAAAAAAATATATCACACATATTGACCCATGTCCCGTAATTGTGATGTTTTAAAATCTTAAAAGCTTTAACCTACAACGAGAAAATAAATACCTTTAATAACCTTTCAAATGCTTTAAAAAACTGATAAATAGTTTAAACTTTTTAAATTCAAAAGGGACAAGGTTAAAACTTATACACACACTCACACGAGAAATACAAAAATCTAACACAATGATGTTTAAAACTTTTAAATAGTGAAAAGCATTATTTTTTTCTATTTTGCGCTACCCGGCGACACAGCGATCGTCGTAACAGCCACTTTGCAATGCACTCTGACATGAACGTTATTTCTATTTAGTTATTGTCGATATTTGTACATACTGACATATTTCGAGCTGCTAATTTAGCTTACTGAAGCCTCTTAAGTGTTCGGGTCTAGGTGAAATGACACGAAAAACATTATCCCACGTCAATTAGTACAGGAAGACTAAATTTAATTTTGTGATTTTTTGCAGAAGTGTCATTGAACCTTTTTTTTCTGGTACTGATCACTTACAATGTCTCTAGTATGAATTTGGGTACATATACCAACCAAAGTCACCTTATATACTTACTTCCATTTTTATTTAGTTGCCCAAATGCCCAGCCAGGGGATATAAAAAGGCGTCCATCATCCATTTTGAAAGAGGTATAATTTAAAAATCCACTTAAATTAAAAATATATTTTTATAAAGGGAAGTACGCAATATTTAAATAACGTTATGTTTTGTAAACAAAACCTAACCGATGTTATGCAGAATAAAATAAAAAAAACACGACGCAAATAAAAAATTGTCGGTAATATCCATAAATCAACAGAACTACGTGATAAACAATATCATTACATTTTCTTCATGAAAATAAAATGCAAATTTTTTAGTCAAAATGCACCAATTTTATGTTGGTGTTCCAGCCATATTTATTGCCTCAAAAAACATAATTTGATAATCTTTGGTAAATTTTTTATTTAAGTAAGTCTTCCTTTTTGAATCCTCCTTTTTTGCTTAGTGACACTGATTTGTTCTCCTTATTAATTTTTCCAACTGGCAATCCTAACCCTAGGTACGGCGCGGCGCTACGCCCGCCCGAAGCAGTACTCCCAAAGTAATAACCTAAATAATAATGCGCATACAAATCTTCGCCACTGTTCGTATTTCCTTACACTTTCTATACAATCAATAAGGTCACCTGGTACGTCCGGTCGCTCGGCTATAGATTTGTACGCGCATTATTACTTTGGGATTATTACAGTTTCTTCGTTTCAAGGACGTGTTGAAGAGACATATGAAGAGTTGCGATATACCCCATGAGACCTGGGAGGAACACGCAGCTCAAAGACCAGAGTGGAGACATCTTGTGCAAACAAATGTTTTTAGCTTTGAAGCACAAAGACGAGCAGATCTCGACTCCAAGCGTGACCAACTCAAGGCCCGACCACCTGTGGCTATTGACTACAACTACGAGAACGGAATACTCAAATGTGGTATATGCGGACGAACATTTAAAGCCAAGATTGGTTACGTCAGCCACATTCGGGCACACTAGCGAAGCCCATCACACCCTCGCCAATAGCAGTCGCCGTAGCCGTGTCGGCTTGGAGACCATCATCATCATTACTTTGGGAGTACTGTATGTATGTAGCCGATCTTAGCAAACGCCCGTGCGTGCGAACTGAGCGCACGTGAGTTTAGTCCACTGAAATTACTGACTGATTGACAAATGAAGTCTTGTGATCTTCAAATTGATTAATATTGTGGTTGAATAGCACACGGTTTTCAAACAAATAAAAATGGCGTCATTCCAAACACGACTTCAGTCGTTTATTTCTTGCCAATTTTCTCTACGCCATGGGCCGAGCTCACAATTTACAACGAACAAATGTCGTTTAATTTTTTTAATCAGGGTCGATGTACTTTTGAAAGTTATTGTTAGAAAAGATTATAAAAATATAATTAAAAAACTAGTGTTTTGCGTGGTGCGCGGGCTGCAGGCAGCCCGCGTGTGTGTTAAACGCTATTGTTCTTTGTTGTTACTTGTTGTTCTTTGTTGTTGTTGGTTGTATGTACATGTTGTTTTAACTTTTTCGTTTACGTGACAGGATTGAGGAGAATTCGAGTTTAAAACACGTTTGTGTCTTTTATAAAACTCTAATCCTCACATTAGGATTCCCTGGGTTATGGGAAATTAGACTCTTACTGGTGAGTCTGATATTTAAAAGTAACATAAGAGACACAATAAAACTAGTTGAGTAATGTATGACGTGTGGGTGATAATTGTATATGGAATATTATTAGAGTGTGTGTGAAAGGGTGAGTGAAATGGAGTGTGCTATATGAAGGTGTATATAAGTATTATATTTATAAATAAATTCTTTATCCAGCTATACCTAACTGTTCACAACAAACATTTACCCAAAAGCCATAATAAAGCTACAAACGAGCTTAAAAGAGGCTTATTTTAGGAATTATTGTTACATAATTATAGTCCAGTTAGGTTTGTGATTTTGATTTATTTATTGTGACATTGATAAGTCCTTAATTAACATTTTAATAATAATTGTTGAGATTGTATAAAATGGAACGCTCTCGCGTTCTCAAAAAGAAAAATAAAATATTGGTGTCTATGGACGATACAATGGCGAATTGACATGTTGTTTTATTTTGTGTTTCCTATTTAAAATTATTACGAACTAGCAAAACTAAATAGCGAAAACGCTAAAATAATAATAATAATAATAATAACTATCCTGTTGGATAGTTATCAAGAAGCAAGTCACCATCTGCCATAGTTAAATTTGTGAGAGATTTTCGAGGCAGATGTCCGTTATCTCACTCCATAGCCCTGTTATCCGGCCCATTTAGCATCCCATCCTCATAGCCCACTCCAAGTCGCTTCCTTCCTGGCAATAGTTTGGCAACTGTGGGGGACTGTCCGTTAGTGTATCTCAATGATACATCGAGGGAGAGGCCTCCATGGATGCTGCCATCTCACATTTAGATTAAATGGTACCAAATGCCTCTTCAATGTTGGCTTCGGCCCCATGAATGCCTTTCATATGACCGGGTCCCTATGGGCCCGTGACTGAAAAGTGTACCATAATAGTAATAATAATAATAGGTTTCTTTTCCTGGGGCTCTGAACCTCGGTCGACTGTGCTTCTGCCGAGGGATGTACCGTCTCTCTCTCCGTCTTCTTTTGGCCAAGAGGGAGAGACGAGATCAAAAATTCTCGAAATAATAATGACATAAATAAAATTTATTGAAAAAGGCGTTACTTTGCGGAAGTCCATCATAAATTTGTGGATATATTGCAAATTATTAATAAAAAAGTTAATATCGTAGTTTTCTTGCTTGTTATTTAAGATTGCTTTATTTTGTGCTCGTACTGCTTGCTTTGCTTGTGCATGTTTTATGCGGGAGGGTGGGCGGTGCTTGAGTCTGCATTTTGAATAGCATGGTAAGAGTGTTTAGCGGAATATTGCAAATTATGAATATATCTACAAATTTAGACGTAAATAAATACTTTAATAATACAATGTAGTACGGTTATAAAATACATAATTAATTTATAATTAATTAATTTTGTCACGAAAACCTCACCTGCTGGTTAATGGAGCAAAGAATATCTTAAATTTAACAACTATTCATACATAACTTATTTATTAAGTAATGTGATATTTCTACTATGTATGTAAAAATGAACTGCAATAATGTGAAATACTTATATAAAATAGCAACCAATAAATCTAACCAATAAAAAACTATCGATCTCCAAAATAGTTTGTACTTCGTATTAAGAAAACTAGATCATTAAGAAAACTATATTTTCAGTAAAAACATTTTTGCATTTTTTTTAGGAATGACTAATCATAATTTTATTAAAAATAATGTAAATGAAATATGACTAAGCTAACAGTGACTTAATTGAATTTCTTTAAAGTGTCAGCTGTAAAAAAAAATAGGGTTCCGTATTGTGTAATATTACACAATAATAATATACGTATTGAATTTTGTTTTTATCTTCAGGTTGATTATAAAAATTTAATCTTCAAAAATAGTTCGTCCTAAGTGCCATCCATTTTTAAATGATAAGATTCGTAATAATTTTTTACAGTTTTTTTCAAAAACTTAATTAATGTTGCTGTTAGCTTAATGTTGTCTCATTCATACGCATAAGAAATTACATAATTAGGATTTGTTATTCCTTAAAAAAATGCAAAAATGTTAGTACTGAAAATTGAGTTTCCTTCAAATTCTCTATAGAAACGGTAATTTCATATGTAAAGACCTGATAATTGCACGTCAGATTGTGTGCATTAACTGACAACATCCCAGTGAGAAACTTAAATAATTAATCTAAACCAATTTTTTTCAGTTCCCAGTGGTTCAGTCAATTTTACTTCTACAGAAGTGAAAAAAAAAAGAACACCATACAAAGTGTTGCCATTACTTGCACAATTAGGAAACTAGATGGCGCTGCACGCTCTTACATCGCGATATCGATGATCCTACTTGTGGCGTTGAAAGTGCCGATAGCATTTTAAGCTAACTGCTATTTAAATTATAACAAACTATCATTATCAATTTTTGGAAAGGAGTAGAAATTCCCTATTACAGTCAGGGAATTTCTATTAACTCCTAAGCAATTAAACAAATATCATTCACCTGAAAATTTTAAAATACAAGCACATTTTTCGATCTCGAACCAGCGTTGCCGTTTGTACGGCAATTGCCGTTTTGTACGGCAATAGGGCTATGAAATCATTAATGTACGGCATACGGCAGAGTAGTCATTACCGTACGCTAAAATACGGCAATTCGGCAATGAAAAGGCGTTTTTCTTTACCTTGTGTCAAATTTAATGTTAGTTATATGAAATTCCTAGATGGCACTATCTGCCATACCTACTTTATCAGTAGAGGCATAGACAATATTTGCACAACTCCAAACAAACCAAAAAACTAGCTAATAGCCAGCCAAAGCCAATACAACAAGTATTGACCTTATTTATTACCTTGTGTTTGAGGCGATTCTTGATTGGCTCATTGGTCTATTTTTCTTGGACTTTGGTTTGTGACATGGACAATGCTGTGAAATGACGATCTGTATACTATGGAAAATATCATGGGAAATTAATTATTATGCATTTTTTTTTTTAATACTTGTGTATGTACGGCAATTTTTGTTTAAATACGGCAATTTTGTCAGTGGAATACGGCAACCCAAAATATGACCAGCGGCAACACTGTCTCGAACTCAATGAAATGGTCTAACACTTGTAGCGTTTAACACTCACGCATTGCCGCAGCGGTAAACTGTGCACAGAGTTATTAAGAGCGCACCGAGCTTTTTAAAAACACGTTTTTATAACCCTTGTTTGAAGTAGTAAACAATTAAATTAAAATCTAAGGAAATATATCGGTATTCTTGGGTATATATACTAGACTGTATACACGATGGAAATATGATTTGATAAAGTTGGCTCGATAGAAGAAATTCGCAAAGTTACCTCTTCGAGTTATTTTTTCGACTATTTCCGTACTTTTTTATAAATAAGTAATTTGATATTATGCTTCATTTACTAAAATAAAGTTCATAGGTGGCTGGAGCGTTTATACACGATAGTTTTTATTTCGGAACAATATGATGAAAAAGTGCAAACGTTTGGTTATTTTCTTCACGTAAAGAAAAAGACAGAGACAAAGCATGCATGAAGTTTGCATGACTTTGACAAGCTTGTCAACTTAGAGCATACTGTAGCCGATTCTGAAGGCTTTAATTTTAGTTTTAGTGCTGTCAATACTAAATTTTCATCATTGCAAAATAGTCCATAAGTGTGAAGAACAGAAGCTAAATTACTTTGGAAAAATTTAAGTCTTGACAGTACTAAAACTAAAGTTAAAGCCTTCAGAATCGGCTTTATTATAGCAATATAAAGGTATACTATCGAAAACTATCGACTTTTTACTGAGGTCATGTTTTGATATTCTGGACAGTCATGAGCTGGCCTATCAGCCCTCCGAGGGATAACGTTGACTTTTGGGATAGCCTGTATATATAATAGACATATTGGTTGTCAACTTAGAGCATACCAATATACAGGGTGGAAAAAATGAAAGGGCCCTGGAGGGGAACTACCTTAAATCCTTTAGTTAGCTCATTTTACTGAAAGGAAACATTCCTTTATTTTTTAAAAGAAACAAAACTGCGTTCAAAGATCTTCTAAAATTTGCTTGTCTCACCCGGGAACTGAACCAACTAAAAATTTAAAAAATAAACCCTCGCTATTTTATTATACGAATCAGTAGGATTATTGTTCAGGATAAAATTCGTCTACTAAACTAAAGTCTTACACTCATCTGTTGTACGAGATACCCATGAAATTGAATAATTATTACAAGTTCTTTATTAACAATACCTAGTACTGTTCACTTGTAAAGTAATAATTATACGCCATTATTACACAATGACAGCACGGAGTGAATGCAAAACAAAACAAAATTTGAATTTCGAACGAAATTTATGGTTCGAACTTCAAATTTGTTGCTCCGCGTTGCAAAAAAAATACGTTCCTTTTTTAAACTTTTCGTCAGTACGCCTAGTGCAAGACGGAATTGTGCTCTGCATACATTTATTATTAACATTTAACGATTTTGTTATTGAAGTCTTCAACAAGGTACTTAAGATAAATAACATTAGCAAGCTTGTACTTCATACGGTGTGTTTGGATGTAAGAGAGATAAGAAAATTATAACGTGTCATTTACTTGTTACAAGTGAACAGTACTAGGTATTGTTAACAAAGGACTTGTAATAAATATTTAATTTCATGAGTATCTCGTACAACAGATGAGTGTAAGACCAAATGTTTATTAGACAAATTTTATTCTGAACAATAATCCTACTGATTCGTATGATAAAATAGCGAGGGTTTATTTTTTTAAGTTTTAGTTGGTTCATTTCCCAGGTGAGACAAGCGAATTTCAGAATATCTTTGAATGCAGTTTTGTTTCTTTTAAAAAATAAAGGAATGTTTCCTTTCAGTAAAATGAGCTAACTAAAGGATTTAAGGTAGTTCCCCTCCAGGGCCCTTAAATTTTTTCCACCCTGTATATAGGCATATTGGTATTATGCTCTAAGACTAAGTTGACAAGCATCGAACATCGCAAAAAATTTCCGATGCCTAACTTATTTGTTCTGATGGCCCAAACTAAAATGGCTTTTTTATTTACTACACGACAGTCTTTGCCACCGGAACAGATAAGTTTGTGGCTCTGTGTCATTTTGATACATCTATCGCTGCAACCCGTTGCAGAGTTCATCGCTGCGGTGTTAAACGCGACATACATATATAACATCTCTAGGCTATCTGACGTCTGTAGTTCAATCTATTTAAAAAAAGCCATTACCTTATGTCCGAGAAGAGACTATAATACTTTTGGCAAAAGAATCATGTTTTAATTGGCGTTAATTGTTTTTTGCGTAAACTTCCTAGAAAAGCGCTGATGATAATATTTATGTGTTAATATCTAAAAGAAACAAACTCTATGTAATATTGTGGGCCTCTTAGCTGACCAACAACTAATTACTGAGCGAATGCTGGTTCAGGGATTGAAGAGAAAGACATTTTTCCTTAGAAAGCCAGTTGAGGTCTGCCAGTATTAGAAGATCAGAAAGAATTCTACAAAGTACCTTTTTATTGATGAATTCCGCTCGGAACCGCACCTATATTTATATTAAGCAATTCACAAGGAATCCAGATATATTTATAGTGTGCGAGTGAACGGGAAGATGTGCGAGCGAGATATACTGATTTTGAACCCCCCTATCAAAGCAATACAGTGCAGAGCTCACCTGAGCTATTTATTTATCATCAAAACATATTTTATTTACAATAACTGAGAATAACTAATTATCTATTAAACCCATACCAATATATTTTATATGTAAAATACACTGTAGCGGAAACTTTAATCAAATCACAAGAATCTGAGAAAATTATTTAACTATTTCCTTACTAAAAATCATAGACGAATAATCGTCTATGCTAAAAATACACGTAACTTATCATCAATACAAATATTTTAAACTTGCAAACTGTTTGACCACCACGATCTCTCGGAATATTTCTTACTTCAACTTTTGGACATGTGTGTCGTCGACATATCGTAAAATTCGGCATATCTCGATTTGCCTAGGCAGATCGTAAAGTATGAAAGTCTTTAAAAAATAGGTGCGCCGACGACGATGTGCGAGACAAGGAGGAGTTTGGTTTTCATGTAGTTTTAACAGAATTATTATCTGCCTAGACAAATCGTGATATGCCTGATTCTACGACATGCCGAATTATTTACAATAGGTATATACGGTTTTTACAACTTTAGCTTGACTGACTTCTTATTAATATTTCAGAAACTTGCGAAATGCCTTCCGAAGTGATATCACCGAAGTCCCTCCAAAGGGAGCTGGCAGACTCCATAATACGGATGGTGCCTTTGGATGAGATCAGGATACTGCTGGCATGTGGAGCTAAGGTATTATATGAAGACTGAAAGGGCTTGAAGTCTTTGCATTTAATAAATTGTAATAGTTTAAAAATTAAATATTTACGGCATCCCATATCAAAAATATTTACCCTGCTTTTAGGGAAAATTTAAAATGGTCATTTGCTTTGTTAAAGCTATCAAAAAAAAAAACCTACGTAAAGATGGTTCATTGTTATCTAAATGATAAATTGCAGTAGAAAACATTTAAATGTTCAAAATTAATAAAATAAGCTTTTAACAAAAAAATAGTAACCGACTTCAATAGTAACAGCAGGCATTCACTAAAAAGTTAATAATAATTCTATAAAGACCGATGATACCGAAGCAACACTTTTACCGACTTCTTTCTTCCTGAAACATTATGTTATCTAGAAGTCGGCGCTCTTATATTGGTTTTTAAAGTTCTACGGTGATGAAGCCAACATCGAAGGTCAGGTGGGTACACTGCAAATTTTAAAGCAATGCCCTGCAATGAGCACCCTAACATAAACTGATTGCCGCAATCCAAAGTTATGTGCTGTCATCCGTTTAGGAGTTCTATGGTCATGAAGCTAGGATCGAAGGTCAGGTGGGTATTCTGATAATCTCTAAGTAATACCCTTGAATCAGCACCCTTACGCAGTGATTGCCGCAATCTCGAGTTATGTGCTCTGATCCGTTGAGGAGTTCTATGGTGAATATGGTGATGAAGCCAGGATCGAAGGTCAGGTGGAATAATGTCGATTTTCAAGTAATATCTTGTAATCAGCACCCAGGTACAAAGCGACTACCTCAATTGTGAGAGGTATGCTGTCATTTTCTGAGGAATTCCACTGCCTATCTCTGAAGACCTTCATCATATTATGACCAAACCCAGAAATGACGGAGATATAGAGTAACAACGCCAAAAAAAAAAACGATACAGTCAAATTGAGAACCTCCTCCTTTTTTGACGTCGGTTAAAAAATAAAGTGAATCCGAGCCGTGGGTTAGAGTTATTTAAACACGAAAGTCGTGGTAGAATTTTTATTTCAATTCAATGAGAGACTTTTAATGAATATAGCAAAATAGTACCGATTGACTCTATAGACTTGTAAATAATATAATTTAATTTAATGTCAAAAAATAATAGTCTTCTAAGCCAAATAGTATTGACGTTTGATATTAAAAATAAACCATCTATCACGCAACGCCATGTTTAATGCCGAAAGCTTGATCATGGATGGCCTTGAAAAAGGCTCATTACGGATCGGTGGAAATCTTATTATCTAAATAACATGAAGTTTCAAATTAATAACAAAAAGCCAATATATTATTTGAAGGTGAACGAACCAGTCACCCAAGGCCTGCGTCCGTTGCACTACGCGATCTGGCAGCGACATCTGGAGGCCACCCGTCTGTTGCTGGTGAGAGGGTGCGATGTGAACGCACGTGATGACTGCGGGTATAGCGCGTTGCATCTCTCCGCGGAGCACGGGTCAGTTTTGTTTATCTCATGAGAGAGGTATGTCAAGAATATTCATAAGCCAATTTTTTTACATAATCTGTGGTATTTTTCTTGGCCACTACTGCACGTGATGAAAAAGGTCAATGAGACCCAGAATAAAATCTCTGGAAGTCGGTAACCTACGAACTACGCAATTATTCTCCCGGAATTATTTCAGTTTGACAGTTTGATTCCTTCCCGGAAAGGAGATATTGGGAGAATTATGTCTCTATATTTTCAAACTTCTCTTTATATTCCAGCTACACAGAGCTAGTGAAGCTCTTGTTGGAAAGTGGTGCAGCTGTTGACTACAGACCCGATACAGGCGAAGAGTTTCCAAGGACCACACTCTGTGATGAACCTCTAAGACTGGCTATTAGGAATAAGCACTATGTAAGATATTAAAACTTGCCAACTCCATTCTATGTAGCGTTCCTAAACGCTGGGTTAGAGGTAAAAATTTACTGTCACCCATTCCACAATCATCCGAGTGAAAACGAGAAGCTCAAAGTCGTTCGAAAGAAATGTAAAATTCATTTTGACAGTTAAATTTTACATTTACCCAGGCCCATTGGAACGCTACTATAATGTGCATCTATCAAAGGATCCCTAATGTGCTTGTAATATTCACTCAATTATATTTTCCTAAATAATTTTATCGTAAGATTTATCCTGCTAATCAAAACTACGGAAACAAATAAGTATAAAATAATTTAAACGGTAAATATTATTTTCACAGGAAGTAGCCCGTCTTCTTCTCGAACATGGTGCGGATCCGAACAAACGCTACTTCTTCGGATCTGAGATTAACTTGGTGTCAGACCCTGAGTACCTGGAGCTTCTGCTGACTTTCGGTGCCAACCCTGACTCTCGGGACCGGGCTGGAATGACGCCGTTGATGAAAGCTGCCAGACAACGAAAAGTAAATATCGTGTAAACAAATATATCGGCAAAACACAACGTGTAGGAATTCTGAAAAAGATAAAGGAAGTTGAGCTTTAACTAAACAGTCTTAAACTTAAATTGTATATAGTAAACTTTAAACTTTCGCGATTTTTACACAAAATTAAGGAAATTTTACATTGACTTAACATGGAAAATAATTCGCAGGGAATGGACGCCGTGGTACTTCTCATCAGTTACGGAGCTGATGTCAACGCGATGGCTGACGCTAGAAACGATTACCGTACTGTCTTACACTACGCTGTGTTATCTGGTAAGGAGTTTTAGTTGTTCAATCTCTACAATATACCTACTTGTATTTTGCTTCATTCGTTATCTATAACCTATACAAACCTAAAATGTGTATTTTCCTTTAGGTAACGCAGATGTAGTAAACCTGGTCATCAAACAAGGAGCTCGTTTGAACTACGAAGGTCCAGATCTATCGAAGCCTAGTGCTCTCGACTTGGCTATTCTGAAGGGAGACGTGCCTATGGTCGAAATGCTTTTAAATTTTGGTAATTTATTTTCTTGCAATAAGCTCCAGTATTATGAATCTGTTAAAAATACCTCAAAGTACGATCTTGTAGGTTTAGATCTAACTTGAATTCCGTTTTTTTTAATTCCTGGCTTCATTTTTATAAGAGCTACTTTTTGTAATGTTTAGGTGCACAAGTGAATGCGTCTTCTTCAGTTATCGGATCCCCTCTGCACGTGGCTTGCTCAGACAACATTACGAATAGGAAAGAAATTGTAAAAGTGAGTAATTTTTTTATCAGCTACTGAGAGCATATCTATTTCGGTTGTGTTTCCTTTATAATTAAGTTATCACACGATAGGTGATATATATATATCTATATAGTCTATAATATATACGGTATACCTATGTTAATTGTAAAAATATGTCAGGTAGTAATATTCAAAAATTTTTTGAATTTTGAATTGAACTTCAGATTTTTACAAATATACACAATTTTACTTTTTCACAAAATAGGTAGAAAAATATGCAGAATTTTCATATAGCTATTTTTTAAAGCAGTGACGCCTTACTCTCCGTAATTACCGTGCATAAAGTGCAGCTTCATTTTTATAGCCCATATAAACATCGGTCTGTCTGTTCCTCAAACCAGATTTTACCTACTTCTCAGATTCTATTGGAGAGTGGAGCAGACCCTAACTTGAAGGTGTACAATGAAGACGACGCTACCCAGCTGAGGCCAGCGCTGGCTGAATACCTCGCCAGCAACAGCGAGCCTTCCGGAGAGATCGTCAGGATGCTGCTGCGGTATGGAGCCAGGGTATGTGATGTTTAATTTATAAATGGTTACTTTCTAACAATAAGTCTTTTGAAATATGAGAGTAGAAAACGCGGCAAATTCAGGAAGATCTAGTATGTTAACACTGGGCATCAGATGGATTTCAATTATAGACGCTATGCCCTCGATAGTTAATGGATGACAAGGACAGCTTTTCGGGAAATGTGTCCACGGGGTGGATTTGGGTGATTTATTACAAAACGAGTAAGAAATAATAGATTTGGCATAGTAAAACGTATAATGTCATATTTTTGTTTCTTCTCAGGTGATCATGAAAACTCAGTTCCGTGACCCGGATGGTGTCCTCAACCACCTTCAGAATGTTACAGCGGAAGAATATGAACACATCTTCTACCTTCTCCTAGAAGCAACCGAAGCCTTCGATCTTTGCATGATCAGAAGAAACCACACTCTCAACGCTAAGCAAAAAGAAGCTCTAATAGAAAGTGCTAAGAAACCACTTCCTTTGTTGGCCCAAATCAGACTATTCATGCGTCGCTTGTATGGAAATAGCCTTGTGAATATTATTCACAAGTTGGAAGTTCCGACAACCTTGCATCACTATCTCTTTTTTGACTACAGTTAAAAATATTTGTGGTACTATTCCTGGTATCATTTTTATTTGGCTGCAGGGTTTTTATTCCGTGGTTTTTCAAAACCTTTGATGATGTTGGGATTGAAAGATATTGGGAGAGTATTTTGTATTATTCAATTTGTAGCTTTGCGATAATACAATGATCTGAAGAAAGATTTTGTGCACGTAGGGGTATACTTTACTTTATGACTGTATTTGAGATCTCCATTTGAAGATCTATTTTAGTAATCTACTATGTATTTTAATGAAAAGTACATACACGCGATTTTTGTTTTGCTATAATCTGTATTTGTCTTTGTATGATAGAATGCGCGTCAGCGTACCCAATAGCAGTTTTTATAAAGCTATTACAAAAGATTAAGCACATCGTATGTAAATAAAGAACATATAGAAAATGGGGCTTATTCTGAGACCATACAAGTTTAATTTTTATTTTATCATTTATAAATTTGAAGTCTTGCAATTTATTTGTTTTGTACTTTATTATTACTATTGCGAAAAAGGCTAAGAAGATAGTAAAATCAACTCGCCCAAGCAATGCTTTTATAATGGTTGCTGAGGGGCTGTTAATTAATTACGTAAGAAGTTTTAGGGGGGGGGGGGTTATTTAGAATTTTATTTTTTCTTAAATGGGGGTGAGGGAATGTCTTGATATTTCTTACGTAAAATTATATCAATTTTTCAGTGGCTAAACCTTTATCGGATTGGCTATCAAGCCCTTGGGCTTGTCAAGATTCATTTATGTTTTTCTTTAGCTTCAGTTTTTGTCTTGTTATGCACGTCTACCAATAAAATTGATAAATAAATTTGGGACTTAATTATTAATTCCATCAAAATTTGGTCTTGATTAAGATTAATAGGGAGGATGGGGGTTCAAAAATCTTGTTTTTTCTTACAAATGGAAGGGAACGGTTTAAAAACTGTCTTATGTAATAAATGAACAGCCCTTTTCAGACTTAAATTAGTTGCATGTGTAAATTTAAAATAAAAGACAAAAAGGCGTGGTTATATTCTATAAAAAGTTTAAGAAATGGCCTTGAAATCGGTTAAAGTGTTTATTATTTGGGCTACAATTATTTGTATAAATGCACAACACAAATAAATAGTACATTGCTTGACTTTATTATTATTTTGTATGTATCAAATAAATATAGTGAACCATAATGTAGGCTGATTACATACTTATTATGTGATACTATTGTGATATACTGTTTTATGTACTATTTCTATTCGGAATGTACTCAAGTACGTATTTTATTTATGTAAGAAAAATAAATGTGTGATAAAATTATCCATTTTTTTTTATAATACCCAGTCAGTTATCGTAATACAGTAAAAGTGACCTAGTATCCCTCAGCCTGGAACAAGTCTAATGGATAGAAAATCTCTATTAATCACCGACTATCACACAGTGGCGTGCACGGAACTATTTTCCGGAAAAGCAATCAGAAGGTCAAGTCCGACAATAAAAAAAAAGGAAAAAATTTAAATAACAATTTAAAAAAAAAGTTTGTATGAAAATGTTCACTCTATGAAAGGCAGTGCCTACCCTGGCGTCATACAAACTTTTTTTTTCAGTGTTATTAAAAAATTTTCATATTTTTTTTATTGTCGTACTTGGCCTTCTGATTGCTTTTCCGGAAAAAAGTTCTGTGCACGCCACTGCTATCACACAATAGTACAACAAGTTGATTTCAAGTATGAACGGACTACCTGCCCTCCCGCCCTCCTAGTTACTCCCTACTAGATCCTTGTAAGTATTAAGTATCAAAAAATATGTAACTAATTAGTTGGCGTCCAGCCTATATTAGTAGGGGTCCCACCCAACCTAAGAGCGGTATCGCAGCCGGATTGTCAACAACCCACCTTTTTCCAATTAATCGAAACAAAACACTTAAATTCAAAATTCACTCAACAGTTATTCAAGAAAACCTTATTACCTATATATTGTGTATGTTGCCATCACAACATTTTCAGTGGCTTCTGTAAATTAGAATTTCAAAAGTTCTGAACTGAAAATGTTTTTAAATTCTAATTTACAGAAACTTTGTGATGGCAGCATACACAATACATAGACAATAAGGCTTTGTTGAATAATTATTATGTGAATTTTGAATTTAAGTAATCTGTTCCGATTAATTAGAAAAAAGGCAGGTTTTTCACAATCCAGCTGCAATACCGCTCTTAAAGGTCAGCGGGCACTTTTGTATGGACGCTGCACCAAATTTGCAAAGCCTTCAACAGTAATGAAATCTATGAAAACGCTTGGAGTGTACTTGATTTCATTACATGTCAACTAAGATCAAACTCAGCGCAAAATAGGTGATAATGTTAATAGAAACAAAATTTTATTTTATAATAAACCAGAGGTGTGTTTTGAAAGAAAACTAAAGATAGCAAACGATTGAACGCCTGTTTAATTACAAAGGTTAAAAACAAATCCATCCGAATTATACCACACTGCTCGAACAACAATGGCGACTTCTCAACGAGTCTTGTAGATTACGTTCCGATCCTTCCACTCCAACTGCCAACCGGCCTTATAGGCTTATAGGTTGTCTTGTAAAACTGTCAATAATATATTACATGCAATGAAAGTTTATTGGATTTCATTACTCTTGAAGTTTTGCAAAAATTGGTGCAAAAAGGTCGTAGGGGACGACCATAAATCACTTGACTTAAATAGGGGGAGGGGCGGGTAGTCGTTGAGTGTCACTAAGGTGACACGAAGGGGAGAAGAGGTAAAATAAATCACGTGACATTTTACATTTTAATGATTTTCGGTAATTGAGAACGAAATATTCAATTAAATGGGAAGGGTCTGTTTATTGGTGCCCTAGTACCTACTTCTACCTTTTCAAAGAGTATCACAATAATGTATGTACGATCATTTGCATTAATTTGGTTAAGATTGATTGAGAAAATATATATAGTGGTTTGATTAATTAGGATAGTTCTGTCACATTTTGAGGGAGGGGGGGGGGGGGAGGTTGATATGTATGTCACCAAAGTATCACCAGCGGGAGTGAGGGGTCAAAAATGTCATGTGATTTATGGACATGTACGCCCCCTTTATTCTTTTATTTCATTTATTTTTGTCTTAGCGAAACATCATTTATATCCTGGATTTGAATTTAGCTGCCATATTATGAAATTAAGTACAAACCAAGAGCTTTCATATGGCAAGGTTTTCATTACTGTTGAAGGCTTGGTGCAGTGAGATTTTTTAGGGGCCATAAAATTTCAGGGGCATTATTAATTAGTTATTAAATTAATACTTGAATAAAAGGGACATCTAGTGAATTAGGTACTTACCCATTTATTTAAAAGTATACCTAGGACAGCTAGGTGGCAATTGCTTTTAGCTATAAGTATGTATTACTTATTTATTGTGAGACAATACATTACCAGCAAGAATAAAAACACGTTCTCTTTTTTTGGTGGTTTCCATAATTATTTTTTCCTTGGTAGTATCTACCATAACAATGAGGGATTATCTGAAAGCTAATTAAAAACAGGAAATAGTTTGGAATATTTCAATAGATTGCGACCATGGATGTATACGTAAACTGGATTGAGCACTGAAGGATTCTACGCGTAGAAAAATAGACTCTATTTCATACTATTAAAAGTTATTTTATTATGACACAACCAACTAGAGAAAACGTGCCGAGCGGGACAACACACAGTCGATGCCTGTGTCCTACTCGCACAGTTGCCATCACAAAAAAAACAAATTGTGATGGTAGGCTTGAGTTTTTCACGATTTAGTTTTTCAACGACTTTATAGTATTTAGCTTTTAGTAAATACTTTTTTTTAACCGACTTGAAAAAAAGAGGAGGATCTCAATTCAACTGTATTTTTTTTGGGTATGTTATTCCTTATCTCCGTCAATTCTGAACTGAATTGAATGATTCTTTTTTTGTTTGGAAAAATTTCCTTTGAGGTAGGTCCCATTTTAAGATTGACCATGATCTGATGAAAGTTTTCAGAGATAGGCAGTGGAACGCCTCAGAAAGTAACAGCGTACCACTTGATATTAAGGAAATCGCTTTGTACTACGATGTTGATCGCAGAGTATTACTTGGAAATTGTCAATCTTCCACCTGACCTTCGATCCTGGTCTTATTAAGTCATTACCATAGAACTCTTTAACGAATGAGAGCACTTACCTCGAGATTGCGGCAATCACTTTGGTAGGGTGCTGATTGTCGGGCATTTCTTGGAAATTATCAGAATACCCACCTGACCTTCCATCCTGGCTTCACCACCATAGAACTCCTTAACGAAAGACAGCATACCACTCAAGATTAAGGCAATCGCTTTGTATTAGGATAGTGATTGCCGAGTACTACTTGTAAATTGTAATTTCTCCACCTGAACTTTGATCTTGGCCTCATTACCATAGAACTCCTCAACGGGTGACAGCACATAACTTGAGATTACGGCAATCAGTTTGTATTAGGGTGCTGATTACAGGGTATTTATTAAATATAACCAATTATTACTTGTCCTTCGTTTTATATCAACAGCGCGTTTACAAGAACTATCCACATTACACAAGTTGACCCGTCAACACTAAAAATGTAAAATAATAAACTTTTAACAAAAAATAGTAACCGACTTTAAATGTAACTGCAGCCATTCGCAAAAAAGTTGAAAATAATTATAAAATGACCGATGGTACTGAAATAACACTTTTTCCGACTTCTTTGTTCCTGAAAAATATGTTCTTTAAAAGTGACCGCGTTCCCTTGGTTATAGCAACACAGAAACCAATAGAAGAGCGCCGACTTCTAAAGAACATATTTTTTAGGAAGAAAGAAGGCGGAAAAAAGTTATTTCGGTACCATCTGTCATTTTATAATTATTTTAAGCTTTTTAGCGAATGGCTGCAGTTACATTTGAAGTCCGTCACTATTTTTTTGTTAGGTTTATTTATGTTTTACATTTAGTTTTATCCGTAAATGTAAGATCAATCATTCCTTAATAAAGTTGGGATTATTCTTATGCTTGCAAACTGGTAACCCTTTTATCTAAAAATGGCGCCACGGCCGTGACATTTGAAAACAAAATTGTAAAATTAATAATTTTTTGCAAAAATGGTTAAAGCATGCAGCGTGAAGGGCTGCAGAAGCCAAATTTTTGGGAATTGTGGGATATCGTTTCATAGGTAAGGCATAATTACAACGTTTTCTCGGAGAAATGATACATGTTTACATTGATACCGCTAGAGTAACCATGATATTGGGTTTTACATTACAGTCTTCCAAAAACTGAAAATATCCGAAGAAAATGGTTAGAAGTTTTAGGAAACGAAGTAAAGTGCAAAAATCCAGTAGTCTGCAGCCGCTATTTTAAAGCAGAAGACTTTAAACCAATAAAATAAATGTTTTGAATACGGTTTTTACTACCTACGTGGTCTCAATCAATTATTTTTAAATATGGTTACCCTACTTAGACAGAGATGAAATTATCTAGTATGACTTCTCGTTCTTCACGTTTTTTGAAACAAGTACTCAGTCCGGTTAGGGTATAGGTTCGTGATTGCGACACATTGCAAGAGTTGCCAACGCAAAAACATGTTTGATGTGAACGAATTTATTTCTAATGAAAAAATGAAAACTAATTTATCAATGATCGGAATCATGATGATAACCAGATATGTGCAGAAAAAAATGTATTGAGGTCGTGATGAACAAATTCATTTTTATCATTAAATTAACATAAGTATAAAACATTGTCAAGACATCAATTCCTGTTAAACGTGACGGTAAAATATACCATGCCATGCCGTTACAGAGCAAAATTATAAAAGGGCCTATTGGCAACACTCAGTCAGACCACGTCTCGTCAACGCCATCTGTTGATTAATTTTGAACCAAGGTATTTTTTTAAATGAGCTGTCAAAAAATCCCTCATTAAAACTTTTTTACGGTTAAACATTTATAGTATAGGTCTACCAGAATCTCATGGCATTTAAAAATAAACAAAAAATAGATTTTTATATGGCAATGTCAGTGTCATCTGTCAAATCAAAGAACGAAAGCTGCTGAGATTTTGTGATTATCTTCTTACAATTGGTTGTTTTTGTGAAAATGTCGAAAAAGCCACTTCGATCTCAAGCGAGAAATATTGTTTTCAATGTTTATCGTAAAATAAAGGAAGAAGAAGGTGTTAAACAAACTCAATCATCTATTTTAAAGCGCGTGGTAGAGTTGACCAGAGAGTTGCAGTGAGTTGTTTTGATACTTTTAGTTTTATTTTTCTTAGATACTTAATTGTGACTTCTTTATAGGGGTTTCCAGTATAAACTATACGGCGAATCGTAAGTGAGGGCACATCGAATAATGATGTGTTTTCCACGCCTGGTAAAAAA
The DNA here is from genome assembly GCA_934047225.1 of Ypsolopha sequella. Taxonomy (NCBI): domain Eukaryota; kingdom Metazoa; phylum Arthropoda; class Insecta; order Lepidoptera; family Ypsolophidae; genus Ypsolopha; species Ypsolopha sequella. Next base: position 5,795,180 of record OW204010.1, on the reverse strand, counting down.
AGGAGAGGGGGAAAAAATTTATAATACGGCGATTTATAATAAATACCTCTTTATCTTCATCATCTGATGAAGAACAAGAAATGCAAGTAGAAGTCTTGAAACCGTTTTCTAGTTCTGAATGAGGTGTTAAGTTATTCGTATAATTGAATTCTATATCCTTTTATTTTATACTATAAAATAAATTAGTAAACAAAGTGATTTATGATTTATTTATTTTTCATTCTTTCATACACATAACTAATATACTTCATGTTCATTAATACTAGACCTAAATAAAAATTAAACAGTATCAAGATCGTGTAAATCCAATTTCCCCAGTATTGCACACCACAAAATTTTTATTTCCCATTTGCCATGAGATTCTGGTAGACCATAGTCGGCAATGAGCGGTTTTCCAGACTGACCTTGATCAAGCTTTCAGAGGTAAACACAGATGGCGTTACCCTGCTTTCAAGTGTCAAAAAGCAAAGATTATTTTTTAATCTGTGGGCAGCAAGATAAAAATTGTCAATTCAATTGTTAAATCCAACAAAACCCTTCATAAAGACATTCCTATTTTGTTGTGTTTATATTGTTTTGTTTTCTATCTATATTACTTACGTTAATAGCTTGGTATTTCATTCAACTTTCAACATGGTCAGGAAAACAACATGGTCAGGTCAGGTCTATAAAAATATAGGAACACACAGTACAACTAATTACGGAAAGAACAATGGATCTTAGCAATAATACATTTGAGGCATGGATTGACCATAAAAAAGAAAGAAGCAAAGAAGAAGTGTCAAAATCAAAAGAATCCAGTGTTGCCAGGAAGACATTGCTGGCAGCACTAATTCGAAAAGGACTAGCCTAGCATTCAGGCCGAACAAACCTCAGAATCTTATTAAAAAAAACATTCGTTCGTTCGTTCGTCGTGACTTGTCAAAAATAGTCATAATTTCTATAAGCACCAAGCAAATTGCGAACAACATTTTCTATTTCTCTTTGCTTTACCGCTACTAATTAACCAATTCCTACGAAATGGCTGATAAACAGAAAGTAGACCTTGGCCTTCTAGAGGAAGATGATGAATTCGAAGAATTCCCCGCCGAAAGTGAGTAAAATCTAACACAATAACGACCGGACATTAACATATAATTTTGCGTGATTTCTTCAAGTTATCCTTCGAATTTCTTTACAGATTGGGGAACGGAAGACGCCGATGACGAAGACGTTTCAGTTTGGGAAGACAACTGGGAAGATGATATCGTGCAAGACGATTTCAACCAACAATTGAGGTTAGTTAAGATAACAATCATTTTGAGGTAAATTGAAAAGATGCTTATTTGTTGTCTGATTATAATCATTGCTGGATTATTGAACATAACATCCAATAACCAGAGACTTAAATATGTACCACTCACGGATTCCAAATAGAATGTAGAACAAAGACACAACTTTTGGTCTCAGTATATTTATAAAAATACAAAGGGAAGCTGTATTACTTAATACAATACCTACATTTGAACCATCAACAAATCTAGTAAAAGTCAGCACCTGACTACTCATGAGTGACTGATCGTAAATGCAAAAGGAACAAAAAAAAAACAGACAGTTATACGGACTACCAATACCAACTGAAGTGAAAACTTCACTGAAGTTTCACATCATATTCTTAGCGACATATAGGAACTACTCCTAAAGAGGTGCAATGGCATTTCGTTAGCATGTCGGTGATGCAAACTAGGGCTCACTGTTCAATTTGGGATGTCCATTTAGAAAATACATCAATGTTTTTATTTGATGCAATATGCATTGCAACTGAATGTTTTCCAATGTATTGGTTAGAAACATAGAAGTTTTCTCTAAACAGAGTACTTTTTGTGTTTGATTATTGAAAAAATAAAATAAAGGCTATGTGTGAAAATATTTTTTATAAAAGTTTCAACCTAATAAATAATTAATAAATTAAACCTAATATGATGATGTCACTTCCCGTAAATGCTAAAATACTTGTAAATACTTGTAAAATTGGTTTAAAAGCACAATAAATGTGTTATAGAAATTACAAACTCACCTAAATTGATCTATTTATTCCAAAAAGCAGACAAAACTAGCACATTGAAGTTTAAAGACTTGATTATCATTTTTTCAATGTTTATAAAAATACATCTATGCATGGATTAAATAGATTTGATGTATCATATTGTAAACATCAAGTGAATTCTATGCATCAATGTATATAAGTAGGATATACCTAGGTTCAATCCATTTTCGTGTCAAATGTTCTATGCATATGTTCAGTTCAAAGAAACCATATCTAAAAAGGTCAGTTACACTTAAGTGCTCTAATCTATGGTCATTGTTTTCTTTCAAAATGTAAACTTCCAGAAAAACCTTGATTAATATTCTACATAGAATTATAAAACCGCCTAGTTTTGAAGTCTACGTTTTTGTTAAGCGTGTATGAAATATGTTTCCGACATATTGTATATATGTAGGATTTTCCCAAAAATGTCTGAACCTCTTTAATTTCTTTTTTAATAAACATCATTTGTCCAGTCAGAGTGTACCAACAAGGGAGTTTCGAAAAGGTTGACCCTTATTGACACTCACCATTTTGTTGTCTAATAAACGTCATCTAAAAAGTATTTCTTTTATCTTTACAGGCAGCAACTCGAAAAACTCAAGGACCAAGGGCAAGGGCAAGGCTTGTAGAACTTAATTATATGAATATTAATTAGCCATGTAAGTTTACTATAAAAATAAAGTGTGAACAACATTTTGGGCCTTTTTATCTTATACATTATACATAGAATAGAATAGGAGTTTATTTGTTTACAAAATAAATAATACATGCAATTTAAAATAAATCGAAATCGAAAACAAAATGGTCAGACTCTGCATATAACATGCAGATTAATACAGCCGATTTTCAGTCTAAGCGAAATATTGGTACAAAGTAAATTGGAATACAGTTAAAAAATTAAAACATAAAAATCATTACAGAGGTGACTTTCCTGTTGGAAACCAAAGATACATAATCTAAGGGCTGGTTGTGTCTGTTTGGGATCTGGGGCTCTACCGCGTTATTCTCATTTGTATCAACTTCAAGCAAATGCATGCGAAATTCAACGCGTGCAAAAGAGATGGCATGTTAGGCGGGCGTCGTCGCACGCACGTTAAATTTCAATCTCAAGTTGATGTTGATGAAAATGAGAATTACGCGGTAGACCCACTGCCCTCTTACTCTCCCCCAAATAACTTCGGCGGCGGGGGGGGGGGTTTGCAGGATGGTGGTACTTTCACAGTCAAGCTCTGACAATAAGACGCAATTAATAATTAATACAACTTATTCAATAAAATTTTAGTATGGAATTATAAGAAATTTGGGTTGAGACGACACGGTAGTGACGCCATCTGCAACAATTAGTTTTGCGTGGTGTTCCCAATTTCGAAATTTGTGCCCTTACGGACATGGACGGTACCACCATAGTTTTCATAGTTCTGCTATTAGACACTAGATAGCAGCACCATCATATGAAATTCTTAGGTTGGTTGACTGAACTCAGTAAACAACAAGATTTGCTCACTGATCATAAAATTCTATTTCTTTACAGGCAGTAGGACACAACTTTTTATTAAAGGAATCTTATATTAATATCTCTACATCAAATTATGCATAGAAAGTAGCGCCACCGCGGTGTTATTTTGAACTGCTACGCACAGTGCGCGGAAAGTTTTAATCAACTTGAACGAAATTAATTTCGTCTTTATGCAACCGTCGTTAAGAACTAAAACAAAGTTCGAATGTTCTCCATTTCTTATACCGGAAAATGATCCTGAGAAGTAGGGAAATGTACTCTATGCCCTTGGTTTACAAACTAAGTTGGATGTCGATATATATATCTATTTATACCTACTGTAAGGTGATTTACCCTTATTATTTTCATCCCCTGAAACGTTATCAGTCGTTCGGAAACCGCTTAACTGTCTTGATCCCTTCGACACCACCCTTCGAAAGTTTGGAAAAGTTTTTAGGAGGTAAGTGATTGATTTGATTTCATACTTACTTATTTTGTTGTAAAGGACGAAAGGCGCGTTTTTTTCATTATGTTTGGGCGATATATCAGTGCAAATATTTGTATTTTATTAAAAAAATCAGCTTCAAGTTATTTGGCAAAATGAGAGAGAAAATAATTTCGGTATTTGAACCTTACTTAACATCCGTGGCGTGCACAGAATTTTTTTCCGGAAAAGCAATCAGAAGGTCAAGTACGACAATAAAAAAAATATGAAAAAATTTAAATAACACTTTGAAAAAAAAAAGTTTGTATAACGCCACTGCCTAACCTAGAGTGAAAATTTTCATTCAAACTTTTTTTTTCAGTGTTATTTAAATTTTTTCATGTTTTTTTTATTGTCAATCTTGACCTTTTGATTGCTTTTCCGGAAAAAAGTTCTGTGCACGCCACTGTCATACCTACAAACAAGCTTGGCCTGGCGAGGAGTGAACTTGGACCTGCAAAAAATATCAACTATCTATAGCCGTGGTGCCTAGACGGTCGATCACCAGAGGCCTTTAGGTCGATCGCCGAAAATCCTTCGCATCGACATACCTATTATATTATTATTATTAAAAATTCTTTATTGCACAAATAAAAACATGTACATAGGCGAGCTTAATGCTAATGAGCATTTTCTTCCAGCTAACCTTTGGCGATGTAGAACTTGTCAAGGGTAGTGCTTCGATGAGGAAAAAGTATTATGACTAGTATTAATTTTAAGTAAAATTATTATATAGGTTAAATACATACGAGTAAATGGGTAACTTATAATCAAATACATATACTACCTCTATATCCTAATAATACATACACTGATACATATAAATATATAAACACAAATAGTATTTACGAGAGGTTAAACAAGGATTATAAACTTAAACACGTATTTAGAGTTGACCCATTTGTTTATTTTGTAGATCAAGGATTTATTTTGTACCTATGCGAGTCTGCATTTTCTCAAATGAAAATAATCAAATCCAAATATCGTACTCGTCTCAAAAATAAAAATTTTGCGGAATACCAGCAGTGTGACGCATCGACATCACGATGATTTGAACATTTTGCTATTTTTGCATGAATAAAAAATGTAAAATATTGCATCCAATTTAGTTTTATTTATAAAAATATTTTACTGATAATTATTGAGGAAAGAAAACTTTTTGTACAAGAGTCGATCTCAAAGTCATATATTTTTTATAGAAAAAAGTATGGGCACCACTGATCTATAGTCACGGGTTAAATTCCCATTTGTGTTCAGTTTCCGAAGGGAAAGCACTGTGCGTCCATACTTATGTCCGAAGTACGGAGATATGACTGATAGATAGATAGATAGATAACTTCTTTATTCCATTTCCACAGCATTACACGACAAAGAAAACAAAAAATACACATTTTACAATTAAACAATTACAAAAGAAAAAAACACAACTAAAACTAATAAATAATGTAAGTGCTATGGTAGTGGAAAAGGTCCTCAACTCAGCATAATGCAGAGGCAAGCCACTGCGCTGATTTTCAGTTGAGGCCCGTTTCCAAAACCGACCTTATGCTATATACAAAATAGGTGAACAATTCCCATAGCTTAATTTTTAAAAGATTTTATTTTTAATTTTTTTCGGAGAATTTACGTCATTTTAGGACATGGTTTTCATTATTTTGCTATATATATTGACCATTATTTTTTTTATGATTTTTTAAAGATTTGTCCGATGACCTTGTCACTTGAGAATTTTAGACATTATACTGATTGTGATGTGTGATTGCTTATAAAAAAAAAGTGGTCTGTCTCTGTCTGTCTACTCATCTGTCATCTAGCTGTCAAATTAGTCTGAAGAAAATTATTATAAATTTATCTTGATAGCAAAGGACACATTTCTAAACAGCCATTAATCAAGTGACGTCACACAAGGGCAAATGTAAGTTGCAGCCTTTTCGTAAAAATATTCATCATCTTGAGGTTTTTTTTAACCAAAACTTCGAAAATACGGCTTATTAAACCTAAATCTCGAAATGGTTTTCGAATTAACACACCTTAAAATAATTTAATCTATGCCAATTGCTAAGAGCCTGATTACTGACCATCCAACTACTTTGGAACGTCATAATTGTCGGTGAAACATGGGTGTACAGTTGTACAGATGGGTGTACAGAGAATCATGTCGTGACGATGTATGGTATTCTCCAGGCCATGCCTTTCTCCCGGCCACTGCACCTCCCATACCCTCAAGTGTGGCATCGATTTGAGGTGACCAAAGGTTCTAGAACCTTGAAGCTGAGGGTTCAGGACCTGACTGAGGATCAATTTGAAGTGGCCATGGAGTTGCTGTCAAAGCATTTTACAGCGGACGAGCCACCGTGCAAGCATATCGGTCAGTATTGTTTCGGTCTTTCATCTATCCACCCGTCTATACGAATAACTTTTATACTACCGTAGAGCCACTGAGTGATGGCACTTATGACAGCTGCATTTAGTGATGAGGTACATTTCAAATTTCGGTTAAAAATAAAAATCGAGTGTGAGTTTACTCAACATTAGACACGTCATTCAACATTCAATATAATGATACAAAAGGAAAATGTGCCAAAACCAGTGGCGTAGCTATTGGAGGGCTATGCGGTGTAGTGCCCCGGGGCCCCCAAGAGATGTTTAAATATCTAAATCGAGAAAATTGTTTTGTTTTTAATTAAATATTATTGCGTAACTTGGTGACCTCAAACACGACCTATAAAAAATGAGAAACTAAAAAAAAAAAAAAATTTGTACGAATACGAATTCTATTGCACAATAAAGCAACATTCAAATCGAAAAATAATAACCGAAACAAGTAGTACATCACTATCGACAATGAAGTATTACATTTTTTAATTCACACTTGCTTATAAATAATTACGATACTTTGTAGGCATTTAAACGTCATAGGCGCCATCATTCAGTGGCTCTACTTTACACCTGCTCGGAAAGTACCTTCTTACTTTTTTGAAAACGATGCAGAAAATACGTCATTACTGTCATACAAATATGCGGGCGCAAAAAGTGTACGAAAATTCATTGTTAACGTGCTTGGGCGGGCAGAAAAAGTATATGCAAATCCATTGTTAAGTTAACGTGCTGTTTTTTTTTAAATAACATAAAGAATGAGCAAGTGGCCAAGTGGCTAGTATTATTTTGCGAACTCGTACATAAAACTCGAAAAATGATACTGGCCACTTGCTTTTCCTGTACATAAAAAATAAGAAGGAAATAAAAAGTGACAATCGCACGCGAGTCAGTCGGTTTCTTTTATTGTATCTTGATTAAAAGTAAAATTATACTATTTCCTCGCAGGTGTAGTATAAAGCACTATGTATCACTCGGTAGAAGGTGCGATTCCCAACCCGTGTGTATTGAGGCCCTTGGCTTCGCCTCGGGCCTCAAACTACACCCTCGTTGGTAATTTTCCCCTTTCTTCCCTCGGTGAACAATGTACTATACTATAACAATGGAGGGAACAGTGATGAAAAGTCAACTGTTCGATACATTTTGTAAATTATAAATATTATGAATTCACAGAAGTTTCAAGTACAGGCTGTATTTTTAGGGTTCCGTACTCGAAGCCAAACAGGACCCTATTATAAGCCTCCGCTGTCTGTCACATGTAGGGTTCCCAACCCTCCCGGAATGTCCGGGAGACTCCGGGAATATTGTTCAAACTCCCGAGCTCCCGGATGCAATGAATTCTCCGGATTTTCTAAAATAAAATAATTGTCATTAACGAAATAGATAAATCACGCGAAATAAATAATTTAATGACGGAATAAAGCACAGAAAAGGTGCATTAGGGCCATATGTGGGCTCAAAACCTTTGAAAGTTGCAAGCCACATTTTAAGTCACTAAAACTTCTAACATTGCCTGGGCTTTATATATTCGAGACATGTATTTTTGTAAAATTCAATATTTACCTAGGTATCTGATATAAACAAGAGAAACCTAAGGAATCAGGACAGATTATGCATCAATAAATACAAAACAGAACTTTTACACAGAAGTATATTTGTCATGGGCCCTAAATTATTTAATAAAATTCCAAAAACATGGAAAGATCTCAGTTTAAATGTATTTAAAAATAAATTATTCAATCTTTTAACTGAAAAATGTTATTATACAGTGAAAGAGTTTATTAATGATAAATCAATCTAATATTATATTGTGACATAGATACTGTTATTGTAATTATTCAAATCTTTGACGTGTTTCATTAAAATATGATTATTTTCTTTATAACTTAAGGCTAAGGCTGAGATCCCATTGCATATTAATTACATCTCTTACTACATGCTAATGTTAAAAATCACTTTATGTTGATTAATTTTATATTCATACGCCTTTCGGCAGAGTGTAGAGCACATAAGTTATCTTTAAGATCAAATGTATTACTAACTACCTGCATTCATGAATAAATGAATCTTATCTTATCTTAATAAATGTTGATTTTTCATGTAAATCTTTTACGATTATGTGCTCAAAAACCTTTGAGTATTGCTTAAATGCTCTAGGTCAAAAACCGAGAAATACATATTAGATGCTTTCACAAAACAAAGGAAATTAAAAAATTAACAAATATTACTGACTTTCATTCAATTGCCCACCGATTTGTTCACATCTCCCGGGTTTGTTCCTTCGACAGTTGGCAACCCTAGTCACAGGGGTCTACACCATAGAGTATACTGATGGTCTACACCAGCGTTTCCTAACCTGTGGTCCGCGGACCCCTGGTCTATGGACCATTTAACAATCATAAATAAATGCCACCAAAAGTATCGTAAATACTACTGCTTACTGCTTTTCTCAACGACATACCTCTGTGAAAAGGCATTCTCTGCTCTTGTGTATATTAAAAACAAATACAGAAATAGATTAAAAGCGAATCCGGGGTACTAGCATGAACTTGGTATCGACTCGACATCGATTCGATAAATAAAAATGTAAGTCTTATTTCATTGCAATAAGGGTTATCGTTTAGAATTTATCGATTCCATCTGTCAAATTTATCTAATCGACGCGTACGTGCTCGCATAGCCGATTTGAGACTACAACTCAGTAGTAATATATACCCAAATATCACTAATTTAATTGCAAAAAAGCAGCACCAACCTTCTCATTAACGTATTTTATATGAAAAAGTATATATTTTTTGTAATTTGTAGAACTAAAATATATGGTCCGAAATTTATTGCTGCTTTTTTATTAAGGGGGTCCTTAAAATTGTGCTTGATTTCCTAAGGGGTCCGTGGACAAAAAAAGGTTAAGAAACGCTGGTCTACACTACACTATAGACTCTACCAGCTTTAGCCGTTATAGGCAGCCAGTTCAAATTTTCACACAATACGTGTTTAGTTATGGCCTCTATGAAGGCAAATAATAAAAAAATATATATACAAGGTGACTTTTTGATCATCGTCCAAATTCATACTGGTGGCTTGGTAAGTGATCAGTATCATGGATCAATAACAATTTCGGTGAAATTCGTAAAATGAAATTTCGACTCCCCATAGTGATTCACTCGGGACTGGAACTGAATTTCTATGGGAAGCCGAAATTTCATTTTACGAATTTCACAAAAACTGTTACTGATCCAAGATACTGATCACTTATCAAGTCTCCAGTATGAATTTGGACGATGATCAAAAATTCACCTTGTATATTGAAACCCAAATAAATACACGAAATAGTAGCAATTTTTAAGGTTATCGTGTCCCCCCTATCTCCAAAATAAGAGGACCGAAAAATATGAAAAAAGTTACGGTAACAGGTGATTTCGTATAGATTACAGAAAAGATATTAGGGTTCCGTAGTCAGAGGGAGCCGCGAATCGTTTGTCACGCGCTACCATTTTAGCGGCTTGTGAGTATTTTATGGGTAGTATTTAAACGAGCGAATGTAAATTCAAATTAAGGTGTCAAAAATACTGAATATAGCGTACTAAAATACCTACTAAGTTTGCGAATAAAAATGTTGAAAACGGCGACTTTGAGTTGAGTTGAATAATTTAAAACTAGGGACGTCGCCTCGCTCCGCTCTGCTTCGCTCGGCTCCTTATTTTATCTTATTTTATCTCGCTTCGCTCGCCGTCGCACCTATTTTTTGACTATTAGTGAAATATTTTCGATTTCACACTTTAAATTCGCCGACTCAGTATTTTAGTCGCACACTTTGGTATTTATTCCGGACACTTGAAGTCGCTAATTATATTTTTATTCGCCCGATTAAATAATTTCCCGTAATTTACTACCTCTAAATTTCAACTAAAACTTTATCAGAACAACTAAAGATTGACAACCGAAATTTGCGAATGAATGCATAAAATATCGGTGGGCCGCAAACGGTGAACCCAGGTACAATTGTATCGAAGTTTACAGAGATCAACAAACACCCTGGAGCCCTGAAAGAGCTGCAGACCCTGTGGCGCACCACGTTGCAGGACCGACTGTCCGTCATCTGTGTCGAGGATACTGATGATGAGGAGCCGAAGGTCGCTGGTTTGAACGTGCTCACGGTGGCATGTCAGGAGGACAAGGAGGAACCCTTTCATGTGAGTTTATCTATCTATCTATCTATATATATTTTTTATTTATTTTATAAGAAACAAAACGTCGTAAAATTATATATAACTTTAATAATAAACAAAAAGACTAACCCCCGGTTTCTGAAAGGCCAATCAATGTTAACAGTAGATTAAAAAATAATTATCTGCGGAAAAAGTGGGGATTTTACATTGAAATCAAAAATTAACTAAGTTAATTATTTATTCATCACTATTCAGACTTCATATATGCTTTATTTTCACCGTTATTTGCGGTTAAAGTTTTTTTAATCTACTGTTAACTTTGATTGGCCTTTCAGAAACCGGGGGTAAATGTTTCATAAATCATAACTTAAAAGAAAACAAATAAATTGAACACTTAGCTTAAGGAGCTTATTGGTAGTGTAATTAAAAATAAACAATATAAGCATTGACTTAAGGTCTTATTTTAATTATGCTAAGTACTGTAACATATAGCTAGGCAATATGTTAGATTTAGGTAAGGCTAGGTTTTATAGGTAGGTTAAAGGACTATTTGTTCGTGTTTAGTTGGCAATCGATAACCTTTATGGATCGACATACGTCTCATTGACTGAATTATTTCGTGTTTTCCAAAAATAAATACAGATCCAGTATAAAAGATCTTTCAGACAAAACACGAGCAAGATTCCTTAGAGAGTTCCATCGGTGTGAAGGTGGCTCTCCATAAATAAATATTCCTTCTAGAGTTTTGACGAAGTACGATAAGGGAGTGCCCTACGAGGTTCATAGCTCCCCTCCCTTAATGTATATGTGATAATTAGGAAGAACAAGTAAAACAAGAAATAATACAAGAAGTCAAAGTAAAAACAAAGTGGTATAATTCAGCAAAATTCCTACGAGATCCCGAGTAGACTGTGTGCATATTACAATACCTACTAAACATCATTCGGTCTAGCGATATTGCAAAACATGTACTTATTTAAAAAAAAAAAAGTTACATTTTAAACGATATTATGATATTAATGACATAAACGAATACCCTGACCAACTGACTGATCTATCAACTCCTACACCAAACGGCTGGACTTTGGAACCTGCAATTTGTACTGTATTATTATTATTTATTTAATATAAAAGTTGGGGACCCTACCGATCGATGGCGGTGATTTGGAAAAAATATTTTATATTGTTTAATTTATAGGTAAGTTTTTCTTAATTTATTTTTTAATTTAGTTAGGTATAATTTTATCTTTTATATTTATATTAATTTATAGGTAGTCTAGTTTTTTAATGTTATTTAAGTTTTATATTGTTAAATAAATAAAAAATATAAAAGTATAACATTACAGCTTATGCTAAATCGCTATAAGTAATTGTAAAACTTAACACAAACAATTACAAAAACAAATTAATTTACACATTTAAATTAAGCCTTTCATAATTCTCTCTCGCAGAACGCCATACAGTCTTCAATTACAGACGTCATTCTATCACTAAATAAATCACACTGTGTACTGACGACCGTTTGGATTTCGTAGTATAATTATACTATTTGTACCATATTTTCATGACATGTAGTATGTAGTATCATAATGGAACATACTACGTAAAAATACCATAATTTTATCTTCAGGCTGACCGACTTGTTTTATTGGTTGAGACGTTTTGCTTTTTTACATTTACTCTACAATATAAGGAATTTCTGCGCGTTATGAATATTATTAGTAATTTTTTAAGAATTTCACTAACAAATAGGCTATTTTATTAAATTATGAATCTCTTTAGTAAATTTTTAAAAAGTTCGCTTACAAATAGGCTATTTTATATCAATTGAAAACAAAAATCGACGAAAAACGAAACGTAGTATGATTTTAGCCAAGTAGTATATTTTTAATTCACATAGACAATTATTTTCCGAGGGTCCGAATTCAACCCTTGAGGACAATAGTGCGTTGAGTTCCACGGGATCCACGCGAGAGGCGCTGCGGAGCGCCTGCTAGTGATTTAAAAACTGCCTTTCTCCGCAGACAGAAGACAAAGTCTGGGCCCAACTGTTTGGTGCCGTGGACCTGGTCTCCCGCAGTGTGGACATCTTCGCCCACTTCGGAGTAGACAAGTATCTGACGGCATTCGGGCTGGTGGTAGCGCCGGAGTACCGGGGCATGAGCATTGGGAAGGATATCCTAAGAGCTAGGTGAGCAAGAGTCCTTTTAAAACTAAATTGGGTGGAATGTAGGGTGGAATGCGCGATTTTTATAATTTTTCGTTACAAAAACAATTTAACTCAATAAAAATATTAATTTGAACCGTTTATATTCTTCCTCTATTCAATTTTATTATAAGTACAGATGAATTAGAACGTTGGATCACTCATTTCCCGATTTTCAAATCCTTAGGTCAAATGGCGTCCGTTTTTGAATCGCTTTAAACTTTCAATAGAAATATTACAAAATTTTAAAATAAATATATTACGTACATTTATTGACTTCGGCCCTGTAATTGTGAAACTTTAAACATTCAACCTACAATAAGTAAATAGATCTTTAAAATGGCTTAAAAACTAATAAAATAAACTCGATTAGTTCGTTGCATAACCCGTAAGCTATGGACGATTTTTTTTTCCCGCCAATATTACTGAAGTAATTTTGATACAAACTTTTAACAAAAAAATAGTAACCGACTTCAATAGTAACAGCAGTCATTCACTAAAAAGTTAATAATAATTCTATAAAGACCGATTGTACCGAAGCAACACTTTTGCCGACTTCTTTCTTCCTGAAACGTTATGTTATCTAGAAGTCGGCGTTCTTATATTGGTTTTTATGTTGCTATATCGTAGGAAATACGCCGACTTCTAGATAACATAATGTTTCAGGAAGAAAGAAGTCGGCAAAAGTGTTGCTTCGGTACAATCGGTCTTTATAGAATTATTATTAACTTTTTAGTGAATGACTGCTGTTACTATTGAAGTCGGTTACTATTTTTTTGTTAAAAGTTTATTTTATTTCACATTTTTTAGTGTTGCTGGGTTAAATTGTGAGGTATAGGTAGTTCTTGCAAACGTGGTGTTAATATGAAACGAAGTTCAAGTGAGTATAAGTAGCCATGTTTGAGTAGCTTCCTGCTATCAGCAACCTAACACAACATGATTACCGCAATCTCGAGTTATGTGCTGTCATCCGTTGAAGAGTTCTACGGTAATGAAGCCAAGATCGAAGGTCAGGTGGGTACACTGGCAATTTTCAGCAATGCCCTGCAATGGGCACCCACAAACTGGTTGCCGCAATCCAAAGTTATGTGCTGTCATCCGTTGAGGAGTTCTATGGTGATGAAGCCAGGATCGAAGGTCAGGTGGGTATTCTGATTATCTCCAAGTAATACCCTTGAATCAGCACCCTAACGCAGTGATTGCCGCAATCTCGAGTTATGTGCTCTGATCCGTTGAGGAGTTCTATGGTGAATATGGTGATGAAGCCAGGATCGAAGGTCAGGTGAAAGAATGTCGATTTTCAAGTAATACCTTGTAATCAGCACCCAGGTACAAAGCGATTACCTCAATTTTGAGAGGTATGCTGTCATTTTCTGAGGAGTTCCACTGCCTATCTCTGAAGACCTTCATCAGATCATGACCAAACCCAAAATGGGACCTACCTGGAATTAAACTCTTCCAAAGAAAAAAGAATTATTCAAATCGGTTCAGAAATGACGGAGTTATAGAGTAACAACGCCAAAAAAAAATAAAAAAAAAATACATTCGAATTGAGAACCGCCTCCTTTTTTGAAGTCGGTTAAAAAACGGCTCACCTCAATACGTGTTATGATCGGGAAAGCCGACCAGTTTCAGCAGATTTAGACTGCCTTCATCTGGGCGAGTAAAGACGTTTACGCGACGACGTTACGCCTCACACTGCGGGCTGCGGCTCGCAGGGCTCGGGATGACATCAGTGCAGATGGTATTGGTGGTCGGACCAGTGTCCGCACAATTTTTTATATAAATCATGAATTATCCTCAAGTCTCATTTAATTATATAATTACTCAAGTTTTTTTTTTATTGTTGTTTGTCTTTCTAGCTTTCCAGCGACACCTATTTGTACATAATATAATATAAATACTGCTCATACTGAACGTTTGCCATGACCTTGACTGACCTGTGCCGGTCGGCACAGTTAGGAGCTTACGGGTAAAACTTTCTTTCTTGATTCGAAAGGAAAAAAAAATAAAACTTAAACATGCACATTGCACATACGAGCAATAAAAAAAAAAATCTAAAATATTCCAAACTTTCTTATATCCAAATAAGATTGCCCCCCCCCCCACCTCTATCCACGCCTGGGTAAGATGTCAGAAATGGAATATTTTTGGGTTGCGTTCCTAAACGCCCGGGTAAATGTAAAATTTTACTGTCAACTGTTCCACAACCACCCGAGTGAAAACGAAGCCTAGAGCTCCGAACAGCTCCGAACAGTTCTCGAAGTCGTTCCTAAACCTTGTCAGAAATGTAAAATTCACTTGTATTCAATAAATTCAATGTAAATTTCAGGAGGTAAATTTCCACTTTGACCTTTGGCTTAACATTACGCGCCAATTTTTGGTTTCTGGGTTATAGAATTCTGTGGAATGACTTGTAAAGGCAAATAATACGTATACGAAAAATATCCTTTGCCACGTAAATAAACATTACAAAGTGGCCGTTCCAAAACTATTAGTTCTTACTAGTAGATTACAAAACTAGTAGATTCAGTCTGTCTTAGCTCTTTCACTTTTACGAAGTAAACTTTACATTTACCCCGGCGTTTAGGAACGCAGCCTTAGTAGGATTTTAAATAAATCAACATAATAGGCAAGACTTTTAGTTTCTGAAAAGCAAAAATTAGAGTTAAGTACTTTTAGTATAAAGCATCCTGCATACTAATCAGCTGTTTAAAAAAGGCACATACCCACTTGAGCAATGTATAATATACATGTATTGTAAGCTGTAATTAGCAGCTATACAAGGTGACTTTTTGATCATCGTCCAAATTCATACTGGTGGCTTGTTAAGTGATCAGTATCATGGATCAATAACAATTTTTGTAAAATTCGTAAAATTAAATTTCGACTCCCCATAGTGATTCACTCGGAACTGGAAGTGAATTTCTATGGGAAGCCGAAATTGCATTTCACAAATTTCACGAAAATTGTTATTGATCCAAGATACTGATCACTTATCAAGCCTCCAGTATGAATTTGGACGATGATAAAAAAGTCACCTTGTATATGTGTGACGGTTTAAATTAGAGATGTGCCGAGTACAAGTTTTACCGAGTAACCGTGTACCGAGTATTGCTCGGTTTTATTTTTTTTAATGAACCGAGTACTCTGCCGAGTGACTCAGAGACGTGGACAAAATTGTAAAAAAAATAGTTTATATAATATAATAATATAATAAAAAAGTTAAGACATTATTGCCATATAATAAAAAAGTTAAGACATTATTGCCATATAATAAAAAAGTTAAGACATTATTGAATTTCACGAAATCGACATGGCGGAAACACGTAAATTTCTTCATTTTTCCTAGACATTGTTTACATTTAAAGCGAACATGACGTTTAGAGAAACTTCAAATTGCCGCGATACCGCAGCTCAGTACAATACTAATCATAAAAACCCATTTCAATTAAAATATTTGTTGTACCGACATGATCTTCTTACCACATATTTTAATTTATTATTATACATATTATTATTTAAAGATTATTTTATGATTTTTACACTACATTTTTTCACCGAGTAACTTCTTCACTAAAGCCGAGTTATTCGGCCGAATAAGAGTACAAAAAAATATTGTCGAGTACTCGGCACATCTCTAGTTTAAATATCGACGGCCACGTCTTAGAAATAAGGTTCACGTTACAAAGCGGCTGTTGCGACGATCGCTGCGTCGCCGAATAGCGCAAAATAGATAAAATAAATTACCGAGGCACAAACGAAGTGTGACTAATTTCAAAATTTTAGAAATGTCATAAATACCTCGCTAGCCAATTTTATAAAACTGCCCCCTCCTCAGCGAAATCATTTTAATCTTAGGTTAAAACCCTTGGGTTTTCCTTTAGGCAAACTAGGCACAGGCCTAGGGATGTGCGGTTTAAAGGGGCACGCGAAAAAAAAGATGTACACATGGCAAAAAAAAGTTTTTGTTGCATACTTACCTACTCATGGCCTAGTTATATTAATCAAGTAGGTATTACTTTAGCCAAAGGGGCGTCGATGAAGTGGTTGCCTAGGGCGCTGTTGGCATTTAAGGATTCCCCCAGTGCCAATGACCTTGAACTAAGTAACTTTTATAACCATTTTATACGGTACCTATAGCATCTTTTAATAGAAGAAAAATACATAGTAATCTTTATGATACAAATAGTGATGTGGTTTTTTCTGAATTTTATTTTAATATACATAAATGAAGAAAAAATATCTAAGTTTACCCCTATTTCTCGGTTTTTTGTCCACTTGTAACAATATAACTGCTACAGTTTTTATTGAAACAGTATGAAAATTTATACACTTCTAGACAAAATAATCTAGAGATGATATGGTTCTCTTAGTTCCTGGAAATTCATTTTATTTTAGATAAAATAAATTAAAAATTCACTATTTTCGCACTTGTCAGCCGCAGCGACCGGTGTAACAGCCATGATATAGTGCGCGCTGAAAAGAACTTTATTTCAATATGATTTTGTTCGAAATTTCAACCACCACGAATCGAGTTGCTATTTTTTCCGACGGAGCCATCTACGCATTGAAAATGTTGGCGGCACAGATCTCAATATTTCTCAGCCATTACAAAACATGTATAACTGATATTTACGTATTTCACTTATCATGTCTTTGATATCATTTTTGTAATTGCTTTTTTTGATTGGTTAACTTTTACAGTAGAGAAAAAAATGCCAGACACCAGAGATTTTCATTTTACAGGGACATGAGACCGATTTAAGCGTCAAAACTCTCTGTACAGATTAGTCTAAGTACACACTTCAAAATAGTAACTGAATTTTGTAACATTAGCGATAGTCTTTAGTTTAAACGAGACATACTGTTTTGGCGCATACGACCTTGTGGCATAAGCTATGATTAATTTAGTGAACATGCGGTATAACCACAACGCCGTTGGATCCACAAATACAGGTCCAGCGGGCCTATCTTTGTTTAGTAGTATTCCAGGCGGCGTTTGTGTGCACGTAATTGAAAACACCTTTACCTACGCTATAAAATCCAGAAAAAACCTGCAGATACCTTCTTGTGCATTTATCGGGTGTACAAATCACTCAAGGACAAAAAACAAATTTCATGGCATGACCTTCCACTCGTAAGTACACCAAAACCAGAAAAATTCGGTACTTTCTGTTTGTTTTGTTTACATTTCGCCATTTGCAGAAAAGGACGATAATATTCAACATGAACGTCTGCGACTAATTCAGTTGCGCTGGCGGCGACAGTCTTTCTCTTGCATGCCGCGTCATGTACAGAGCCACAAACTTATCTGTTCCGGTTGGCCAAACTAAAATGGCTTCTATATTCACTGTGTGACAGTCTTCGCCGCCGGAACCGATAAGTTTGTGGCTCTGTAATCACACTGGACTTCACCGCTCGGTTCAGCTCGCTTTCTGTCGGCTTTGTAACGAACCGAGCCGACCAAGCAATATCCTGTCTTGCTCGCTCAAAAGTCTTGTAACGTCAAACTATCTCTTTCGCTGATGGTAATTGCATATACATAGTACGAAATACCTGTTCCATTTCTTGAATCAGTCGAGTAAGGGCGTTACGAATCTTCACTTAATTAATCAAAGGGCATAAGCTAGTTCGCGAGCATATATTTGTCAGTCCACTACCGATTTCAGATTAAAAGTAGGGATGCTTACTGTCATATTAGTTCCGCATAGAGGGCACTGTGTGTTTGTGTCTGTTAGCTTCTCAGTTCACATACAAATAATTGAATAATTTATTATATTCATTGAAAAGTTAAAGCGATGGGTGTTTGTGTGGCTTTTGGATGTAAAGGAAAGGGAACTTGTACGACAAGGTCTCTTTTCATTCCTCGCAGCGAAGCATCTCTTTTCTTTAGCTCCTCCTTGAACTGAGCGATACACCAGGTAGAATACATGACGAATACACCAACAAAAAAAGGCACAAGTCTTTAGAATTGTGGAATGCAAAAATAACATCTATCAGCGTCTTTTACAAGAGCGTGATAAGACACAAACACTCAGCGCCCTCTACCGTAAAAGCTTTTGGTTTTCTTTCCCATTTCTCGCCTTAATTCGCCTCTGCCTGGATACGACCCTGATCTTACCTACCTATCTTCATTTATTGGACTACAGGAATGGTGGTCGGAATGCACATTCCACGAAGATTCCGTCGCGCGGGCGTTGAATGAATTCCATTTAGTACGTGCAGGCAGTCGGAGCCCTATTGGAGAATTCCATTACTTGGTTTCATGAAAAATTAGAGAGATTATTCTCATTTTATTTCAAGTATATCTACCAACGCCAACGACATTGAACTAAGTAACTTTGTAACCATTTTATACGGTAACTACAGCATTTTTCAACAGAAGAAAAATACATAGTAATCTGCATGATACAAATAGTGATGTGGTTTTTCCTGAATTTCATTATAACATACAGAAATGAAGCAAGAAAATTATAAGTTTACCCTTATTTCTCGATTTTTTGTTCACTTGTAACAACATAACTGCTGCAGTTTTTATCGAAAAGGTATGAAGATGTATAAACTTCTAGACAAAATAATATAAAATGATTTGGTTTTCTCAGTTCTTGGAAATTAATTTTATTTTGGATTAAATAAATTCAAAACACATTATTTTCGCACTTGTCAGCCGCAGCGACTGACGTAACAGTCATGTTGCAGTGCGAGCTGATAAGGACTTTATTTTAATATGGTTTTGTTCGAAATTTCAACCACCATGAATCGAGTTGCTAATTATTCCGACGGAGCCACCAATGACAATTATTATTGTCTGCCTATGTATTCTGAACAGACAATCTGATCATAAGAAGCGCAAAAGTATCTCAAGAAATTCGCTTAGATGTGTGTTATTTCGAAAACCATTTCGAGATTTAGGTTTAATAAGCCGTATTTTAGAACTTGTGGTCTAAAAAACCTCATGATGATCAATGTTTTAACGAAAAAGCTGCAACTTCCATTTGCCTTCGTGTGACATCACTCGAGAAGTGGCCGTTTAGAAATGTGTCCTTTGCTATCAAGATATATCTATCTTCTATCTATTCTATCTATATAAAAAGAGAAGTCCTGACTGACTGATTCATTCACTGACTCATCAACGCACAGCCCAAACCCTTCGACCTAGAAAGCTGAAATTTTGCACAAAGCTTCCCTTTGTAATGTAAACAAGGAATAAGAAAGGGTTTTTCGAAATTCTACCCCTAAGGGGGTGAAACGGGGGTCCAAAGTTTGTATGGGGAAACAAGATTAGTTAGACTATTTTATTCGAGACTTCACAGGAGTACTCCTATTCATAAATGAGTAAACACGTGTTTCAGGTTTTTTCAGAATTCAACCCCTAAAAGGGGGAAATGGGGTGACAAAGTCTGAAAATCAACATGGGTATCGTTTGTATGGTTTATCGGGTCGCTGATTACGAAAACAACAACGATTTCTAAATCCAACGTAGTGAACGTGAAATAACATCATTTCCTGTTGGGGTGCGATGGGGTTGAAATTTTGAAATGTGTAAATATCAATATGGGTGTCGTTTTTATGGTTTTCTTGGACATTAATTACGAAAATTGCATCGATTTTGACATTTAATATAGTGGACATGAAAATGTATGTGTGCCAGAGCAAATCGGCTGTTGTTGACGGACAGACAGACAGCCACACAAGTGATCATATTAGGGTTCCATTATTTCCTTTTGAGGTCAATCTATATATCTATCTAATATCTATGTGTCTATCTATCTATCTATCTATCTGTCTATATCTATCTATATTCCAGCAAAATATCTTTGGAACGGAAGGGATACACTTGGGATATACTTGGACCACGGTGTGCCAAAAAAGCTTTTCTTTTTTAATGTCAAAACTTTGACGGCCTGTATCTCCCAAACGGCTGGAGTTAGGCCCATGTTGATGGCTGTCTAACTGCCGAAAGTATCAAAACTTTACAGACCCTTATCTCCCAAACGGCTGATGCTAGACCCATGTTCATGGTACTCTAAGAAAAGGGCTCGGTGAGATCTAGACGACGGTAAAAAAAAACGAAAAGAAGAAAAATTGACAGAATTTTGATCGGCCATATCTCCCGAACGGCTAATCGTAGGGAGTTTTGGTTTCAACTATAGTGATCAGTCAAGGTAGGGCTACATGACAAAAAAAATATTTTTACAGGTTTTGACAGTTTTTGACAGGTCACACGAAACTCGGTATCGAAGGGCATTCAAGGTTGCCGATTACGCTGCCGTATTCAAATTTGTCATTTTTTGACAACTGATAGGGATTTTGATACTTTTTCGGAAAAACTTTGATCGGTGAGTCCCTGTGGGAGTGAGAGCTCTTATAAACGTACTTTAAATATGAATAAAAAAAAACTAATAGGTAATAGGCCCCGTCAAAGAGACTTTACCTGGAGATCAAAGAATTGCACCAAAAACACTCCAAACCAGATTTAAAATGTTGTGTAAAAAGTACTACACAAAAACTAAATCAACGCGGGCGAAGCCGCGGGCAAAAGCTAGTTTATAATAATTTGCTTCCCACTGATTTGATCACTGATTTCTGATTTCTGATTTCTGTCATCCACGGATGACAGATGAGTAGACAGACAGGGAAATACCACTTTTTTTATAAGCAATCACACATCACAATCAGTATATTGTCTAAAATTCTCAAGTGACGTCATATATAACCCACAATTCTTTAAAAAATCATAAAAAATTATCAAAATAATGAAAACTCAGTCCTAAAACAGCGTATATTCTCTGAAAAATAAATTGGGAATTGGGAAGATCGTGAAGTATAAAATCGAAAATTTTCCCCAAAAGTCAAAAATAGGTGGGACGATGAGCGAAGTGAAGGGATGCGTATTAGGTTGACATGTAAGTAAGTAAATACATTTTGGGAACCGAGCGAAGCGGAGCGAAGCGGAGCGGAGCGAGGTGACCCTCCTAGTTTTAACAGACATTGATATGCCCGACAACATCTATACTGATAATAAAAAAGCAAAATAGTCGTGTCTGTTAATTGAATATTTTTGCGATCTCGCGTTTCGTACACATAATGATATAATACAACGTGTAACAGAAAGGTGTAACCATATTCTTATTCAGTCAACGATATAGAACAACTTTTACTGTGGAGCCAACCCAGAAATCTCAAAAAAAAAATCTGCCCTTCCATACATTTCGGCCGAGCGGCATTGCATTTTTTCTATGAAATAGTAAAATGTTTTTTTTCGGGATACAGGTTTTGTTCCATAGTAAAAGTTGTTCTATACCATTGACTGAATAAGCTCTTCAAATATGGTCACACCTTTCTGTTACACGCTGTATAATCGGGTCTACCGCGATCAATTTTTACCTTTTTACGAAAAGGGGACACCCGACGTTTCGAGTGTAACGTCGGGTGTCCCCCTTTCATAAAAAGGTAAAATTTGATCGCGGTAGACCCGATTATACAAGGTGACTTTTTGATCATCGTCCAAATTCATACTGGAGGCTTGATAAGTAATCAGTATCTTGGATCAATAACAATTTTTGTGAAATTTGTAAAATGAAATTTCGGCTTCCCATACAAATTGACTTCCAGTTCCGAGTGAATCACTATGGGAAGTCGGAATTTAATTTTACGAATTTTACAAAAATTGTTATTGATCAATGATACTGATCACTTACCAAGCCACCACTATGAATTTGGACGATGATCAAAAAGTCAACTTGTATATTATAATTTTTGCAATATTTTGAATGAAATTGATTATAACACAATTTAAAATTTCGCACAAAAACCAATGTAGTTACAGACTCGACTTTTTACTATGTAGTTTATAATTAGTATGGATGTTATGTAGGAATGCACAGCGCGTGATAAATTAGGTCAAAGGAGGCTTAAGGCAACCTTCAGTAGGTCAAAAGTTGTACACAACATAAACACGAGGTTGTGGTTTCAACTAAGCTCCTTAGTTGAATGTTATTCACGATGACAGTTGCCATATCATTAATTAATTACTAAACGAAATTAAGGCGCTACCGAAAAAAAATCGACACTTTAAGAACTTGCATATCTACTTCAGTAAATTATGTATTATTTTGATAAAATAGTACATTATTTTTGGATTCTTTTTCCAGGGACCTGTTAAAACAGAAACGCAATTGGAGAAATTCGGCTCGATAGAAATATTTATTGAAATGAGGTCTTTTTCGACACCAACTCTCCTGGTCTGACAATTTAGAATGACATATGGACTGCAATTATATTTTATTAGATGGGTTTTAACGGTATCTAGGACCTGGTTAAACGAAATTTTGATAGGATCTTTAGTACATTTTAAATTAATAAAAAACCGGCTTTTTGCTACTTTTCCACGAATCCGTCCTGACGGTTTTTTCGCATATGGAGTAACAGGGACGCTAAAACTTTTACATATCGCCTTATGGTTTTTTAGTAATAGAGACATTTTACTGGCCACACCACTTACTGGTCGTTTTTAGGGTTCCGTAGTCAACAACAAGAAACCCTTATAGTTTCGCTATGTCCGTCTGTCTGTCTGTCCGCGGCTTAGCTTAGAGACTATAAGTACTAGAAAGCTGTAATTTAGCATGGGTATACATATTTATCACGCCGATAAAGTGGTACAGTAAAGTTTTGAAAAAGATTTTTTTTTAGGGTACCTCCCGTACACTTAAAGGGGGGATGAATTTTTTTTCTCGTCTATCCTGGCTATCCAAAGCTCTTTTCAAAAACTTCTCAACGCCATTTGGTGACAATATCTTTGACTTCCGACTAATATTAGGTTTTTACATATGAAATTGCCGTTTTCTATAGAGAATTTGAAGGAAGCTCAATTTTCAGTAGTAACATTTTTTTCAAATTTTTTCATGAATGACTAATCTAAATTTTGTAATTTCTTATGTGTATGAATGAGACAAAATTATACGAGCACGGATGTTGAAAAACTATTAATATAAAAATTTGTATCTTTTTCATACGTAAACTTTTTGAATTTTGCAAAAAAGGTGCTTTTGATCACTGTACCTAATTAGTTTAAATTATTTGCTTACATTCTCTAATACGAACTGGTATGTTTCATTGGGAAACTTGTTGAGTATGATCAGTATGTGGTTTTATTTTTAAGGTTCTATTTACGCTCGGTATAGAAACGAATCTCGGAAATTGAAAGCAAGTTTCAGGCTGTAGCCGGCATTTAAGATGAACTTAACCTATTTACGGAATAAATTAGATTTTAATGCGGTTACCGAGATTTTAAATGAAAAATATTTCAGCCCCCCTATTCTGTATCTTTAGTTGCCTATCATCAAAAACATAGCTAAAAACTGAAATTTCAAAATTGCCTTTAGTGGGTATTGAACTATTAACAATCTGTGTCGTCACTTCAAGTGCGAAAATATCCTTAGGACATCGGAATTCGATAGTATATCTATGTTTTTGATGATAGACACCCAGTCCAGAAGGCAGCTAGAGATACACAATAGGCCCGCAGTTTGTCGATAGTTTCTTTTATTTTACGCAAATGTAGGTTTTTTTACATTTTAATTTTAATTTTATAAGGTAAGATAAGGTACTGGTCACTTTTGTTAGTTTCATTGAAAATGATAAAATGTGTCTAGTAAAAGTACTTTTTGATAAACAATCATAACATTTTAAAACGTATTTTATTTATCTTTATTTTCAATTCCTAACATAGAATAAATTTATTATTAGGATAATGGTCGTAAAATCACCTCGTAAAAGCAAGAAAAAATGTATTTGTGACACTACAGCTTTATTGGAAAAGATAACAGGACAACCTTCTCTTCTTCCTGATACAGAAATCAACAAAATTCGTCTGAATCTATTTACTGAAAGAAATTCAGATGGCACAGAATACTTGGTGCTAAGAGGAAGAGAAATTTACGAAAGGTTTGGAAAAAGAATTGGTGATAAAGACATTAGAGCTATCTACTTGTATGTTCGTGAATCTCCAAAAAGAATCACGAGATTAGACTTGAGCTACAATAACATTACAGATGCCGGCTTTTTTAAGCTATTAAAAAAGCTGCTAGTGAAAGGAAGGTCCAGCATAATCAATTTGAACATTATGAATAACAATATAACGGAAGAATCAATTTTAAATTTGGCGAAGTACTCGAAACATGTGAAGCTAAGATATTTAAGAATTAATGGTAACAAAATTGGAAATAAAGGAGGTGAATATTTTGCAAAATTCTTGATCAATAACTCAACTTTAGAGTATACAGACATTGGAGAAACAGACCAAACATTGTCAAGTGTAGCTCATATTATTACAGCTTTAAGAAAAGATTATGATGGGAATACTACTCTAAAGTGTCTAGATTTTAGTGGAATCGTTCCACTATTCAACCGATATCCTTACGAGACGAAATGGCTGGCATATCAAGTAGAATATTTGCTCGAAAGGAACTCAACAATCGTGGAGTTACACTTACAGAAAAACCAATTGAATGGTCACGATGTAGAACACTTACTTCAAGGCTTAAAACAAAATAAAACACTTCTGTATTTGGATTTAGGATACAACAGAATTGGAGAGTATGGCATGGAATCGTTGGCTAAATATCTAGAAGAAGGTCCTCAGTTAGTTCTCCTAAACGTTGCTGGCAACGGTATTAGAAACACGGGTGCTCGAGCCTTAAGTTTAATGCTACCATCCTCAAAAATTCTTGCCTTAGACATTTCTCACAACGAAATTAACGATAAAGGTATTTTAGACCTCTTAAGAACAATTAAGAAGAGACAATTCATTCGATTTCTAAATATATGGGGAAATAACATTGGATATGCAAGCTGCGGTGTCATCAAAAGAATGTTAATGAGTGGAGTTCTTTTTCAACACACGATAGATGTGAAACTTTATGAGATGGATGGGAAATTGCATGCAGCATACTACCCCAATCCAGCTGATAGAAACAAGCATTTATATTATTGTGAATTGGATTATGGCGAATGTCAACCAATGTATCATATCAAAAGAAATGTCATTCCTGAAAAGAAAAAATATAGAGTCGATTGTAAACAAAGACACAAACTTGATAAGACAACAAAATATTCATTTTGATATGATATTTACTTTTTTTTTGTAATAATTATTATGATAGGGTGAAGTATTAGTAGTTTAAACAATACTTGCCGTTCAACACTATTTTTTTTAACAATTTATCGGCTATGATTCTGAATAGTTTTAATTCATTTTGTTAATTTATTAAAATTTACTTGTACTTGTCCACTGTTTCATTTTATTTATTTATTAATTATTTATTTATTTTACAGCAGAACCTTAACCTACTTACAGTAAAAACCATATCCATGAGTTAAGTGAAGTTCAATTCAAATTCAATTCAAAAATTCTTTATTTACATTACAAAATGTAGGTTTTGAGGGGGTGGGGCTCCCCTTTTAAGTTTCAATATAGTTCAGAGTTTCTGTTTGATATTTTTCACCCACTTTTAGTGAAATCGGCGCAATAGTTTTTGTGTCATGTTGTCACCAATACATATAATAAAACAGTAGAACCCGGTGTTTCTGTACATTGAAGAAAAGCAATGAAAATAGAAAGGAGGTGACAAAAGAAGAGTAATAGAACACAAATCAGCGATTTTTAGAATTATCTTCTGTCTGTCTGTTTGTTTGTTTGTTCGCGCACATCTCCGAAACCACTGAACGGATTTGGATACAGTTTTTTTGTTTTCATCGTAGTGAACCTGTTCGACATATAGGCTGTAAGTAAGGGGTGTTAATAAAATAACGCCCAAACCGAAAACGGGGCAAAGATGAATAATCGCAGGGAGAGCGGCGGGCGAAAGGTATGTAACATTTATCTGTCCTATCCAACCGTCCGTTCTAAGGCTTATTGTAAATTATGATAACCAGGGTTTGATGATAAGACTGGAAGGTGAATAAGGGATCTCCTCAACGGACAACAGCAGACCCTTCCAGTTTGGGTTTATTTGATTGGTCTTGATTTGGCAAAACATGGGAACCAGGGTCCGATGTTGGAACTGGAAAATAGATACGGGATCATATCAACGGAAATCGGCAGACCCTCCGATTTTGATCTTATTTGATTGGTCTTGATTAGTACCTTAGTAACGGATGTCCCAAGGTATGGTTGGATATAATAAGTTGGAAGTGAGGAGAGACCTGGCGCTACTTTTTTATCTTTTTAAAGTTTTGCGAGGTATATTGTTCAATCCACGGTTGCTAGCGTCCTTGAAGCTGTTCGTGCCGGATAACTACCTTACGGATACCGATTTGTTTAGTTGTTCTCTGACTGAGTTCGCAAAAACTGCTTTAAATATAATTTGTTACCAATCGCATTAGGTTAGCTTGTAAAGATTGTGTAGTATAAATGTAAATAATAAATAAATAAATAAAAAAACACCTGCACCTTGGACGACCTCCTCAACGCTAACCGAAGAAGGATTGACGTGGCGGCCCATTAAGGCTGCGCAAATTTAGGATTGCCCAAATTACCTTGGTAAAAATGGTGTGCGACTTTGATGATGATTTAGAGGTGGGACGCCTGCTGGGCACAGGCGGATGGTCGGTTCTCCTTGGAGCTATTCCATCCAATTCCCATTGCTTGGAGCTTTGGTATCCTATTGTCTCAGTTGCATTCCCTCCTCAAATGTTCCACTTCTCTTAATATATCTTAATATGTCTGAGTACCCAAGGTACTTGAGGTCTTCTTCTTTAATGTGATCATTACCAAATACTTCCCATCTTAGGCTACAATATATAAAGCATTCACCTAAGTAGTGCTTACTCGTTTCCTCCTCGCCGCAGTGCGGGCAAGAGGAGTCCTCCTGTACCTTCATTATTGACAGATGTCTGTTCAGCCTACAGTGGCCAGTTAGAATACCCACCAACGTACCTAGATTGATTCTACTTAGATCAAGAGTGTACCTTACTTTTTTGTAGACGATAGTCGAGAGAAACATTTTCGACTGTCAACAGCCCTCAATGTTCCTCCATTCATCTGCTGATTGGTGATGCCAGATGGTGTGCGACTTTAGTTTATAAAGTTCTTCGCAGCATCGCCGAAGGCAGGAGTATCTAGCGAGGCCGAAAAACAAGCATGCGAGGACGGAGAACGCGCCCGCGAGGCCGAGCTGGGCGCGTTCGCATCCCGATTATGATAGTTTTTCGGCCTCGCAAGCTTTGTTTGGGAAATTGTCAGTTTGTATATTCAATTGAGAGCGATTATAATGTTTGTTTCTAAAAAAAAAAAATATAATGTTACCATTCGGCTTTTCTTTATAAATATTGATATATATAGTAGTTTTTTTGTAAATTATACACATTAATTAATATAAGCAAGATATATTTCGAATCATTTTGGACTCGGCATCAGTTGCATTGACAATATATATGACATTATAAATATAAATATAAAAGACAATATTTTTTTTTTTGTGTTTTAGTGTTGTTTGTTAAGGCCTGGTCCAAAATGGGCACCAAGCGACCAGATGAATGAGGATTCCCACGTGCGAAGCTGAATATCTGTGAGTGCCGGGTGAAATGACTTAATGATGCGAACTGTGAAACAATGGTTGAAAGGCGAATTGTGAGTGCGTGTGTGGGTCGGTACTGGTAGAGTGTTGTTGTTCATAGAGTCACATGTGTGGCGATGTTGATTGATGCGTATGTGGAGTGCGTTTTTGGTCTCACCTACATAGAAAGCCGGGCAATGTCGGCATTCTAAAAGGTAGATGCAGTTGCTTGTCTTGCATGTTGTGTTTGTTTGTGCATGTAGAGGTTTTTAAAAATATTTATAAAAAAAAAACAGTTTCCTGTAGGCCACGTGGGTGAAGCTGCGGGCAGAAGCTAGGTATAAGCTGCAGCGTGATTTCGTTTTCTTTTTTACATACACTGCTCTTAAGTTTGGCCATTACCACACCTGTTGAATAGCGTCGATAAGACATGAAGAACACTCGTCCAGAAATCGGGAGAGTAAAAGCGTGTTACTGTAACGAACAAACGACTGATATTCAGTGGCGTATTTTAAGATTTGGCACCCTGGGCCTGTAAGGTTTGTCACCCCATAAATTAACGAGAAAAAGCAAACATTTTTCAATTAAAATCCAGCCGTTGTTGTGTTGATGTGGGCTGAGATTATAATGAATAAAAAAAACTCAAAATACATTACAAACAAATAAACACTATTAATTCAATATTTACATATTCTCCGATGAACATTTTTTTTAATGACAGTATAAAGTCAAAAAGCTACATGTTTGCGCCTTTTGGGGTCGAGACAATGGGGACATGGGGTCCGGAGGCGCGTTAGCTTGTCACGGACCTCTCTGTAAAGAGATCCCAAGGATATCCACAAGGATACCAGCGGCGACCGGCGACCTGGCTCTTATCTAGGCCAGCGTATAAGTCTTGCCATACAGAGAGGTAATGTGGCAAGTATTTTGGGCACTCTCCCGCAGGGCAGTGATCTAGAGACAATTTCCTTTTTATAAGTATTTTTGTTCTGTTATTTTAACTCCTTTAGTTATATGGAAATCAAGTTTTGATTGATATATTATACCATATTAATTCGACACAATGTGAATAAATTTTCTAAATGTCTTTAAAAATCAATTTGGACGAATAAACCAGATAGGTATGTAACGATTGATAATGAAAGGTGCCCAAAGCTGAGCGCGAGGTGCAGCTCGCGCCGCCCCTCGCAGCCTGCCGCCCCGGGCCATGGCCCTTTTGGCCCTAGGGTAAATACGCCACTGACTAGACCGTATGGCGGCAGTACAAAACAATAACTTTCACAAAACGTTGTCTCAGTTATTTTATAAACCCATCTAAAGGGGCCACCTATGGCCCTAAGTGAGGAGGGGAGGGGCTAAGTGATAAAAAACAAACAGTTTATTATAAATTAACATTATATCATTGCAGTATAGAAACGCTGAAAGAAAAGTAAATCTGGATGTGAGGAGCTCTGAACCGGGAATCGAACCCGGGACCTCTCACTTACCGGGCGATTGCTCTAACCTCTGAGTTATCCAGGTCTCAAGAGTTTTGACCCGGGAATTCTCGTCCCGGGATTTCCCGGGAATTTGACTTTTCTCGATCTCGAGAAATTCAGCTCGAGAAAAGTCGAGACAGCGAGACATTATGATTTTACAATAAAGCCATGGACGAAATAAAGCTATAAAAAATACCTAGATATCGGCAATTTTGCCCTTTGACTCTTTGTCTTTTGCCGCGTGATGGCGGCATGATCCAGAAGTCGTCCAAGTAAGCGTAAGCCAAGTAAAAGTAAGCGTAAAAGGTATTTTGAGCAATGAATGCCGCCGTAGAACTCTCAAAATCAATCGTAAAAAAAGAGTTTTTACTATTTGAAAAATCTGGCAAAAAATCCCCAAATTTGGAAACCTTATACAAAGCATTACTTTCAGTCAAGCCAACTTCAACTGAAAACGAACGAGTCTTTTCAATGGCGGGAAATGTGGTCACTAAAATACGGAGCCGGCTATCAGATAAGACCATTAATGCTTTAGTTTTTCTAAAGGCATATTTTATTAGAAGTAAGAAGTTGCTGAAAATAAAAAAAAAGGTTTTGTAATTAATCACTTTAAAACCTAGATCATAAAAAAATCATTTTTGATTATTTTTGTTTTTGTTGTTGGAGAGAGATAAGTTCCCGCTTATTTAACTATTTATTTTAGTTCATAAAGAAGTT
Organism: Ypsolopha sequella; assembly: GCA_934047225.1. Classification (NCBI taxonomy): domain Eukaryota; kingdom Metazoa; phylum Arthropoda; class Insecta; order Lepidoptera; family Ypsolophidae; genus Ypsolopha; species Ypsolopha sequella. The sequence continues at coordinate 5,764,627 of OW204010.1, read as the reverse complement.
ATGTGGATACTTTTTAGAGATTTTTAATTATTTGTTTGAGACAGAAGGTTTCATTATTATTTCTATTTCTTATAATATTTTATTAATTAAAAATAACTGTTTTTAATAATGTAAGTAATGTTTTTTTAACAATTTCTGTTTAAAATATATGTTTTTATTGAAGTAATTTGAGAGACTTGGTTGATTTTTGTTCTTTTTAGTAAAAAAAAATGTACATTACCGGCATTTTTATTTATTAAACTAAAATAAAGTAGTAAATACAAATTTCTCGATTTCCCGGGACGACCCGAGAAATCGAGGTCGAGAATTCTCGAGACCCGAGAAATAAAAAACCTCGAGAAATCATAATCCCTAGCTCAACACAACTCGTGAATTTACCGATGTGCTTTCCCATACAGCAATGATATTTTATGTTATATAATATAATATATAAGGTCTTTCAATTTAAATGGAAAGTAATTTAAGAGGTGATTCAGTATCGTTAATACATCACATTCCACTGCAAAGTACTTTTTTTTGCGCGAACTTTTTCTTCACTTGTCCGTACAAACTGAGTCAGCTGATCGGACCATTATGTTACTGTCATTAAAAAAAATGTTCATCGGAGAATATGTAAATATTGAATTAATGGTGTTTATTTGTTTGTAATGTATTTTTAGTTTTTTCATTCATTATCATCACAACCCACATCAACACACGGCTAGATTTTAATTGAAAAATGTTTGCTTTTTCTCGTTAATTTATGGGGTGACAAACCTTACAGGCCCAGGGTACTAAATCTTAAAATATAAATCTTAAAATTGCAGTGGAATGTGATGTATTAACGATACTGAACCACCTCCTGAATTCCTTTCAGTTTAAATTGAAAGACCTTATATAGAATAGAGAATAGAGTTTATTTTTCTCAAAAACACAGGAAGAATATAGTTTAGGTACATGTTATTTATAGCTTAACATAATTTTCCAAAACAATATCTAACACTAAAATATACCTTACTAATAAACATTACTAGCGGTCCTCAGACTAGGCCGAGCCTGATTCATGAGGGCCTTTATTAACGTGTGCACAGTTAATAGAACTTCCGTCGACAATTTAAAATTTTGAATTGATGTCATATATACTATTTGTGAATGTAAATATGAATAGCTTTCCAGTTAAACAAAGCTGTGCCTTTAGTAATTGTAGAAAAGTAACAATATAAATTTAACTAAAGTATATAAACAAAGTTAACAACATGGTATATAATATATTATATAGTAGTATAATAAATAAATGTAAGTTTTAACTAAATGATTAAATAAATATATATATATATATATTAACAAAAGCTATTGTACAATATGGAATAATTTTTCAGTATCATCATAATTCAGATTAAATAAATATTTGGTAACCACCTTTTTAACATTAAATTGGGTTAAACTAGTTATTTTGCAAAATGAATTTATTTTATTATATAGAAAGGGAAAAAGGAACGAGGGAAAACGCTGGGCAAATTTGGTCCGACATAAGGGGGTCGTAAATCTTGGGCCTCTTCGTGAAGGTACTAGCTCTGTGGAAGCACTTCTATGTCCAGTAAGGACAGCTTTCAAGACATACAGCTGACGCACACGCAAAACCCCACTTTCTTCATAAAGTTTATCGGTGGGATAGCGATATTGTTTTCTGTGCATTACCTTAAGGACTGAGCGCTGTGCTATTTCTACTTCAATGAAATGCGTTTTAGCAGCGCTTCCCCATACCAAGCTGCAGTAAGTCATTAGAGATTCACTAAGAGCTCGATACACATTTGTAAGTAACGTTACAGACATTGAATTTCTAAGAAGTCTCATTATATGTGCAGTTTTTCGTACCCGTCCGGATAGTTGTGAGATATGCGAAGAGAATGAAAGCCGCTCATCAAGCAATAGACCTAGGTACTTTATTTTATTTACTCTTTGTAAAGATGTACAACTACAGTCACAACTGGAAATGAGCTTGCAATCACTGCGATGTAATTTGATAGGCGTATTAATATTGGGTTCAGTTGCTTTGCTGATATAAAAACTTAAATATTTAGTCTTGTCTACGTTGAGTGTCAGCAGATTATGATCAAGCCAGTGAGCAACCGCTGACATACCGTTGTTAGCCACTGAAAAAACATCTTCCCAAGATGTACCGTGAAAAAGCAACGCTGTGTCGTCAGCATAACAAATAACCTCCGCACCGCTCAAAGGCAGACTAAGTAAGTCGTTAAGATAAATAACAAAAAGAGTTGGACCCAATATGCTCCCCTGTGGAACTCCAAACCTAATAGGAGATGGTTCGCTTTTGTACGAGGCTATTTTGACATACTGTCTCCGTTCAGAGAGATAGCTTCTAAACCAATCGAGTGCAATACCTCTGATGCCTAAGACTTCAAGCTTTCTAATTAAAATAGAAACGGAGACAGTGTCAAACGCCTTTGCTAAATCCAAGAATACACCCAAACATCTATTTCCTTTATCTAACTGAGAAGACACAAAATCTACTAAGTGTATTGCAGCATCTTCTGTAGACTTATTTCGTCTAAAGCCAAATTGTTTGTTGGAAATTAAACCGTTTGATTCCATGTAATTCATCAAACGATTGTTGACGAGTCTTTCTAAAAGTTTGGAGAACACACCTAGCAATGAAATGGGTCTGAAATTCCCTGGTATGTGTTTAGGGCCAGTTTTATGAATAGGTATGACTGAAGATATTTTCCAAGAATTTGGAAAAATACCACTGGAGAGGCTCAAATTAAATATATGTGTAAGAGGTTCAACCAGAACAGATTGGAGATGCTTGACTAAAGAATTCGTAATATCGTCGGGTCCAGGCGCGCAATTTATCTTCAGCTGTTTAATAATGGTGCTTACCTCGTGTTGATCAGTGGGAAACAAAAAGAACGAGTTTAAACATTCTGTAGAAGCATTTACCTTAGAAGCCAATTTCTCCTCCGTTAGACCTAGTCGTTCAAGTATTTTTGAAGCGAACCTCTCACCATTAGTTGCGAAAAATTTGTTAGTAGCGTTAAGACTATGGGAGATATTACTTGAAGATTCAAGGAGTGCTTCAGCAGAGTTAGGTTTAGGCGTGGAGTGCGTAATACTATTTATGCATTGCCAGAGTTTTCTAGGATTATTTAGATTTAATTCGATTTGATTGCTTTCATACGTCTTTTTTAAGCGATGTAATATGTCTGTGCAAAAATTACGGTACCTATTGTATGTCAATTTGAGTAATGAATCATTTGGCCTTTTACGAGTTTCAGAGTGTAATCTATCCCTGTGCTTCATGCAACGGATTAGTCCAGGGGTAATCCATGGTTTCATGGCATACTCGCGTCGACTCAATCGTACAAAAGAGCTATGCTTAGAGATGGCTTGGTTAAGGGTTGACTCAAAAGCTGTGACAGCATCAGAAACTACAAATAAATTAGTAATTTGTGACCAGTCTGCATTTCGTAATTCATCCGCAACTGCCGAAAAATCAATTTTCAACCGCGTTCTGTCCTGTTTGTGTGATTTCTTTAGGTTCAGATTCAAACCAGCTATGGCAAGGTCATGATCTGTTAGAGACGTTTCACAGACCACTGATTTCATATTTGCTGTTGATCTAACAAATATGTGATCAAGACATGTTTTTTGGCGTGTTGGTTTAGTGATAGCTGGTATAAGCCCATTTTCAGCCATCAGACACAAATAGTCGGTACTGCTGCTGTCCGTATTTTCCGGCATTATATTTATGTTTATGTCTCCTGTTAAAATAAGAAAATTTTTAGTTTTGAGTGAGTCTAAAAGTGATTCCAAGGAGATTAAAAAGTTTGACGTATTTGCAAATGAAGGAGACCTATAAATGGCTATAATTGATGGCCCATTAAAAACATCAATCACAATGCAATCAGCATCATTTACTTCAGGAACATAAGCAGTAGCCGAATATATGTCCTTAACGTACACAACAACGCCACTGTTTTGGTTAATGTAATTACTTGACTGAAATGACGAGTAACCATCAATTTGGCCTACGATGGAGGTTTCCAACCGGCACTCTGTCAGAATAATAAAATCAAAAGAAAGATCTAGCCGAGCGAGCATTACTATGAAGTCATCAAAGTTTTTCCGCATGCTTCTGAGATTAAAGGTAACTATTTTAATGTTGTAATCGGGAGTAATAATGTATTTACAGCTTTCAAGTGTATTTGTCTTGCAGCAGTCAATGAATTGATATTGGTCGATTTCATCACCCATATCAAAGGAAGGAAGTTTTATATAATGATATAATGTTAATTTATATCTCCTTGCGATGGATAAATCGCCAAGTGTTCAAACATAGAAATTTATTTTAGTTTATTATAAGTTGCAAAATGCATTGTACTTTTTTCCAGAATTCCCCTCTGCAAGGCCTTGGATATCAATGTGACAGCCACGGTGTTCACAGCCGCTGCCTCTCAGAATGTGGCAGCTAAAGCCGGTTTCATCACGCTGTTCGAAGTGACGTACGAGGAGCTTGCGAAACGGGGCTTCGTGTTTCCCGGAGTTGAGAAGTCTACGAAATATTCTAAGCTTATGGCTCTAGTTATTCAATGAATTATTTACCTATTCTATGAGTAGGGTTGCCAACCGTACTTTAAAATAAAGTATCTTACGTTATTTTGGGTGCCTGCACTTTATACTTTTGAATACCAATAAAGTAAGTGAAAATACTTTATTTAAATCTTTACGTAAAACTGAAAACAGAAACACAGCCGTAAAGAAATCCGAGCAAAATTTATGACTTGTGCGCTTATGCAAAGAGCACAAAATATACAGTTTCACAAAAGGATTCGAGGATTTTAGTATGGAGTCTGGCCTTCCTAGTTCCTACCGTCCGCAGCTACCATGCTATTTTTTTCAAAAAATCTTAGAACTGCCTTGAATAAAGGATACTTTTTTTAAAGGACTGTACTTTTTATTTACCTTCCCAGAATTCAGATATACTTTATTTCTTCTAAAAAAAGTTGGCAACCCTATCTATGAGAGCTACTTCCAAATTTAGAGTACTTTTAGTTAAATTTTATTGAGCCTAAATTATTAATTGTCAACTTCTATAAAATTGAAATGTAAAGTAATTTAGGAGGTGATTCAGTATCGTTAATACATCACATTCCACTGCAAAGCACTTTTTTTGCGCAAACTTTTTTTTCACTTCTCGGTACAAAGTGGTCCGATCAGCTGACTCAGTTTGTATGGACAAGTTAAGAAAAAGTTCTCGCAAAAAATGTACTTAGCAGTGGAATGTGATGTATTAACGATACTGAATCACCTCCTTAATTACTTTCAATTTAAATTGAAAGACCTTATATGTATAACTGTTATGTTAAAATAGTGAGTAATTGTTTTTCTTTATTTGTTAAAAAAGGATTGTAGGAATAAATAGATCAACGAATTATAATATACAACGTGTAAAAGAAAGGTGTAACCATATTTGAAGAGCTTATTCAGTGAATGGTATAGATAGAACAACTTTTACTATGGAGCCTACCATGAAATCTCAAAAATCTCCGCCCTTCGGACGAGCAGCATTGCATTTTTCTATGAAACAGTAAATTTATTTTTTCGTGGTACAGGTTTTGTTCCATAGTAAAAGTTGTTTTATACCATTGACTGAATAAGCTCTTCAAATTTGGTTACACATTTCTGTTACACGTTGTATACATACATATACTCACGCCTGTCTCCCAGAGGGGTAGGTAGAGACTACGGATTTCCATCTGCTACGATCCTGATCCTGGCTTTCGCCTTTTCCAAGTCCATCAATCTAGTCATGCAAGCTCTTTGTATGAGAGCTTGTATAATATCTATATAAGGTCTTTCAATTTAAATTGAAAGTAATTTAGGAGGTGATTCAGTATCGTTAATACATCACATTCCACTGCAAAGTACTTTTTTTTGCGTGAACTTTTTCTTCACTTGTCCATACAAACTGAGTCAGCTGATTGGACCACTTTGTACTGAGAAGTGAAAAAAAAGTTCGCGCAAAACAAAGTGCTTTGCAGTGGAATGTGATGTATTAACGATACTGAATTACTTCCTAAATTACTTTCAATTTAAATTGAAAGGCCTTATATATCCCCATAAATACTAGACCCGTACAGGATGTTACGATTATGTTGCGGAAGCCGAAAACTGGCTATAATATAATACTCGTACATACGAACGAGTTTTCCTGAAAAATTATCTAGAAATTGTGGGAAAAAAATCAGTTGTTTCATAGATTTTGGTCGAGTATTTTATGGTTGATTTATAGTACAAGTTGTTACGGACAAGTACTATCACCAGTTTCCGGCATCCGCAACATCATCTTAACACCCAGTATAGGTTTCATGTTTTATTTGTATTGTATTGCCTTTCCAAAGAGTTTTCCTCAACCAAAAAATGTCTTAAACCGACTTTTGTTTTGTCTGTGATATTATTAAACTGTGATTTTTTATTTTTTTTTACAGAATGTTATTTCTTCTCGTTAGGTTTGGTTTTGTTTCAGTAGCCTAAGCATGAAAGTATCGCGTTTGAAACTAAACTTAGGTTGGCATACGTAGCTGTTAGTTCCGCTAATGTCCGCTTGGAGCGGTTTCCCAGATTCAATACGATTTTGATTTGAAACGCAACTATACGGAGATGTTTTCATGCTTAGGCTACAGATAAGAGAACCAAGTTTTTTGTTTTTAAACATTGCCTGTGATGGATATGTGTAATAATAAATATTTGGTTGTTGATTACGTGTGTTACTTTCAATTTATTTACCTAATTCAAATTCAAATTCAAATAGTTTATTCAAATAAATAATACAGTATAAACTTAATCACTATACCGCCAAACTGCAAGGCAGTTTATTGGCAGTTTAAATGTAAATTTGTAAAGTATTTGTCCAAACTTTTTACCTACATGGACACTGTGCGGATCAAAAAACAACAACATTTTATCGCTAGACCATTGGCAGATACAGGGCGGAGGCTTGGACGCATAGTCGCCGGCTTATTCGTCCAAGTGGGGGGGCATGTACGCCATGGCTCCCCCCAAAACACCCAGTAGCCCGCATGAAAATATCTCCGTATAGTTGCGTTTAAAACTTTGCCATACGTAGCTGTTAGTTCCGCTACTGTCCGCTTGGAGCGGTATCCCTGATTCCATACGATTTTGATGTAGTTTGAAACGCAACTATACGGAGATGTTCTCGTGCTTAGGCTACAGGCATAAGTAAGGCACCCAATTTTTTTTTAGGCTTTGATAAACTTTATCATAATGAGGGACCCAAAATCAAATCCACGATCCGTTGATGAATTTCAATGGTTTGTATAATCGACTTAATCTTTGGTTTGTCCGACTAAATAATGTAAGTAAAAGTATTTAGGTAGTATGGGATTTATTTGACGAATAAAATTGAATTTTAGGGTTAAGAAGGCCATTCAACAGACTGGGAATGTCTGCCTTCAACTAGTTTAGGAATGGCAGTACTTATTATTTTTGTAATTTTTGGGAGTGACTCTGTTTGACCTAACACTCGGGCTAGTTAAAATGAGTCTTTATTTGCTCTATAATGCGTACTAACAGCGTCATCTAGTATCGAATAGGTATAGTATTTTAAGTCGCAGTACCATCTAGTGTCGAGTCTCTAAAGTATTTAAAGTAAACCGCCATCTATGTTACATTTAATAGTCACTATAGTTTAATAAACACGCCTATAGATGTCGCTCTTATTAGTCATAAATATTAAGTATTTAGATTTCCATGGTTATTATAATATTTTGTTTCTTGTATTTTAATTAGTTTTGCTACAAAAAACTTTAAATGAACAAAAGAATGGTAATTTTATTTGGTAAAATGGGGATTTTCCTAATCTTATTACAAGCAACATTTCCTTAAAATGGCGTTCGTTTGACAATCCAATCAATCAACAAACAAACTGTCAAACGGTTGTTGACTTGCGTGTATATCGCTCGTTCGTAAGTTGCGCAAAATAAATAAATGAAAATAGTATTGTGGCTGTGAACTATGTGGTTTGAGCAAAAAATTAACCTTTTTTTCTCCAGTGAAGCTGAGAATACAACGCCGAATCACTGAATCTTCAACTTTGCGAATGTTTAGTTTTCGCATC